>CM068367.1:1043079910-1043783149 GCA_034769895.1 Magicicada septendecula
ATAATTTGGATATCATAAAAGGCGCTGAACAAACACGTCACGCCAATAAAAACTTATGCCCTGACATTATTTTTGATGGGGAAATGTGTAGTAAGGTACAACAGGATACTTTGCTCTTAAACAAGCAGAATAAAATTCGTTTCATTAATATTTAATAGAATATTTAAGAAATGCTAACATTAAAGTCATACAAGCAGAAAATGACGCTGACTCATTAATTTGTACAGACAGCTTCACAAATTACTAATAAAATGCCTGTTATGGTTGCTGACGACTCAGATATTTTGGTTCTTCTATCAGCATTAATCCCGGAAGAACGGGAAATGTGTATGTTGAAATTAGGAAAAAACTGAACTCCGCCTACTATTTATTCACAGAACAGTCTCAATGAATTACCCTTTTGCAAGAAATATATATTATTTCTTCATGCAGCAACCGGTTGCGATACATTTTTTTTGGAAAGGGCAAGATAAGCATTTTTAAGAAATTTGAGAAAAAATGTCATGATGAGACTATTAAAAAATCGATTGGAAACTTCTACAAAAAAATCAATCGAAAGAATGTATCTTCGAGAGTGGAGTAAACTTCGTTTCTTTCCTATACAATAAACCTACGGGAGTAACATTAGATGACTACAGGTACATCTGCTTTAAAAAATCTGTGTTTAAACAAGGTACAAAGAAAAAGGAAACTCTTGCGAAATACGTGAAACTGGAATCTCTGCCTCCAACTTCAGATACAGTAAAATGTCTTTTTATAGAGTGTATCTACAAGTACAAAAGTCTAATGATTTACCTGCAGAAGATTGGGGATGGAAAAAGGGAACAAATCCTTACCCCAATTCGAATGTCCAAACCAGTAGCCCCTAAAAACTTAATTCAAAAGATATTTTGTAACTGTAAAAAAGATTGCACTCCAAAACAGTGTTCCCGCAAAACTACTGGGCTTTTATGTACGGACGTTTGTGATAGTTGCACAAGTGAAAAATGCAAAAATTTCAAAAATAATGGTGTAATTGAAAACGAAGCAGAAGACAGACGTCTTTCCATTCTTTTTTGACGTTTGATGTGTATGACAGGGGTGAACTTATTTTTTAATTGTAGTAGGACATGTAGGGATGATGTCCTCAAATTTTCAGCCGTCTACTATTTTTTTTTTTATCTGAGGCTTATTTTCGAGCTAATTTGACTGGACTACTAATACTTCATAAATGGTGATACAATCAAATGTGTTATGTGAAGACTAGAAAGTCCTATTTCTTTCAACCCGAATACAAACGCTGTTAATATATTCTGAAGTGTTAAAAGAATCCTTGAGTAACTTAAATCTAATACACTGCGACCAGTAAATTTATAGGGGAAACGGAATTCACTCGAAGCTATAAACAAAAAAGCGAATCAATTTCTGTTATTTACACAAACAGCTGTGCCTCTACGAGATCCTAAAAACAATGTCTAATCAATTCTAATTCCCAGTGGAATTCGTACATTTTATTAACTTCAATTTGTCGTGGAACTAGCATTTCTACTGCATACGACAGTGATCAGATATGGCAAGAATAGCCTACCCTACCCATGTCGGATATGGGGATGCAACTTTGTGGCTATTTGGTTCAGACCTTATTTCGACATTACTTCTGTCGCAACTAAACGTACTACATACAATTTTAAGAAATTATAAAACAGGTTTAAGCAAGAAACTATGGAGACGAATGAACGTCTCGAACATTTAAGCATATATTCAATTTTAAAAAACAGAAAAAAATTATTTCTTCTAGCTTACAGGCCCACAAGTACGCAGTTAATTTACATTATTATTTTACGCTGTAATGCGTCCCATTTACCACTCTTGACTATTTATAAAGCGTGGATCGAAAAACACTGTTCGGACAGCTAACAGTAATATTACATAATAGCTAATTTCGTGTAACTTTATTAAAAAGTTACTTGAAGACGTGGTCCCTAAAATACAGTATCAAGTCAAATCACAGTTTATAATGGCTTAGTACAAAATGGTTACAGAAGATCCTTAGTTTTACACAAAAACTGAAATAAACGTCACCAAGAAACCGAGGCGCAAGTGGAGGAAATCCAAGTGGACGGCGACTTAACACACAGATTTCACATCTTAAATTAACTGAAGGTAAATTCGTCTGTCGTTTGCCGCCATTGTGTATTCGTCTGCATGTCCTCCATTTTACCTGCAACGTTTTATGTAGACGGAGCAACTTACTATAGGCCTACGCCTGGATGCTTATGAACAAGAAACCGCTGTCCTTAGTATTGAATATTCGGCGCATCTGTGTTGGCGGCAACTTTATTGCCTTCAAACATGTATCATTTTTTTTTCGATACGCGTGCTATTCTCATGTATCCTTGGCTACAATATATGTACCACAAGTCTTCGGCCACGTACAGAAAGTTTTGTCGGATGCTTTTGCCGCAAATTACTGGTAAAGTCAATAAAATGTATTTTCACTCGTCTGTAATTTAATTTAAATTTATCTCTTATTTACATTATTCAATGCCGATGTACTGCTGAAAAATCTTTCGGATTTAACGTTGTACTCGTTCGGACTCTTGCACATTCTCATGTTTTTACACACCACGAGATCTAATTTTTGTTTCACTAATCCAGGAGTTTAGTATTATTAATTTACTGTTGTTCAGTCTTTTATTGCGATACGCTTTATCTTAGAGCTAAATTGACTCGTCCACTTGCTGCAAGTTCTAGTCATTGTTTTATTACAACTAAAAATAACGCAAGAACGCCTACTCCTTCTATCTGATGTTTGCTCTCACTGGATCACAGCTGTATGCGAAGAATTTCTTTCAGCGTCATGCGGTCAAAAACACGAGTAGTTGTTTAAGTCGACATAAATAATGCAGATACTAGCACCACAGTTTTTATGTAAAATCAATGTTCACTTCTCACTATAATTTCTAAACTTCTAAATTTACAATGTTGGTTTAGTGAAAAACACCATGCGTTATTCAACGTAGCCTACATCTATTTTATTTTACTGTTACAGTTCTCTCGTTTCAGAAATTATCGTACACAGAAAATTAATTCTTTGGAATACATGAAAAAGCGTAACCAGCAGAAAAATGATAAAGAAAATTTAAGATCCGCTTGGCAGTGCGTAAGGGACCACAGAAATGAGCAGAGTACGATAGTTTTCACCGCACTGGGTATTACTAGTCTTTCCTGTTACTTCGGAATTACGTACTTATGAGTTGCTATCAGCCAAATCATGTCAGAAGACCAACCATGTCTTGTGACCTCAGCACCCAATAATAGCCTATACGCGCAACAACTCGTGACGTCACAGCTGTGTTACACCAAGCAGAATGTGAAGGAAGCTGAAAACGTAGGTTTTACTTTACCGCGTTAACAGTTAGGTTATGCTATACACAACATGTGAACATATTATTTATACAAAATAACTTAATTTCCTAAACACTAATTGGAATATAAGTCTATGGTATTTAAACATCGGTATCCAAATTTGTGTTCACTGACGCTATAGTTGCTTATGCCGGCGGCAGCAAAATGGAAAGTACAGTCCTAAGGCTCAGATTTCCTACACCACATAGGCCGATGTATCCAGGAAACGTATTTATTCAACGTTCTCCGCCTTTGGAGTTAATGGGACAGTTTTAACAACAATTTCACTTGTTTATATTAACTCAAATACGTGAAATCACTTAAAATATTATTGTAATCAGTTACATATTACCTGAAATAACTTATATTCATACGTCAACAAACATTATAACGTACATCAGTCATTAACTACACAAACTTGGAAATTCGAACTGAACACATTTAGATCAACTAGTGACGTCCCTGAGCTGCAGAACTCGCTCACTACTTTAAACACAAATTTCGATATTAGATGATTTTTCAATTAGGGGAAAAATTACAAAAAATCCCATTTACACTAGTACCTACTTCTTTAGTAATATAACAAGGTGTATAGCACACAATCTTACAACAAACACTAAACATTCCCATTTACACTAGTACCTACTTCTTTAGTAATATAACAAGGTGTATAGCACACAATCTTACAACAAACACTAAACATTCCCATTTACACTAGTACCTACTTCTTTAGTAATATAACAAGGTGTATAGCACACAATCTTACAATAAACACTAAACATTCCGAACATTCGGAGTTGGGTTACAATTCCTTTTAGTCTAATATTCTGATCTCTTTTATAGACCCTTGGTCCCAAGATTTTGAAATTCCGAAACTTAACACTACATTCAGATGTTATTTTAAGATTATCTTTAATTTGACACCCCACATGAATTTTTGCGAATCAAAATTTTCACCAACTTTTTGGGCCCTGACATCGACAAATTTGGATATTTTTAAAAATGAACATTATATTCACATTATGGTTAAAATATCCTTTAATCTGATAAATCACATGGGCTTTAGCGACTCTTTCACAATTATGACCACTTTACAGTTTTGCTCCCGGCCACCTATTTTTGGGAGGACCAATCTAAAAAACAATAGAGTTATGTAGCGTAAAAGTATGGAACGCATGGCAAGTTTTATGAAAAGTGATTTATGCGTTTAAAATGTATCGTGAGAAATACCCTAAAAGACGGGACTGATAAATGCCAAACGGTCGAGTCTGGCATTCTCGCATCGCTCGTTCAACTATCGTTGGGCATACTGCGAGTGAAACTAAAACGTTAAAGTTTAACTACTCTTTAAAATTACAAAGAAAAAGTACCACAGAAGAGGTAGCGATCTGTCAATTATCGCAAATTTAAAACACTCATTACAAAATATTGTTTCACAGTATAAGAATGTATTTTTTAACGGTGTATGATTCTCATTGAATTTTCGGCAGTTATCGTTCGTCATAAAAAAATTACCGTTTTTAAAACATAAAACGTTGCTGATAAACTACCCCTTCAACTGTTTGTTTCATTGGCGATTATTCCGGGCGGGGCACACGGACGTAAAACGTGTTACAGACGTTAGACACATTGCATAACAAAACGGTTACACGAAAAGGAGAACACTTGATTAAATTTTTCAATTACTACCAAAATGAAACGGGTGGAATAAAGGAATATTGTAATAATAATACCGTAGACTATCGACAGGACCACGCTCTGGTAATATATATTATGAAACTAATAGTTATTCTGCTGTTAGCTCTTTCTTAACGACTCTTCACACTTGGCCTAAAAATAAAATCTGTAAACAAATACGAGTTTACAAGATGTGAACTCAGCAATACTGCCAACGAGACACAGGAAGACAGAATGTAATTTAACTGGTATAGTGCCAAAACAACACAATTTCTATAATGTTACGTATGCAAGCGATGTAAATTTCAGATTTGTTGTTGCATACAAAACACTACGGCCATTTCACTCTACTTGCATCGTCAAAAATATCGTTAAGAATTTCTGCAAAATATATAGTATATGCACTCTTTAATAAGATAGAACGTAAGAACAATTAACAGCTTGCTTGCACCTCAGTTGAATTTTTAGTTTGATTCTTAAGTGTAGAAACAACTATGGTTCCAGATTTTATATAATTCTATATGGTTACCAAAAATTCAAAAGGAAAAATATAATAAATAATAATAAATATTTGTTAATAAATAATGTAGCGTATAAACTTCGGCCACATTGCTGACTTATGCGCATTGGTAATCACTATTTTCAATATTACGATATAGAAACGTCGTGTACAATAATGATGCGATGACGACATAATTTAATGTTTAATTACTGTCCGTTTTAATGCATAACTACGGTCTCGCAGCGCAAACATAATTCTTTGTTCAAAATTAATTTGAAGTACGCCCAATATGTTTTGCGTACAGGTACATATTACTATTTTATTACAGACTCTTCTTTATCATCTTTTTTAGTCCTTTGCACTTTTCTGAATTTCATATGGTTACAATTAATAGAACACCACCTGACGATCAACTGACACACATTTTCACACACGCCAAGATATATTCTGCGGTATAAAAACCGAGAGCAGGAGAATTCATTATTCCCCCACATTCAAGCCACACTGGGTTCAGCTAACAAAGTAAAGCAGACGACCGACTGGCAATGTATAAATTACTACAGTTTGAAAACAAATGCGTGAGAAACACGTTTACAATGCACACGGCGGGCAAATAAAAACGCTGTGATCACATGAAATTTCGCTATAACAGAATGGGCAATAAAAAACATGTAAACGGGTAGCTGGAAATATTGGCAGTAATGTGGAAAATGAACACACACACAGCACCTCTCCTTGACTGACCTTCAAGACTGGTTGTACAGTCAGTAACAAAAGTCATTGATACTCATCATTGTAACGATAGACGCCGGTAAGCCGGTTCGCTCTCGCTGCTGCAACAGCTTACTATCTGTGCAACTCTCCGACGGTGTCGTTTGCACGGCGAAAATACAATGCAAGAAATGCAATTATAAAAATAATTTCTAACATATTCGTGCCAATACAGCTTGCTATTAGCCATTGTAAACGTCCTCTAGGTCGATTTTATACTCACGGAATCGTGTTATTATAAATACCTGCCTATGTTTTACAATATAATCTTATTAAAGTACATATAAAAAAGGCTACTTATCGAAGTATCAATTGGAAAAGGTGAAAGGCAGAGCTATCGTATGTCTCACATATATAGACTTGGAAGAAGTCTATATAAATCAAGACCATAAATGTCTTGATGGGAGAAGAAGAGTTAAGAGTCGGTACAGGGACGACAGAAGCATCAGGTTTGCAGACAATATGGTCTTGCTTGCAGAGGATGAACGGATATTAATAAACTGAATGCCGAGGGATTTTCATAGAACTTGTAAAGAGTTTGGTATCAAAATTCGATGTAAAGAAGACAAACATCATGGTCAAAAGCAACATTAGCTGACCTGCACAGGTTAAAACGAACGAGGAACGAGGAAACTGAACAAGTGACAGTTGGAAGTGAAATGCACAAGTGTTTTATAACTACAGAAGCCCTTATTAGAACCAGTAATAACGGTGAGAAAGAGGATAGTGAAGAGTTTTGTTTGGAGCAGGCTCTTCTACAAGCCAAAAATTTAGAAATTAAGGAAAGAAGAGGAGAGGAGGTTACAAGCCTTCGAGATGTGGACATGGAGAAGAAAGAGTAGGAAAGGGAGAGTGCTGAATAGATATCATTAAGGCCTGGAAGAGAAATTTGTTGGATCACTGCGGCAAACAAAAGGTAATGTGACGGTAGAAACCCTGGAAGACCTGGTGAATGGAAAGCGGAGGTAGAAGACAAAGGAGAGATCACATGATAGATGATATGTGGGTGCGCTATCATGAAATTAAGAGACTAGCCCAGGATAGGAAACCATGGAGGAAGCATGCCATGTAAGACCTGGCCTTGGCCAGAAAACACAAGATGACTAAAGTGCACATACAACTCTATTTCATTTAAGTTTCGAATTTGGTGAATATCCAAGATCGATACGGAATCGTAGTTTAATATGCAAATATGGAAATACGTTAAATGCAATTTTTTTTCTTCGCAGGATATAATCTAACAGTCCGCGATGTGCAATATCACATAAGGAATGTCTCAAAATTATATGAATCTTAACTCGTACTCAATATGTATAACAAACGTGAACACTAAATCTCTTTGAATTAAGATTCTTCATTATCTCTTAAAAATACCGTAATACCCACAATAACCATTTACAAACGGAATAAATCGACATCCACCTACGATTTTAACGGTTAAAGAAGTCCAAGGACGGAGAAACGTCTTCTACTTTGAATAGTATGGGTCCGACGGATACGTAAAAATCTAACGTACAATTCACTTGCCTGTTATGGCTCGAATTAGTTATACATCGGTAGCCTAAGTGAAATAAGAATACTGCAAAGAACGATTTCTATTAACCAGGCTTACGCAGAGTTCCAGGTATCGTTCTGTTGGTACTATCCGGTATTTAATTCAAATCCATAAAGAATGTACTTAAAGAAAGCAAACAGTCACCGAACACTTGTATCAGACTTTGCGTATTCTGATACACCTCCGCCGTAACTAATTAACAGGGTTCCTTACACTCCCTATACGTTTCAAAAGATCTCTTATTAGCATATCTAAAGTACATCTATAGTGTTCAGCTTACTGTTCACATCAAAAGTAACTTAAACGAAAAAGTATCCTACTCAGTGTGGGTTAAGACAAGCCAAGTCCGTGGAAGTTTCTGTTTGCGGACGGTTCCATTTGCATCAGGTAAAATTACTACGTCGTCTTATGTGCGTCTTACTCTACAGACTGAACCCGTTTCCTTCACTATAAAGCAAGAAATACATGACAGAAGTTTATCATTCTCTTTCCATAAAACTACAGTCACTCACGTTTGCACTTGTAATATTTACATTACTTTATATGCGAGTTATTTAGAGTATGGTTTCGTCAAATATTTTATATAAACATCTTACAGACTTAACATCATTATTTCACGCTTTACTTCAGAGAACTAACACATGCCCGAATGGGTTTACGTATTAATACCCTTAGATTACGTATCTGCATACACATGTCCAAAAATGTAGCAACATTTAAAATATTAGCAGTAAAACAGGTTCACTAATAATCTCGTTTATTTATTTTATGTTTACATTTGTTCTCTGCACATCTGTAAACAGATAAATGCCATTTACGTGTGCAAATAATGGGACATCAAGACGGTTACCAAAACCTGATCATTCATGAAATGCCTTCAGCTCTAGGCTTAATAAAAATTTAGTCCCTATTTTAGCACTGAAATATGCATGTATTTAAATGTATAAAACCGGGAACAGATGATATCAACTTATGGAACTGATTCTTGCTGATATGCCTAATGCAGTATCAGCATATGCTAAACAAATAAAACCGATGACTGTTATCCAACACAATAGCGTAGTATGCCTGAGTACACAGATATCACAGTTTTATTACTAATTAACATTCAACGCTCCTTCTTATGTTCCAAAACTAACAAAAGAACCAAGCTCTCAATAGTTTTAGTTGCAGTTTTTATCTTCTATTTCTATTGTTAAATCCATACAGACGGGATGGAATTTACAAACCACAAGAATATTTAACCACGTCACATTTAATGCCTGCGTGCATCGGCTAACTACGCCCGCCTGACCAAGTCTTCATTCTTCATTGAGATAATAAAATATTAAATAAATTGTTACAAAACAAATTTGTACGTGATAAACCTAAGCTCTACAAAGCTTGCTTCATAAAATTCAGAACACCTATTGAGCACATAGGCCTGCAATGAATTGTGGCAGACAGACAAAGTTAACTTTGGATGTAACATATAAACTACACTTGACAAAACAGTAAAACATCGATTTTTGTTGTACGCTTATAAGTACGCTTTAGAATTTGTTGCACGCTTGTATATAATTAACATTCAAAAATACTCTTGAGTAATCTGAATCTTTATTGAAAGTCACGACGAGTTTCTTGTAAACTACTTTCTTGCGTTCACACTTTGAAGAGCCGATTAAAGTAGATATCACTATCGTTAAATATTATATTTGACTAACCAGTTTATGAAATTAAGACAGGCTTCTCTAACGAGATACAATTTCCGCGCCCGCCCTCGTCATATACAAATTCCCATAAACAAAAATGATAATAACTAGTAAACTCCTTGAAAAACAATATAATATTTTAAATTAAATACAGTTATTATAAAAAATTATTGAAATTATTATAGTTTAGTTTTTTTAATGCTGTTTTTGACTTCCATTTTTAGTTCTTAGTACTCTAAAGTTAAAACACTAGCAAAGTAAATATTCCCTTTGTGACATAAATATGAAACAATGCATTTTTAACAAATTTCTTATTCACTTATGGCCTATGGTATCAAAATTTGTAAATTTCCAAACCTGAACATTATAGTCAAATTTAGATTTTAAAATATCCCTAGATTTTAAAATCTAGGGATCTTTTAAATTAGCCAACACAGATTTTCGTGATTTTTTTTCAAAACCTTGATCCCTCAAATTTTTGCCTCCCGCCACTCTATTTTTGGGGGAGTATCTATCTCAAAAACAATAGGGAGCTGTGGACACTGAATTTCACAAAAATCAATTGAGACATCCTAAAGGTACGACGAGACATATGCCAAACAGACTGACAAATGCCAATCGGTCGAGTTAAAACTGAACCGTTTCGCTTGTTGAAACATTGAGATTACTTAACGTATAAGGAACTCAAGTACAATTCAAGCAGTTTACGTACTAAGGATGCGTCAAAATCTTATATATGAAAAAGGACATGTAAACAGCTTCCATCTCATGAAAACGAATCCATTTTCGTGTAATTGTTTGCTTGAACTGAGTTTTTAACAATTGTGAAACGTAATTTACATTTATGTCAATACAAGTGCACTTCGGATAACAAGTTGCGAACATAAAATGAACATACCACTAAACGCTATTATTAAACTTTATTTACACTTTGTTCATTGCCTTAGAACAAATAGACATAACCGGTGTAGTTACAAATACGATTGTGCCCCGATTACTGCAGGACGCTCTACTGAATTCTTCAGCTGCCCTCGAAATAACTACCAAATGAGACTGTCAAAAATGTTCTGTCTTATGTCAGCTCTACTTTCTAATATGATACATGTCGTATTCTAATAATGTGTAGATAACTTAGGACTTTACGTTCTCACTTACCAATAGTTTTTTTTCCTTCCGTTTTCTTTTTTTGTTTTTTTACTGATCCTAATCTTTAACCATACCGATGTAAATTTCAAAATGTATTTCAAAAGACAAATGATGCCTTTCCACATTCTTATCTATCTTGATATGCTGTACCAATACGGTCTCTTACTATATTTTAATTTAAACACTTCCCTACACTAACATGCATCAACTTCTGAAGATTCGAAAACGCGCGCGCGCGCGCGGCTGTTTCTCTTTAAAGCCTTTAACAATGAAATAATGTGGGTCAAAATATGAATCTTGTTTTCTTTATCTAACCTCTCTTAAGTTACACGATGCACCAAATAATGAAACACTTGTATGATTACACAGAGTACGGTCTTAATCGGTACCGTTGAATATTTTCCCTCAAAAAGAACTGAATCAGCTTCATCTTGTGGAATTATTATATCCACAGTTTTCTTTCATGACTAACTTCCGTTGATACCCTTCAATCTGTTCTATCATTAACATCAAAAGATAAAAAAGAGTTGTGAGCATTATTTGGAACGGTATCTATTAGAATTTTCTACATTTAGATGTAAAAGGTGTCCCATAATGTACGCAATATTTGAATTACGCGCCACTGTCGTCTTGTTAGGTTGGTAGCACTGCAACTGTTGTATTGTTGCCGTTTACTCGCCATTAGTCGTCATGGAGCGTTACACGAACGAACAGCGCGTTGTTATTGTGAAAACACATTATAAGAAAGGTGAATGTTATGCGGAAACCGTTCGTAAATTGCGTGGAATTTTTGGACGACGAAAGACGTTAAATCGTCTGGACGTCCTCGCGCTACCCGTTCTATTGAAAACGTCGCGGTAGTGAGAGATAGTGTCGATGTGAGTCCAGGGAAATCAATTCGCCGTCGATCACAACAACTGGCCATTCCAAGAAGCACAATGCAGCGAATTCTAAAAAACGATCTTCATCTGAATGCCTACAAAATCCAACTAACACAAGAACTCAAACCGTGTGACCATTTGAAGCGCCGAGAATTCGTCAGTTGGATATTGGGTAAACGTGAAACGGTGATTTTTCCCACAAAATCATCTTTAGCGATGAGGCACACTTCCACCTCAACGGTACATAAATAAACAAAATAGTCGGCTTTGGGGTACAGAGAACCCTCGTATCATTCACGAGAAGCCTTTGCATACACAAAGAGCAACTGTTTGGTGCGAGTTTTGGGCTGGTGGCGTGATTGGGCCGTATTTCTTTGAGAATGAGTCTGGAGATGCAGTAACAGTGACTGGCGAACGTTACCGGAACATGATAATGGAGTTTTTGTGGCCTCAACTGGAAGGTATGGAATTCGAAGATATGTGGTTTCAGCAGGACGGCGCAACCTGTCATACTGCCCGCGAAACAATTGCTTTGTTATCTGAAAAGTTTCCTGCACGTCTTATTTCACGCAACGGCGATCAGAACTGGCCACCGAGGTCTTGTGATTTAACACCATGCGACTCCTTCCTTTGGGGATATGTGAAATCACGCGCTTATGTCCGCAATCCACGAACAATTTTTCAACTCAAGGAACAGATTCAACGAGTTATTGGTGAGATTGAGCCGGAATTGTGCAAGAAGGTCATCGAAAATTTCGATCGACGGACAACAGTGTGCCAGCAGAGTCGCGGGGGACATTTGTCTGATGTGTTCCACATTTAACCGCAGTAAGTGTACTTTGTATTAACATTAAAACATTTGATATTTTTCAATAAATAAAAGTTTCTACAACATTATTAAATCTTGCGTACTTTATGGGACACCCTTTACAACCTGTCGAAAAACCCGCTTTGTTTCTATAATTAATAGAAACATGTTCTTCTTGTGTCAACGCGTATGACTGCCTTTTCTAAACATGGCTTCACAACCCAAATTCAAATGTTGTAATGTTTCAAACAAATTATTTTTGCTTACTGTATCAAAGGTAGGTACTTTCATGATTTATCAACGTTGCGTGAGATTCTTCATTTCAATTATATGCTTCGACAAAAATACAAAAAGGTACGTTATCAGTACAAGACTACCCGTTTTATCTTCACCATATAGACCGTTATAATGAAAACAGAATTACTACCTAAGTTTACAATGTTTGTGATCAATGTTGGTAAAAATCGATGTTTCAAATGTAACTTATTATTATTAAGCGAAACATCGAAATAAGGTTACAAATTAACAAACTGGTTTGCATGTTAATTACTTTGTTAGCCGCCAATAATAACAATATCATTTTTATTATCATTTGTATATCAATAACATCAATATACTGTATCATTACAACTATAAAAAACATCGGGTCAGAAAAGAACAATAAATCTTTTAGAAACCTGATCCGTTAACCGGCCTTTCTGCTATTTCATCTGTTACCATAATCACAACTTTGTAGATGATCATACTGTTGTCAATACAAAAAGTATACGTACTGTCAAACCATCTAACAATATTTACTTAACAACTACAGTACTAGAAGTCACAACTCAGTTACCAGATTAGGGAAAGAACATATAAAACTCGATTAAGCCTCCATGATCCTGTCTGCCAACATACTAATTCCATAAACTGAAACTTATGAACACTTACGAAGATAAAGCAAAACTATGATGATTCAAATTTTATTGGTGCAAAATGTATTCGAAATGTGTAAACCAAAAAAATTCAAATCTACATTAACTATATAAAATTGAATTTAACGCACATGTTACAGTAATCTTGTGAAAGTACAAATACAATGCGTTTTATACAACTTTACACAAAACTTCTTAGCGTCCCTGACCAAACCTATTTAGTTTGGATGGTTACAAAATTTGTTTTCTATTCGACACAGTTTAAAACCATATCTTGATTTCATAGCATTGTTTGTTAAAAATCTCATTTGCTACATTATATTTTATTTAATCCCGTGTTTTAAAACAATAGTTCTCATTTCAAAACATCTGTTCGAATTTGATAAGAAAATCCAATCTATGGAAATTTTTTACTTAAACATATGCAAGCTATTTTTATAACCGTCAGCAAATCTCAAGCCGACACTGAATCCTGGAACGTTCACGCGTTACAAAGCGTGTGAAAGGCACGGACTTGCTTTACAACTGTTTCACAACAACAGAATAAAGATTACAAACAACACGCTCAAGATTAGACTAGCTACTTCCCAACAAAGACTGAATTTCACCAGCCACAACCAACGATTTATTTGCAAAGTTTTCGACCAAACTGACAATATTCCCAGCTGTACGGTGCTGTGTAAATTTATATTTTACGAAAATTTAAGCCTCAAACCTTTCCCCCATACTATCTTGTCATAACTTGCGTCGCATGCATTAAACTAATGTTTAAATGACAACGTAACTCTCAAGTTTTTAGAAGTAACTTCCGACTACAGCATATTATTATTAAAATGTCTTCAAAAAATCTTCATTGGAACAAAATTACATTAGTCGACAACGAAATATTAAATTATGTTTTAAAAATATATTAGTAAGCATTCCACTACTGTAGTAAAGCCGATCGTTTATCATTATATACTTGTTAAGTGTTATACACCAACCTCAATTACATGGTGGAAAGTCGCTTCTCATTTCGACAACAGAAAAACCTGAAACGCTCGAAATTCAACCGCTACAAATACACAACGTATTATTTTTGAAAATACATTAATATTTATCAAATTTTCGTTAACACACATTTTTTTTATTCAGTCGTGATCACCAATTACAAATCAGAAGCCTTCAGTGAGAAAACATGCCGATTAAACGTCAAACAAAACGTCACAACAAAATGATGCATCTTATAAAAACAACAGATAGTAAACACCAACTAATTTGTAATAGGAATAATTAATGTACAAAATGAGGCGGAGTTCATTAATATCGCATTTTATATTAATATTAGACAGAAAAAAAATTATCGGATCATGACTTACAAAACTTCATTCGCCGTAACAGACTAGATAGTTAGACTTTCCTTATAATAATTACTTACAAAACTTCATTCGCCGTAACAGACTAGATAGTTAGACTTTCCTTATAATAATTAATGTTTTTGTATTTAAATAATATATAGTGTATTTTGTTTGCGTTTCTCTTCTGTTAGTTGCGACATTATCCAAGTGGTCTATCCCTCTTGCTGTCGTCAGGGGAATACAAACACGGCGTTTACCGGACAGACACAGCATATCCGTCAACCGCTGGCGGGACATGAATAACTCCGATGTCTCGGTAAATACAAATTTTTGACAATTTACTCTTTTCTTATTTTCAACATCAGAAGAAGATTAACAACATATACTGTAAGTATAACAAACGTAGCAAGCGTAATCTATCAGTTTAACCTTACTATAAACGTACAGTACACTGTATACGGTTATAAGGAAATTAAACAGGACCCAGAAATTAATTGCTTCTAGTAGGAAGCAGGCCTTTTTTAATACGATTCAAAATAGGCGACTAATGTAACCAAGTTGTCAAGCATGAATTGGTGTACTACACTTTACCCGTTTTCGGCTTTCAAATACTTGATTATAACTAGCAACAATTAAATATTTTTGCTAACAAAACGTGTAAACATTATACTCTAGTCAATGACTTACATATTCTTGATAAGTAATATGTACATTGAAACAGAACAAAACGTCACCTAGATTTATTATTTTTCTTAGTTAAGGTGATTAAAAAAACTAATTAATTAAGATATATTATATGCGTCAGAAATCTTTACAGGGCTCATTCTTCCTGCGAAAAGTGTCGCGTTAAAGTTGCGGTCACTACCGTAACTAATAGATACATGACCCATCTGTGGTACATTCTTTTGTTAAAGTTAAAAATACTCTTTAAGTATGTGAGTATTTTCGCCTGAGTTTATAAAGAACCTAATAGACATGACAAAATGACCTCAGAAATGAGATTTAATGTTATACCACTTAACTCTTGAAAGCTGACACTTGGTGATTACTTCTTTAGCTGCACGTGTATCGTTATAGAATGGCGAATCCGATCGGCCTAAGGAAAACGTTTTTATCAGATTAATGCTATTCCAGTGTTTACTTTACTACATTCATCACAGACCTCAGACTGCTGACAAATGTTCAGCAAGTAACAATAAGAGAGTACAAACGATATTCTTTTAAAATCAGGTTATTAAACACCGACTTAAACATTCTCTCATATTATACAACCTCCATGGTTATAAACCCACGTAAACGAGCAACACAGAGAATCCGTTTACGGAAATAAAATTTCAAAGAAAGACTATGCAAGCAACAGTTGTTTCCATAATTATACAAGTACACCAACTCAGCAAGCTCTTATGAATGGAGGGAAATTATTCAAGGTCACTGTTCGTGTTGGTTCATTGATTTCCTACAGCAATGCCGTTTACAAGTAGTCTACCACCACTATGTAGACTTAACCCACACGGTCACTTCCAGTCATAGTGGCGGTTCGTGTTAAAACTTTATACGTATGTATACTTCCACGCTTCCTCAATAAATTTAAATTACGCTTACTTGCCAACTAACATAAACTTTGCTCGGTACTGATAATAGCAACGTAATTTCTTGTGTTCACTACCTTCCGACTACACCAACTTCCTTCTACCTCTCGACCACGTTTCTCCCTCTTTCGTAAGATACTAATTATCCCCTTCATTCCCTGCTATTCAGTTTTACAGAGAGTGTAAACGTTCTGTCCGTATTAAATGCCTTAAAAGCAAATACACAACATTCACTTGCAAAATTAGTTAAGCATTCAATAGATTTCTCTACAAAAAAGCCGCATTCACTAAATTAATCCTTAAAATTAATTTTAATAATATAAAATGCCTTCTGGCACCTCATTCAAAAACAAATACTTTAAAGTTCATTACACATCTTGGCAGTGACTAAAAAGATATTTTTTAATAAAGGGCAGATGTATTTAAACGTTTACATACTTGTATCGCAATAAAATAGTGTACAAACAGAATTGAATACACCTGATATTCTTAACCAATGTTTCTGTATTCACGCTTTATGTTTTGCTAATTAAAGCGCACAGAATAAGATTGCCAAGTTTTACAGAACTCGCAACACGTTTTAAGAGACGGTACGGTACGGTACACGTGAGGCGAGCACTGATTTGTTTAATGTTGATCAGCGGCGGCCAGGGGATAGGGGACCCAGCTCTGCCATCCCCTCGAAGAAACACATTATTTCCTCAGTTTTACCCTACAATAGCCTTTGTTATATATAGGTACATAACACGCACACACAGGTTTACGCTTTGACCACGCCTCACGCTCACCCGGTCGTTCGTTCGTCCACATCGATTAGACGCGCTCACTAATCGATCCAAGCAGCGAAGGAGAGCATAGAATCCAACAGGCAGTTGTTTCACCATCTCACTTGCTCACGTTACTTTTCGATATATTACCATTTCACTTGCACACTTTATACTACCTGTTATACTATTTCACTTCCTCTTGAATATTATCATAGACCCCTCCACCAACTTGTTGCCGCTACTCTTCTACCGGTAACGACTAGCCTTACGGATCGCGTTTCCTTTATCAAAAGCTGACCTGTTGATTCTTTATGAAGGTAGTAATTGGTGAATAAACCGGCACTGTTACGGATTCCTGTATAATTTGAAATAACTTTAATTTGGTGTCAACGGTACCGTACTTCATCCGATACAACTAATTATATCAACGGCCGCCACGTACTGTACTAGATACACATTCACAAAATCACAAACGCCTGTATTCGTTAATAATAAATAAAATATTAAATAATAATACGACTGTAAATTATACAGACTCGTTTAATATGATATGTAGTGTAGGCCTACTGTTTGCCACGTAGGCATGTAAAGGTCACACCATCCACCGTCATACAGAATAACTGCGAAATCATGACAAAAAAGTTCGATAAAAGATAAGCAATTTTCTCAAGAATCTGGAATATGAGAAATAACAAACTAACGCTTGCTTTTTGTAAGATTCTCTGTAAATTGTACATAAAATATTTACACAAGCAATACATAAACTATAGCTATATGTCTGATAACCAATCAGATATTCCTTCGTTTCCACTTATTACTGAATGTTCATTTACAGATAAGATGAATTGGCGTTCTATGACAATATAAAACTTCTGTTAAAACAAATCTGATATACTGAACAAAAAGGGTTGTCCTAGTAAACATATGCTGCAAATGGAACTGCAATCAATTTAAATAAAAACAGATGACAATGAACTAACGAAGTGTGCGCTCAAAATAGAACTTTCCAATGGGACATTTCTTGGAATTTAGGCACATTCTCTGCGACCGCGGCAAAACGATGATTTGAGGCCCTTCCAATTTTCCATTTACTTGCATCTCCCTCCCTACGGAAGAAAGTTATTCCTACAAAAACGCATCTATAGTGAATGTCTATAAAAAAAAAGATATGATAAAGTTACCAGAATAGAACACAACGCAGTGGTGACCGTTCGCCATTACTGTTTTTACATAATAGTCACCGAGTCCGGTGAAGTCAAGGCTAACCGGGTTCGCCACACGTCTGGAGCTGGCTCTCTCTTACTTTCCTCCTCGGCGGCTGTGTAGTCTTTGTGTGCTGTACAGAACACACGCTCTCTCTACTCATCGTCAAAGAAATCACTATTACGATCCAGTATTTAGTATCTTCATTTTTTTATATATTTGTATTCTGCGTTGAAAACAGTCCTTAATCTAATACTTTATTAAATCAACGATAAACAAAGCTGCACGCAACAGATGTACGTCTCAGCAAATCTGAAAATATGCTGTTCTCTTAATATACAAAATACGTGTAATACATTAACCAATGTACTTTACACCGGATGTATTTTAGTACATCTGACTACATACATTATGTTTGTCAATGCCCCCATAGGCGATTCGGAATAAACTCTCAATAACACATCACAAATTATTTTCAATGCTAGGAAAACCGCATAAATGAGCGACAACGATGATGGTAACGATTTATAATTTATATACGAAATGAAGTACAGTTAGTCCCTTCCAGCGTTCTACATTGGCAATTTTGATTTTTATCATTCCAAAAACTATATAAAATTTAGAAGGAAAACGTTTGTAGGGGAGGCGGCACTACACATCCTCATTCAAAAACGCTTACATGTTTTCAATTTACCGTAATATTGAAATTATCAGTAAACGTACGACGAATGTTTACCAAACATAGGTACTATATACAAATGTGTATATATTTGTAATACAAATACACAACTATTTGTGTTCCTATGTTCATAAATATAACGCTACATTGTTAATCATCTTTCGAGTGGCGTACATATTCCTGTGTGAATATGAACCGTGAAACAAAAGCGTTAAACGGCCACTCTACTGTTAGCTACTTCCACATGGCATTTTCTTAAGATTAGAAGCGATACGTTCGAAAACTTATTTTTACCATCCCGTGTAAATAAAACTTAAATAGTCCTAACAGAAAGAAACCAGATGGATGATATAATCTGAACTCAGTGAGTATCAAAATCCTAATGGAACGAACAATGCCTTCAGATCAAACCTGAAAAATTCCCTGTCAAACCCATGTACGTCTATAAACAAAGAATAATCTACATTACACTCTGATACACTATGCATATCAAAATGTATCAATATGAATAGAACTTATCAATTTTAAATTGTACTACATAAAAAAACGTCAACGGGAAACATATTTGAGTTTTCCCCAAAAAGGAGATTTTACGCGCTCTCTCTGTCTGTCTCTCTCTCTCCTCCGGATCATCAGTCCCGGACTCTGGACTAAGTACAGCGGTATTTTAGGTAGGGATACTATTCGCAGGATTGTCAGGCCTTTCGAAGGGAGAATAATCGTATAAAAACCAGATAATACTCCACCCACAGAGGAATAATATACAGAATAAAACCAAACCGCGTGGTGCATGAACAAACACGCTACCCACCCCATGAGCACTCCCGGATTCTTAATAAATACAAAAATTATTTACTACTGTGTTAATTATTTACTCAAATCTGCAAATAACTGCTTCACACGCATACATGCAATGTACTCACGAAGTCATTAACCTACTGATTTTTAGAGTCATGTAGCCAACAGAACAACACTGGCAAGATAGTAGCAAATCTTAGCGGGGCACAAGGACGTCTCCAAACCAATTTAATACATAAGATAAACGTTATTTCCAATGAAGCGAAAACAAGAATTCGACTCGAAATAATCCACATGTTTCCCGAAACCGCAGCATAAACAACACCATATTTCCATGCGTTCAAAAAATTAGATGATTTAACCAAAAAATATATCAACAAAAACAATTTTAAACTGTCTACACACTCAACGATCGGGTGGTTTGAAACTGGAAACATTCTGGGAAAGAAAGTTATGCCACTCAAATAATTTCACTGTTATAAATTTAAAATAATTACCTCACTCCTTCCACTTGTATACGACTCTATTCAGATTTGCAGCAAAAAGGTACTAAAGCATAAGTAGGCTATGGCCGTACTTGAAGAAGGCACACAAAACTGATAATGTTTTAAATACCATGCGCACACCTCAATTATACTATAAAAAGCTTCCGCGAAAGTGCCGGTGACACCGTTCAAATTCGTTTCCACGCTTTAACTATCCATACACACGTTAATATGTAATCTCATTGAAGTTTATGTACTTACCATTTCGACTGAGTCCTCAAGCGTTGAAGAACTTAAATTTGGATTCGCCGTGTCTTGCGAGCCTACAACTACCAGCTGAAGATCTTGACAACGTTTGGAGGGAACGTCTTCTGGCAGTAATACCAAACCCGTGTTTTGGTTGGTGGTTGACGTGTGATGCAAAAGATTGAATCCGTCTGATGTAAAATGCGTTGCGTTTATTTCGTTATTCGTGTGATACAAATACGCAGCCGGTGACGTATGACGATTCAACAACGCATTTTGAAAAATAAGTACTCCGTTCTGACCGTTTGAACCGGCCTGAAGAGGCAACTGACTGGCTAAGGATTCGTTCTGGGCGTGACCAGTACCAGGAAACCGATTGGA
Organism: Magicicada septendecula; assembly: GCA_034769895.1. Taxonomy (NCBI): domain Eukaryota; kingdom Metazoa; phylum Arthropoda; class Insecta; order Hemiptera; family Cicadidae; genus Magicicada; species Magicicada septendecula. The sequence continues at coordinate 1,043,100,728 of CM068367.1, forward strand.
GTACCGGTTTACTATCGAAATTGATGTTAACGATGAAGGCGACTGGTGAATAGAATTTGGATGCACGTAAGGTGTCACAGGGTGATAAAACGGTGTGGAATTTCTTGCTACTAATTGCAAGCTACAGGCACAACACTGGGTGCAGCAACAGTACGAGCAATTTGGATTTACCTGAGCCGGATTCGAGGGGTGCTGATTGGTCAAGAAATTAGAAGGACTAGGGGGTAAAGAATAGTAGGGCGAGGGGGAGGGGAATGAGTAAGAATGGTAATACGTGATGACGGAAGTGAAGTCAAGAGTGAAACGTCGTTCTGTTTCAAATTTTATCTAGTCACCTAACCTAACCAAATTAAGATTAACTGACTTATTTAAACGATATATCACTAAATTTGATATATATGCTTATATATATATATATATCTATATATATATATATATATATAAAGAGTTATATATTGCACAATGTCCCTTACAAAGATATAAGTAGAAAGACGGTGTACAGTTTTAATAAGACTAAGTTGATTTGTTTCTTTTTAGAACAAGTGTACAGAGAAATAGGTTATGTATATATATATTTTTTAAAAATAAATATATATATTTCTCAAGGCAGAATAGATGCTTAAATCTAAGTTAAACGATTGTCAATAGTATATTGTGGAAGATTAAAGATTGCAAGATACAAGCTAGAGATTCAACAGAGGCATACGAATGATTGTCAAAGATAGAGATTGTTATGATACGCGTTACATGTACACAGTACCGTCTGTACGTTAGAGTAACAGTAAAGAATTAATTGAACGCTGTTTTACTGGGAGTTCTAATTAAATCTAAACTCTTGTGACAGGCAGATCTACTTACATGAAAATAATTAGTTGAAACTGATATGTCATGGATAAATTTTAAGTATTTCTATCGACTTTGGTCTTTTACTTAATAGCTGTATATAATCGATACTCAACTATTAAATCTAAATTAACTAAGTATTGCACTGACGTTAAAACAATTAATTTGTTCTCATATGGAACGTTCTTAAATACACAATAATCACAGATAAATACACTGAAAAATGCTATTTAATACAATACTTTAAAAAAATCAACTATAACTAATATAAATCAGTACAATTATGGAAAACACTTTTATAATAAAAACAAACAACAAAATATCACAATTGTTCTCACAAACGCGATTACCCTGTAGTAACTTCCGATTTCAGTATAATATAAATATACGCTTTATGTACATTCACTGTATGACCAATCAATAATTCTTCTTATTTATATTACAAAAATAGAAAAGCTGGAGAAGACACAATAGTATAATTTCAACAAGAATTGACTTTGTTTTTATCCAGATGAATTGTTAAATCAGAAGACGAAATAAGGATGAATACAAGACAGAAGTCAGGACAGATAAAAGGAAATAGATGAAAGGAAATCAAGGGGTTATCTATCCCCTATCCGAAAATGAAAAATCCCTTATTTTACACCCTTCGGAGGGGGATTATATTATTAAAAATCCTACGACACAAAAACAACCGTCCTACTCGAACCACGGAACTGAAATGCCAGGTCTAGCGAGTGCCCAGGTGGTTATATAAACTACAGCCGCATTACGATTTGATTGGCCAGTCCCGCGCAAGCGCAGGCACATAATACAAAATACACAGCCATCAGGTGGAAGGGGTACACCTGTTGTAGAGCCTACCTAGGTGGCTTTACGTACAATACTGTGGCATGTGTGCTACAAAATTAAAAACAAGGTGCACCCAAAGGGTACAAGCAAAACGTTTATAAACTGTAAGTTACACATCCCTAAATACATATGCAAGTTAATATCTTCCAACAACACGGCAGCCGAGTTCATTAATAAAAACATAATAATAAAACATCACTTATTGTTCCTAATACAACTTTCATAAATTATTTTATGTTATTTACAATAAATAAAGTGGAAATCAATAACTTCTTCCGCACCAACACAACAAACCAAACTTATTAGTTTTTAGGATGACAGAACAATGTCAGGATAAGTACCGGTGTGTGTTTATATAAATTTACATCATAAACTATGTGACTTGATTAATCCACCACTCCACATGCCTAAAAAAGATACACATGGACTTAATAGGTTTTAATGAGTGTGAGCCTTTCCTGCATATTAATTAGAACGTTTAAATTGTACATAATATTAGCATGTGCTGGAAAAAAAATCGATTCTAACATTCAAAGACCTAAACACTTCTACAACTGTTACTTCAAAATAAAAGTGGAGAACGTTCAAAATCACATAATTAATCCCACTATACATAAGCTTTTGAACACGTGTAGAATGATAAAACTTGAATCACCATGACAGGTAAATACGTTCAGTACGAACACTAATATTTAAAGCAGTTTGCACAGTACACTGAAAAATTCGTACCAAAGTAGGTACGAACTTAACCCAACTAGGATCGATATTTTCTAAACAATCAATTCACAAGGAATTGGCCTCTCAGTTTCACAATATTTTGATATCTACAGAAACTAATATAAACGACAATTTTGTGACTTATTTCAAGAAATATATACAGTCACATTATGGGATGTAGCTTGCAAACATAAAAATTGTGAGCGGTGTGTCAACTAATCCTCACACATTACTTCATACCCTTTCACACTACTAATTTAATCATTGTTAAAAATTAAAATAATATTTTTAAAATATCGTACAACGTAAACAAAATATCTCGACGAAACATTAAAGATTTAAGAGTACGAACGACATTACAATTCCATAAAATATACAAAATATATTACAATATGCATATAAACCAAGCTACCAAAAATTACAATTAAAGGGCAGTTAATCAAAGAAAGCTAATCTGACCACAAAAGGTTATACCTTTGCATTGTGATCGACGACTTCTATTCATATTAAGTGTGCGTAAATATGTGTGGATTAATATAGAAATACAACTGTACGATTAAACTGAGCATTCAGCCAATATTATTCCAGCCATCCCATCGTAACGTTAGGGCTTAAATCATCGAACAAAAGTAACCATTTACTTCTTCCATTTTTCATTTCCTGCATTCACTTTAAAGCACCTATAACGATTTTACCGCCAATCGCTGCAATTTAATAACTTTGTTTATAAAGTATGGCCGTCCTCGAATTCAAACGATTGGGCTTCGGCACAAATTGTTGAATGCAATTAAATCATTAACGAAAACGCGAGACATTCCCTTGTTATTGCGGAGAAATCGTCTCAGTAGCATATGTCAAGTAGTATAAAACGGGTTTCTATCGTTCACTGCATTCTACACGTAAAAATACGTCTTCAATTTGTTCACCATTTCTGTGCTCGGCAGATACTGAGAACGAACTTTGGCTGTGTAACCTATGAGGGCAAATCATGAAAGTATTAAAAGTGGCTTTACATGAAAACGGTTAAATGTAAAACATCATAACTGAATATCTTCCAAATACACCATTACCGAAAGGAAATGTCCTATTTCCGGAGATAATATACTGCTTCTGAAAGCATTAAAATGTTTTGTATAGACTTCAACTACACAGAAAACGGCGACAGACTGAAGTAACTAAAAGACAGGCCCGTCTCTTCCGCACCTCGTCTTGTTCTACTATGTGGGTCTTTTGGAAACAAAATTCCCCTTACAAACGACTTCTATGTCCGTAAATGAGTTCACCTTACAAAACAAGACCATATTAAAACTTCAACGGGAAAAATTAATAAATGTAAAAACGTCACACATATTGTCTGCCTACATGTTATTTATTATGTACAAATACACAATATTACTGCAAAATGATTTTACTTTCCATTCCATTTCTCATCAAGTTTTTTGTTTTGTAACGTATGAAAAACTATAAATTCTGAAGACCATTTTAGCAACCAATCGAAGGAGTGGATTCTCTCTCAGCGTCTCTGCTGGGATAAACTGAATCATTTACCAAGAAGATACGTCAGTCTACGAACTATTCTTATTGTACTGAAAATCCTTTAATTTCTGTTCTGTTAGTACCAAAGTACTCACTTATGTAATTGGTCGTTCCTCCCTCAGACCCCGTTAGATTTTTTTGAGTTAAGTAATAATATTGAAGACGTGGGAAAAGGTTACATACAACTACTGTACGTGTACGCATGAGGTTAATTAAACATCGCGCGCGCGCGCGCGCACACACACACACACACACACACGCGTAAGTTGTCCGTGATTCCACTCCATTTACAGCTAGCAATATGATTTTTTAATCTGATTTTCAAACGGAAGAACTGTATATGAGTTTGCACACACGGCACAGAGTGACGCATTCATCAGAGTCCACAGCAATTTATTGTGTTGCATTCTACCATAAATATTTTACAGCCGGTGGCATGCATAGCTGCGGAACGACCGCGTACTTACAGTGGTGTACATTTACTGAACCAAGAAGTGTTCATCGGCAACCTCGCTAACTGTGGCAACAACGTATAGCCGGTTCAACAATCAAGTCACGATTACCGCAGTCACGGTCATGTACAGTCCCCAGCAAAAATTCTACAACCAACGATGATTCATTCCACACTTCATCGTCAGTTTACACATACAAATACCATCTGAACAACTGCAAATCGTCCGCCGGAACGGGTTTCTTATATAAGACGCTATTACGCACCAATGGGTACAACATCCAAATGTAAAACTGTCTTATGTTGTCGTGGTTAAGCTACTAACGTAAAATGTCTAAGGAAAGAGGAACATGCAGTTCCCGATTCGCTTACAATTTGCCTCTTAACCGTTACACCTAACTAAAACATCAATTTCAGCCATTAAAAACGGTATGCAGTGCAACTCACAAATCTAACGTTATTTAACGCACATCTAATAAAGAAACTCATGCATGTACAGTTGAAGCTCTGTGTGAAACAGCAAATTCAATCCAACTAATGATTTAGTTTAACCAGTAATGTTGCCTTATGGACCATCCAAAACGATCAAAACATGGTGTTCTGCTTGAACGAAACTGAACTTAGTTTCACATAAATATTCTTTACTGCTACAGTGGTACACAAATCCTCCTCCTACACTCCGAACAGGGAAACAAAACTCGTGAAAAAGCTTTTCCATGGCGTATCAGATCATAATTTAGCGAAACTTTTCTACCTTCACTTAACACGAAGTTGTGTTAAAAACAAATTTTGATGAGTTCGGTGAGGGCACTAAAATAATTTCTATCAGCTTTGTTTACTCGACGTCATGGTCCCGCTGTGAAACAAAAATTGGTTAGCCTACTGTGTTCGCACGGAATAATTGATTTATCACGGTGAAATCGGCAGCCATACCCGTCCATGTGTTTCCCATATACTCGTAACTCACATAATTAACAGTACAAAATGCGGACTACGAACCCAGGTACTGACTGAATGCTTCACAAACGATTACGTACAAAACAAATTACAGTATATATAAATACTTTTCACAATTTATATGTACTCGTTTAGCACTATTTCTTTTCCATATGTATTCAATAAGTTAACAATGACTCGCTGCACATTATATGAGTAGTGCACGGCCAGATATGCATATATGCTTGCTTATTTATGTAGAAAATATTTGTAACCACTGTCTGAGAAGAAACTCATTCCTACTAAAAAAAAAAAAAACTTTACTTAGATTCTTTTCACTTCAATTTAAATGTTTTAATAATTCTAAATACACGTAAGAGGAATTTTTAATACATTAAGTAATGGACTACGTATCGACGTATGGACAAACACGTATGCTTTTCTCAAAATACCGTTACGCATATGAAGTAACAAACGTACCTGCCAGACTCACACGACATAAAAAATGTATTTAGATGGCGATTGTTAATCGGTCTAAACCGAACCACGTACATAAAAAACCTGTCATTTTTACAACTGCATCCTTGGGTAGGTAAAGGAAATCAGCGGTTGACACAGACATTTGGGTTGCAGCACCTCAATTTGCAGGGGCTCTCACAATTATACAAATGTTATTTAATTATGTGATTCACTGTAACAATCTTACAAATTCAACGGTCAAATTATTTTCTTCTGTTCAAATTTCATTTTGTTTTCTTTAAAGAACCTTGATTCTATTTGAACGAACTATGAAACGTAATACGAGTTACATTTCTCTTCACTACTTCCAAACATGTACGCACAGAAGCTAAAATTCAATTGCTTTCAGAAATAACTGAATTACAATTTACCAGCAGTGAATCACAACCAACTCACGACAAAAGGCACAACTTTGCTAAGCTTTTTTTCTTTACAAACGGGATGCATAAATGGTACATCCTTCAAACAGAATTATCTGGGTAGTCAGCACATTTAATTTTGTCATTGCATTACGAACATCTATTTTACGGAATTCAACGTGTAGGCCCAACTTATACACACGTACACATCATCATCACTAAAGATACCGTTAAGAAGCACTTGTCCGCAAACAAAATAAGGGAATACCTACGGATCCTGTCGCACGATGGAATTCGAATAAAGTAGCAACGTCTGAAGTGTATATTGTCTTTTGGTTTGGTTAACCTTGCTATGTTTCAAACTTGGCCATAACTTTGTATTTGTCTCAGGTGATACTGTCTTTCATTGAAGTCAACCGTATCAACAGTATACATTTAAAGTTTAACGTTTTACGATTATTAATTAGGACCACTACAACATTGTTTTTCACACGCTGTTTTGATTGTCCATTATAGTTTAAACTGATGCCGCTGTTAAGCTATAAAAGCGGTACAATACATCTAGTAACTTGAGTTGTGACACGGTCGACGTGCTCTCAACTATAGAACACTAATATTTAGTTAGTATTTACTAGGCAAAAGACAGAGATAGGCTATTCGCCGGGTCGATTACGATTATGAGCTGCAATTCAAACTTCATATACACAGTTATCTATACTTATTCATAAGTAAACTCAAAATTTTTGTATTCGTTTCTATCGCAAATGAATATGTTTCTAATATCCATATAATATCCAAAAATGTATATACAACTCAAGTACTAACATGTCATGGGTATTATTTTTACAACTATATCCACAGAATCTACCCTCCAGGGTTCTCAACGGTAATCCCATACTATCTTATAAATACCGGTTTCTGCACCTTTCTAAATACACATTTTAACAAATCATTACATCACAAACTCGAATACTTTATACACTTAATGCTATGTTTAAGGAATAAAATAAAACGTAAAACAAACGGTCACGGCTTGCAACAGACGATACTGGTAAAAAACAATGGTGGGAATGTATATATAGATATCAAGAATATAAAAGTACGGCTTGGGACTGACTGTAAGAAAGCTGATTCGTGGGAACACGTTATCAGACTAGGACACTTCCAACAAGCGGTCACTTCTTTCAAAACAAAATGGCTGACGTTCTAGGGCGCGCGCGTACTCACACGCACAACAACCAACGCCAAAGATGAGATCATACGCAACAAACCACTGCATTCCTCAGTTACTACGATAATTTGCCACAAGGCAGAGACGCAATCCAGTCGTCCTTGCAAGAATGCCAACACAATAAAATAAAAAACCCCACGTACACAATCACCTTACGGATTTTCATGTTTCGTTTCTATAATCAGGCCCATATGTGTGGTATAATTTCAAACCATGACAACTGATATATTAATATCATTCTTGTGGTGTACCTAAAATTATCTTCAGCCTACTTACAGCACTCAGATTACTACGCTTGTGCACTTTCGTTGCCATTATCAAAAACAAGGAAGCTTTGTTTGATAATACAATCAAATTTTTAAATCACTTAATAATCATTATCATTAGTTATCATATTGAGGTCAGTCAATATGTTTCGACCATGCACACGTAATACTTACCGGGGTACTGACGACTGCCTGAGTGCGTAAATGCACAGAGGGTAGCGGCGCGGAGCGAAGCGGGACGGGGCGATTGAAACAAATTCTTATTCAGGTATTGGTTAGAACACAGAGAGAGCGGTGTAGAGCAGCGCGGCTCTAAAAACAAGCCAGTTTGTTTTTTTACGAGCGGCAAGATGGACATGGAACAACTCATTATAGAGGTCTATGCCAGAAAACCGATCTGGAATACCAAACATTCCAACCACCACAACAGGGGAATGATCGAGAAGCTGTGGGAAGAGTTTGAATTGCGAAAGTAAGTTGTGTTCAAATAATTTCAGTATTTACCGTATAGAATAGTATAGTGTATAGTATTTACTTATAGGCCTACAAACATAATATACATTACACACTATTACACAATATTATGCAATCAACACTATTATTAGATCAAACAATATACAGATAAAATATTATGGAACAAGAGTGCAGGATGACCAACTATTAAAAATTTTTATTTATTTTATATAATAAACTATTCACAATTTATTTCCGCACCTATTTGAAGTAGTAGACCTACACATACATATGTACACGTTAACCTTTGTGGTTGGAGATAGGTTTTAAATGTTTCACAAATATTTATTGCTTTCCTGGTCGCTCTATTATTATGTTTGCTTCGTCTCTTCCTTACAGGTAAACTTTCTAAAGGTATGTGAATTAATTCTTTAAATGTTGGATCACTTTCACCGTCCATATCCCGAACTACGTTATGTCGAATGCAACAACACTTGATAATATCAATGGCATTAATAACAGAAGTTTCAATATCCTTGCCAAGAATACGCCATTTAGCATTCAGTATACCAAATGCGCACCTCCACAACGCGTCGCTCTAGACAGACGATAATTGAAATTATTTTCGCTTGGCCCGCACGTTTTTCGAACGTATGGCCGTAGAAGGTACGGTTTTAAAGGGTAACCTTCATCACCTATGATAACAACAGGGGCCTTTATGTTGGATTGGCGAAGTTCGGTATTTGGAGGCATATATTGAATGTATTTTCTTCCAAATGTTCAAACAGAGTTGATGTTGCAAAAGTTACACCATCGCTCTGATTTCCTCTTCCCCCGACGTCAATCGATATGAATTTATAATCTGCATCTGACAAAGCATGTAGCACAATTGAAAAATACTTCTTGTAGTTGAAGTAAATAGAACCAGAACGTGGTGGACGTTTGATTCGACAGTGTTTTCCATCGATAGCTGCAACACGGTTCGCAAAATTCCATATATTCCAGAATTTTTCTTTGCTGGCTATGAGTTGATCTTGTGATTGTACTGGCATGTGGACGTCTACTAGCCGACGCCACATAGCTTTGCACGTTTCAATCACTATCCGACCTACTGTACATGCTCCCATGCGAATTAAAAGGCAACGGCTTTGAATGAAACTCCAGTCACTAGAAATCTGAAACAAGCAAACAATAACTTGTACACGAAGAATGTTGTTTTCCTGTTGCTTTGTGTTATGATCTATTTAATAAGGTGCGCTCCGTCAAAAGGGTATTCTGTGTTGAGCACGTACGTAGTATTGGGTTTTGTTATCCGGTGTTTCACCACCAAATATTCAAAAACGTATGCTAGCGCAGGACGGAAAGTCATGTATGTACCTAGAAGTGCTTACAAATGGGTAGAGCGTTTTAGTGTCGGATATATATAAACACACACACACACACACACACACACACACACACACACACACACACACACACACACAAAGTTGTATTTAAAAATGTATTTATAATACAAACAGCACATGCATATAAATATTTAGGCAATTTTGTGTTGGGTTTCATTGTAGAAACAGAAGCGGAAAAATCTGAAGGATAAATACAGAAAGGAGTTAAAGATCACACGAGAGCACAGAAGTGGAGATCCCGGAGGCCAAAGTGTAGATAGCGACTGGGCTTATTTTAAATTATTAGACTTCCTACGAGACCAGATGACGCCTGGTCACATGACGAGCAATCTGGAAAAACAGCAACATCAAGAAAGTGACCTGCTGCTCACAGAAGATGAAGATAGACGGGCCGTAGATTCAGGTCTGTATGACGATACTCCGGTTAGAGGTATCATCAGTACCCGGAAGCTCGAAAAACACGGATGATACTTCTCATTCTGCTCGGAGCACCCCAGTCTCTCACGCCTCTGGACATTCCTCCCATAGGAAGCCTCAAAAACGTCCTGACCCACATACCGAAAGAATTCTTTAACTAGAAGAAAAGAAGTTTCGATGTATCATAGAGGATCGAGATAAACGTGAAGACGAAGACTATCATTTCTTCATGAGCTTGGTACCACACATGAAACAGTTCACTGCACAGCAAAAACTTCGCGTGCGAATCAAAATACAAAGTGTCATAATAGAAGAAATGGAAAGACAAGACTGGACCTTTAGAAACCCCCCTGCTAGTGACATAACAGGCTTCAACTACGAAACCGACAATAACGTTCCTGATTTTCATGGCAGTAACATTTGATTTTTTTTTTATACGTTATGTAATCATTTCTTTAATTATGTAACAATTTAATTATAAAATGTTAATTAAACTAGTAAAAATAATTTTAAAGTGTTCATGATTTCCCTTTATCAATATTTTTTTTTAATTATAACGGAATTTTTTAAAGAATTGGTTGTACTGAATGATTAAACTTATTATAAATTTGTAATTTCTTTCCAATAATAAAAATTTTAGCGATTTTTTTCATATATACTCAGTGGTTCTGAATAACTGTTAGACTAATAATAATAGTAATAATACAATCGTAAAATTACATAAATTACCTTATTGTAAATACCAGTCTCTTCCGCACTAATGAGCTTCCTCCAGTTCGTCTGTTCCTTCTCGATGTCGTCGTTAATTTTTTCTAGTACATAATTGAATGTACTCAGTGACATCCTCGTGTACTCAAAAAACTTGTCAGGATGTCGTTTCAGTGCATGAAAAAGAGTATGGTACTCTCCACGCCTGTCTCTCTGGTAACATACTTCATGCACCCAATCCCGTCTTTTTTTTAATAACCCATACTTTATAAAAATATTTTCATACACAAAGAAACTATGATCCATTCTGGACAACGACATGGCTACGAATGGTACTGGCGCGCAGCGCCGCTCACTGTGTATTTACGCACTATACGTTGTCCAGGCAGTGAAGGCGGCTAGAGGATTAGGAGACCCTTGTCTCACGCACGCACACTAGCAGGCCGCCTAACAATAGACTGGGGCCGGCACGTGACCTGCGCTGCTGTCTTTTTAAATACAGTTTACTATAATAAATTAAATTTTGTTATTCTGCTTAATCTTATAGTTTTGGTCGTTCCATTTAATTCAGACTGTGATTTCATTTAAAATAAGTCCAAACACGAAGTTTATACGACGATTTTCAAATGTTTTACTCTTATTTGTTTATTTTGAAATATTGTGATTGCTAAACTTCTGAGAATTATTTACGCGACTCTTATTAAAAAAATGTTAATATTAAAAACTAAGATTCTGATCATTTAATTTACTTTTCAACTATTTTTCTGAGACACTCCCTTTGGATGCCAGAAGCCGGTTAAATGGCCCTATGGTTCATTGTTGGAACTGCTAGCGGCCGATTAAATCTGCCCGTCAAATGACACTGAGAACTGCCAGCGGCCGATCTCGCTGGCTTTTTGTATATTCATCGTAGCGACCAGCACGACAGATGATCAATCGTTTGCCTTTACCCAGAGGGCCGCCGAGAGTTCCTTGGATAGTGCCATCAGTCCAACCAGTGTCCTTTCTCATGTTTTCATTTATCCAGGTCTCGTCCAAAAATATAGTGTTTTTAATATTTACTTCACGCATGTTTCTTAAGAAACGACACCTTAACAGGGCCACTGACGGCTTTTCCATGAGGATTTTTCTGCTGCTAAATTTCTTGTACTGAAATCCCATGTCTGATAATAGCGAGCTCAGTGACGATTTTCCTCCCATATACAGTCCAAGTCCTTGAAGTGACACACAAAGTTGTCTGAGGGTAGGCGCTTCTTTTCGAGCATAGTAACTCAATATGTGACGTCGAATAGCTCCTTTTGTCGAAGTCATCCATGTCTGTTACTGCGCGCTTTCTCTTCAAACTTTTATTCCGAGGAGTATGAATAAAAATATTTTCCCTCTTGGTGCTGTTTAAGGTGTTATCTTGTTGATCGTCCTCAGCTGTGATTAAATCAATATCTTCAACTACACAGGGATCTTCTTGATTTTCCAAACTTTTTTAATCTCTGCGTTGATACGTTGTATTGTTCTCAACGAAATGCCACAAGCATCTGCTGTTCTCTGCATTACTTTCTTAGTATCAAGTAAAGGACCTCCGTTATTCTTCTCTTTCTCAAAATAGAACAGAACAGAAGCATACATTGTTCTGCACTGAGTATGTAAAACTTGGCGTTTTTTACAAGAACTCATAATCACAAATCAACTATACACTAACCACAAATGAACTGATTCACTCACAATATATGCGACAGATCTGCTCTCTGACAAGACTGGCTGGCCTCACTACCCCGTGCAGGCTATTTAACGACTAATCAGCGGGTAATCAGTGACTCACTCGGGGTACCCGGTACATGACCTCTACTGTTTGTTGGTTTGAGGGCGAATCACCCTCTGTATCTGGAAAAATTACTATAGCGACCAAGTGTAAACCAAGTAAGGAAGGGACGTCTCTCTTGCATGTTACTGAAATCTATAATACCGGTAATTATTTTCCAATTTACGTGATACAATAATACACATTTAATTCCTGACGCGCTACCTCGTCCTCTCAAGTTATAGTTAAAGTTTAATAACATGGACAGTAAATTTTTAATATATTTACATACGTACATATCACATTTCATTTTATGTGTCTGTAAAACAATAATATATAATATTTTTATAATAAATAACATTTTTACAAGTTCGTGCTAGTAAAAAGACAAATAATTATTTCGATTACGTATAACAACTATTATTTCATATATTGTTTATTTGAAATAAAAATATGTGGTTTGAAAATAATCTTTATATCTATATATTAAAATCTGTTAAATATGTTGATTAATTTTTTCAGTATTTAACAATAAAGAGGTGGGTCGTCAATCTGCTCTTTATCGAGTATCACAATCGGTGAATCGGAACAGTTAAAAAAAAAAAAGGCCGACGCCAGGAATTTTAAGATTCTCGTAATTTCGAGGTCAAGTTGTAAAATCAAAAACCAATTTGTGAAAATATTACACATTAAAGGGAGTGTACAGAAAAATAGTTGAAAAATAAATAAGATGATCAGTAACTTAGTTTTTAATAATCATTTTTAATAATAGTCGCTTAGATGGTGTTCTAAAGTTTAACAATAACAATAGTTAAAAATAAACAAATAAATGTAAAACATTTTAATATCGCCATAAAAACTTCGTGTTTGGACTTATTTTAAATGAAATTACAGTCTGAATTCAATGGAACAATCAAAATTAAAAGTTTAAGCACGACAATAAAATTTATTTTATTGTAGTAGACTGTAACTAAAAAGCCAGCAGCGCAGGTCAAAGGCCTGTCCCTGTCTATTGTTAGGCGGCCTGTTAGTGTGTGTGTGTGAGTGAGGGTCTCCTAATCCTCTAGCCGCCTTCACTGCCTGGACAGCGTATAAGACTATCGCCCCGTTATACAAACTAAGTCTATATCCTTATTTCTCCCAAATATGTAAACAAATTGTATGAAGTCACCCGTTAAAACGTTTTGTCTAAATTTTAGACTGACCAACTGATATGTTCTAAAAAAGTCGTTCTACAGGAAAGCATAATTAAAACAAATAGTTTCACTTAGCCACCCATATTATACCATCTATCTGTTCATTCTTTTAACAGATTATTATTTACTGCTCTGTAACAATTATTTGAAATAGGCCAATATCCAATTTTTCTGTCTGTACTTCTTTAGACTCATCCGCAAGTAATATGAACCTGGGAAAAGCATATTTCCTTGCTCGTTACAAATTTCTCATCCATTGTAGCAACTAAAAAAATACACCACGACTTCAGGAAAAAGTTCAGCTCTGTCCTGTAGAGAATAATGAATTCGTTATTTGCTTGGTCATTCCCATACTGGTTATCAAAATCTAGATCTATTTTATTTTACTGTAACTAGACAGACGACGAATAAAGAAGGAAAATATGCCTAGTTTTGAATACCGTGCAACTGCCTGCAATGCAAATTCAAGTTAGGAAAAATAAATAAACATATGTTTGCTGCATTCAAGCGAACAAAACGTATACACAATAGGGTACATAGTTCAGTATCAATACAACAATCGTAATATTAATATACGATATTAACTACACTCCTACCAGAGAATATAAATGAATCCGATTTTATGAAAAATGAGGTCATTTAGATGGAAATACAACCGTAGAACTGTGTTATGATATACATCAGGTACTCTGCGAATGAGTACGCCTATTCTAAATTACAAAATTTGCTAATTAATAAGTGATTTAAGTCGCTGACTACAATGATAGGTTAGAAAATGTTTTCAATTGTGAACAATGGTTTTTAAATAAATAACTACGTTAATAACACCAGCATAACTGCTACTCTTTCCTCTCGTTCTGATTACTGCCAATAGGTCAATAACAATATGATGGGTGATTAAATCTCCACTGACTCGGACATAGGGATATGCCTCTTATATTGATATGCACATTAGGTGAATGTAATCAACGAAAAGTCAAAATATACCAACTTGGCTTTGTTGAAAAATGTGAATCCCACATAATTCTGCCAAACAAGAGTTGTATATGTAGAATGTGGTAATGAAATTCTGCCCAACATATGAGTACTGTGCGAGCGTTTGTTAAACGTATAACAAAGACGTAGTGTCGTATAACATAATCTATTCAGTCTTTACCCACAGTAAGGTAAAGAATTACCTTACTTTACCTATATAGATAATATAAAATGAAGTAGATGCGATTAAAAAAACTTAACCAAGTTTATATAAGGTTTATGTAAAGTTTAACGAACACTTACAAGGTGTTAATGTAACAGGGAGACTGTATAAACAATTCTGGAACAAGGAAACATTTTTACCCATAACAAAGTTTTGTGTTCCGAGTCGTAGTGAAATAATTATATTTAGTTAAGTAACGGACACGTCACGGACAACGAAATCCAAGAATGCCTATATCATTGTGTAGATGTGGATGACGGGTTGTACCCCAGTACAAACAGCAGTTAATCTTTCGCTTCTGTACGTATACATAACCAAACTTTGTGTTAAAAATTGTTATACTACGTATGAACAATTATATAGGCCTAGTTTTAAGTGCCGTGGTAATAGGTGCGTTGGGAAGTAACACCCGAGAAATGAGAAGGACCCACTTCTGACGTTACTAATTGGATCGGCTAATATTTATGCGGGCAATGAGTTGTATCAAGAGAGTTAACTAAGTAAGTAGGCATGGCGTCTATCTAGTCAGGTAAGTACTTTTACCAAATGAAGAAAACGTGGGGAAACGTTCCAGTCCATACTGTTATAAATCCCGCAAACACAACACTGATATATGAAATGATAATAATAATAATAATAGAACCCTTTTTGCACCTTTGAAGAAGAAGCTGCCTAAGTGAACATTCAACTTAAAAAGAAGGCAACCTAATGCTTCATCCACCCAATAAACTCAAGAGTTTCTATTTTAAGGTTAGGTCGGCCTAGCGGATGGGATGGAAAAAGCACCTTGTTTTTTTTTATGTCTTTACGTAAAAACCACTTTACTTGGGTTTCACTCGGGATCTCCAGATTAGTAACCACGCTTTTCCAACTGGTTACGAGGCAGTTTACAATGCCTAAATAGGGTAGAGTGCCTGATCTTGTTTTTAAGGCGCTGCTTGGGTTCCAATCGGCATCTCCAGATTAGTAACCAAGCTTTTCCAACTGGTTACGAGGCCGTCTACAATGTCTGAATACGGGAGAATGCCTGTCCTTGTTTTGCACGTTTCACTATGTACACTACAAACTATTAGTTAAAGTAAAGTAGTTCGTAACAGAATCCCACACAATTTACACGAAACTCCTACGGTCCTACGAGTTTCTTTTGAAAAAAAAATTACGTTTTTAACACCGATTATCAAACATTCTTCCATACGTATTATTTTAAACCAAAGTAATTTGTAAATAAAAAATAACATACTGGGCGTGGTTTTATTTTAAAAGCGACAATACTTTTAAACACAAAGTTATAATCAGAAATCTTTGAAACAAGAATAGTTGTCATTCCACGTTAACCGAAACTAAAGCAACAATAAGTTGATGCATCCACGTAGCAATCCGAGTACAAGTCTAGTATGTTACCGCCTATGAACAGCAAAGACACAGTAGGAACTTGGATGGCTATGAACAAAATAGACTAACAGATTTAGAGAAAATACCCAAAAGAGTAGTACACACGTACAATCAACTGGACAAATGTTCATTGTTAATATTTGTTTTTAATTTTCCGTCATAACGTATCTTCCGTTTGAAATAACGCTTTTTACCTTACCAGTACAATAAAGAAATTTCACGCCGCGACGCAGTCTTCAACTGTTACCCTTAATACATATCGGATTTCCCTGCTCAAAGCATGTTAGTAACGTAACATGCCTAAACATGAAACTTTATTCACCGCAGCTTGATTTTATACTGAAAACAGTGTTGCCAGGTCAATCAGTCCTCTTTTCCCCAGATTACTACCCAAAATTCCCCACTTTGCCATCAAAATCTACACTGCTACAAATACGTGTGCTTTGTGCAGAGCGTCACATTTTACAGCGTCTGAGTATATTCTAAATGTTTAAATACTATTACAAGAATATTTTAAATATTAAAAACTTGTTTTAAGTACGATAAAAAAAATGTTCTCACCTGCTGAGATCAGGCTCAATACTGTTCATATACCTCAATAATCCTTTTCATGCACTTAGTTCATTATAGGCTTGCGTTAATATTCACACACTACACTATAATTAACAACTTTTAATTTGTTTAATTCACAAAAACAATTTACAATTCGCCAACTGACACGGTAGCCTATTCGTGAGGTTGCCACAGTACTATGCCTAAAGAATCGTTTTCCACACTGACGATGCCCCCCCCCCAAGGAGAGGCCGAAACGTCTATTGGCAACAACAGGAATGGCCCACGGCCCAATAGCCCGGAGTTTAGTCCGTTTGTTTCTAACACTGTTGACGCCGGCTATGAAAGCCTTACGTACAGCATATATACAAACTATCTTAAATAAATTTACACAAGACAAAAGTATTAAATTTCGAATACCGCGCACTGAACGTTTTGTCATATTTATATCATACACCTATTATACATACACTAAGATACGCAATACAGTAATAATTTCACTTATCATTGAATCCGAACAAAGAACTTCAAGCAAAACACCTAACAAAGATCTCTAGCAGTTGTGAATAAATTCTAACTTATGCATGCCCTATTGTAGATAACTGAGTAACCCTCTGAAACCCAATATGTTGGTTGTGATTACTAAGGTATATCCACGAATTAGTGTCGCTAAGGCAGTTTACACAGAGCAAGAGACCCGTGGATCCCGGCTGGTGGTTCCCTAAACTCGGGGTTCAGTATTCATGGTAATTAGGCTTGAAAAACGTAAATTTTTTTTACTGAATGGTTATTAAAATATACATAAACTATAACTTTATACATTTAATAATTTTTATTATTTGAAATCCCCACCGATTCACCACATTTACGCAAATCCCCACCATTTCCCCACTTTCCATTTTGAGGCTTCAAATTTTACCACTGTGAGGAAAAATCCCCACACCTGGCAACCCTGACTGAAAATTAAGGAAGCAGTAGACTGAACTCCAAGTCTCTGATGGGGGGGGATAAAGATGTGTGTGTGTGTGTGTGTGTGTGTGTGTGTGTGTGTGTGTCAAGGCCAATGATTCATCAGCCCTGCTCACACTCTGCATGCTGGCATCAATCACAAAGGCAGACTACCAGTTTGTAATAGAGATGGGCTAAACAGTTATTTTAAAATAATACCATTCCAAAAAAATAACAGGTACAAATACTTATTATACATAACCTATATTATTCCTTTGTAAGTAACTCGTTGAGTTTCCTGCAGGTCTCCTATGTAACATTTTCAAATAAATACACTGCAAGTAGGTTTATTTTCACCTAGATACACCTATTAATGTATTAATAAACCTATTAAAATAAACCTACTTGTAGTGTATTTATTTGAATTTATTACATAACCTATATTATATAATTTGTTATAAGAAATAGATTGAAATTAAAAGTATTAACAGTGTTACTTTACACTGTGACTTTATTAAACTATTACTGTTTAAAAGAAAATAAGAAACAAGGGAATTTATAGGCCTAGCTCCCGTTGGGAATACTAATTTAAGTTTTCACTACGAGTAAACAAACTAACATTGGTTAGACAAATCAGTTGCGAAACTCAGGAAACGAAATTTTGAATAGCACAACAAATAATGTGAAAAAAACATCAGAACATATAATAAACCGATTACCCTTATAATAACACAACCGTTTGCGGTAAAATTTCATTAGATATCTCCTCTTATCTTATTTTATTTTCTTATCAGGTAGTACTCGAAAAGAACGCGGAAAACCGAAGTGGTACGCGGGTCCCGAAAGGTTGGGAACAACTGCTAGTAGATCAACTGTGCTACTGATAGGTTCTGGCAAAAGCACAAGTTGGGCAAATAATGGAAACTTCGAGACATATCATAAATCAATCATGAATGTTTTACAGTCTCCAAGAAATTCAGATAAACTTCTTTCTCTTCTTATCACCTCCTTGTGTAATGTTATTGATGGACTTCTAATAAGTTTAGTAAATTCTTATCTTCATCAGATCGTGTATTTATCTTAGGCTGCAGTTTTACCACTTACACCTAATTCTGTTACCTGTTATGGAGTTTGTTATTTTTATTTCTTTACTAAGTGGAAACTGCTATTAGTCAAATGATAAGTAAAGTGATAGACAAAAAATCAAAATCAGCAGTTTTTAAAAGAAACAAATTTACGAAAACACCTTACGTTTTATGGTAGCCTTATCAGATCAGTAAAGATTTAATAAAAAGGACTAGATAAAGTGTATAAATGTCCATTACAACAATCTCATCACTTACGTGAGATGTGCAGTGAAGATAAAATCACATTAACAAAAAGTACAATATGCCCTATCAAATATCAGCCACTCTATAGGTTATAACACAATATAATTCCTTTTTTCAAAATTTACCAAGTTTGTGACTAGTATAATATATAATTTATTATAATCTGTATTATATATCTGCATAACACACGAGAATAAATGTAACATCAGTATGAATTTTTTTTCATTTATTAAAAACAGCTTCGTCTCTTTGCGCAGAATGAAGCATTCAGGACCAAAAAGTGGCTTCGTACTAGTTCGTAGTCGTGTACTCGAAATACTCCTAATACTAGTTGTTCCTTGTGTACCTAGTGTTCCTCGTGATACGCCTAGGTCCTGCGGACTATTTGTTTATTAAAATCGTCCAGTTCAGTGTTTTTGTGTTCCCGTTTATACCCTTTCCTTGGAGAACTGAACACAACACTCACGCCTTGATCATCTGCCGAAGCAACGGTATTGCTAATACGTTGCACCGACTGTTCAGAAATGCCACAAGCTTCCGCTGTCAATTTTCGAACTTGTGCAAAGTTTATGTTCCTCCTGGCTTCTTCATTATACGCAAGATTTTTAAAAAACTTGTAAACGTTTGCTATGATGACTTTACTTTGTTTTCTAATGTCCTCTCGGCCCGCACGTACACCACCGCTGCTTGTACTCGAACTAAATGTAGGATACTGTTCCTCAATATCACTCATAATAAATACAAATTATTGAAATAAACTAATACACACACTGTCTACAATAAAGACGTCAACCGTTCACATGAAACGCACAAAATGTCTGTCAACAATACTAAGGGCGATAAATATTTTGGATGTTTGTTGCTAATTCGTCTCTTCCTCACCTCGTCCACCCAACCTACTTGGAATGGGGTACTGTAACTGAAATGGGATTGGCTTTTGCCACAACAGCGACAATTTTGTTTACAGAAATTGCTCACAGTCCTATTTATCTTTGTGCAACGGAAGAAAGGTAGTAGCGCGGGCAGTAAACATACACATTTTTGAGGGGATTGTAAAATGACAAAGGCATTCATAAAAGTGTCAGACAGCAATATTTACCGAAAAGACATGCCGACAGGGTATACGCAATGTGCATACCAAATGTGTACATATACCTAACAGAACTTCCGAACCATATGGCTTAGGAATGACCGTGTAGAGAACAAAAACAGATTCATTTACAAAAGGGAAAAGACCGTGAGTATGAAAAAATTAAAGCGACAACAGCAGGCAAGGTCAGCGTTCTCAGACAACTGTCAGTCTGTAGGATAACCGCCCATGAAGAAAACAGTAAAACTTTAATAAGTAAGTGCACTGTACGGAAATCACAAAATAACTGACCTAATGGTTCTTCGTAAAGTTAGGGTGTGTACTGCTAAAAGGTTTAGATTCTAACATAAGAAAAACTAGCGCAGTATAAATAGTAGTTTCAGAGAACTGCAAATCGTAACAAAAAAAAAGCCAAAGAAAGAGAAGAAACGCAAAGATAGAAATTCTGTAGATATTTACGCGACAACAAAAAATATGTTGCCGACTCACACAAATTTTTAGAGCTCAAATACTGGCGCCCAGAATTTAACTGAGTAGTGTTACCCACAACTAATTATTCCTGATAAAACAAATTCATTTATGCGATACGCATAAATAAATTTGAAACGAAGAATATAATGTGGATGTATGAAATTTGTTTTCGTAACACTGCTAAAACGCTACACACTGTACTAGCCGGCAACAACGCTGGGCGAGGGGGTGGAGGTGACAGGGAGAAGCAGTGAAAGTGAGTGACCTTGACGATACTACTTCCATGCAGCTGACTCTAGTATTTGTAATACTCGTTTACTTGTTGTTCCCTGTGTACCGGTGATACGCCTAGTATTTGGCGTACTAGTTTACTTGTTACTTGTGTATTCGTTAATTGCGTAGGGGCGTCCCTCGACTCGGAACAGCGAGGCCGCGAATAACAGGTATTTCAACTTTTCAGTCACTGTTACATACGTTCCACAAAAATACCGTCCCAAAATACCTGTCGGCCCACCTCTAGTTTGTAATATTATTGCTGTCCGCTTTTTACCGTTACGGTAGTAGGCTAAGTGCGTTTAAAGACTACGTATTATTGGCATTGTGTTTACAACTTAGTCCTTTTTAAGTAATTGTGTTATAGTAACATTAAAAATACGAATTTTTGAACTATCTGTAGGATTAATGTACTTTTAGTTATTTCCTGTTAGTGAGTGAATGATCCTGTTTTTGTTTATTTGCAACTGTCTGTTTTTGTCTGTTCACAATGTCTCTTCAAGGATCATCGAAGCAAAAAGCAAAAAGTTTCGTTGTTAATAGTGAAGGTCGCGTAATAATTAGTAATATAATTGAAACAGACGAGGAGTTAGCTCGCCCTCTTTAAAATGTAAGTCATCTATTACATTTCGAAATGATAATCTTATGTCAAATTAAAATTAGATTTTAATACTAATAATATTTAACAGTGCCAATTCTTGTACAACACATAGCGTCACAGTTATGTGGGCTAATTCTCAATGAGAGAAAAGTGAGCTTTGAGTGAGTTTTGATAATGCATGTGAATCGGGATTTCTCAGTAATCGCTGACTGTTTAACGCAACTACGCGTCCGTGTGTCTTGCTCTCTCTCTCTCTCTCTCTCTCTCACTCTCACTCACTCTCTCTCTCTCACTCTCTCTCAGAGACTTGGAGTTCAGTCTAATGCAATACTGTTGACGGTCACATCCATTATTTCTGTGTCACGCCCTGGGTGACCGGTACCTGCTGCTTTCTACACTTTGTTTCACATGATCTGCGTATTTTAATTTCCTCCATTTCCATCCGACGGCATTTCCGTCTCGCTGCTCTTTCACCACTTCCAAATTTGCACCGAACAGAGTAGAGACAAACAGTATCTGTTCCTTTACTCTTCTTGCCCGCTTTGCAAATTCTTCTTCCCTCAGTCTTAGTGTAAGTTAGAAATTATGCTTTAGAAAAGACTGGAAAACGGATGGTTACAATGCACGTGAAAATGTTCAGACGAATGCATATGAAAGAATTATGAAAAAAAAACGTTTAAATTCTAAAATTACTTTTAAGTTACACAAGACAAATCTATATCATCCCTCCCGGCTGACAATGCACGATAAATAAATTCATGAAGAGTTTCGCGAAGATGGAAGAAAATACAATGACTAAAAAAACAAGGACAGACGTGGAATATGAAGATTATACAATGACTAAAAACACAAGGGCATACGTGGAATATGAAGATTATGGCCCTAACAGGATTCGGTTGTGCAAACGATTATACAACTTTAAGATCCAATATAATCGTATTATATCAGGGTCTCCAACCGGTGTTACGCGAGATCCTGCTCAACAAGTTATCCTGACAAAAAATTACAACAAAAAAGTGCGACGTAAACAAACGGCGTATGAGTGTAAAAGTAACAGTCCGATAAAATATCAGAAACGAGGCAAGCAACAACGTACTACTAGCTTCGTGCCGAAGTATCAGGCCAAAAATTCCCACAGCTGGTGAAACAAATGCAAGCTCAAAAATCACATCGATTAATCTTAAACTAAGACTGACAATGTCAACTTTATTTTAATTTACTAGGTGAAATTTTATTTAATTAAAATCAGGTAAATTAAAGTAGGCAAAACAGATTTCAACCAACGAATAAACTAAAGAAATAAATCGTACTTATTTTAGTGATTTGAAGATGTTGAGTGGTGGTCAGTGCTTCATCGACTTTTCGATTTAGGGATCCGCGGTCGTGGAGACCACTGTACTACTTTTTATATACTGTATACTAATCCCGATATAAGCATATGACTGCATACCTTATATACGGTAGGTCTTCCCAACGCCTTTCCCAATCATAGTATCATTATTAAAAAATAAATAAAATAAATAAATAGAGTAATTCAAACTGCGATACAAAACAGTTATCCTCAATATATTGTAATAGTAACTCAACCGACACTGTCTTTGCGCACCAATCTGGTTACCGTCTGCAAGTTGAGATTATAGTTTTGATTCCACATTTACGTTAAGTTGCTACAATTAGTATTCATCAACCGCAGCTTATCACCTTCAATGGAGCCGTCCCGTCGTGTCGTGTCAACCTGTTCCCGATGTAGCAATTATTATTTAATGGTGTCCAGAAACACAACGCAACTACACTGATGCGAGAGAAAAATTAATTATAACTGGTAGCAGTTATTCTGAAGCCTACGGGTAACTGTTTACACAATGGAGCAATACTAGCCGTGTTTCTCTATTTTTATTATGGGAACCTACCTGAAGAAAACAGGACCTTAATGCACACACATGCGCGCACGGCTTACACATTTAGGCCTACATCTGAAATGAGTCTAGTCAAAAAAAATTTTAAATATAAATAAAAATGTGTTGTTTTGTTAAGCAGGTCTATATCATAACAATAAACCTTTCACAAAACGAAGTCTTCGGAAGTTGATAAATTCGAAAAACACAAGTCAAGCTGTTAAGTACTACCGTTATAGAGTCAATTATCAATTACCGAGACTACACTGGCAAGAAAAAGACAGGATTAAACTTAACTCTCTCAGATTGTTATTATTTTGAGAAGATGGAAGTTCGCGCAGAAACGCTAATTATTCGACAACCCAAAGGATCATATGTTGCAACGCGAAATCGCTGTAATTAAAAGCAAAACATGGCAAATTACAGCGTCCCTTCTCTTGTTACAGTCTATATTAAATTTATTAACCGCTACAGAGGAAAGTCACTGTTATTACAGCATTAAGATATTACCTAACGCAGAGAAAAAGAACGCCTTTAATTGCGTCTTGCTGCACGTTACACGATCCAGACGTAAGGTTGCGAAAATTGTTGTCGTCTTTGCGTATAACATTGCATATCGCACAAAATTCTTTACTTAGAACTTAATTACATACAATTTAAACGTTATTCATTGCATAACATTATTAAACATATCAAATTACTATTTAAGGGTAATATAATCAATCATTTACTAAGTGAAAAATGGTTAGGCCTATACAACCACTATTTCACACATAAAAATGTAAACCGAATAAGTCTCCATTTAAAAGTCTAACAATCGAGTTACTCATAAATATGTTTCGATAAAGTCATTTAGCCCCGCTGAAATAAATTTAAGCGAGAGCTCCGCAAATATTTTTCCCCGAAGCTCCGGAACTTCATAGGGTCGCATAAGAAGCACGTAAATTAATTGTTTTTGCTCAGAAACAAACGGCGGTCAACCACACCGGTCATGCGCTGATGCGTATGGCTAAGGAAGCTCTGAAGTCGAAAACACGCACATAATCACACACGCTCCAAAGAAGACGGAGAGTAATGACCGTAGAAAAAGGAGGCGCTGTTGTCAGCTTTACAAAACTGCGTGTGCCAGCTATATATAATACAATTCCTGACAAACTGTCAAATCAAAATAGACATGACTACTATGACTTAAGTAACTCAATGTACGAATACAAAATGGTAGTTCATTTAGTAGCGTCATATTCAACCAATCAACATCTGTACAAAGGACCGTGGGTCTTCTCTACAAAACATCACGCACAAGTCGGAAATTATCACCTCGAAACAACGTATTCCAAATTGCGTAAAAGTTACATATGCAAACGATAAGTAACACGCATCACCATCGGTGTTAGTTTCTGAGTTACTTTGCGTACATTCCATACTATAGCCTACTACTATAGTACTTGGTTCAAACAGCTCCCCTCTCCCAATTCAACATTCACTGTTATCCATTATTTACACTGATAAATGGCTACATACAATTTCGAAAGTTAACAATTATTTCATTAATCTCTCAAATTACAACAAATATTTACCCTAAATAGTGATTACAATTAGCATAGTAGTACTTACGCTTAGAAAATACTAATCGATCCATTTTTTCTTGATTTTGCCTTAACGAAGTCTTCTAACCTATAATCGAACGATTCAAATATCTTGCTTTCAATATTCAGTCTTGTTAACGAAGATAATCTCGCATCTCCCATAGTTGAACTCAATATATCTTTAACGCATTTTAATTCAGAAAACGATTTTTCAGTTTCGCAGTTAGCTGTTGCAACTATCAAAAGCAGGTAATAAGCAATGTATATATTCGGAAATACATAAATCATTTGACAATAAATAATCCAGTTTAATACTTTGAGTGGACAAACTGTACATGGAATCAATCATATTCGTTCGAACGATCTGAAAAAACCCTGTTTCTTGCAATCTTACTCGTGGTACAAAGTCCTTCGATTCTATTAGAAGATCGTCCAAAAATGCGCACACATCTTTTTACGATTTTGGATTGAGGACATTGTTTTTTTTTTCACATAGCTACGGCATAACTAAGGGCCTGTAGTTAAGGGAAACAACAAAGCTTCGGAATTTAATAGCCTAAAATAATATCATTCAAAATTTTTCACTTATCCTGAATGCTCAAACATTTACGTTTCCAATTAATAAATAATAATAATAATGGCTCCCATGTGTACCACCTAAGTAGCTTAGGAGAAGGCAGGGTAGGCTGCCTTATGTGAGCCGTACGGCATACAAGGAAGGCAGTGTGGCCAGCACTACGCTTCAGCCGCCCTTTATTATCCCCAGCATGTTATCCCAGGTACTCATTTTCAACAGGCTAAGTCGACCTGGGGGCTGAAAAATGCACCTTGATTTTTATGGTGCGGGCCCGGGAATTGAACCCAGGACTTCTAGATTAATAGCCAGGTGCCATACCCACTGGTCTACTGAGCCGCCACGTTTCCAATTACTGATTAAAAAATGCACGTACAATAACCTCTATTCTACTGTACTACTATGGTTCGCAATAAGATAAGGAAATGCCAAAGTAACTACTTAGTATAATAATATTGGAAGCAGATTTATTGGCCTACACAGACAGGGCAATTTTTTTATTTTTCACTTCAAAGTACCTTCATTGGGGCTCTTGAGTCCTTACAGTTACGTTTCTGATGCACACCCCTTGTTCTCACTGAACTTCTCCAAAAGTTTTGAAAAATGTACTAATTACAAACGATTACAAAAACACACAACTGTTTACAATCGTGTGGCCGACAGCAGTTGTGCTGACACGGCGCGTTCGTCACATACTGTTTACATACCCACGTTCCTTATTACGTTCCACGGTTCTGCTTGTGCATGTTACGCCACCGCAATACAACACGTCCTGACATCCTGTGAAACTAGGCGCTAAATATGACTCCGCTGTAACTGTGTCTTAGTATTGGTCAGAGGATGATACATGGTGTCAGGCTCAGGTGATCGCCTCCATTACTGAGTACAGCCTGGGGAGATAGTCCCGGGCCAGCAACAGCTCTTGTGTCGACTAGTCCAATGCTTTTACCGCAATTGCTTCCACAAATACGCTTTTGAATTATCAAACACCAATCATCCTCTAATAAACTGGATAATTACTGTAAACTAAAAACATCTAATTGATTACTACTATATTACTATTGTTTTGGTTGCTACCGTCATTGCAGGCAACATTGATGAAATCATGACTTGTTAAGTACTGTACTGAACGTATGTGTATTTAAGCCTACTGCTAGTGTCCGAGATTTCTTCACTACAAATTCCATTTTTTGGTAACTACCAAAGAAGTATTTAGGGATACATATCTTTTGACGACGGTCCACTCATTTCAATCAAGTTTCCGTATTGGTTTTTAGAACATTTTTTCGCATTTTCTCTGTAATTTGAGGCAACCAAATAAACAGAACTATTATCTCGCTGCTTTACGTACTTTCTTATGTAAACTACCATCATTTCATAACTGAATTGGAAATGTGCATAACTAACCTCACTAACCATACTCAACCGTTTTATCATTTCAGAAATACTAGCTAACTGATTACATTGCTGTGTATGATACTAATAATATTCTAGTTTTGGTACCTACATTCGCAGATAAGAAATAAATCAATATAACACAATAAATAAACAATGAGTAAAGAAGGTGGCCGAATATTACATTCTCCCACCTCGCCTGAACAGAGATGTATCGGTTGAAATTGTTATCTGTCGAGCTATTAGGCCGTGGTCTACTGCTTCTATTGCTAAGAGACGTTTCGGCCCCACCATCGGAGGCCACCTTCAGTGTAAAACGATCAACAAATTGGCACGGTGCTTTACAATTTATCGATCGTTTTGCACTGAAGATGGCCTCCGATGGTGGGGTCGAAACGTCTGTTATCAACAGAAGCAGTAGACCACGGCCAACAATTTCAACATCGTTGACTCCGGCCGTGGAAGCATAAGGAATTCCTTAACGAAGTATCTATGCTGTCCACAATTTGTAGACGATATTACAGTCGCTACGAAGCACTGAAGTAAACAAGTACCCGCTTTGTATTCACAGCGAGAACAGCTTCTCTGGCGTCTCACCTATAGGCCATATACGCACACATTATTACTGCTTGACAATAACGTTTAACCATTAAAGGACAGTTATACGTTATAACGTTTTGAATAAAAAAAAAACAATCATTACTTTATGTCATACTACAGTTTCGGAGCGAACCGGTTCCGTATACACAACGCTGTTCAGACGATAATAACACTAACAACTAAGGTAACATAAACCAACTACCCTCTTACGCATGTAACTGTCACTAAACTACAATTATACTAAATTACAATATACACTTGCTGGTTTAATTTTTTCAGCATTAACCTTTCAACCTAATTCAACGTTAAAAGGGGGCTGAAGAAAATGGGACATAAATATTAATATTTTTAATGAGATTTAATTTTAATTTTCCACGGCGGAATGATTAAAACACGTGAAAATTCTCCTCCTCACATCACTTGACTTAAGCAGAATATTCAAAGGGGTTGTTGTGTATATGAATACTAAAGTACGTGTGTAGATGATAAGTATTTTGGGATTGAGGAGGAAGAGCGCGGGGAGGAGTCGGCATGACGCCCGTGTTAATTATTCTCTCTGCAGTAGGCCGGATGCCGTTTGCCTGCAGGCCGTCTTACAATATACACCTCCTCTCCTCTCTTTCCTTCCTTATTGGTTACTCACGATCCTTTAAACAAAGCGTTGTTTCCTCGTCTCATTCATTGATCTAGCGTACAAAACTGATTAACGTGATCTACGCCACGTATGTTAGTAGCCACGCCAGCATATAGGAGAAATAGGATAAACTACCTTCGATTTCTTACGTTAGCCGAAACCAAAACAACAACAGCGCTCAAATTACTACGCTAGTATAAAACTTTATAATAAAGCATTATAAAATATTTAAGGGAAGTATTCAATGGAGACGGGGAACAGAATTTTCTTATGAATGTTGAGATAAGCTACGAGCAATTTCTTTAGCACAAAAACACCTTCATTTGGGCTGGGATGTTTTATATGGATTTTTCCTACCCCAGATCCTGCAGTTGTGGCTCTGACGTGAAATGTTGACTCATCGCTAAAGATTGTTTTATCTAGGAATGTCTCATCGGCTCCTATTCGATCGAACATTTCTGCACAGATGTGTCGACGAGCGACTTATCCTGCTTCATCAAGTTTTTGTAACATAGAAAGTTTGTGTACTTTGTAACGTGACGGTTCCCTTAAAATAAAGATGTGAAACCCATTTATATTGAAGTACAGAACAACAGAAAAGTAATAAGCTTATAAAGTAAATTATATGTACTAATAGGTGTAGTTACGACTAAATAATGATAGAATATAATAAAAGAATACTAAATATGTCTAGTTAAAACCCTGTAACCACTAGTTCAAGTAAAGACTTCATAGAAGCCCTATAATATCAAGTATAGCTGATTAACATTGGACTGTGAAGTAAAGGTGTGTACATCCATCAATCAGTTATCTTAAATAATGATTGTTTAGTAGTAGGTATAAAATATAATAAAAACAGTATGACTAGATTAGGTAGTTGTATCTACCTATGATAAATGAACATACAGACAATTTAGAGAGGAAAATGGTATTACCTATATGTGTAAATAAGGTTTTATCACATTAAAACTATTATAGTACAGAGTTAGAAAAAGGACAATGATTATGTTTTAAAGAATTACCAAGATGTAATTATTTATGTTAATTATGCCATGTTATATTTGCTGGACTAAATTATTGTAGTACTGAGTTGTCAAAATGACAATTATTATGTTTTAAAGGACTAACAAGATGTAGTTAATAATGTTCTGTAATATTTGTTAAACTAATTATTGTAATGCCGTTTGTCAGAATGACCATTATTATATGTTGAAGAAGTCCAAGATGTAATTAATAGTGTTATATAATATTTGTAGTAATAGGAATATGAAACATGAACTGACTATTATATTAGGAAATAGGTAATAATAATTATTTGTAATAGACTAACTGAGAATTTTTTCAGCAAGATGTTATTTTCTAGAATGTGTAGTTATATTAGGTAATAGGTCATAATGATTATTGGTAGTAGACGAGTTAAAATTGTTTGATTCAATGTTATTTTTACAGAACTTGCATTTACTTCAGGGAAGGTAAAAAAGAACTGTATAAAGGTTCAAGAATAGATACTTAATATTATTACGTGTTGTAAATAAGCATTTTTACATTAAGAAACAGATAATGTTCAAGGGTACACTAGACAATATTATGTCTATGGTACAATCAATATGTTTTATAAGAAATTAATGTTCACATTTGTTATAATTAGTATTAAAATCAATTTTGTTAACAGTTAAGATCATATGTAAAGTAAACGGAAATGGGTGTGTATCAAAAAGAATACTTTTAAACATGAAATATTATATTAGGCCAAAATTAAAAAATGTCACTTTGAGAAATACTGAACAAAAACCCAAAAACCTATATTGTGAGATCTCAAAATGATCAGTAGAGAAAGAGGATTTCATTGGTAATAATTTTATTACTATTGTACCTAGCATAAGATAGGTATGTTAAAATTAATATTTTAATGTAATTTTGACAAGAAAAACCGACGCCATGCGATGATGACAATGCTTGGAGTTTCAGCCAATGGGAATTTCGCATATTTTGCACCAGAGAGCCCCAACCCAAAATTCAACCCAAGCTAGTTAGTTGATTGTTAAACCTCGAGTAGTAAAGATCGGAGCCTCCGCAACACTTTTGGACAGGAAATTGCAATCGGGCTCGAACATCAGACAGGTTAGGTGTACAGTGAACCTGAGTTAAATTATAATCGAGTGATAAATCTATATAGTGGATTGTTAAAATAATAATAAATGACTTATATTGTGAAAACAACCAAAAAACAACCTGTGACACTATATACACTAGAGAACTATTTTTTCACAAACACTGAACTATCAAACAATAAAACTGTTGTATTTTTTAGTGGTTAAGTAATTATTTTTCTGTGTTTAATTTTAAACACTATTATTTTTTCACAAACACTGAACTATCAAACAATAAAACTGTTGTATTTTTTAGTGGTTAAGTAATTATTTTTCTGTGTTTAATTTTAAAGAAGTGTAGTATTCCTTAACCTAAAATGACACTGTTCGGCACTCACGAACTGTTC
Organism: Magicicada septendecula; assembly: GCA_034769895.1. Classification (NCBI taxonomy): domain Eukaryota; kingdom Metazoa; phylum Arthropoda; class Insecta; order Hemiptera; family Cicadidae; genus Magicicada; species Magicicada septendecula. The sequence goes on from CM068367.1 coordinate 1,043,131,450, forward strand.
AGTACTATAGTTAAAGTTATTCTTTTGTTGTATCATATTATAATTTTAAACTGTGATGTTTTGTACTTCACTAATGACATTTTCTCAATAATTATTGTAGTCAAAAGAACACACGTGGTTATATTTACATAGTGTAAACAGATAACCATTCTGAGATCGAAAACTTTCAATAGTACCAACCGCTGAGCATTAATATACCAAGCCAGGGTAATTCATGTTAACAATTATTTATTTTAATTTAAAAAAAGAAAGGATTCAAACCTCAATAAAAAATGTACAAGTGTAATTATTTCTAATAATTACTCAAATTACGAGTATCTGGCGTTCATGAGAATTGAAGAGAAAATTAGTATTTCCAGGCGAGCAACGATAATATTTTGATTTTAATTGTTGTTCATTTTTCAACAAATTTTATTTTAATTCTGTATCAAAGAAACAAAAACCGAATAAATTATTTGTATAATAAAGATAAAAATCCGTAAATATCTCTATACCAGTGATATTAAAAAACAGAAACAGTGCATTCAAAACTGAGCGCCTAGTGAAGCGTTAACGAAGAACTGACGTACCTTAAGAATAATAAAGAAACTAACTGATAATTTATTTTAAAGTATTTATTTACATAATTTGACTTAACAACGAGGCCTAGGGACTCGATTTTAATACAAACAAGGGAGTTAATTAATTAATACAGAAAACAATTTTGTGTTTAGCTAATAGGCGTTCATAACTAGAGGCATATCCATTACACCCAGCCTATTCAATAATTATTTTTTATTTATTTGTTTGTTTTGAGTTACATATTTGACATTACATAATTGACGCTTACAACGTGAGGCGTTAAAAGAAAAAAACTATAATATACACAGAGAATTGGTATTACAACTTCAGGTGCAAACGTTTGAGTAATAAGCACTCAACGGTCGATTCTGGTATGCCAGTCTCATGAGAAGCACGTCGTGTTGATTTCTTACGGATAGAGATATGCTAATTGAATAATTCCTACAAATCTACTTCTTAAACAGCTACTCAGCAAAAATTTCACCTTCAGATATAGTGAATTTTCATCCGTCTCTCCGTCAACAGTCATTACAGGCTTGACCGAACTATTCTCTGTTCTAACTAATGACTGAAATTCACTAATATCAAGACTGTTTCAATTACATGGAAAGAGCACATGTACTGACAAAAGATTGTAATAAATGTTGGCCCAGAGTCTCCAACAGCTTATGGATTTCCAGACCTCATCTGATCTATTTGAACTGATCTATTTGAATACCGTTATAAGGAGAAGGTATTAGTTTGTGGTACGCTGCTGTCACTCAACCATGATCAGGTAATGAAATGCGGTATTCCATAAGCATTAGCAAGGGCGCTTCTGCATTTGTCCCTCCGAGACCTATAGAAACCCGAGCTTTGTCAGTGAGTAAGAAAAGTACTTGTGGTGCTGCAAAGATTGATGATAGACTTTCCAAATAAAGTGTAGACGTAGCAAAATGACTTCGGTGTTGAGCCGTCTGTGTCCGAGAACGTTTAACAAGAAGAGTTTAAATGTGTACTCAACCTTACACAAACATAAAATTTGCTGGGAATATACGACGGTATGTCCCGCTACGGATAATGACGAATCTAATTTTTTTTAAGCCTTGTAATATTAGTTCATTAAGAATCTGTTTACTACTAACTGCTTCTGTCTATCCCATAGCATCGTTTCGTCTCACGTGCATGTTTACCTTACGTAAATATTCCTCTTGATTACCCCATGCTCTTGCAAGGAAATGTAAGGAAGTTTCAACGCTTCCCTCTTTGAATGCATCCTAAGCGGTAAATAAGACATTGGCTACAATTTACGTATGCCTGGAACAGACATGCGCATACAGACCTACATGCAAGAATAATTACAAAACGAATGAAACCTTTATTTATGTAACAAAAAAAGTTATACTAATCTGTTCATCGAACTACGTAAACACACATCACGCGACATGGGAAAGGCCAAACGCCTGATGACCTAACGAAAAGCTGACGCGTTCACAAGCATTCAACGTTATCACTGCTTACTGACCGACATTCTCTCGCTGTCCATAATACCCATTATCACAGCGTTCACGAAAAATGTCTTATTAAATTTTGTAAACTGAACTAGAACACAATTGTGATAAATGAAGTGACACTACGCTACAATTACGTTTCTACAATATATTTTAAAATCGATTGCACACTAAATAATTTGAAACCTAATTTTCACCCATGTTTCTCGAACACCTATGGTTTTTACAATGACGAATAATACAGCTCACTATAATCCGTGGTGTATGCTCATCGTTCATGTACGGATTCGAGTTTTAAAATTGTTCTTCACACGCAAAACATTCAACATTGGTCGTAAAGCTCACAACGACGACTGCCCCAGGCTTACACCCGATCCAAATATAACAAAAGGATTATGTGAAGAAATGAATACAGGAAAAATCTGAGGACAAGTCACGTTCCGTGGTTACTGCAAATTGGAAACTCTATATTACGCTATACACTAGCAGAACGGTAACAAAACCATTGCTCTACAACAGGTGTTAAAACAAAACTGGGCACACTGAAACTGTATTGTTCTGATCTGCCTTAACACCATAGTCATACGTATCGATTGAATTTTATCTCAGGCAATTAAGTAACAACTTTTCAAATTTCACTGCAGTTGAGGAGCCGTAATAAGCGCTAACGATCTGTTCTTTTTATAACTTAACATTGACCATTTGAGTGACTGCAACTAATAAACGCACACAAACGAAGCACAACAAATTTTAATTCTCTCCGCATGTTAGTATGCATTAACGGTTACGTAACAGTCGGGAATAAGAAATTCTTCAGGCTGTGAACCTTACGATCCGTTGCGCACTCCTTGGTCTGACCATCTCTACTTTGGTCTTCCAATATTTCGACGTCCTTTCGGATTATAAGCCAAAATTTGTTTTGGTATCCTGTTCTTATAGATTCTTTCAACATGGTCTATACAATCCTGTCTCTACTGCTTTATCCTTTCGTTTAGGTTGTATCTCAAAGATCTTCCTTATAGCATCATTTCTTAGCCGGTCCCTCCGTGATACTCCTAGTACTGATCGTAAAAATCTCATTTCACCAGCCTGTATTCGGCTTTGGGTCTTTGTGTTCAGTGTCCCCAAGTCTCACTGCCATTTGTGTTCAGTGTCCCCAAGCCTCACTGCCATAAAGACCGCACTTTAAAAGGCACTGCCATCACTTTTAAAAGATGGTATTCTTCTGACCTTTCCATTCAGTGTTCTTATCGTTCCACTCCCTCCCCCCCCAACTATCTCACCAACAAAAGATAAGTCACATCAAAGAAATCTGAAAGAATGTACTTGCTCAATTAGTTGATCATTCAATACTAGTTTACACCTTACAGGAAAGCAATCTTTAAAAGCCATGGACTTAGTCTTGATAACAGAAATTTCCAAACCATACAGCCCGATTATCTGTTGCAATTAATAGAGGGCGCTCTGCAGGCTATTTTCATTGTCTGCGTTATGACGGGAATAAGAAATCTATTCAAAAATTATGCACCTGTTTCGTATACATCATTTACGATTAAAGGGAGATATCGCTTGTACGTATCATGTGCGCATGCATCTAGTAGTATGTCATAAAACGTCAAACCAATACATAAAACTGTATCAGGTACAGTTGTAAAAACCAAGCAGAAACCAACAACAGATCTAAAACAAAGTGTTATCGTAAGAAAAACAATTACTTAAAAAAAAAAGTTTAGTTAAATAAAATGATTAAGTGTGTCACTAATATACCTATGATGCACTTGACTGCACCTATGCGAGCTGATGAATCGGTATCAAGTCAAAGAGAAATTGATCTTACTGGCATAAGCATGAATATTTCAAAGCTAAACAGACGATACCTCTCTTGGCCAATTTAGTAATAAAAAGGCAGCTGATTCTCATACTCTGCCTAAGAATTCTTTCTGCATACTTGCTTTGCACAAGATTTGTCGATATCGTTCAGAAATATTTCAAACACAAAGAAAAACGGAGGGACAAAACGGTTTTATTTTCTACTCTGTTAAAGGTCGATCTCTAATCATCTAATACAATCTTTGGTCTTATTATACATTTTTTATATAAATTCAAGAAAAGGCAAAATCGTTTCTTTCAAATTAAATGTGCTTAATATGAATAAACTGGCATATTTTTGAACTTCCTATCACCAAAGAAATCTGAAATCGAGACCAAATGCCAAATATAATCGTGATATACTAGGAGTGTCACTGACACAATTGGGCGGAGCATTTGATACTCGTAATAATTTATTTATCAATATTTTTATATAATCAACCGTCTTTGATCCGTTAGATAAATAGATTCGTAATAATTTATTTATCAATATTCTTACAATCAACAAAATATATACTCTTTTATGATACACACTTTTTATTGAAGACACTACATTATAGTACAATATACATTAACTGTCATTAGACATATTCCACAACCTTTCCAACTCATCTCTACGATCAACCATTGATGGATTCCTATTAATTTTTAGCAGTCTATCAAAATTAAACGCCTGCTTTAATAATAATTCTTCTAATGTTTTCACTCTTGAACGAGCGTTAATTGTCTCCTAAATTAACAATTACCTTATCTAATGTTATCCCTTGCGATCTATGTATACTAACTAACAGCATATGCTAACATTAACGGAAATTGTTTGCGAGTACAAGAAATTTCATTTATCTTGAATGATGCCACTACTGGTAGACTGGGTATTGAATTCTCGTACAGAACTGGTCCTGTATATTTTTCGAAAGATACAAGTATATATATTGACATGTGATTGTTATAATTTTCGCATTCAACTGCCAGGCCATAAATAATATCAGTTACTGTCCCAACTGAACCGTTGGCTAGTCCTTATGTGACCCAAAGATTTCTTCTAAGGATAACTCGAACACCTTTACATAAACGTAATTGGGCAAATAATCCCTGAGCATCGTCAGATTTTCCTAGAGAGGCTTCTGGGCAATTATGGATTGCATTGATTAGAGCCACAGGTTGTTTACTGCTTTCTAGTTTTTCATAATTAAAGCGTTCGATTTCAGCACTTTTCGACATTATACAGACAGTATCTTTGAAATTCTCCCCGACATTGTTTACATAAAAGCTTTTAGACAAGAGCTGATAATCTTGTTCAGTGACTGTTCCATTTGCGACTCTATTTAAAGTCTCTCTGAAATTTTTTTTATCATCACCTTGCTGTCTCATAATCTCCGTGAAAAAGAAAACTTGTCTGAAATGTTTATATAAAAGATTCGATTGAATGGTCTGAACATTATTACCAATATTGTAAACACTCCTGTCACAAACAGGTGGAAGTTGGGACCAACCACCGACTAAATACACGCAAAGGCCACCAAAAGGAACAGCTGAAGAACGCTGCTTTGCTTGTTTGAGTCGCACACCCACGTTGAAAAACAAATTCAAACCCAACATACTGGCTTCATCAATAATAACGAACAACACATCTTTTAATTCTTCTTCAAAAGGAATTTTGGATTCACCTTCTAAATCTTTGAAAGTTCCTCCCTTTCTCTTTGAAGTATTTATTCTTAGATCTGAATGAATAGTTTGTCCAGCAATATTGTTAGCTGCCACACCAGTAGGAGCCATTAAAAGAATTGCATCGCAGCCGGGGGGGGGGGGGGGGGAAGGAACTAAACAATCTCCGTTATATTTTGACCAATATTTATAATATTTCCCTTATAAGCATATTGACCGGGAAAGCCTCTCGATTCCACCCTATACACACGCATCACTGGTTGTACTCTTGCTATTAACAGTTGTTCTACATAAGTGAGATCCATCAGTTCTATAGGTACATCTTTAGGATCCATACGATTAACTACAGTAAACTTATTTGGGTTTCGCTTACACTGCGGACACATATCAAAAAATGTTTGAACAATTTACACATTCATAGAATTCTAGAGATCGTAAATTATCTTCAAATTGATTCTGAAGGTTCCTAGAGCCTGTGTTGTTTTGATCATATAACACATGATTCATGTTATGTTCTGCAGGGTCTTCAACGGTTGCTGCAGCAACATTTTGTCGCTGTCTCATCCGTCTTTGATTTGTAGTTAAACGACCCATATTTGGACCTCTTCTCCGTCGAGGCATACTATAAATAATACGTATACATAAACTGATGAATAAGAATGTATAGAATGTGCGTATAACAGAAAAAGTACTTAAATAAAAAGTACAAAATTGAATAAGAAGTATTAAGAATTATAATTTTAATAGAATTTGAAAATTGAATAAAGAAGTATAAGAATAATAATTTAAATAGAATTTGGGTTAAAATTTACCTGAACTGTGATTCGTTGAAATATGTAATGGAGAGTTGCATCAGCGACTACATAGATTCTCGTCTAAAAATTGACACAACAATCCGTTAGACACTCAAGTCCAATCCGTACATCTGGCTACACCATAGAACAATGCTCTACTACTGTTTGAATTAAACACGTGTGAGCACACTATGTACGAATACAAAGTGTATACAGCAAAATCTTATCTTATCGAGCGATAACCAGCGCGGCGGCGGGAGCCGCACACGCACTGGCATTTGTGATACAGCAAAATCTTATCTTATCGGGCGACGCTAGCGCCGTAGCTGGGCCACGGTATCTCTATCTCTCTTCCTCTCACACCTTTAAGCTAAGATTTTTAAAAAATCGCAATATCTTTTGAACCAAATAATTTAGAGAAATTATTAAAAATTACATGTGTGCACTCTATAATACAGTCCGGATATGTATGCAAAATTTTATAACATTCTGTTGAGTAGTTTCGGAGGAGTTCGCGGTCTAAGTTGTGCACCGAGTCATGGATAGAGGGCTATGCCTGATTTCGCTACGCTCATCAGGCTCCGCCCAATAAACAAAAGCCTAAAAAAGTACAATACGTGCCCATTTCCGACAAAAGGTATAGGCCTAAGCCTACGTAGTAGTTATCCGAAGATGTAAACATAGCTTATTCATTTTAGAGAAAAAATTTTAATTTAAAAATATGTCAAATTTATTCAGCGTCGTGAGACTATCTTATGTTCACTGTAACGTACCACCATAATTAAGTAACATATTTGTTCACTAATAGTTATACACCGCCGCCAGATTGACGATTTCTTCATTCGTTACGGCAGTGATCAGACCATGCGTATTAATACATAAACTACAAGAAGAATAGTGTACAATATTCCGTCGCGTCTGTACAAAATGTCACAGCTGAGAGAAATTAACCTACTGACAGTCACACTATACGAAACATTAAGATAAACTCAATCACGTTAATCGCGCATCGTGGTAAAATGTAATTTATCTAAAAGTATATTATGTGCGTTAGAATGGAACACACACCCACACACGCATCGGATTGTTTTGTGGCACTGTCATAGCAACATGTTTAATCACGGGTTGCCGATATAATGTACATTCAAAAGGCAGCCATTATTGTTGATTGATTCAGATTGCACTTCGGCTTTATTGACCCCACCACTCTCTCTCTCTCTCTCTCTCTCTCTCTCTAACACACACACTCACGCGCGCGGTGTACTACTTTGTAATTACAGAGAATTAAAATTCTTTCAGTTAGTGTAATAGTTTTAAAACCGATAATTCTGATTCTGTGACATCTGCTACGTACTGAACCTCACTCGCTGTCTAAATTAAACGACTCGTCGTTTCTTAAGAGTAATAAATCAAACGTAGATTTCCCGATGACACTACTATTACGAATATTGCAAGAGTCGACTTAGACGTTTTTGTTAAAACGATGTTTATCACTTTAACATTAACCATCTACCTAAAAAAGCTTCATAGAATAATAAAAAAACGTACAATTAGGGCATACACCTCATCTCTCAGTCCAAACGAGCTTTTGCTATTGACATACAGTACTTGACGAACGTCCAGAATTACAGCCTTAGTTTAATTATTTCATTTTAATTATTATTTGTGTACGCACTGCCTACACAAATATACCTTGGGAATTATTACCAGAAGTGTGATAATGTAACTTCATTCTCATCGTATTATTTTCATCTTTTGGACAAATCAAATACGAACATCAATTGCAAGGTCTGGATAATTGTTGAAGAAAAAGAATAATAATCCTTTCAAATATAACTTAATATGATTATACGTAATACCTATCAATTATTATAGTTATAGATAGTTATATAATGCTTACAATTACAACTAATATAGCTCAATATAATGTACCGTTTTGATCCCAAAAGAACTATGTCAAGAATCTTTTAATACATGTGAGAACTGGTCGCGCGTAACATATCTATTCTGACTTAATTCAATATGTCTGCTTTGCAAATTTACATTAAAATTATTTATTTACTGGAAGAGTATTTCTATGAATGTAAACAACCATTAATTTAAAATATTTCGTTTTGAAACACGATGAAACGTTTTAAGAGTTAAAGAGGTCCGGGCACACACACGAAAAACAAGTTCTAAAAATGTATTTGTTGGCAAAATTGTTCTATATTCTATGCTGTTTAATTTTCTATATAACAGTCTACATAGTCATTATATTACGGTCAGTGTACTGAAAACTATATTAGTTAAAAGATGTTAGGCTTCAGCGTAACAAACAAGCAGCTACATATGGGCAGGCTGAAACAAAAGATGCGAAATGCAAACTCAGTGACCATTTTCACCTCCCAATAGTAGTAATGATGGAGATAAAACCCATCTTCTGAGAATTACGTGAACCAGAACCCTTGAAAAAATGTTTAAATGCCAAGATTCAAAACCCACACGCGTCCGCAACGGGGCCCGTTATTTAGGCCCGTCTTGCAAAAACCAACGTTAGTTGGCCTGAAAACTTTAAGCTTTGGTGCCGCTGATGATACTGAAAATTTCAATGAGGAAACTATAGTGAAGTGTCATGTACGGTTGAAGCTTGGAGAACAACGGATAAAAACAATGAAAACTTGACCGGCAGATGATTTTTTTGAGCGGAGAAAGAAGTGGATGAGCTAATATAAAAAGCAACTAAACGGCTCACAGAGCAAAAATGAAATTGGAGGAGGAGTTAGAAGAAGCTATTACACAAGCAGGGCCATCATACTCAACGAGAGCGTATTCAGCCCCATCTTTCAGGGTAATTTCCTGAAAGTTTGTCTTTTAACTTTATGTTCTTTTTTCTCAGATCTACATAAGGTAGGAACCTGAAATTTTTTTAACATTACCGGTATCCTATACATACATATATTTCAACGTTTAAAATAAGGGTTTGTGGATTTACTCAAAAGTTTTAAATTTATAAAATCTTTTATACAAAAAAAAAACGGGTAAAAAATCAAACTTACACAAAAAAAAAATCTGTTTCCAGAACCCAGCAAAATTTTTGGAATTCACTGTGTTCAACATGTTACCAACCGTAACTCTGTACGTGTGCAATATTTCCATTCCTAAGCCTGTATCTTCTACAGAACCTGAGAAAAAGGTACATCAAAACAGCTGATTTAACATTGGTTAGATAGGTATGTAACGATCCCCTTAATAATATTGCACTTATTTTGGGTAGGGTAACACAAATAATTCACCTAAAAACAGCTGATTTTTCAGTGTAGAAACTACACTCTTACGGAACACCATTTTAACGGGCAAACATGAAAACGCCTCTTTTTCTTGCCAGCGCTTCGATTATATAATGCGAGTCATAGTTAAGCCAAAGTATTTCTTCCAATGTAGTAGTTTTATCAAAGCAACGGCTTTTCAACCGTCGAACTGCACGTTCAAAAGTTATGTCGCTTCATTTGCGTACAGATTTCGCCCCACTTATTTACAACGTTCCGTCATGTCGGTTCCTAGCTGGACGTCATTCCGATATCTGTGCGACAACTGAACATCAAATTAGCAGTAAACAGATACTACGGCACAGAATTAAATACACATCAATTCACAGGATATCCAGTGATAAGAAATACCTGCATTTATGTTTACAAATTCTATCCGAAGACAACGAGATGTCCAGGCAATGGACGGGAGAAGCCGGTGATTGGGATACACCTCTCAGTCTCGCCATCACTTTGAATTTACGAAGGAAGGTTCGCTCGACGTGTAATGTTGGCTGATACTATCTACATGCCTTTTCTCCAGGTTTTCATAATTAATCTAAAAGCCTAAACAGTCACTATATGTCCGACTACAAGCGTGTACTTACTACAACTGTATAAGCGAAACACTTTTGTGTTCATTTCCACTAGAATGCAGGAACACAAACACAGAAAATATGTTACAGAAAAGGTTAAACAAGATTCTACATTTGAATGAACAAAATTTTGTGCGGTAATTTTAGGTGAGTACAGGACACCACATATGCCTTCTGAAAGTGCTGTTAGGATTATGTACGTTGCTCCAGGTTGTGTATATTACGTTACATGCACACGTACTCGAGGACCCACGTCCGATGACTATCTGAAACCGATTACCGACTGCAGGTTCCGAAAAACTAAACAGTGTTCTTCGTCTTCTTCACAATCGTGGAGTGCATGTTATAGCGACATGATTTAACAGTGAAAATTTTGGGATGTTGTCTCGCACGTTGAAACACAGTATTAATTATCGACGACGAACCAGTCGATTAACTGTACAACACGGTGTTCTAAACGGATTAAAAAGGTATATACTATATACTAAACAGATTACACTATATATAAATTTGTGCGATAAAAAAATAAAAATTACCGCTCTCACAGTTTACTGTATTTTCAGCTAATTTTCCGTTATCTAAATTCAGTTCAAAAGGAAACTTTAAAATCTGCTTTGTACTGTTATTACTGTCTGTTATCGTCGTCTTTCTTTGAAGGCCAATTCCCTTTAATTCAAGTGTCAGATCTCATGGTGACGCGATAACAACAGGTCACATAAAACAATTCTACAGTAATAAAAGAACTGTAATGCAGCTGCAGTGTGTGTTGTAATAAAAAGCAACGGCAAACGGCAAAAACTGCATTTGAAAGGACCGGAACGTTCACACACTCGTAGTTCTGACTGACTCAGCACTGGTCGACCGCCGACAACCTGCTTACACCAACAAAAGGAAATCTTATCTACGGTTCGTTTGTAAGTTACTGTACAAATCTGTATAAAAGCGGGACGGAAACAATTTTTATACGGACGTAGACAGTTAAGTTGAGTGCCAACGTCGAAATGACCCATCAAATAAATGTTCCTCGTTCCCGTTTGTGGCTACGAATACTGTCCACACGTTTTAATTAAAAATACGGGTGTAACAAACTGTTTAATGCGGACACAACCGGATTACAATCTGTAGTACAAAAACGGACGTACTGAAAACAAGTTAAATAATAATTTTAAGGTGAGTACAGTACACCACATATGACTTTTAAAATTCTGAAAAGTGCAGTTAGGATTATGTACGTTTCTCCAGGTTGTCTATATTACGTTACACGCACACGCACACGAGGACCCACGTCTGATGACTATCTGAAACCGATTAACGACTGCAGGTTCCGAAAAACCTTCGCAGGTTGCTAAAGACAGAATGTTCTTCGTCTTCTTCGCAATCACGGAGTGCATGTTATAACGACATGATTTAACAGTGAAAATTTTGGGATGTTGTATCCACATCATTTTACTATATTGGATGCGCTGTCACAACCGACACATCCAGACGTAACTTGATAAATACCACTATACCCTGATTAACGAAAGAAAGTGACTGGCGGAGCGGCCGCGCGGCGACCGAGTTTGTAGTAAAAACATTCCACTTTATAACCTCGTGGAAACGTAAAATACAGGGCGAGAAATGTCTAATGAACTGTATTTTAATCATCAATTAAAGACGTTTTTAACAAACTTTTCTAATTTTTAAAATCTCTTTTCAATAAATTTACATTGTGAGTTAAAGAAAAAAATACACGAATTTGAATTAAAAAATTAGGGTTTATCGTTTTTATTACGTAAGAACTCAGAGGTTAAGCATCGGAAAAAAATTTCTTGTAGACAAATGGTAGTCCACCTTCTTTAGTACAATATATCAAAAATTGAGATTCCTACGATTAATATTAACGACGTTATTAATTTTTTCCGAATGTACTGTTAACTCCGTTATTAATAATTTTTTTCATTGTGTTTTTTCACAATAAACATAACAAAATTGTATTCATCAATACAAAGTGGTATGTAACCTTCAAATATTACGAAATATAACCGCAATCAGTTAATATAGGAAAATTAGAACTAACATCGCTCAACGGCGCGCGATCGAGTCAAGGTACAGTAACAGCCCAAAGAAAGTGGTGCATACGCTCACGGCTCACACACTGACACATAGCCAACTTACTACGAGTCACCAATCTCTCATAAGTATATACTTAGTTATCTGTCTACTTATTTAATCTAATCTTCTACCTGGAGATCTGTCAAAAACGTACATCTGACCAGACTTTTGTGGTTTAGTTGAACTACATGCTTTTTATAACAGTCTTGAATGATTGTTTATTACTCTTTTGCGGTACGGTATTTATTGTTTTCTTGTTAATAAACTGTTTTTGTTTTGTGATCAGCTTTAATACTACTAATTGAAGTGCAATGTAATTACTGGGAAATTGTTAATGCCATTCAAATTTCTCAATAACTAATTATTTAACTATGAAATATAGTTTACAGTTTAAAACTACCGAGCAAAGCTCGGTCTACCAGATATTGCATAATTATAACAGTATTTTACTGTTATAATGTAATTGAAATGTAAAAACAATTAGTAAATTACTTGTTATTAGCATTGACAAATAAATAATAAATACAGTACGGTACTTACAAGTATTGTAGTGTTCTTCAGCTTTTATGGAATCCGCTCATAAAATATGTGTATAAATCATAAAAATACACTATTAAAACACTCTATAAAAAACACTTATAGCTATGAGTTAGTAGTCTTCAAACGAAAGTTCTCTGATACCCTCCATTGGATCGTCATCACTATTATCATCTTCTGAACAATTATCATCCTCGGAGCTACTGCTGTCTTCCACGGATATAATCATTTCCTCCACAGCTTCTTCCATTAGTCCTTCGTTATTCCATGCATCGATAATAACTTTTTTGGTGTGGTCCACTACTTGCTCCCACCTCTCAGCAGTAATTCGATTAAATCCGTCTTTAGTCAGTCGTTCAACTTCTTTTAAAGTAAACATTTTGTTGTTTTCGGCAACATACCCCTTAACCTGAGCCCATATAAGCTCAATGGCGTTAAGATGGCAATGGTAAGGTGGTAGCCTTATCACTTTGTGACCTCTGCTCTCTATCAATTCATCAACAAAATACCTTTTGTTCTGGGGCTTGTGCCATTTCACTAATTCCAAAAGTTCTGATTTTTTCAAGTAGGTTGTAGATTGAATATTTTTCCTATCCAGCCATGCAAGTATGTCAGCTTTTTTATCTTTGCTTGTGGGAGCTTTATCAATTTGCTTAGAATGGTAGGGAGCATTGTCCATGACTATTACTGCAGGCTCTTCTAGGTTATTTAGCAAAGTTTCAGAACACCAACCGAAGAATTTGTCGTGATCCATATCTTCATGGTAGTCACCGGTTTTTTTCGATTTAAATAGTAGAAGGGAATTTGGAACAAACCCTTTTGAAGAACCTGCATGACATATTATTAATCGTTCACCTTTCCCTATAGGTGTTAACATTGTCCCCTGAAGTGACTCATCAGTCCATCCTTGTTTCAAACAATGCCCAGCATTGACCCAGGTCTCATCGAGCCAAATTATATTATCGAAATTCTCGTCTTTGATTTGGCGAAGAAAACGACACCTCCAGGCAGCGACATCGCTTCTCTCCATAATCACTTTTCTGCCCGAAAATTTTCTCCACGTAAATCCTAAACCTTTTAGCACGTTTCTAAGCGAAGACAGACTGCCATTAAACAGCTCTTCATTTTCCAACGATGATAAAAGTTTTTTCAAAGTGGGATATTCTTTTCTTATGTAATATTGATATACATGTCTTCGTATAGCGTCTTCCTGAAAAGTGTCAAGTTTTGTCACAGTTTTCTCCCGTTTCCTCTGTTTGCCCGGAGTTGAAAGTTGGCTATTACTGTCATCTTGTATTTCTTTCAATTCTTTTTCCTTGCAAACTCGCAGAACTGTATTTTTATGTATTTTCAGAGCATCTGCAGTTCGCTGTATTGCATTATTAACCGGAATCAAAGGACCTTTGTTCGCCTTTTCTCTATCAAAATATTCCAGCACTTTCCACACAATTTCTCTTGACTGTCCTTTCATAGGTACGCCTCGGCCCGAAGTTTGTCTCTTTGGAGTTAGAGTCCTAGGTCTTCCCCTATGTTTCCTTGGTTCAGCCTCGTTACGTTGCTCCATGCTCAGCCACCGAAGTATATTCACACAAAATAACTTAAAAACACGTCAATTTATAATGAAAGCACAAGAAACTAACACTTAAAATCAAGATAACCAACAACCGGACATCACTCAACCACCACATCAACTAAACTGAAAGCTGGAAATTTCCCTTACCCTTAGTGTGCGTATAACGGTTCAGTTTTCCTGGAAGCGTGTGCTATTTGTAGACATAAAGGAGAGGCCGAGACGCTGTACGGGAATGACAGTAGCGCGCGAATAAAATGGGTCCAATAGGTTCTGACTGTACTTCCGCCGCAGAGCGCCACGCATTGCTCTCTGTGAAATTCACTTTATATATTAATCCATTGTAGTATTCCTATCACGTACAAGGTGTAAGTTGTATATGTCTTCTACATTTAGTTATCTAAAGAGAGCGTCACGCAAATCTCATTCGTGTACAACTTTTAACAACTGAGTTAACAGGACATTAGAAAAAAATTAATAACGTCGTTAATTTTAATCGTAGGAATCTCAATTTTTGATATATTGTACTAAAGAAGGTGGACTACCATTTGTCTACAAGAAATTTTTTTCCGATGCTTAACCTCTGAGTTCTTACGTAATAAAAACGATAAACCCTAATTTTTTAATTCAAATTCGTGTATTTTTTTCTTTAACTCACAATGTAAATTTATTGAAAAGAGATTTTAAAAATTAGAAAAGTTTGTTAAAAACGTCTTTAATTGATGATTAAAATACAGTTCATTAGACATTTCTCGCCCTGTATTTTACGTTTCCACGAGGTTATAAAGTGGAATGTTTTTACTACAAACTCGGTCGCCGCGCGGCCGCTCCGCCAGTCACTTTCTTTCGTTAATCAGGGTATAGATATGCATGCAACCTGACGCAACCTCAATACGTCCTATAGAAGCTGACGGGCTCAAACAACGAACACAATTCTTTGGCAAGCACTGATAGTGGACATCACAAATCAACTTGACTGAATGATTATGATATATCAGTTAACTGTTATTTTATTTATCAATTCCCGTAAAATTAAAAAAAGAATATATATTTTAAACACTCTTTGCCACAGTCCATTTCTTTATGCATATATAATTTATTTAATATTTATAAATTCTTTACCTCAAGGTGTTTTTTATTACCTTATTTGGTACATGTTTCGGAAAGCGTATTTTTCCCATCTTCAGCCTTCCTGATTTTATATCTTGTGGAGTATACCAACCAAACACAAATACTCAACAAGATATAAAATCAGGAAGGCTGAAGATGGGAACAATACCCTTACCGAAACATGTACCAAATAAGGGAATAAAACATATTGAGGTAAAGAATTGATAAACATTAAAACTTATACATAAATATATATAAGCATAAATCCGTCACTTATACGTTGTATCCTGATTAAGAAACTGAAACGATAAAATTCCATTTTAACGCCGAAAAATTACCATGTTCATTACGTTAAAATTATTCAGTCACAGTGGAAAGGAATTTCTACGCAGTAGCCCACGTCTCTACTTGAGATATTGTAGTTGTCTGCGTTAATGTTTGCCATTTTAAGTGAGCCACAATTTTATTATTAGTAAAATGGTGAAACATTAAATAAGATTTATTACCTGCCTCTTTGTTTAAAAAAAAATTGCATTCCTTATTACAGCATCAACTTCCACTAAAGACACAAACGAGACAAGTTATTTCAGAACCAGACGTACCGATCTCAACAGTTACACAGCCTGCCGTCCGCTATACATATGACAACTTTCGAGTGTCTACTGTTCTCAAAATAGGCCTACTTATGTCAATATACTTGTCCTCCAGTCTGAACACAATCCCATGCTGCCGTTTTTCACAATATTCTGGGTACATACTGCTTTCTTGAAATAAGAATTACAAGATAATTTTAATATGTTACAGATTTTTCACATACAAATTTTTCTGGTGTGTAACTATGTGATTACCGTAGAACGTCACATAATGTGATGATGTAAGATAAGAGAAAAAAATTCAAAGTTTGGCGTTTGCAACGCAATTAAATACGAGGGCCTTAAATATAACTGAGTTGCGCTTACACTATAACAGATTAGAAAGTATTCATTTACATGTTCAACAAAAGCCAAGTTTAGCTGGAGTTGAAGGGAAACGGATGGTGTGTAGGTGGGAGGATTCTACAGTAGCGCGAAGTAAAACAGAAAGATGCGGAACCCCCTTCTCCAAGTCGGCACATGTTCCTAAGTGCCCCTTCCAATACCGAGGGGTGGGTGGCATTTAACCACATTAATGTGCCCTGAAACAATCTCCCTGCCTCCTTCTTCAAGTGGCAGTTTCAGGTACACAACCTCCTTCACACACAATCTCTCTCTTTCTCTTTCTCTTCCCCTCTCATTCTCTTCCTCCTCAGACTCCTTTAAGTGCTACCACCAAACGCTCCATTTGTTTCCCAACCCAAGCCATTAACCCACGTGACGTTACTAGTACACTCCTGTCATCTGTCAAATAATATAACGCGACCTGTGAATACAATATTTACTCCTGCTCTGTCCAAACTATGCACTTCTCTGCAATAGAATTATACACGCGTGACACCATCGTTATTGCCGTACCGTCAAGTCCATTAATAGGTTTCAAATTATACTCTCACTACAATTCATTCTTAGGGTCTATTACTCGATACCAATATACTTATCTCCATTATCTCTTGGACGTCAAAAAAAAAAAAGGCATCAGCTTTTCACAGGCAGCCCGCTTCTTAGTACCCAAACAATAATCCTGATCTGTACCCCAGTAAATTCTGAATACTGCAGGTATTCAGGTGGCCTCACGATTGTGAGTGGACAGTTCTCCCTTTGGGTGTTCGGGCTGTGGTTGATAAATTCATATCGTTCACATATTTCCGATTCTCCTTTTCACACTCACGACCTCGTGTCAGTTTTCTGAGAGCGAATAAGAACAAAAGTTCCGGTTAAGACTGCATCGATTCCACAGAACCGCTACGTCTACGAGTTCGTATATACACCTCGTAATTAATTTCTATATACACGTTAATTTTTAGCTCCACCCACGCGTTGTTGAAACTTTCCTGTAATACAGGCCTATACTGGCAGCAGAACGATGACGAGACGACGGATCTGGTTCTGTAGACAATCTGCAGTTGCTGAATACTAACTGTGGCAACGCCGAGTCCACGTGAACTACACATCTTCATGTCATTTACTAATGGGGCAATCTGACTGGCGCGTACACGTAAGTCCTACCATTCTAAGAAAACATTACTATATCAAAAAGCTCTAGAAAAGTAAACATTTTGACTGTGTAGGTTTATTCCACATATTGTGGCATACATAATATATTGTACTTCGATGCAAAGTACAACATAGGCATACTTGGTTCACGCAACGTTTAAATTAAGTAACCATATTTGTGCATCAGAGAATAGTTACATAGGCGAGTCGTGCCAAACCACTATTACGAAACAGACTAGAGCAGTAACATGACACATAACTTTTATTATCTTGCACTTTCCAAACGTTCTGGTCCTTTTTCAAGCGCTATAGAAAGCAAAAAATATATAAAATACTGAAAAGAATAATCCGATACGAAATATTATATAGATATCGACCACAAAGATATCGGTAGGCGTATATTTAATGTTGCTTTTTCTTAGTATTATTTTAAAGTATCAGCACTGTAATGTAAACGTACAAAATCGCAGCTCAACCAAAGACAGATGAAACAATTTCTGACAGATAGGCCAGACAGTATGCACCGCCACGAAAAAAAAAAACTACGATAATACCGAGTAACAAACCTACATATATTACATCCACAACACAGAACTCGTGTTTCAAATAATGAAACTTTATTAGGAGCATGTTGTAAATTAACTACGTGATATAACTGTGCCCTTGATAAAATTCACATACATTTTTTAAAATATCTATCATAAGTAAAGTAAATTTCCAATGTTCAGGTTTGTGATAGCAGTAGTGTCTGCATGTTTCCAATTAGGAACAATAAATGTCACAAATAAAAGATACTAAACTACACCCAAAACGGATTATATTATTATTGAACCTATTACAAAACCCTTCTTTATTTTGATAGGTTACAATTAATACAAATGGTACTTTAAATAATTAAAACAGTTTCGAGTAGTTAACAAGAGACTGAGAATGTATACACAAAATTTAATCGGCCTGAGTAACTCACGCCGGCTCGCTCCGGGACCGGATGTCCGGAACATATATCACTGCGGTCTTGTAAACGCACGTTGCCAGACAATGACCTCAGCAATTAAATTGTTTAAAAAGTAAATCTACTAACATTAGCGCAGCCAAATGGCTTACGCAGCTCACAAACGGTATACAAAACAGATTTCTTCACACGGAACTCAAATATATGCTGTGATTATAAACATACTAATACTAGGCATGAAATATTTATAAAATACGCTAATACTACACTGTATTATTTTAAACAATAATTAGAACAGAAACGTAAATTAACATAAATTCCTAAACGAGACGTATCGTCACAACAAATTATTATGCGCCCACGAAAAATTTTCTTCTTCGCTGGTGGCGTACGATTTTGTAGACGGTACCTACTGTGAATTCCCTAGCTGAAAAAGCTGGACGATAATCTTCACTTATCACAACATTTCTTTTTCCCGAACGAGCGAGAACACATTGGTGTAAACAATTTTGTTTGAAACTAGAAAATCTATGTGTGTGTGTGTGTGTGTGTGTGTGTGTGTGTGTGTCGTCAAACCTGTGAGAATACGCTAATATCTGAATTGCCAAGTAACTACATTTTTCTGTGGGGGGGGGGGGCACTAGGACACATCACAAAATCAAGTGGTTTGTCGTTGGGAGATACCATAACACTCGCTGTACGACGCATCAACGCGATTTACCCCCCCCCTCCAACTGACTTCTTCATTTAATAGTAATAAACTCATTATAGTGAATAAGAATCTGCAAGAGAAAGTAGAAAAATGTTTATTTCGGAACTGTCCATATACACCGCCACTCAAGATTCCTGCATCTTTCAAGTGGTTTAGTTTGCTACCACATCTTACGCCTCTATCGGTCCGAATATACACCTTGGATATTATTTATTACATTAACACAGCAGACCGGTATTACGATTTACTAATTTAATTGAATAATTTCAAAGTGTATCGTCGGTACTGATAACAACAGTATTCTTTTTAGCTGTGCGTGTTTTCTTCCGTGCACATTAGAGTAATAATAATAATGTCATTATCATCGACAATAAGAATTTATCCGCTCACTGACTTACGAATGCCTCCCCGACACCTTCCACCCTGCTGTACTACAGGACTTACCCGGATTTCAACTTTCAAACGACCGACCGCCATGGCCTCCTAATATCTCTTGACTTTTGAGAACATCTGCCACCATCTCGCCGAGCCAAACGGCCTGCCTATCTCCATTTAATTCTTTAAATTGTCTCATCCACTGAAGTTCTGTTGGCCAAGCACTTCTTTTCCTACCTCGCATTGCACTGTTATTTTTACAAGATTTCTTTCCACAAAATATTCCCACAGAGTGCTGTGAGCAATCTTTTTGTGTCGTTCTCGTACTGGACGTTCACATTTCATGTTAATACTGGCAGCACAACCTGATTAAAACTTTCTTTTTTAATTCATCGCAATGGCACATTTTTTATTCTTCACAAGTCTCGAAGAAATTCGTCATTTTATCGACTGACCATTTCCGGAGTTACATCTAAAATGTCTGATATTTTTTCACTTCAATACAGTGAACTATCAAATCTATAATTACTTGTACACCCCCTCAGCTGCGGCAATCTTACTGAACAACATATAAGTATTTTCATTATCATCTCATGGCTACCTTAAACCCTTCCTCGTTGATCTCATTAAACATTTTCCTATCTCGACTGCACTATCTCTAAATGTCATTTACAAAAATTGTCGATACGAAAAATTATTCTATTTTGATTTCTATATTTCTCCACTTGAATCGTCCGAACACATTTCCCGACAACGCTGAGCAGGCATTTGGTGACCAGCAAACTCCTTCCCGGACTCACTTTTCTATTGGGACTTATCTGATGGCACCACAAGCTTGATTTGAGCTACTGAGTACACAATTCATATAAAATTTAAAAATATCCCCTCCTCCTGTTCTCCTCAAGCCTTTATTACTGTTTTGTATAGAACAAATCTGATATTCGAAAATACCATTTCACGTGGTTTCTCACATTCACTGCAAAGTTCTCTAGTTCGTATGGCTTTAAAGACTGTTTATCATGTGACTGCTGACTGTCAATCAATTACTGAAAATCTTCCTGAGAACTTTGTACCAACGCGACGGGACTGAATTGGTGTCAATGTCATGCATCATACCCAGCTCCTCTTTTTCGTATACTGAAACCACTAACATTGTGTGTGTGTGTTGTGCGCCCGCACACGTGTATGTATGTATACATTTATATTATTTAGATGTATAGCCAAATCAATGTGTACTGACACGTGCAACGTTTTTCGGGCTTTAAACTGTATCCCTATCCTTTGTGATATTAAACTAATATCCATTGTGAGACTTCAAAATTACAACCCTATAAACTTTATTTAGAATACTTCTTAGTATTTCCGAACCTGATTGTGATGAACTAGTTTTATCAAATTATGATGCGAACTAAGTGCAGCCGGGAGGATAGAGGGTGCACACTCAGTCTCTGTCATAGGGAGAGATGGAGTGTTGCTTTAATAATGTATCGGAATGTGGACCTAATCAATAATGTTGTAATTAATTACAACAGTGGAGTGAACGAGATGACCAATCGGCCGCCGCTGCTGTCAAGCGTTGTTTGTTCAAGCAACATGTTTACCCGATAAACAGATATTACCTTGATAGGAAGAGGCGATGACCAAGTGCATGCACTACCCGCTAGCTCTCCTACCTGCAACATAAACAATCCTTGTCAAAAAAAAATTCTAGATTACAGTGACAAAAACTGGCCACAAAATACTCTAACAACAATCTTCAGTATTATAAAAATTACTTTTTTTTTTAATGATTTCGATTTCTGGTACCTTATTTTCATTCAACTCCGTTACAATTCACGAACTCTTCCTATTTTTTAAAATAAAAACAAATATCGCAACGGACAAACTTGGCTGCTAAATTGCTAGCAACTGACGCGAATTTAATATAACAATTGCCAATAAAATTGATTTTCCTTTACAAGTTTCAAGTTGGTTCCGTTTGAATTCCAAAGCGTAAATAAACTTCACTCACTATTACTCTAAATAACTCCAACCATTTTTAAATTATGTAATTATAGTTTGTAGGCTACGTCATTTGTAACGCGACTGATAAAAATGTATTAAAATGTTAGTCTACAAAGACGGGCAAAGTGAATAATGCTCTACGCAATAAGTTTAAGGGTGAATAAACTTTACTGATACTTAAAATGTTTAACTGAATTCACTTTTGCACATTATCTTGACACTTCTAGATACAAATACCAACAGAAGGCACTGTATTTACAATATACGTAATGCTGTTTTCCCATCACTGTGATGGCGCCAAGTAAGACAGAAATGGCGTTCTCCACAGTTGCCGCAGTCAAAAGCTACACAGTCGGAGCGCTTTGATACGAGTTCTTAGAAAGCTAGGACTAGTGTATGCGCCAATTAGTAAAAGGACATACAGATTCGTCGTGTTGTAATTCTGTTGTCAGAGTCGCCTTTGTTTAAGTGATATACAGGAATGTGTCAACAAATAGGTGGAGCTGAAGCATTAGGACTGATAAAAGTAACTTTGATAACCGACGTTAACGGTAAAACGAGTGAGTAATAACACAAACGTCTTAGTGCTGCAACAACAATTCACACATCTCTGTTAATGAACGTAGGATTTCACAGGCGGTATCAAAGTGTGTAAAAATTAGCATTAAATAGTTCCGTCAATAATATTGAAACTGTCATGTGTGTGGAAAGTTACGTAAAGACAATAAAAAATCTTATTATATTTTTTCATGGTTTATTGACAATGTCACTCACAATACACGCGCGCGCGTCTCGAAAGGACGTTAAGTATTATTGACAAATTCAGATTACATACACTTTTTCAGTTAAAAACTACGAAACCATGAGTTTACTACACTTTGAACTTAACACTTTAAGGACCACGATAAAATGAATTTTTCTTCCCAGGGGACCAAAAGTCTATTTTTCAACTGGATGAGCCTTGTAATCAAGTAAAAAATAGTAACCAGTCACTCAATTTTCTTTAGAATCTAATAATATAAGAAAACATGAAGCGGTCGAATACGACCGCTGTGGTCCCTCGTAGCGAGTTCATATAACTTTTGTACGCCCGCTTCATTTGTGTCGACGTCTAATCGCTCCCAGCCTAACCAGGCTCTTGGCCAGTCGTGGGGACCTACTGAAGGAATAATATTTGATTACTCATAGCTTTCTGTACGTGTTTGTGTGTGTCTGATTCTTACGTCACGGTTAGCCCTTAGAAAAACGACAAGTGGTGGATACCGCCCAGTATAATTAAATAATATCCGTAACATGCAAGTCTATTGACAACAAACTGATTCACATTGCTGTAAAAAAGTAAATATTACAGTCACTTTCACATATGCGCTGTACAATACGAGGCATTATTACGCTGCACTGGTTTGACGTGCGGAGTTGATGTAGACTTCAATAAAGGAAGAAGATAGGTCACAGCATTATACATTTATTAACGATTCCGTTAACAAAATGTCTGTAGGCCTACTATTTATATTCCCCCGAGGGGGGGCTTGGGGGCTGCGGTGTATTGCCCCTCCCCAAATACACCCACCGCCTCATCGTTGGCCCGGGGGTGAACCGGCGAAGTCAGCTGGAATTGGGGCTGACTAGCCGGGCCAAGGTCTTGGTCGTGGGTTGACCCTTACCGCTGATTACAGGTGGCTCATCCCCTTCCGAGAACCCCACCCTGCCTTATGGGGCGCGGGGCTATCCGTTTTTCGACAGTATCAGTACTGATAATCGGGACAAAGCGTACGTCCAGAGTTAAGGGAGCGCAGGTGCGAGAACTCGCGTCTGTGCGTGACCTACGCTACTGGGAGTCTGTACCTGACTTGAATGCGGTGGGCCCCCACCGTTCACGTGTCTCTGGGTACCGAAACGGCGCCTCCCCGAGACCCCTCCTGGGCAACGTTGCGTTTTGTGTGGTCATTCCTGGTCTCACGCAGCGTAGCGGGTAAGTCCGTTAGTCTCTTCGCATCGAGGAGGAGGGCTCCAGACCCGCTCGCGGACGTATCCGGCGGACGGAGAGCGGGGATTTTTCCGGGCTGCATTCCCGGTTGTGGTAATGGTCAGGCATCTGATATGGGGACTGACCCCTGGTGACAGAAGGGTGAAGGGTGGGGTGGAAACACCCGGCTGATACTACATGTACTATTTATATTCACTTTTATTAACTGTCAAGCAGGAACGACGGGCTTATAAGAATTTTGGTAAGACGTGGCGGCTCGACGTGTGAACAGTGACGCGGAAAAATGGAGTTGACGACTGGGTAGCTGGCTTCTCAGTCGCCATGTCTGAACAACATTCCTGTACATTCACGCTACGCTACTGGAACTCCTCCCTCGTCAGATTCTGGCCACTACTGAGTATTATTTAAGAATGTAACTATGAATGTCATGAAACTAGGAAATACTACCAACAAACTATTGGTTCCTTCTGGAGGGCGAGCACGAGCACGAACACAAGAAACGCATTTTTTTAAACCCACGGCTTCGATCGCGAATAACGATAGGTTAAAAAGAACCGAAATTATTGCAAAAAACTCATTTTTTAAAACCCGCGGCTTCGATCGCGAATATTTGTATATGATTGTTGTGGTAACTGTCGAGTTGGTAAATTGCTAATGGTACATCATATTAATAATATTCTTATATTGTAAGCTATGAATATCCAAAAAGTGCGAAGCAATAGATCCATCATTCATGTTTCCTCGATACGTAAAATCAAAATTTGATAATTTAGTAGATATTTACAAACATGCAGTAACACAATTAGATGAAGTGTTTATTCGTATAGAATAATACAAATAGTGTATACATAAGTATATTGATATCAGTTAGTCCATTTGAATATTTACATTTTAGTAGGGATATGGAATTCTTATCAGCATATGGAATTCATATAAACAATACAATAATTCATTGTTTGATTACTGTATATTGTAACATTGATTATATAGTACACGTTGATTCTGACAAACCATACTCTTCGACATTTGAATATTCAGTAAGCCTATGTGCAGTAGTAATAATTAATTGTCGAGAATTATACTTAACCTACTTCATCGAGAATTTATGCGATGAGCGTCAGTGATGTAGTATCAGTGCCTTTTTTCGTTAATTTTACGTCATCGGTAAGTAATATGTGCAATATGTATTGTATTGTATAATTATTAATTGCCCCCTTGAGATTTATTAGTATAGATCAAATAAATACATTTCCCTTTTTTTAGCTTTGCAATGCCAAAAAGACGACATGTTTAGGAAGATCTACTGCTGCTGCGAAAAGAATGAGGCGTCTTAAGAGCATCTGAAAATGACGTCGAAGGAGTCGAAATGCAATCAGCTCCTGGAAACTCTTCAGAAAGATCTGGATTAGAAGAAGTCTCACGGGTTGAAAGTCCTACGATTCGTGAAAATAGATTAGCGGCACAAAGACGCAGGCAAGCGACTCTCAGATCACGAGGTCCTACTTTACGATGAAATGCAAAATAAAATAATGGTTTCAATTATAATCCAGTTATTAACTACGCGAATGAAACAGATAGGGTACAGTATCGGGTTACCGAGTATGGTTTGCCCTCATTTCAAAGCTTTAAAGTGGAAAAATGAATCACATGGATTATGTTGCTCTGCAGGAAAAATGCGATTAGATCCCATACTTCTTCCTCCAGAACCGTTAAAATCATTATTAAATGGAGAACATCTTTTATCGAAAAAATTTTTGAATGCATTAAGATCGTACAATTCAGCTTTTCAATTTACATCATTCGGAGCCAATGAAATAGTCGAAGGGAGCTTCAATCCTACTTTCAAAATTCAAGGGCATGGGATCATTACTCCCAACACAAAACGAAGTACCAAAATTTCTACAGGTGTATTTCATAGCCGATTATTTACAGCAATCTGAAACAAGAATGGATCATATTCGTAACTTGGATAAGCCATTAGTAACAGAACTTCAAAATTTACTTCACGCAATCAACCCATATGTTAGAGAACTGAAAAGTGCGTTTGAATTTGTAACATATGCGAATAATAATCAGTACAATATTGTGATTCATGCTGATCGAACAGAAAATAATGAAGAGCACAGGGGTCGCTACAACGCACCGACAACTAATGAGGTGGCAGTAGTTTTAGTTAACCAGGAATGCGATAAACTCGATATAATAATCCGTGCGAGGGATCATACGCTACATCGAATTGCAGAAACACATCGAGCTTATGATGCTTTACAGTACCCTTTAATGTTTTGCAGAGGAGAAGATGGTTATCATTTTACATTAAAATTAGTCGATCCTCAGACTGGGTTACAAACTACTAACTCGACAGTTACCAAAACAAGCATATACAAATATTCGCGTACGAAGCCGCGGGTACCTGCTAGTTTCTCCGTTATTAGAGACTACCACATCCGTAAAGAACTGCAATGATAGCAACAATAGAAAGAAAATAATGAAAATATGTTTTATCCATTCTAACACAATATGAAAATATTAACACATTACAGCAGCAATATTATTGCACAATATGTAGGGCAGGGATGAGCTGAATGCGTGGGGGATGGGACAGACGGCTATATCATCTTGGCTGCGTTTATCCCTGACTCTGCTGCTCGCCCTCATACCCCTGTCATCCTGACATAGGAAAGCCCTCCTGTCAAGCGACTAATTATAATTGTCACCCAATATGAAATGGAGCCAATAATACACATCATATACAACATTCTGTGAAAGACGAACGCTCTGCGTGCTGTTTCATTCGTGGATCAAATTGTAGTATAGACAACTACAACCCTGTTACATAACGTAAACTAACAGTTACTACTCGGGGCATTTGAACTTTCTTACGCTTCAACACGTCTTTCATATTTTAATACTATAAATGTTGTAAATGAGTTTAAAACTCTATGTAGTACAAAATTAAAATCGAATATTTTTTTATTCTTCGCAAGTGGCATTACGTTGTCTCAAGGTTCAGATAAACATGTGAACTACCACGCTTTTTTAAAACAGTCTTGCGTCCGCGAATTCGTCGTACTGGACGTAAAAATGAAGTTATTAACAACACCACGGCCTTCAGTAGGGCCTATATGTAACGTTAACATCTCGTATCCAAAATCTGTTAACAATAACTTATTACTTTTGCCTCAAATAAATTTTTTTAAAAGCACGTCGAAATGATGATGATATCCAATTATGTTGAACTGACAGACTACCAAATGCAATATCTGACACTTAATCGTAGGAAGTAGGATATATCAACAGGAGCATCCGAAAAATGATGCTCGGCTGATTGCAGATTTTGCATATGCGCCTCATTGGCTACATACCCAATTGGGGGTGGGGTGGGAAAGCCCTAGCAAAACCCTTTGGCTACGCCACTGATTTACAGCATGGCCAACAAAACTGATCTTAACAAATAATAACTTTATTCTCACGTAGCCCTTCGCGGCCGGTGTCTATTATGTTTTTGAAGTCTCCGTCCAGTATGGACCGTCTCAAAAATTGGTGGAACGTTGTCATGCAAGACATTTTTGACGCGGTCCATCCATGTAGGCAGGCAGAACATGGAGATCCACAAACTAAGACAAGACTTGTTCTAAAATAAAGCTGGCTTGTACCAGGAAGTCAGCTACTAGCATGACTACGTCCACATCAGAACTGTTTTCACATACTTGTACGTAGAACGCACAGACAGAAGAAGTACAAGAGAGGAATAGTACGAAGAAACCATTGATACTCTAATCTACGTAAACGATAAGGTTTATGACGTACACGGAAAACAGATCTACGGACAACCTTACCAACGTGATGGGAGCTCTATCGACTGATTACATCCTAGCAGAACAAACCTTTTGTATCAGTCGAGTAAATGCACATTGTGATGATAAGCTGATTTCACCAGAGACTATTTACAGTGCAAAAATAAACTCTTTGTGTTAATACTGAGGACAGCCAGAAAGACAAATGTTATTTGTAATTTACTACATTATTATAGGCCATAGGCCTGCATTGTTATATTACATTATTCTCTGACCACCTTCCGAGATGAATCAACCGTATGTTACGCAATCGCAAGTCACCGTGCCGTTTACTTTGTCATTAGCCCATGCAAGTCTTATCTGCTCATGACCGTTTGTCACCCGTTTCACACAACCACCTGATCCTGATTCTCCGATCTTCCCCTCTCTCGTTTCCATAATTCTCGTCTTCAGTCAATCTCCCTGTTATCAATCCCGATGATTTATTTTTAAAAAATATACGAAGGCAGAAAGCAAAAATACAATCATATTACTGATAAAACCTTGCAACTGAAGTGGACTGTTATCAATTAACGACACAGTAGTGTGTAGAGCGAGTACTGCGAAATATAACGTGTCACAAAGTCCAAATGTAACATTCACGGATGCTTAAAGTACCTACGCTACATAAATGTGACTGAGAAAATGAGGGCAGCAAAAATTACTGGCAAACTCTTTTAACACAAATGCCATTCATAAGCCAATGAAAATACTCTTTTGTTTAAAAAAATGTTGCTGAGTATGGATCTACGTTATCGTTCAGTACTGGTGCAGCAGATACTGCTGCAATAAGATGAGGGCAATTATTGTCCGCTACTCGAACAGGAAACTGACACGTATCTCCATGTTCTGTTTTAACATTTCTTAATCCCGGCCCCAGTAGTATTACAAATCGGAATAGGTAACGCGCTTAAACAAAAAAGCCTTTGTTGTGTAGTACGACTATAGGAAACCCCGTGGCATGATATTAATTGTAACTGGCATGCTGCAACAAACGCGCTGTACCGCCGATAATCGCAAACGTGTGACAACATAATCCGTCACAACACAAGGTAGCTGCACCGTCATTCGGTTCAACTTCACATTCGATCAAGCTAATATCTGTCGCCGCGTGTGTTACGAGCCCGAATTACCATTAGCCATCATCCGCCCTCATCGATTTTACAATATTTTATGACGGAAAACGGCAAAGCGTAACTCTCAGACGAATTTAGACGAATCAAAAACCAAACTTTCTCAAACAGATGAAGAACAGACATTAATTACCGGTAATTTGTCACAGACTGTGAGTTTTAATATCAATAAATACTGACACGCACACTTGCAATTAAATTAAAATTTTCTTTCAAAAGATTTAAATGACAAGAATTCGCATATCTACTGAACCAAATCCAGGTGCAATGAACCGATTCACTTTTGGTTAGTTCATCTCTATGCTGCGTCAGTCTGTACTACGCAAGTCATAACTGACATGATCTATAATAGCTCATGAGCAAATGTCTGAGCAGTGGTTGTCAGATTTCATCAGTTTCTTAAGTACTTCACAGGGAAATATTCTCTTATACACAGATTTTCAAATACGAAATTGTGTCAACAGCAAAAAAGGAATAAGACGATTATTTTTTTACTACTAACATTCATTCCAAAGAGAAACGTCCCTCAGCAAAGAAAATATACATTTTCAGGCTCACAAGTTAACACACATAAACACACAAAATATTAAACTGATTATTATTATTACTATCTCTTCGTCATTGTTATTAAATTTACCCCCCCCACACACACACACACACAATTATAACTACTTTTCAAGTCTCAGACTTTGTTTATTTTCAGAAACATAATTACATAGGCCTAATTATAAATTGCTAACGTAAGCCAATTGAAAATTTTTGAGAACTTGATGAATCGCAAGCAATGTGTTCGTACACAGTTCTTCACCCTCACACTGGAAAAGAAATCTAGCCACTTTTCATGACTTAAATATTTTCTTTCAATTCTTCCTCTTTTTCATCCCTTCATCAAAACGAAAACTCGTGTGTTATAATATTTTAATTAAACCTGCGACGAATCAGCGTTCCGGTAGGCCATTCCCGGGATGGCTGGTCACCTTAAACAATTGGTCGCTAACGTTTTGGTCACTCTTCGTTTTAATCAGCAAGTAACTCCATACCTGGCAACGTTAATATGTTTTTGTTTATGTTTTACAACAAATTTATGGCCATCTACGACGGACTTGATGACAAGCTTCATTTTTTCGCAATAAATCTAAAGTGTTATATCGTTTGAAAACTGAGGATACTTTAGCAAACTTGAAAAACGAAAGAACTTATACAACAAATGAATCCCAACTTGACTTTCGACGAGTAGTTTGTGGTAGTCCATTGTTAATCACGTTCATTCGTATATTGTAAGTACTGTATTCTGTAAACTGCAGTACGTTACACATTAACCAGGAAGAATATTTATTTGCCAAAGCAACTGCGAGAAGCGCGTCAGTTTCACTACTAACACACCATCGTTACGGTACACGTGGATAATGATCCCTAAATTAACGCATCATAAACTGCCGAATGTGTTATGCTGTACAGTACCACACGACTCGTCTGCCGGTTGCTGTCGTGTACCGGAATCATGGTGTGTGAACTGAACAATAGTACACCTGGGAAAATTGCTTTGAACTAAAGTCTCTTGAACTCTGGCAAGCGATCTACAAAGATAACGATCAACGTTACACAGCGGAGAACTGACGAAGACCACAAGCTCTGAATATATAATAATTAGACACGCTCATGAAACTTCGCTTGTAACGAGTTTACGCTTGCATATTAACAGACAGAAGTTACAATGAGCAACCACCAATACAGATAAAAGTTTACCGACCCAATGCGGATGACTCTGTGCACTGAGTAAATAAAAATTACGACTGCGCTGTAATCTGGTCATGAATGGAATCTTAAACCTCATAATTTAACATTATTCTTTAAATTATTTGAATACCGATAACGATATGTCATCAAAATAATCGATACAATCGTGTATGTACGAAATATCAATTAATATTTTAAATATAATTTCAATGAATAAATGTTGATTTAAATATTTCACTCTCATACCATAGTGTAGTATTATAATTATACACAGTTTGACGTCAACGTTACAGAAATTATTCCAACAATCATCAGCAGTGCTCTACTATACCTACTTCAGCGAACGACTACACACTAAGAATAAGATGACTTTTCAAGGCCCTGTAAACTTCGACAGACCCATACTGAATAACCTATTTGACTAGCGTATGACAAATACAAATTTAGGTCAATTCATTATTCCTGTAATTCCACGCGCGCGCGTCAGCGTGAACGTTCCACGATACTGGAACCCATTCATTTTACTGTACTCCAAACAATACATCCAAAGCGTTATCTAAAAACTCAAGCCTGCTGCTAACATTCAGGTAAAAAACAGCCGTCGTGGACCCTCATATGTGTGCATAGGGCATCACAATATTGGGTATCGAGCAGCAATTTATCTGTATGCTCTTTCTATAAAGATTAAATATTCAACTATTTAATTTTAAAATATTTGCGTTTAAGTCACGTGGAACCACAAGCATCCAACGAGTACTAATAAGTAATTCAATCTTAAATTAACCATTAACTAATTATCACATTTTGTGTTTTCTGACATATCCCTCTGGGGAAAACTAACTCACGACGTTTGCTTTGGAAGCAACTTGGGTGATCACTATGCTACCCGAACTCCTAAACTTTTTTTGACTTGTGAGAAATCAACTGATTATTTAGGAACAGGAATACGTAATTACGATTAAAATTTATTCTATTCAGTACATTAAAGTCTACACTTAACAAAGCGAGTGTTATCTGTACTGCTGCTCCTTGTGGGGTTATAAAAAAAGCATAAGTTCAGCTGCATAATCTGTCAGTCACACAGACTACCTACAGAATGCATTTACGCAAACATGCATGCTGACTTCACAATGTAGGTGCCTAACATTGCTAGCTAACAGTGTTTATCAAGTTCTCTGTGGTTCCCGGTATTCTGCAGAGCGCTAAAACACATGGAGGGCAGGCAGTGGTTGTCAGTTTTCATCAGTTTCTTAAGTACTTCATAGGGAAATATTCTCGTATACACAGATTTTCAAATACGAAATTGTGTCAACAGAAAAAAAAGGAATGAGACGATTATTTTTATTACTACTAACATTCATTCCAAAGAGAAACGTTCCTCTGCAAAGAAAATATACATTTTCAGGCTGACAAGTTGAAATATTTAATACCCGTCACTTGAGTTATAAAATGGCAGTAATTATAAGTGACACAAGACACTTATTATTTTGTTTACGCCCCCCATTAGGGTACTACTTTATACAAAATGTCAATTTATAAAAATTATATAATATTTAAAGTCAAACGTAAGCACGAAAAGCGCCATATGCTCATAACACTTGTGTAAATCAAATGTCAGCACTGACTTTCTGTTCACCATGCGTTGTTAAGCACTAGTCTTTTACATACAACAGTCATTCATTATTTCCACAAAATACAAAACGCGTGCATCGGCTAGCGGACGCTGAATAAACAAATTCATATGATACCAAAATTATTTTTTATTTTGTTCTGTTCTAATTTACGTTATTTCTCCATATAAAACTGGTTGCTACGGCAACCTAATTGTTTACTGAAACTACCGGAGTAACTAAAACTGGATATCGAAATATAGAACACGCTGTGATATATAACAGATTTCATACCACAGAAAATTTCGTTTCCAAAAAATCTGCTGGAATATCATAGCGCGCTTGCGTGTGGGTACGACCGCAACCCTGTCGCATCTTTGACCAGCTACAATCACAAATCTCTTTGTTTCGTTATTCTAATTAATGGCGCACCTACGAACATAAATTCTGCGACTACCAGAAAGCCCGAATATGTCTATTTCTTGCAAACAGTCAAATCAGGATTTTTTTTTAACGATAATATATTTCAACTTAATAGGGAAAATCATACTTGACAAAGAAACAATTCTGACAATTACAATGAGACGCACATGTTAAGCGATTGTAAGCGATGTTATCTCAGACGAGAATTCTTTTTATATCACATCCATTCAGAGTACGGGAGTTCAGAACAATTATACATGTTAACCGCCCATAAGACTGTAAATATAATGAAGAACCTATCCTTTTTTTACTTCACCCTCTCGCATAACCAACAAGTAGTATATTTATCTGAAAGGTTTTTGGGAGAGTAAAGCTGGCCGCACACTGAATCGGAAACAGAACACAGGTTTGCATTCTACAGTCCACAATAGTTTACAGGCTGGAAATAATTTGTTTTCTTAATTTTTCTGTGCAGCAGCTATTACTGGAAAATGCAAACGATTTACTTTCACAGTGAAACAAGATTTTACCTGTTCGTAAGTTGAAACACTGCTCCACACACTGTCAGGCTCTGATTCCGAAGACTATTCTAACAGAATTTAAAAACGCTTTTGATAAACTCTTTGGAGATATTCTGCTCTATAAAATAATAGGCCTACTATGTGTAATGAAGAATGTAATGTACGTACAATGTAAACGTTTGGCAACGGAAACCGATTTTTCCATTCAATTACACGACGAGGTATGCCGTGCAAAGGTAGCCTACTTGAGAAATATTTTAAGTCTCTAAACACAAGTATGGAAGAAAAACAAGGCAAACTATTTTCCCTCCACCATTGGCCACAGAATCTAACACCGTCTATCCTTTGGGGCAGAAGAGCTACTTGCAGACATTTAATCGGACCCAACATGTCAAATGAAAAATTCTGAACTATCACTTGTTGTTTGCGAAGAAATAGCACCTAGGAAAAGCAATAGAAGCATGTCACCTTCTGAAACGTAGATATGACGACCACGATATTTATTTCATGATTTTAAACTACGGTGAAACGGAAATCAATATGTTGTTTCTTTACAAAAAATATGTCTATATAAATGAACTACTGACTATGAATGAGATAGAAACGTTTTCAAGTATACGAAACTTTATGAATCAAAGCGTAACAATCTTTCCAGTTCAGTCAAAAATTGTTTCTTAAACAAGAGTCACTTCCCTGACAGTCATAAATAACAATAATTACCATAATGAACAAAACAACGATGTAATAAGAAGCAAGACAGCAGAGCATTTCATTACACCGTATGCCGTGCTATATAGTGAAACTAATTTCCTGTTCACAGCCATGACACGTCGTGCACGAATAGCTTATTGATGACGTAGTGTGAACCTCCTGGGTTATTTTACTAACACAGTCTCTCGCTACATCCCCATTTTAATTGTTTATGGGCAATCCAGGTTATACAAAGTTTTCTATTTTTCTGTAGTAAATTCTCCCGGCATTACTTTCTTTTTCTAGAGTTGAAAACGAATCAAATTAGATTAGTATAATTTACTTGTCTCCCTCTGTGTAACGTTGCGACCGTGCCGTGTGGAACCTCGATGTAATCACACGACCGTACCGCCGAGTTAAAAACATACTACTAAAGAAAAATCTCTCAAAATTATATTCGCAGTAGTAAAAGTATGCCTATTATTACAATGACTTTTAAAGTCTTCTGGATGGAAGGCATCTTGCAAGTAAAACAGTCAAATGCATATCAGCTGTTGTTAAAGAAAAACCTATCCAAACTGTTACCAAGGTCGCAAAACAGCCTCTAAAACAAACCATGTAAATTACAGTGCTGGTGCATGTGCCAGTCACTCGGCGTAAGATAAAAGAAGCTTAATGGTTACCAAATGGTAGCCAGAAAAAAAACATTTACTGTTATTTAAAAGTTTATTAATAATTGTGTTTTTAGCATTCAATTTTGCAGATCCACTTAACTACATAAGAAACGTAAGAAACATTCGTATTATTTACAAAAGATGAATCCAACCACACAACGGTTTCTAACTTTCAATTAAAAAATACATTTCACAATGCGACTTGGTGAATCTAAAGTGATCGCTTCTGAAATTTCTAATATGGATACTTAAACACTGCTAATTCATATACGGGAATTCAAATTTAATTATTCTAGTGTACATAAAATTGGACAACTGCACAATAAACATACCAATAATAACAATACAAAATGAACTGAGGTGCGACACATTCTAGGAGTGCGAACGTCACATTATTGATTACACCCACAGTAAATACGTGAGACACGTGTTACACCGGCACACATAATGAGATAAAAACCTAATTTAAAGTCGGAGTTGATGTAATAAAATATTAAAATTTAATAACAGTCAACAACAGGGTATTTCAATATTAAAAATTACAGAAACATAAAGATTAAATGAAGGTTCATGTCTCAAATATTAGCCTTCGAACACACACACACACACACACACACACACACACACACACACACACACACACACACACACACACACACACACACACACACACACACACACACACACACACACACAATAAATGCAACACAAATAATAAGAACAGAGACAGTTTTTCTTTTGAAGAATTTAACATTTTCATTTCCTGTCTCAGGAGAGAATTGTTAATTAAGTTGCTTGTCGTCAAAAGTTTGTCTCTTGCAGAAAAAAGATTGATGAAAGTTTTATTAACGGCGAGCTGATGCAAAGCGCAAGCGAACGCACAACCACGGCGTCTACACGTAACATCTCCGGGCTATCTTCCCTAGTTATCTCCCTTCAACTCTTTTACCCTAACTAGTTTATAATAATTCCCCTTGTCTCATCACTCAAATTATTCTAACAAGTAATATTAATTTTCATTTGTAACTTAATTAACAAAAAACAGCACACTTTGACTAAATAAATTTCAAATTTCTTTAGACCTGTGGAAATACCGTAAGCGAACTGTGATGCCACTGAAATCTGAGCACAGAATTTGCGAAATGTTTACTACAAACTATAAAATGAAAAACGAATTATTAAAAATACATGGAATCATCGAGTTAGATAACTGTGTATCTAAGAGAAACCAAAGTCAACTTATCAGCCTACGCGTAAACGTTTGTCACATTATTATTAAGCCTAGTTCCTATTACAATAAGTGAGTCTTCTTAATTGAATAGATGGATAATTGAATCAACCAGTTAACTTGTTTCAAAACCCGGTACTGTATTTACACACTTTATTCTCTCAACATTATTCAAATAATACGGCCTAAATTAATCAATTCCTGAAATCCCAAAATGTTTCCAATAAGTGACACTGAAGCTTACTGAAGAATTACTGTTTCCATCTCGTTAAACAGCAAAGCATAACACTCTGTTCACAAAGCATCTGATATATTCGGGTTTACACAATAAAACATAAAATTTATCAACTGACAGGAAGAGTCAAAAAAACACAATTGAAAAGAATTTACGTAAGCAGCTCAGCAAAAAAGACAATAAAAAAAACTGTCCTCTTCTTCAACAAAATTTCATAAGCTAAGCACCGTTAAACCGCATTCAATTCTGAGGTATGAAAAATGCAGACAACACAACTATTTATCTGGATACACAACTATCTGAAACAATGAAAATAAAATGCATATGAAAACAAATTACGTCAAATGAAATTGAAATTAGTCTTAGATCTTACAAGAATCCCTAACTGAAGATTAAAAAAACTAGAAGAATACTTGTATGAAAGGGATATGTTTAGCCATCTCTTATTATAAAAATGCGTCGTTCAAATACGGATTTGTGGAAAACCATAAAAAATTAAAATTATTGTTCATCGATTATCTGTTTGGAACGTTAAAATATTACGGTATTAGAATAACAATTACTGAAACATCATGAAATTAACAAATGGCAAAACATCCCTCTCATGCATCCGAATACAAATATCATTAATGGGTTGAAAGACAAATGATTACTCTCGTGTACAACGGGGAATGATTTCCTATTTGTTTTGCTCGTCAACATTACCAGTTTAGCAGTTCGTATACCAAAATGAAACAAATGTCGAGAAAATTTTCTAAATTCATCATCTTCCCGGATAAACCTCCTACTACTGGCTCCCCATACATACCCTGACACACTATACATAGGCGATACTCCCCTGCCTTGGTCTCCCTGTATGAAGTACCGGCTTTACCTGGACCGTAGCCCGGGGGTCGTTATCACCTCCGACCCCTGCTTTGCAGAAAATCTATGACCAGCCGCCTAGGAAAACTTATCATCACCACGTATGTGGCGCCGATGGTTACCTACGCGATCCCTGTGAGGGGCTACTTGGCTTTAGTCTTTAGTCCCTCGAAGGCTGCGCTGAGCTTGCAAAGTCCACTATATAACTTCTAACTAAAAAACTATCCGTTCCCTGAACGGCAGTAAATGAAACTTTCTAGACGTTTTACCGCCACTGTGCCCACTTTCAAGGCAACCCGGTCATAAGCGCCCTCGGTCAAAACCCATCTATACCAGATGAATCTTGGACCCGGTCTAGGCGAACCCTCACGCTTAATTAGACACGTCTAATTAAAAAACCACGACTGGTAGCAGGCCACATCTAGAAAAACATGAGCCTTTTGGTCCCCGCGGCGAGAGCTCTACAAGGAACTCGGGACGCGGCGGAATAGCGGGCGAGACCGGCTTGCCCACTGCTTCCCACAACCCCTCTCCTGCTCATGCTACTTTCTTCTATTTTCTGAAATCCTGATCTATAAAAACATACATCCCTTCCTCGGTACTCCAACATCAGCATTACATCACAATCATAACACACAAGCAGGGCGGTCCACAACTATTACAAAATCCACTGTTCTCGTAATCTTTAGCTAGTAACAAATTACAACTTGATTATTTTCAATACTTCATTCTGTGCCCCTTGGAGAAATTAACTTCTCACTTACTACTCATTTACTTCAAACCGTACTTTTACCTCTTATTAAAGGTATAAGGTAGGGAGGTAGCCTGAAAATATCCGTGATGTAGTTTGGACTGATGGAATGAACGGACAATAATTATTATGGGATCAATGCAATGCACCCGGGTCCAATGAAAAATGTGATATTCGTTCATTACAAGGTACACAATATTGAAAATTGAAAAAATACATATAACGCTCCTATTTAATAGAATTTACTATCATGTTTAAGAATATTACCCGTGACAACATAAAGGCGGACTTCAATAAATATGCTTTATACCACAGAAATTCTATGTAAAGAAATACGAAATTACGCAAGAGCAGACACTCTCCCTTCTTAAAATATTCAAATTTCTCTATACTACCGTTTCCATTCTTATTCAAATCACTAAAAGACGTTCAAGATGTCCACTAGTTACTTCTACTTTATATTTGTATGCATCTTAAACGTAAACCACAAAAAGCGAAAGGTTTAAATAAATACACAACTTGAGCCCACTCTTCAAAAAAATACATGTACACACATAGAAAACAGGAAAAGTACAGTCAACAAATTATGAAATTCCAATTTAATATGCAATAACATTAGAATTTCGTTAAGAATTAGTGGGAAAACATCACAAATACATGACAGCATATTCTTCACTACGTTCGATATAACACGTTATATTAAAATGAGTGAAAAAGAAGCCCAAACATTATTCGCACATAGTTAAACCAGCCTTTAGTGCAACCTAACTAGAAATATTTTTAACTTGACAATATATATTTACCGACAAAGTCAATATTGTGGCTAAGGCATCACCTTCACTTAGTACAATAGGAGGTATATTTCGACAAAAATTGTGTAATAAATTAAGACTACCCTTAAAACGTTAGAAAATCAATGGCGCCCGAATTAGATACACAGACCATTGTCCATATACGTCTAACAAGAAGAATGTAATAGTAAA
Source organism: Magicicada septendecula (assembly GCA_034769895.1). NCBI lineage: Eukaryota > Metazoa > Arthropoda > Insecta > Hemiptera > Cicadidae > Magicicada > Magicicada septendecula. The sequence goes on from CM068367.1 coordinate 1,043,169,867, forward strand.
ACTCCTAAAAACAATAATACAAGCAAAACATTTACAAAAAAGGAGGAAAAAATAACAAAAAGATTATTCAGAACTAACCAAACCAGACAGCAAACCCATCCTCAACTTTTTAGTCTATTACGTGAGGAATGACAAAGGCCCTATCTGCCGATTTTGAGTCAGTGTCCATGTAATTTTTTGATTCCTTTTGCTATCGCTTCCTAAAAGGTTCTAGAACAAAGTTAAGGAAACATTTTGGCACGCTCTCACCCCTAAAGGGTTGAAAACTACCCATAAATGGTTGAATATATTAAACGAGGCGAGGATGCATTTTGAACCCCTGAAAATTAGGTACTTCTAGGTTTTTGGGGGGTGCTGTTTACGATTCTGACGTTCAAAATTATATGCGACGCAAAGGGTAGTTTATAAATTGAAGTAGACCATAATCAGGGGGTGTAAGTAGGTATTAAACTTCATGAGAATTCCGGTCAAAGCCTCGAAAGTGAGTACCTATAGGTTTTTGGGGGGTGCTGATTACGATTTTGATGTCAAGGGATACATCCGACGCAATAGTGGTCAGCTGATCCTCCAAAAAACACGTGCCAGCTGTAAGCAGTGAGCATCAGGCCTCTTCTGATCTCCGCTAGAGGGTAACGTGTTTCTAGCGGCCATAATTCAAAATTCAGTACAAAAAAATAATTTATATTTCTTATAAAATTCAATCAAAGAAAAGTCGAATCATAAACATTATATTATTTTATTAAATTAAATATTCGATTGATATATACAGAACCAGCAATACAGACAGTGACAGATTGCAACAGATATTCTTTTGTTTACAATAACGTTAAAAAATAATAACGATACCTAATTTTATTGTCAATTAGAAAAAAATTTAGTTTAGTATAAATTAATAGGCTCTCAAGACCGCACCCGAACATATAACAAAATCTAACTACAGTACTAGAGCGCGTTTACATTTTTGGTCAAAACTCAGTTAATTTTTAAGAAACAAATTGAAGAAAAAAATTGTAAACAAAATGCATTTTGTAGGAAATTTAGAGAGCTAATACTTTTTTTATGCACTATAGTCAAAAAACCTACTGTACACTACATATTTTGCCTAGAAGTCAAAAGTGTTTTACACGATGTCGGCAAAAAAAAACACCTTTAAACTGCTGTACCTCATCGAATTTTAGTCATAAAAGAATGAAACAAAATTATTAAAATGTTTGAAGTTTTATAAGCTTTATTTTTGATCCATATCAATTTCTAGATAAAACGCATCGTTACAGAGATATTTAATAAAAAAGGCGAATTTTGGCGAAAATCCAAAAACTTGAATTTTTTAAAACGTTACGCGTTACTGTACAGCAATACATACATATATGCTTCAAAAAATTTGAGGACATTGCTAATATGATAAGACAATTGAGAAGTACAGTATCTGGGCTTAATTTACATATTTGACAAAATGGCGGACGTTCCTTTTTAAATTTCTTGGAAACAATTTGCAGAAATTATATTTTCGTACAGAACGTCGTTATTTTTCAAGGTAGATAAGTGATTAACCCACCATTGTTTAAGAAATTAACAGAGCTTTCATTTAATACTAACTTAATTACGATATAACCATTTTTTGCCGAGTTATAGGTATAAGTTTTAATCATATGATTTGATCAAAAAAACAGTGAATCGGCGTCTTGTTTTGGCTGTATCTCAAGAATCATTTGACATAATGAAACCAAAAAAAATTTGAAATGTTCGTCTCTTAATAAGCTTTAATTTTGACTACAAATTGTTTGCAAAATGGCGTTGTTTTTGAGTTATTTGTAGATTAATGTCAAAAAACTCGTTTTTTTGGCAAAACTTAGAATCCTTGTAACTCGCAAACGACGCAGTTTTTCGGAAAACGTTTATACCACCTTTTTGCTCAGAATTTGATTCTCCATCGGTTACCGGGGTTAATTAAATTTTGTTTTTCTAACCCCCCAAAAAGGGGTGAAGAAAACAGCCCTTAAATTTGAGAGCGGGCCAAAAAATTTCCTTAACTTTATTCTATAACCTTTTATGAAGACATTGCAAAAAAAAAAAAATCAGAAGGATCCATGGACACGGACTCAAAATCGGCAGAAAATTGCTCACGTATTTAAGACATTAAAAATCCAACAAAATTAACAAACTATTCTTAATGACCAAACAATTCCCCACAGCATAAAATCACAACTTACCCTCTCAAAATTCGAAATAATATACAAAACAACAGACGTTGTGACAAAAATAAATAAAATAACTTAAAAACGAATACCATAAGACAAGTTATAAAGTAACATATAAAATACTCCAGGCGAACACACCGACAGCGTAACCAATCTCTTACAGTGCAAAGGTATCGATAATGCTGCACCAGTATTACGGTCGGTACCACCACGTTAACAATCACTTTTAAACTAGTACGGGTAACGATTAGGTAGTAGCAGCTACTCCGACTTGTAACACACCGACAGCGTAACCAATCTCTTACAGTATAGGGGTAACGATAATGGATTACCAGTATTACGGTCGGTACCACTATGTTAAATTGAATGCCGTGGAAATGGATTATCTCCGTAGAAGTGCCGGAGTCTCAAGAAGGGAGAGAATAACCAGCGAGGAGATAAGAAGAAGGATGCATGCAGAAGACACAATTATTAACAGAGTAGAACGAAGAGGCCTAAAGTGGTCCGGTCACTTACTCCGAATGGATGAACAGAGATGGCCGAGGAAAATATTTCAGGAGGCCACGAGGCAGAGGAAAAAGGGGCAGACCTAGACTGTCCTGGTATAAAAAACATGAGGAATGCAGTGGAACATCATAACTGGCACAAGATGCACAGGACAGAAGTAGATGGCGGTTAGGTGCATCAGTAGCAAGAGATGCGGCAGTAGCCGATGAAAATCCCTTTGAGAGAGAGACCACTACGTTAACATTCACTTTATAGTAGCAAGGGTAACGATAAGGGAGTAGCACCTACTCCGACTTGTAAAACACCGTCAGCGTAACCAATCTTATAGACTATAAGGGGTAACACGATAATGCTGCACCAGTATTCCGGTCGGTACCACTCCGTTAACATTCACTTTTATAGTAGCAAGGGTAACGATAAGGTAGTAGCACCTACTCCGACTTGTAAAACACCGTCAGCGTAACCAATCTTATAGACTATAAGGGGTAACACGATAATGCTACACCAGTATTCCGGTCGGTACCACTCCGTTAACATTCACTTTTATAGTAGCAAGGGTAACGATAAGGTAGTAGCACCTACTCCGACTTGTAAAACACCGTCAGCGTAACCAATCTTATAGACTATAAGGGGTAACACGATACTGCTGCACCAGTATTCCGGTCGGTACCACTCCGTTAACATAAACTCTCACAATAGAACGGTAACGATACTGCGGTAGGAGCTACTTTAATTCATACGGTACCAACCGCAAAAGTCTGTATTAATGAGTGATTGAGCGGTTTACCTATTTCAAACCTGCACGATTTAACCTGTTGTCGATCCCAATTTAGGAACACCACGATCTATTCGTATGTCACCAATGCTAACAGTAGTTCACAGGTCCATAGAATATTGTGAAGTACGTAGTTTAGACTGATACATGAAAACAAGTAAGCCTTGACAACAGCTACTCTTACCGAAGTTTTCTTAAAACTCTTGCACGACACCAAGAGAATTATCGATTGAGGAATTATGTCGTATCTATGAGAATAATTTTAATTATGATTACTCAACTTTCATTTTATCAGCAAATGAATACAATCAACATTTATAATCAATTATATAGCATGAATGCTTTTTCTTGATTTTATATAATGTTTTTACAGGTTTGCATGTTACTCAAGAGCGCTATTTAATATGACTTTTTTGTCGATTCAAAAACGGAATCCTACTAATTGTAAGTTAATATACAGAAGGGTTTCCGTACATGCTTTCTGGAACCAACTGTGCACAAGATTTGAAGACTCACTTCTACGCACTCGGGGGCAATGACTACGTGCGTGCGCTCCATGCAGGAAAACGTCAGCGTATGTAGTGATCAGCTACTCTCCCAATTGCGTAAATAAATGACGTTAAGTTTCAATGCGAAATATTAGTTCCGATTACGCTGATATTTTTGCAAGTCTCTACATTCTTTTTAACAGGCCCTAATGTAATCTTTCTTACAAAACCTGAATATGCTTTGTCGTCTTTGGTAAAAAATACAGGTTAATATAGACATATATACATTCTTATGTTTAACATAAGTTATATTAAATGATAGCGTATATAATCGATAACTTCAGATGACTAAGAGACATAAATTCTTCTATCATGCTGATAATCAGTCTACCAAAACTTATAACATGTTACATTATTCTCATGGCGTAACACAGTTTTAATCTAAACCCCATTAAAAATCCCTTCCTTCGCTCTTAGACGTCTTCACTAACAGGTGAAAATAACGTTCACCAAACTACTTCAGAATAAAAGTTAAAGGTAGAAAATTAAATAAAATACTCAAAAACTGTTCTGTCCATGTCAGCGCTGGGTAATTCTAGTAAAGCGTTCTCCCTACCAGAACGTGCTACTACACACACGAACGCGCGCGCCTGCGCATGAACAGTCGTCAACTTAACTTTATACCTGTCTTTACAACGTGAACCTCCCGGCAACTTCACAATATATTTATATGAATTGAATTACATTCTCTTTTTAATTTAAGGAAAAAGAAACGAGACGGTATAATACTGCCGCGAGATCTGAATTCAATTAGGACTGTTCCAGCATATTTAAAAAGGTATATATCTCGTTGTCTACAAACGACTGTTACTGCTGCTTTTGAAATTTTATGTACATTTTGGGTTGTGTATTATTAAAAATCTGCTTTTTTCCCCTTTTACGCATTTCCCAAGTCGGGTTTTCCCCTGACAGCCGCATGAAGTCAGAGGTTTCCTTTGTACAAGGCCTGCACACAACAATTAACTCTATACAAGCATTTTGGCCCTGTTCCATAATAAATTTCTATACAATCTGTATAAATTTACGTCAAAAATATTAATTATATTTCTATATATTATAATACAACCGGTTTACGTACCTTTGTTTGGTTACTTTGTCGTTTACACTGATGTGTTGTTGTTTAACCTAACGTGGATAATATAATAAATAATATCGGTATCGATATATTCTGGTAGAATGTCTCACGTGGTTGTTGTTAAGTCAGTAAAAGTTCTATCCTATTTGGTCGATTCAATTAATTAAATTGGATTTTGATTTATTAACACTACCAAAATTTCTTTATTGGTGGATTTGAATTAAATTGGGCGCCATATTGAACCTTAGATTAACATTCCATAAAGTTATTGATTTGAATATTATTATTCTGGTTCACTTTTATGTTCAATTCATTTATGGTGTTTAAGACTTTAAATAATACGTGGCGCCTCAAGATTAGGTACTGCCAACGTAATCATTAAGGTGGATTGAAAATTCCAACCTTCCTAAATAAAAAAATTATCAATTATGAAAATAATAAGTCGTACTAAATTAATCTGATTTATAACTCATTTATTCTTCCTTCGACTGTGTTTTATCGCTTCTAACTTCAATTAAATAACATTTGATTCGATAATAAATTGACCTGGCTTATTATAATTTTCGCTCAGCGATTGGCAACTCTTACTAAAAATTATTTTATATTACGCTCAGCTGTGAATTCTTTTGATCTACAATAATATTTAACGAAATTAACTGTCACGAATTACTAAGCTCTACAATAATGATTTGATTATGGGTAAACACAAATAATATATTACATCTAACAATAATCAAAAGTTCGTATAGGCCGAACAGTGGCTAATTTGAGGTTACCCTCATTTGAATACATTAAACAGTTTCCAACATGAAACTCGACGGATTAATAAAAAATGGTTAAAAATTACTAATGTGTTAGTGTTCTTGTGTAGTGATATATCGTACATAAGTGTATATAAAGTAGTGAGGTTATATCAATATTATGATTTATCGTTTGGTTAAATATTTTCGAAGTATTTACACTATACTTTCCTTTTGTTATTCACTGGTTCTTATTCACATTTACCTTAATCATTCACTTTATTGCACTTATTATGTCACCACTAACTCACAACACTTTATATTTTTTCTGGGTTATGTTCTTGTTTACACGGGGCACCTAATAACCTCATTGAAGTTGATCCGTACTATGAGTCTGAGGTTAAAAGTGACGCGGAGAGCTGTTGTTAATACTCTGGATGATGATACAAGAATGCGAGCGATGCTCTGAATTATTTGATTGTCGGCGTCTGTTTTTGGTGTCGAGAACCATTCCTTCGGGGTCCACACACTCCAAACATAAAATTCCAATTGGTTGATAATTACGTCATGGTCAACGATAATTACGTCATTATCAACGACGGCGTCTGTTTTTGGTGTTGAGATTATGTTGTTTCTATATCATAATCCCCAAAATTCTTAAAACTAACATAAGTTTCTTATGATAATTACAATTGTTATTATATTATTAGCATTGCATTGCTTGCTTTATTCGGATCATTTCAAGACCTCTCATGATATATTTCCATACACTAATAATAAAATGCACATTTTTAACGGTTGGCCTAGGCTAATACATTATTTTTACAAGTTATATTTTTATTACAATCTTTTGTTTTCTCCTTCGTAAATATGTTTTTATGCTGTTAATAAACGTTTTAATAATATCAATCATAATTACAAACCTTAATTTCCTATAAAACTCTTTAATTGATATAATAGGCCTAACACTGGTTTGGGTACCTGTGATTATTTTTTACTTCTAACAATAAAATGACTTAATTATTATAACATGTAACAATTGGTTTATAATTCTAATATACAGTATGATCTTTTATTATACATTTTACTATTTAAAACATGCCTTTTATCTGATAATTTCCCTATCTATCTTTTACAGAATCTGCAGGGTTTCTTGGTTTACATTAAATTCTTACTAACTATGTTATTATTTGTTCATAAACAACAATGTTGGTTTCTTTACTATTACTGGTAAGTAGTCAGTTTATTTGGCCCTCTTTATACTACTAGTTTAATAGTAAATTACATTCTCCTTTACAACTTTATCATTCTATAATACACAAAAATAGGCTTCCTTCACATCATTCACTATAACATTATTATTCAAAATTAAAACCTTTACAATGTATTTACAAGATAATGATACAGTATCTATTTAATTTGTATAAGTGTCTATTATTTACTCCCAGATATAATAGAATCTCTACAATCAATATATTTGATACAGAATATATGTTTATACGTTTTTATCATACATTTTCTTAAGGTTAGGTTACCAGTTACTGGTCAACCTGTTCACAATACTTTATTTTGTTATTATTGTTTACCCTGTGTCATTTGCACAGTTTCATTATCATTGTTAATCATTTTCTGTCTGTTTCTTTATCTTATATATAAAAATGAATGTTTCTTGTTTCTCCCGTGTGCGTTCCTATACCATTCATCCGATTGCGATGAAACTTCGGTGAGTTGTGCGCACGCCCGCGAAGGTTTCTGAATTTTTTTCGAAGGGGTCCTTTGGGGTCTTCCACATCTCCTCCTAAACCACTGGACCGATTTCAACCAAACTTGGCACAAATATTTTACGCAACGGGAGAACCAACATAGGATAGGTGTTTTTTCGATGGGGTCCTTTTGGGGGTTCTTTGGGGTCTTCCACATCTTCTCCTAAACCACTGGACCGATTTCAACCAAACTTGGCATAAATATTTTACGCAACGGGAGAACCAACATAGGATATGTGTTTTTTCGATATGATCCTTCGGGGAGTCCTTTGGGGTCTTCCACATCTCCTCCTAAACCACTGGACCGATTTCAACCAAACTTGGCACATATATTTTACGCAAAGGGAGAACCAACATAGGACAAGTGTTTTTCGATACGATCCTTTGGGGTCTTCCACATCTCCTCCTAAACCATTGGACCGATTTCAACCAAACTTGGTACAAATATTTTACGCAACGGGAGAACCAACATAGGACAGGTGTTTTTTCGATACGATCCTCTGGGGGGTCCTTTGGGGTCTTAAAAATCTATTAGATCTGGTTACTATGGCAACCCAATAGAATAGATTCTGTTCTAAATATTTTTATCGCATTAAATTGAAGACCACGCGAACGAAGTCGTGGGCAACAGCTATTTATTTTTAAGTAACCTACTTTAATTGAACTTTATTAATTAAACTAACATTTTCTTTACGTACAACGTGAAACTCCGTAACGAAGCACGGGTATTCCGCTAGTAATACATATAATTATGTTCACAATTATCTATTTTTTAAAATAACTTTATACTTATAATTATTACCAGTGCAGTCTTAGGTCTGATGCCTAGCTGGACTGTTAAGCTTGTTACAAAACTGAGTTTCTTAACCTTAATTACATTTTTTCTTATATGCGATACATTACATTTTTTCAATACTTATATTAAGATATATTTCACTCATTTCCTAATCTATTGGGTAATTAATTTGGTCAAAGATATTGTCTGGTCTAGTCATTTTTAGATGTCAGTTTGTCAAGTTATTTATGATATTGGCTTTCAAGTCTACTTTAGGTTTCCAATCTATTCGTGTATCTATAACAATTATTCATTCTTTATTCATTGTTCATTGAATTAGTTGCTAAAACTCTTCCTTTATCTAACTATTTCTCAAATTCCCTAGCTAGTTTGATAATTCAGTTGGGTTTATTTGTTGGTATCATCTTGTGATGCTACAATATATATAAATTATATGAGGTGCTGGGTTAATTATATATTAGGAAAAAGTACAGAATGAAAATGTCTAATGTCCGAGAGGTAGAAACGACAAGCAGTTAGAATAATTACTGTGCTCAGTGTAACTTGAAAACAAACGTATAAGACAGTTAACGCTTCTCAATACAAGTAATGACAAATGTATTCTGGTAACGCGAGTAGTTGGTAAAAAAAAGTGTTCCAAATATTACTGCCCTCAAATTTCTTCCCAAACCTGGTTGGAATCACGCTCTACCAGCGAAATTTGTTACTGTGAAAGCACCTTTGCTTACAACGGAAAAATGGGGTGGAGCCATGAAGATGCATTCAGAAATCTGAATCTCTTTCCATTCAGAAATCTGTTATAGTTCATTCCGGATACGATTACTTCTATAATTCAAGTTATGCCAAAAAATGTAGGCTATACAATCATTGCGGGGTAAAGACCATGTTGTAATCCGTTACCGTATTCTCGAAATGTAAAACAGAAATTCAGGTATTATCACACTTCACTTCACATCTACGCGCAACTTTCAATATCTCATCATTTTCTGGAAAGAAAATTTTCTTTCCCACACATGTAACATCCATTTATACATAGGGATGATAACTAACTGTATAATGACGTCAAACGTCGAATTTAGAATATCAACAACATATTTCGTAATATAAGTGAAAAGCGCGAGAGCGCGCGCGCGCACACACAGTTTTGCTAGAAGAAGCCACGGCCAATCCTATATATCTGAGAATGCACTGACGACGCTGTTCCACAACTCCGGCGAGTTCTACAATGGTAAAGTGTTTTTACCATTTGTAGAAATGGAAATTTCCGGGGCCATGCACACACCGAGAGGTGTGGACACAGAACAAACGTGTATGACGAAGGATGACACATCGCCTGACAGTGTGTTTTGTTCTGTCCTCATTAACAATTATCACTTATTCAAAACGTAACTGAAATTTTTACCAAACAAAAGAACACGTTTTCTCCGTTTCTATTCTGTCTACATATCGACAAGTAGGTGTGTCCTTCACAAATTCCAAACTCTGGCTTCCATTATGTTTAATACACGACCGGAAACAACTTCCAATGATGAAACGTTTCATGTTCCATACTCGTACACCTATTTGTGGTTAACTGTAACAATAACAATTTGCACCATCACATCACCACCACCACCACCACGGCTACGTACGAATAATGAAACTTGTAATATTTGTATTTGTTTTAAACTGGTCACATTGCCATGTACTCCCTAACCTGATACAACTAATAAAACCTTATACTCGTACAACGTGACGTCTATTAACGATTAACAGACTTTGTGTTAGAAATATAGTTGTTATTTTTTATAATGTACAAGTACCATATACAGTACTGCTAACCAATTAAGTTCTGTTGGTTAACCTGGATTTAAGAGCTACAACAAAAACACGATAAATTTAACACACATTGTAGAAGTTACCCGAATCAAAAGAAAACACCCTTAGTAGGTTTAAGTAATGAACAAGGAACAACACTTTTTGAGGATAAGGATATACGGAGGGAATGACCTAGAAAATCGTAGTTTGAAGATAATCTTGAACATGTAATGAAAAATACAAATCTCGAAACAGGATCGTATATATAGTATCTACGATACCATATTCAAAACGCTATAAAACAAATGAAAACCAACAAAGCTCCTGGGTTATATCAAATACCAGCTGAATGGCTGAAACTCTTTGATGAGAAAAGAATTATCGATTCTAACCACGATCCTTAATGATATATATTGTACTGCTGTTAAAATGCAACACAGTACATAAGAGGAAAATAATAAATTTTAAAAGAAAAAATATATAAATTTATTAGAATTGTAACATGTTTGAAAATGTAAACAAAAACATTGTATCGACTCACCCATCAACACAGAGGTAGATGCCTATATGAGATAAAACAGTATAAAGATATATGTTATGAAAAGAATATATGAAATTTGAAATGAATATTATAATAAGAGGAAATAGTAAGAGAATGATCATATTATAAATACAAACTAGAATTTAGAATATTAGAAATAAAATAAATATATTTAATAAGAAGTAGAAAAGTTATATAAGTTTTTAAGAGGTATATGATAAAAAGATGTAACGAAGGTACGGAATTATCAAGGTGGCAAATATGTAAATTGTTAGAGATTGTTTTGGAGAGTGATGAAGAAAAAATGTATGAGTCTAATTTAATACCAAATACTATAAAGATGAAAGAGAAGAATTATGTAAAAGGAGTCTAAATTTATATCTAAGGAAAGTAACATGAGTAGTCTAATTTAATATTGAATACTATAAAGATGAAACAGGGGAATTATGTAAATAGAGTCTAATTTTTAATTCAATCAGAGTCACATTAAGAATATTAAATTATAATAACTGTTGTACATCATAAAAGTAATGTAACTTGGAAAAGAAAATAAAGCAAAGGATTCTGAATAGTGATTCCAGAGTTTGATTATAATATCGAATAAATAAATAATAATACAAAAAATATAACAATATCCTGAATAGAACGACGACAGAAGAGGAAAATCTTGGACTGGAGAAGAGTTTCAGTGGCCCTAACGAATAATTAAGTGTTCAAAGGAGACATCGGTGTTGCAGTAATCTTGGAGAGCGGTATCCAGCGGTAAGAGCAATAAGAGATTCGTGTGAAGAAACAGATTGCCAAGCTGAATATTGCTGTTGAAGAAAGGTAAACAACAACCAGAAGTGAACCCGTGGCAGCTAGAAGAATTCAGAGACGGTTAAGTTACACTAATACGTTAGTTATTTTTTACATGGTTAATTACCAAAGTACTACCCATTAACTGAATCTGGGTTGGTTTAAAGAAAAGAAATTAATAGATTTAATCGTAAATACGATAAAATAACTTAATAATCATTAACCCTGAGAAAAAGAGTTTCTTTACATGTACTGGTAAATAAAAAAATATAATAACAGTAGGTACAGATCTTTATTACAAAACCTGTAAAAAAAAAATAAACCAGTACAAAATGGCGCCCATACGTGAAGGCAAAGATTTTCTTTAAACCAGCACCAAATAACACAATTTTGTTAAATTTAATTAGTATAAAAATCTCCTTGTAATTAAATTAAGTTCAATATTGTAAAATGGCTAACAAACTAGAGCAACGATATGAATTAAGGAGTAATAGTGTTGAAGAGGAAGAAACTGAAATGGAAATAATAGTAGAGGATGCCCAAGGGGACCAATCAATGGATGCAAATTTCCAGGAGATGATGAGAATTATAATGGAAGGGAATAATAAAACCAACGAAAATTTTAAACAAATGAGACTAGATAATGAAAATTTATTAAAACAAAATAATGAGGAATTAAAGGAGACCATTCAACAACAAATAAATGGGGTGAAGAATAAATTAGACCAGCAAAAGGCTGAAATCAAGTTAATATTACAAAATTGTGAGGAAAGGAACATTAGGCAACCCGCAAAAATGAAATTGAATATAGAAACAATGAAAGAAATAATGAGTGATGAAAACCAGTCAATAGAAACAACGATAGAAGATGACATGCAAAGTGTGGAAACATTGAATAAGATAACGGAAGAAGTAATAAATGACAACAAAACGGAGATAGAAATAATACCAAACGATCAAAATAGGGAGCAAGTACGTCATAAAATAGAAGATAATGGAATAAAGAACCAAATAATTAAGAAAACAGAAGAAAGAAGAATAACACATCCTAAGAAAATTAAAAATATACAAGAAGAACTGGAGATGATGAATAATGGACTGATTAATGTACTTAACATCCTAAGTACTAACTACAGAAGAATAAGTAATTTTAAAGATAAGAAAAGGAACTCAATAGAATATTTCAAAGGGAATCACAATAAAATAGTGAGAAAAAACGTCAGAAAGTCTATAGGTAAATTAAATATCACAGAAATAGAAATGTGTAGCAAACTGTCAGTAATGTCATCAATAATTCAAATACCATTAAAATACCTGTTCAATAAAATAAATAGGAAAGTGACTGATGTAGGCATAGGTAGAGATGAACATGTAGTATCAAAAGAAGGGGAGTACAGGGTGACAGAGAGGTATTTAATAAAAACAGAAATCATTATGGACACTTTAATAATAATCCGTGCAACAAGGACAACTTACGTATTTGACAACGGATGAACTAAATATGAAAAATATGGAAAGAAGGGACTGATTTTCTGGGTATGGACCAAAGCAAACTAATTGAACAAAGATTAGATTAATTATTAATACAAACGACATAATATGAAAGTTATTATGAATTAAGATGAAATAACCCACCAAATTCTAAAATAAGTAAGAACATCTTACCGGATAGTTAAGAGAAATTATTTTTGAATCTACTAAGAAGAGAAAGACAGTTAATAACCATAATAATTATTTGAATAACCATTTTAATCAGTATAATAACCATGATAAAAACAATTAAGCTAGGTACTATTTAAGAAGGGTAGAAATGAATTAGATGAAGAAAGAATAGATAAATACAACTTACAATAATGATGAAATTCAGTACTTAACTGCATAATTAAAGGGGAATAAATAAATAAAAAAATGAAGATGAAGATAGAATCTAAAATATCATAGATTGACAACACCAAGATGGGAATAATCCAACATGTATGTCGAATAATGTTAACCAGTTACCTGTGAATGATAGAATATTAATTGAAGTGATAAAACACCAGAAGTGAAACAGTAATGGAATAAAAATGTGAAGAGACCTCAAAGAAATCATGTAACAATCCCTTGAATATAATTTTGTAGCGAAGGAGCTACCTTATAGGTAATAATTATATGTATTGTGTTGTGATAGTGCAACTTTTATTTTTTCCTGGACAGAGATGAAGTTCCTCTGATCTCAGATGATATATTTAGGGAAAACGGCGGAGTAATGGAAGCCAAGAGTGCCCCTCCGAATCCGAACCCATGTGTAGTATTTAATGTTAGGGAATTATGGTATTTTAGGGATGATACAAATAATGAGGTAAAGAAATAAAAAATAAATATGACAATATGACTCAAGGTGTGAAAAGTAAGAAGAAATTAAGTGTTCCAACATGAAAACAGGAATATAATTAAAAGTAACCAAATAAATGATAGAATAACCCAAAGTGTATGAAGAATCGACATCAAGTTTTAGGTGCTAAGTTAATATATGATATTTGAAAAAAAAAGTCAAGGTAGCCAATGTCAGATATGAGGGAAGGTGGATAAGTCATCAAGCATTGAGAGCGTTAGAGCAAGTTTTATTGACATTTGTGGACCATTATCAAATAGTGATAGGAGAGGTAGGAAATATATACTGATTATCATGGACAGCTATTAGGTTTACAAAGCATATCACATCATTAAAGCTGATACCCATATTATAATAAAAAATAATTAAAAAAAAAAAAAATTCTGAAATTAAGAACACATGAAATTTATGACCAGGATTGGGAAGGTGAGATTTAAAAGAAAAGATAATGTTTGTATTCATGTTTTGGAGTTTTTTAGCCATGAAACTAGGCACAATTGTTATTTTATACTTATTATTTTTTATGTAAAACCAATTGGTTTGATTAATGTTATTTTAAGCCACAAATGAGTGTGTAAGGTATGGTGATTCTTGATAGTGATGAACCATACTTGTTATGTTAATAAAAGAAAAAAACCAATTTATGAAATGAATTTTGTGATATACAATTAGCGAATTAATCATGTTTTCAATATTAATGTTCGACCATGTTTGTGATAAGAAATTAATTATTTCAAAATCTCGTATCAAGTTGTATCAAAAACATTGTATCGACTCACCCATCAACATAGAGGTAGATGCCTATATGAGATAAAACAGTATAAAGATATATGTTATGAAAAGAATATATGAAATTTGAAATGAATATTATAATAAGAGGAAATAGTAAGAGAATGATCATATTATAAATACAAACTAGAATTTAGAATATTAGAAATAAAATAAATATATTTAATAAGAAGTAGAAAAGTTATATAAGTTTTTAAGAGGTATATGATAAAAAGATGTAACGAAGGTAGGGAATTATCAAGGTGGCAAATATGTAAATTGTTAGAGATTGTTTTGGAGAGTGATGAAGAAAAAATGTATGAGTCTAATTTAATACCAAATACTATAAAGATGAAAGAGAGGAATTATGTAAAAGGAGTCTAAATTTATATCTAAGGAAAGTAACATGAGTAGTCTAATTTAATATTGAATACTATAAAGATGAAACAGGGGAATTATGTAAATAGAGTCTAATTTTTAATTCAATCAGAGTCACATTAAGAATATTAAATTATAATAACAGTTGTACATCATAAAAGTAATGTAACTTGGAAAAGAAAATAAAGCAAAGGATTCTGAATAGTGATTCCAGAGTTTGATTATAATATCGAATAAATAAATAATAATACAAAAAATATAACAATATCCTGAATAGAACGACGACAGAAGAGGAAAATCTTGGACTGGAGAAGAGTTTCAGTGGCCCTAACGAATAATTAAGTGTTCAAAGGAGACATCGGTGTTGCAGTAATCTTGGAGAGCGGTATCCAGCGGTAAGAGCAATAAGAGATTCGTGTGAAGAAACAGACTGCCAAGCTGAATATTGCTGTTGAAGAAAGGTAAACAACAACCAGAAGTGAACCCGTGGCAGCTAGAAGAATTCAGAGACGGTTAAGTTACACTAATACGTTAGTTATTTTTTACATGGTTAATTACCAAAGTACTACCCATTAACTGAATCTGGGTTGGTTTAAAGAAAAGAAATTAATAGATTTAATCGTAAATACGATAAAATAACTTAAAATCATTAACCCTGAGAAAGAGTTTCTTTACATGTACTGGTAAATAAAAAAATATAATAACAGTAGGTACAGATCTTTATTACAAAACCTGTAAAAAAAAAATAAACCAGTACAAAATGGCGCCCATACGTGAAGGCAAAGATTTTCTTTAAACCAGCACCAAATAACACAATTTTGTTAAATTTAATTAGTATAAAAATCTCCTTGTAATTAAATTAAGTTCAATATTGTAAAATGGCTAACAAACTAGAGCAACGATATGAATTAAGGAGTAATAGTGTTGAAGAGGAAGAAACTGAAATGGAAATAATAGTAGAGGATGCCCAAGGGGACCAACCAATGGATGCAAATTTCCAGGAGATGATGAGAATTATAATGGAAGGGAATAATAAAACCAACGAAAATTTTAAACAAATGAGACTAGATAATGAAAATTTATTAAAACAAAATAATGAGGAATTAAAGGAGACCATTCAACAACAAATAAATGGGGTGAAGAATAAATTAGACCAGCAAAAGGCTGAAATCAAGTTAATATTACAAAATTGTGAGGAAAGGAACATTAGGCAACCCGCAAAAATGAAATTGAATATAGAAACAATGAAAGAAATAATGAGTGATGAAAACCAGTCAATAGAAACAACGATAGAAGATGACATGCAAAGTGTGGAAACATTGAATAAGATAACGGAAGAAGTAATAAATGACAACAAAACGGAGATAGAAATAATACCAAACGATCAAAATAGGGAGCAAGTACGTCATAAAATAGAAGATAATGGAATAAAGAACCAAATAATTAAGAAAACAGAAGAAAGAAGAATAACACATCCTAAGAAAATTAAAAATATACAAGAAGAACTGGAGATGATGAATAATGGACTGATTAATGTACTTAACATCCTAAGTACTAACTACAGAAGAATAAGTAATTTTAAAGATAAGAAAAGGAACTCAATAGAATATTTCAAAGGGAATCACAATAAAATAGTGAGAAAAAACGTCAGAAAGTCTATAGGTAAATTAAATATCACAGAAATAGAAATGTGTAGCAAACTGTCAGTAATGTCATCAATAATTCAAATACCATTAAAATACCTGTTCAATAAAATAAATAGGAAAGTGACTGATGTAGGCATAGGTAGAGATGAACATGTAGTATCAAAAGAAGGGGAGTACAGGGTGACAGAGAGGTATTTAATAAAAACAGAAATCATTATGGACACTTTAATAATAATCCGTGCAACAAGGACAACTTACGTATTTGACAACGGATGAACTAAATATGAAAAATATGGAAAGAAGGGACTGATTTTCTGGGTATGGACCAAAGCAAACTAATTGAACAAAGATTAGATTAATTATTAATACAAACGACATAATATGAAAGTTATTATGAATTAAGATGAAATAACCCACCAAATTCTAAAATAAGTAAGAACATCTTACCGGATAGTTAAGAGAAATTATTTTTGAATCTACTAAGAAGAGAAAGACAGTTAATAACCATAATAATTATTTGAATAACCATTTTAATCAGTATAATAACCATGATAAAAACAATTAAGCTAGGTACTATTTAAGAAGGGTAGAAATGAATTAGATGAAGAAAGAATAGACAAATACAACTTACAATAATGATGAAATTCAGTACTTAACTGCATAATTAAAGGGGAATAAATAAATAAAAAAATGAAGATGAAGATAGAATCTAAAATATCATAGATTGACAACACCAAGATGGGAATAATCCAACATGTATGTCGAATAATGTTAACCAGTTACCTGTGAATGATAGAATATTAATTGAAGTGATAAAACACCAGAAGTGAAACAGTAATGGAATAAAAATGTGAAGAGACCTCAAAGAAATCATGTAACAATCCCTTGAATATAATTTTGTAGCGAAGGAGCTACCTTATAGGTAATAATTATATGTATTGTGTTGTGATAGTGCAACTTTTATTTTTTCCTGGACAGAGATGAAGTTCCTCTGATCTCAGATGATATATTTAGGGAAAACGGCGGAGTAATGGAAGCCAAGAGTGCCCCTCCGAATCCGAACCCATGTGTAGTATTTAATGTTAGGGAATTATGGTATTTTAGGGATGATACAAATAATGAGGTAAAGAAATAAAAAATAAATATGACAATATGACTCAAGGTGTGAAAAGTAAGAAGAAATTAAGTGTTCCAACATGAAAACAGGAATATAATTAAAAGTAACCAAATAAATGATAGAATAACCCAAAGTGTATGAAGAATCGACATCAAGTTTTAGGTGCTAAGTTAATATATGATATTTGAAAAAAAAAGTCAAGGTAGCCAATGTCAGATATGAGGGAAGGTGGATAAGTCATCAAGCATTGAGAGCGTTAGAGCAAGTTTTATTGACATTTGTGGACCATTATCAAATAGTGATAGGAGAGGTAGGAAATATATACTGATTATCATGGACAGCTATTAGGTTTACAAAGCATATCACATCATTAAAGCTGATACCCATATTATAATAAAAAATAATTAAAAAAAAAAAAATTCTGAAATTAAGAACACATGAAATTTATGACCAGGATTGGGAAGGTGAGATTTAAAAGAAAAGATAATGTTTGTATTCATGTTTTGGAGTTTTTTAGCCATGAAACTAGGCACAATTGTTATTTTATACTTATTATTTTTTATGTAAAACCAATTGGTTTGATTAATGTTATTTTAAGCCACAAATGAGTGTGTAAGGTATGGTGATTCTTGATAGTGATGAACCATACTTGTTATGTTAATAAAAGAAAAAAACCAATTTATGAAATGAATTTTGTGATATACAATTAGCGAATTAATCATGTTTTCAATATTAATGTTCGACCATGTTTGTGATAAGAAATTAATTATTTCAAAATCTCGTATCAAGTTGTATCAAAAACATTGTATCGACTCACCCATCAACATAGAGGTAGATGCCTATATGAGATAAAACAGTATAAAGATATATGTTATGAAAAGAATATATGAAATTTGAAATGAATATTATAATAAGAGGAAATAGTAAGAGAATGATCATATTATAAATACAAACTAGAATTTAGAATATTAGAAATAAAATAAATATATTTAATAAGAAGTAGAAAAGTTATATAAGTTTTTAAGAGGTATATGATAAAAAGATGTAACGAAGGTAGGGAATTATCAAGGTGGCAAATATGTAAATTGTTAGAGATTGTTTTGGAGAGTGATGAAGAAAAAATGTATGAGTCTAATTTAATACCAAATACTATAAAGATGAAAGAGAGGAATTATGTAAAAGGAGTCTAAATTTATATCTAAGGAAAGTAACATGAGTAGTCTAATTTAATATTGAATACTATAAAGATGAAACAGGGGAATTATGTAAATAGAGTCTAATTTTTAATTCAATCAGAGTCACATTAAGAATATTAAATTATAATAACTGTTGTACATCATAAAAGTAATGTAACTTGGAAAAGAAAATAAAGCAAAGGATTCTGAATAGTGATTCCAGAGTTTGATTATAATATCGAATAAATAAATAATAATACAAAAAATATAACAATATCCTGAATAGAACGACGACAGAAGAGGAAAATCTTGGACTGGAGAAGAGTTTCAGTGGCCCTAACGAATAATTAAGTGTTCAAAGGAGACATCGGTGTTGCAGTAATCTTGGAGAGCGGTATCCAGCGGTAAGAGCAATAAGAGATTCGTGTGAAGAAACAGATTGCCAAGCTGAATATTGCTGTTGAAGAAAGGTAAACAACAACCAGAAGTGAACCCGTGGCAGCTAGAAGAATTCAGAGACGGTTAAGTTACACTAATACGTTAGTTATTTTTTACATGGTTAATTACCAAAGTACTACCCATTAACTGAATCTGGGTTGGTTTAAAGAAAAGAAATTAATAGATTTAATCGTAAATACGATAAAATAACTTAATAATCATTAACCCTGAGAAAAAGAGTTTCTTTACATGTACTGGTAAATAAAAAAATATAATAACAGTAGGTACAGATCTTTATTACAAAACCTGTAAAAAAAAAATAAACCAGTACAAAATGGCGCCCATACGTGAAGGCAAAGATTTTCTTTAAACCAGCACCAAATAACACAATTTTGTTAAATTTAATTAGTATAAAAATCTCCTTGTAATTAAATTAAGTTCAATATTGTAAAATGGCTAACAAACTAGAGCAACGATATGAATTAAGGAGTAATAGTGTTGAAGAGGAAGAAACTGAAATGGAAATAATAGTAGAGGATGCCCAAGGGGACCAACCAATGGATGCAAATTTCCAGGAGATGATGAGAATTATAATGGAAGGGAATAATAAAACCAACGAAAATTTTAAACAAATGAGACTAGATAATGAAAATTTATTAAAACAAAATAATGAGGAATTAAAGGAGACCATTCAACAACAAATAAATGGGGTGAAGAATAAATTAGACCAGCAAAAGGCTGAAATCAAGTTAATATTACAAAATTGTGAGGAAAGGAACATTAGGCAACCCGCAAAAATGAAATTGAATATAGAAACAATGAAAGAAATAATGAGTGATGAAAACCAGTCAATAGAAACAACGATAGAAGATGACATGCAAAGTGTGGAAACATTGAATAAGATAACGGAAGAAGTAATAAATGACAACAAAACGGAGATAGAAATAATACCAAACGATCAAAATAGGGAGCAAGTACGTCATAAAATAGAAGATAATGGAATAAAGAACCAAATAATTAAGAAAACAGAAGAAAGAAGAATAACACATCCTAAGAAAATTAAAAATATACAAGAAGAACTGGAGATGATGAATAATGGACTGATTAATGTACTTAACATCCTAAGTACTAACTACAGAAGAATAAGTAATTTTAAAGATAAGAAAAGGAACTCAATAGAATATTTCAAAGGGAATCACAATAAAATAGTGAGAAAAAACGTCAGAAAGTCTATAGGTAAATTAAATATCACAGAAATAGAAATGTGTAGCAAACTGTCAGTAATGTCATCAATAATTCAAATACCATTAAAATACCTGTTCAATAAAATAAATAGGAAAGTGACTGATGTAGGCATAGGTAGAGATGAACATGTAGTATCAAAAGAAGGGGAGTACAGGGTGACAGAGAGGTATTTAATAAAAACAGAAATCATTATGGACACTTTAATAATAATCCGTGCAACAAGGACAACTTACGTATTTGACAACGGATGAACTAAATATGAAAAATATGGAAAGAAGGGACTGATTTTCTGGGTATGGACCAAAGCAAACTAATTGAACAAAGATTAGATTAATTATTAATACAAACGACATAATATGAAAGTTATTATGAATTAAGATGAAATAACCCACCAAATTCTAAAATAAGTAAGAACATCTTACCGGATAGTTAAGAGAAATTATTTTTGAATCTACTAAGAAGAGAAAGACAGTTAATAACCATAATAATTATTTGAATAACCATTTTAATCAGTATAATAACCATGATAAAAACAATTAAGCTAGGTACTATTTAAGAAGGGTAGAAATGAATTAGATGAAGAAAGAATAGACAAATACAACTTACAATAATGATGAAATTCAGTACTTAACTGCATAATTAAAGGGGAATAAATAAATAAAAAAATGAAGATGAAGATAGAATCTAAAATATCATAGATTGACAACACCAAGATGGGAATAATCCAACATGTATGTCGAATAATGTTAACCAGTTACCTGTGAATGATAGAATATTAATTGAAGTGATAAAACACCAGAAGTGAAACAGTAATGGAATAAAAATGTGAAGAGACCTCAAAGAAATCATGTAACAATCCCTTGAATATAATTTTGTAGCGAAGGAGCTACCTTATAGGTAATAATTATATGTATTGTGTTGTGATAGTGCAACTTTTATTTTTTCCTGGACAGAGATGAAGTTCCTCTGATCTCAGATGATATATTTAGGGAAAACGGCGGAGTAATGGAAGCCAAGAGTGCCCCTCCGAATCCGAACCCATGTGTAGTATTTAATGTTAGGGAATTATGGTATTTTAGGGATGATACAAATAATGAGGTAAAGAAATGAAAAATAAATATGACAATATGACTCTAGGTGTGAAAAGGAAGAAGAAATTAAGTGTTCCAACATGAAAACAGGAATATAATTAAAAGTAACCAAATAAATGATAGAATAACCCAAAGTGTATGAAGAATCGACATCAAGTTTTAGGTGCTAAGTTAATATATGATATTTGAAAAAAAAAGTCAAGGTAGCCAATGTCAGATATGAGGGAAGGTGGATAAGTCATCAAGCATTGAGAGCGTTAGAGCAAGTTTTATTGACATTTGTGGACCATTATCAAATAGTGATAGGAGATGTAGGAAATATATACTGATTATCATGGACAGCTATTAGGTTTACAAAGCATATCACATCATTAAAGCTGATACCCATATTATAATAAAAAATAATTTAAAAAAAAAAAAAAATTCTGAAATTAAGAACACATGAAATTTATGACCAGGATTGGGAAGGTGAGATTTAAAAGAAAAGATAATGTTTGTATTCATGTTTTGGAGTTTTTTAGCCATGAAACTAGGCACAATTGTTATTTTATACTTATTTTTTATGTAAAACCAATTGGTTTGATTAATGTTATTTTAAGCCATAAATGAGTGTGTAAGGTATGGTGATTCTTGATAGTGATGAACCATACTTGTTATGTTAATAAAAGAAAAAACCAATTTATGAAATGAATTTTGTGATATACAATTAGCGAATTAATCATGTTTTCAATATTAATGTTCGACCATGTTTGTGATAAGAAATTAATTATTTCAAAATCTCGTATCAAGTTGTATCTGAGATTATGAAATAAGGGAAGGTATTATGTACTGCTGTTAAAATGCAACACAGTACATAAGAGGAAAATAATAAATTTTAAAAGAAAAAATATATAAATTTATTAGAATTGTAACATATGTTTGAAAATGTAAACAAAAACATTGTATCGACTCACCCATCAACATAGAGGTAGATGCCTATATGAGATAAAACAGTATAAAGATATATGTTATGAAAAGAATATATGAAATTTGAAATGAATATTATAATAAGAGGAAATAGTAAGAGAATGATCATATTATAAATACAAACTAGAATTTAGAATATTAGAAATAAAATAAATATATTTAATAAGAAGTAGAAAAGTTATATAAGTTTTTAAGAGGTATATGATAAAAAGATGTAACGAAGGTAGGGAATTATCAAGGTGGCAAATATGTAAATTGTTAGAGATTGTTTTGGAGAGTGATGAAGAAAAAATGTATGAGTCTAATTTAATACCAAATACTATAAAGATGAAAGAGAGGAATTATGTAAAAGGAGTCTAAATTTATATCTAAGGAAAGTAACATGAGTAGTCTAATTTAATATTGAATACTATAAAGATGAAACAGGGGAATTATGTAAATAGAGTCTAATTTTTAATTCAATCAGTCACATTAAGAATATTAAATTATAATAACTGTTGTACATCATAAAAGTAATGTAACTTGGAAAAGAAAATAAAGCAAAGGATTCTGAATAGTGATTCCAGAGTTTAATTATAATATCGAATAAATAAATAATAATACAAAAAATATAACAATATCCTGAATAGAACGACGACAGAAGAGGAAAATCTTGGACTGGAGAAGAGTTTCAGTGGCCCTAACGAATAATTAAGTGTTCAAAGGAGACATCGGTGTTGCAGTAATCTTGGAGAGCGGTATCCAGCGGTAAGAGCAATAAGAGATTCGTGTGAAGAAACAGATTGCCAAGCTGAATATTGCTGTTGAAGAAAGGTAAACAACAACCAGAAGTGAACCCGTGGCAGCTAGAAGAATTCAGAGACGGTTAAGTTACACTAATACGTTAGTTATTTTTTACATGGTTAATTACCAAAGTACTACCCATTAACTGAATCTGGGTTGGTTTAAAGAAAAGAAATTAATAGATTTAATCGTAAATACGATAAAATAACTTAATAATCATTAACCCTGAGAAAAAGAGTTTCTTTACATGTACTGGTAAATAAAAAAATATAATAACAGTAGGTACAGATCTTTATTACAAAACCTGTAAAAAAAAAATAAACCAGTACAAAATGGCGCCCATACGTGAAGGCAAAGATTTTCTTTAAACCAGCACCAAATAACACAATTTTGTTAAATTTAATTAGTATAAAAATCTTGTAATTAAATTAAGTTCAATATTGTAAAATGGCTAACAAACTAGAGCAACGATATGAATTAAGGAGTAATAGTGTTGAAGAGGAAGAAACTGAAATGGAAATAATAGTAGAGGATGCCCAAGGGGACCAACCAATGGATGCAAATTTCCAGGAGATGATGAGAATTATAATGGAAGGGAATAATAAAACCAACGAAAATTTTAAACAAATGAGACTAGATAATGAAAATTTATTAAAACAAAATAATGAGGAATTAAAGGAGACCATTCAACAACAAATAAATGGGGTGAAGAATAAATTAGACCAGCAAAAGGCTGAAATCAAGTTAATATTACAAAATTGTGAGGAAAGGAACATTAGGCAACCCGCAAAAATGAAATTGAATATAGAAACAATGAAAGAAATAATGAGTGATGAAAACCAGTCAATAGAAACAACGATAGAAGATGACATGCAAAGTGTGGAAACATTGAATAAGATAACGGAAGAAGTAATAAATGACAACAAAACGGAGATAGAAATAATACCAAACGATCAAAATAGGGAGCAAGTACGTCATAAAATAGAAGATAATGGAATAAAGAACCAAATAATTAAGAAAACAGAAGAAAGAAGAATAACACATCCTAAGAAAATTAAAAATATACGAGAAGAACTGGAGATGATGAATAATGGACTGATTAATGTACTTAACATCCTAAGTACTAACTACAGAAGAATAAGTAATTTTAAAGATAATAAAAGGAACTCAATAGAATATTTCAAAGGGAATCACAATAAAATAGTGAGAAAAAACGTCAGAAAGTCTATAGGTAAATTAAATATCACAGAAATAGAAATGTGTAGCAAACTGTCAGTAATGTCATCAATAATTCAAATACCATTAAAATACCTGTTCAATAAAATAAATAGGAAAGTGACTGATGTAGGCATAGGTAGAGATGAACATGTAGTATCAAAAGAAGGGGAGTACAGGGTGACAGAGAGGTATTTAATAAAAACAGAAATCATTATGGACACTTTAATAATAATCCGTGCAACAAGGACAACTTACGTATTTGACAACGGATGAACTAAATATGAAAAATATGGAAAGAAGGGACTGATTTTCTGGGTATGGACCAAAGCAAACTAATTGAACAAAGATTAGATTAATTATTAATACAAACGACATAATATGAAAGTTATTATGAATTAAGATGAAATAACCCACCAAATTCTAAAATAAGTAAGAACATCTTACCGGATAGTTAAGAGAAATTATTTTTGAATCTACTAAGAAGAGAAAGACAGTTAATAACCATAATAATTATTTGAATAACCATTTTAATCAGTATAATAACCATGATAAAAACAATTAAGCTAGGTACTATTTAAGAAGGGTAGAAATGAATTAGATGAAGAAAGAATAGACAAATACAACTTACAATAATGATGAAATTCAGTACTTAACTGCATAATTAAAGGGGAATAAATAAATAAAAAAATGAAGATGAAGATAGAATCTAAAATATCATAGATTGACAACACCAAGATGGGAATAATCCAACATGTATGTCGAATAATGTTAACCAGTTACCTGTGAATGATAGAATATTAATTGAAGTGATAAAACACCAGAAGTGAAACAGTAATGGAATAAAAATGTGAAGAGACCTCAAAGAAATCATGTAACAATCCCTTGAATATAATTTTGTAGCGAAGGAGCTACCTTATAGGTAATAATTATATGTATTGTGTTGTGATAGTGCAACTTTTATTTTTTCCTGGACAGAGATGAAGTTCCTCTGATCTCAGATGATATATTTAGGGAAAACGGCGGAGTAATGGAAGCCAAGAGTGCCCCTCCGAATCCGAACCCATGTGTAGTATTTAATGTTAGGGAATTATGGTATTTTAGGGATGATACAAATAATGAGGTAAAGAAATAAAAAATAAATATGACAATATGACTCTAGGTGTGAAAAGTAAGAAGAAATTAAGTGTTCCAACATGAAAACAGGAATATAATTAAAAGTAACCAAATAAATGATAGAATAACCCAAAGTGTATGAAGAATCGACATCAAGTTTTAGGTGCTAAGTTAATATATGATATTTGAAAAAAAAAGTCAAGGTAGCCAATGTCAGATATGAGGGAAGGTGGATAAGTCATCAAGCATTGAGAGCGTTAGAGCAAGTTTTATTGACATTTGTGGACCATTATCAAATAGTGATAGGAGATGTAGGAAATATATACTGATTATCATGGACAGCTATTAGGTTTACAAAGCATATCACATCATTAAAGCTGATACCCATATTATAATAAAAAATAATTAAAAAAAAAAAAAAAAAAATTTCTGAAATTAAGAACACATGAAATTTATGACCAGGATTGGGAAGGTGAGATTTAAAAGAAAAGATAATGTTTGTATTCATGTTTTGGAGTTTTTTAGCCATGAAACTAGGCACAATTGTTATTTTATACTTATTTTTTATGTAAAACCAATTGGTTTGATTAATGTTATTTTAAGCCATAAATGAGTGTGTAAGGTATGGTGATTCTTGATAGTGATGAACCATACTTGTTATGTTAATAAAAGAAAAAACCAATTTATGAAATGAATTTTGTGATATACAATTAGCGAATTAATCATGTTTTCAATATTAATGTTCGACCATGTTTGTGATAAGAAATTAATTATTTCAAAATCTCGTATCAAGTTGTATCTGAGATTATGAAATAAGGGAAGGTATTATGTACTGCTGTTAAAATGCAACACAGTACATAAGAGGAAAATAATAAATTTTAAAAGAAAAAATATATAAATTTATTAGAATTGTAACATATGTTTGAAAATGTAAACAAAAACATTGTATCGACTCACCCATCAACATAGAGGTAGATGCCTATATGAGATAAAACAGTATAAAGATATATGTTATGAAAAGAATATATGAAATTTGAAATGAATATTATAATAAGAGGAAATAGTAAGAGAATGATCATATTATAAATACAAACTAGAATTTAGAATATTAGAAATAAAATAAATATATTTAATAAGAAGTAGAAAAGTTATATAAGTTTTTAAGAGGTATATGATAAAAAGATGTAACGAAGGTAGGGAATTATCAAGGTGGCAAATATGTAAATTGTTAGAGATTGTTTTGGAGAGTGATGAAGAAAAAATGTATGAGTCTAATTTAATACCAAATACTATAAAGATGAAAGAGAGGAATTATGTAAAAGGAGTCTAAATTTATATCTAAGGAAAGTAACATGAGTAGTCTAATTTAATATTGAATACTATAAAGATGAAACAGGGGAATTATGTAAATAGAGTCTAATTTTTAATTCAATCAGTCACATTAAGAATATTAAATTATAATAACTGTTGTACATCATAAAAGTAATGTAACTTGGAAAAGAAAATAAAGCAAAGGATTCTGAATAGTGATTCCAGAGTTTAATTATAATATCGAATAAATAAATAATAATACAAAAAATATAACAATATCCTGAATAGAACGACGACAGAAGAGGAAAATCTTGGACTGGAGAAGAGTTTCAGTGGCCCTAACGAATAATTAAGTGTTCAAAGGAGACATCGGTGTTGCAGTAATCTTGGAGAGCGGTATCCAGCGGTAAGAGCAATAAGAGATTCGTGTGAAGAAACAGATTGCCAAGCTGAATATTGCTGTTGAAGAAAGGTAAACAACAACCAGAAGTGAACCCGTGGCAGCTAGAAGAATTCAGAGACGGTTAAGTTACACTAATACGTTAGTTATTTTTTACATGGTTAATTACCAAAGTACTACCCATTAACTGAATCTGGGTTGGTTTAAAGAAAAGAAATTAATAGATTTAATCGTAAATACGATAAAATAACTTAATAATCATTAACCCTGAGAAAAAGAGTTTCTTTACATGTACTGGTAAATAAAAAAATATAATAACAGTAGGTACAGATCTTTATTACAAAACCTGTAAAAAAAAAATAAACCAGTACAAAATGGCGCCCATACGTGAAGGCAAAGATTTTCTTTAAACCAGCACCAAATAACACAATTTTGTTAAATTTAATTAGTATAAAAATCTCCTTGTAATTAAATTAAGTTCAATATTGTAAAATGGCTAACAAACTAGAGCAACGATATGAATTAAGGAGTAATAGTGTTGAAGAGGAAGAAACTGAAATGGAAATAATAGTAGAGGATGCCCAAGGGGACCAACCAATGGATGCAAATTTCCAGGAGATGATGAGAATTATAATGGAAGGGAATAATAAAACCAACGAAAATTTTAAACAAATGAGACTAGATAATGAAAATTTATTAAAACAAAATAATGAGGAATTAAAGGAGACCATTCAACAACAAATAAATGGGGTGAAGAATAAATTAGACCAGCAAAAGGCTGAAATCAAGTTAATATTACAAAATTGTGAGGAAAGGAACATTAGGCAACCCGCAAAAATGAAATTGAATATAGAAACAATGAAAGAAATAATGAGTGATGAAAACCAGTCAATAGAAACAACGATAGAAGATGACATGCAAAGTGTGGAAACATTGAATAAGATAACGGAAGAAGTAATAAATGACAACAAAACGGAGATAGAAATAATACCAAACGATCAAAATAGGGAGCAAGTACGTCATAAAATAGAAGATAATGGAATAAAGAACCAAATAATTAAGAAAACAGAAGAAAGAAGAATAACACATCCTAAGAAAATTAAAAATATACGAGAAGAACTGGAGATGATGAATAATGGACTGATTAATGTACTTAACATCCTAAGTACTAACTACAGAAGAATAAGTAATTTTAAAGATAATAAAAGGAACTCAATAGAATATTTCAAAGGGAATCACAATAAAATAGTGAGAAAAAACGTCAGAAAGTCTATAGGTAAATTAAATATCACAGAAATAGAAATGTGTAGCAAACTGTCAGTAATGTCATCAATAATTCAAATACCATTAAAATACCTGTTCAATAAAATAAATAGGAAAGTGACTGATGTAGGCATAGGTAGAGATGAACATGTAGTATCAAAAGAAGGGGAGTACAGGGTGACAGAGAGGTATTTAATAAAAACAGAAATCATTATGGACACTTTAATAATAATCCGTGCAACAAGGACAACTTACGTATTTGACAACGGATGAACTAAATATGAAAAATATGGAAAGAAGGGACTGATTTTCTGGGTATGGACCAAAGCAAACTAATTGAACAAAGATTAGATTAATTATTAATACAAACGACATAATATGAAAGTTATTATGAATTAAGATGAAATAACCCACCAAATTCTAAAATAAGTAAGAACATCTTACCGGATAGTTAAGAGAAATTATTTTTGAATCTACTAAGAAGAGAAAGACAGTTAATAACCATAATAATTATTTGAATAACCATTTTAATCAGTATAATAACCATGATAAAAACAATTAAGCTAGGTACTATTTAAGAAGGGTAGAAATGAATTAGATGAAGAAAGAATAGACAAATACAACTTACAATAATGATGAAATTCAGTACTTAACTGCATAATTAAAGGGGAATAAATAAATAAAAAAATGAAGATGAAGATAGAATCTAAAATATCATAGATTGACAACACCAAGATGGGAATAATCCAACAGGTATGTCGAATAATGTTAACCAGTTACCTGTGAATGATAGAATATTAATTGAAGTGATAAAACACCAGAAGTGAAACAGTAATGGAATAAAAATGTGAAGAGACCTCAAAGAAATCATGTAACAATCCCTTGAATATAATTTTGTAGCGAAGGAGCTACCTTATAGGTAATAATTATATGTATTGTGTTGTGATAGTGCAACTTTTATTTTTTCCTGGACAGAGATGAAGTTCCTCTGATCTCAGATGATATATTTAGGGAAAACGGCGGAGTAATGGAAGCCAAGAGTGCCCCTCCGAATCCGAACCCATGTGTAGTATTTAATGTTAGGGAATTATGGTATTTTAGGGATGATACAAATAATGAGGTAAAGAAATAAAAAATAAATATGACAATATGACTCTAGGTGTGAAAAGTAAGAAGAAATTAAGTGTTCCAACATGAAAACAGGAATATAATTAAAAGTAACCAAATAAATGATAGAATAACCCAAAGTGTATGAAGAATCGACATCAAGTTTTAGGTGCTAAGTTAATATATGATATTTGAAAAAAAAGTCAAGGTACCCAATGTCAGATATGAGGGAAGGTGGATAAGTCATCAAGCATTGAGAGCGTTAGAGCAAGTTTTATTGACATTTGTGGACCATTATCAAATAGTGATAGGAGATGTAGGAAATATATACTGATTATCATGGACAGCTATTAGGTTTACAAAGCATATCACATCATTAAAACTGATACCCATATTATAATAAAAAATAATTAAAAAAAAAAAAAAAAAAAAATTTCTGAAATTAAGAACACATGAAATTTATGACCAGGATTGGGAAGGTGAGATTTAAAAGAAAAGATAATGTTTGTATTCATGTTTTGGAGTTTTTTAGCCATGAAACTAGGCACAATTGTTATTTTATACTTATTATTTTTTATGTAAAACCAATTGGTTTGATTAATGTTATTTTAAGCCATAAATGAGTGTGTAAGGTATGGTGATTCTTGATAGTGATGAACCATACTTGTTATGTTAATAAAAGAAAAAACCAATTTATGAAATGAATTTTGTGATATACAATTAGCGAATTAATCATGTTTTCAATATTAATGTTCGACCATGTTTGTGATAAGAAATTAATTATTTCAAAATCTCGTATCAAGTTGTATCTGAGATTATGAAATAAGGGAAGGTATTATGTACTGCTGTTAAAATGCAACACAGTACATAAGAGGAAAATAATAAATTTTAAAAGAAAAAATATATAAATTTATTAGAATTGTAACATATGTTTGAAAATGTAAACAAAAACATTGTATCGACTCACCCATCAACATAGAGGTAGATGCCTATATGAGATAAAACAGTATAAAGATATATGTTATGAAAAGAATATATGAAATTTGAAATGAATATTATAATAAGAGGAAATAGTAAGAGAATGATCATATTATAAATACAAACTAGAATTTAGAATATTAGAAATAAAATAAATATATTTAATAAGAAGTAGAAAAGTTATATAAGTTTTTAAGAGGTATATGATAAAAAGATGTAACGAAGGTAGGGAATTATCAAGGTGGCAAATATGTAAATTGTTAGAGATTGTTTTGGAGAGTGATGAAGAAAAAATGTATGAGTCTAATTTAATACCAAATACTATAAAGATGAAAGAGAGGAATTATGTAAAAGGAGTCTAAATTTATATCTAAGGAAAGTAACATGAGTAGTCTAATTTAATATTGAATACTATAAAGATGAAACAGGGGAATTATGTAAATAGAGTCTAATTTTTAATTTAATCAGAGTCACATTAAGAATATTAAATTATAATAACTGTTGTACATCATAAAAGTAATGTAACTTGGAAAAGAAAATAAAGCAAAGGATTCTGAATAGTGATTCCAGAGTTTGATTATAATATCGAATAAATAAATAATAATACAAAAAATATAACAATATCCTGAATAGAACGACGACAGAAGAGGAAAATCTTGGACTGGAGAAGAGTTTCAGTGGCCCTAACGAATAATTAAGTGTTCAAAGGAGACATCGGTGTTGCAGTAATCTTGGAGAGCGGTATCCAGCGGTAAGAGCAATAAGAGATTCGTGTGAAGAAACAGATTGCCAAGCTGAATATTGCTGTTGAAGAAAGGTAAACAACAACCAGAAGTGAACCCGTGGCAGCTAGAAGAATTCAGAGACGGTTAAGTTACACTAATACGTTAGTTATTTTTTACATGGTTAATTACCAAAGTACTACCCATTAACTGAATCTGGGTTGGTTTAAAGAAAAGAAATTAATAGATTTAATCGTAAATACGATAAAATAACTTAATAATCATTAACCCTGAGAAAAAGAGTTTCTTTACATGTACTGGTAAATAAAAAAATATAATAACAGTAGGTACAGATCTTTATTATAAAACCTGTAAAAAAAAAATAAACCAGTACAAAATGGCGCCCATACGTGAAGGCAAAGATTTTCTTTAAACCAGCACCAAATAACACAATTTTGTTAAATTTAATTAGTATAAAAATCTCCTTGTAATTAAATTAAGTTCAATATTGTAAAATGGCTAACAAACTAGAGCAACGATATGAATTAAGGAGTAATAGTGTTGAAGAGGAAGAAACTGAAATGGAAATAATAGTAGAGGATGCCCAAGGGGACCAACCAATGGATGCAAATTTCCAGGAGATGGTGAGAATTATAATGGAAGGGAATAATAAAACCAACGAAAATTTTAAACAAATGAGACTAGATAATGAAAATTTATTAAAACAAAATAATGAGGAATTAAAGGAGACCATTCAACAACAAATAAATGGGGTGAAGAATAAATTAGACCAGCAAAAGGCTGAAATCAAGTTAATATTACAAAATTGTGAGGAAAGGAACATTAGGCAACCCGCAAAAATGAAATTGAATATAGAAACAATGAAAGAAATAATGAGTGATGAAAACCAGTCAATAGAAACAACGATAGAAGATGACATGCAAAGTGTGGAAACATTGAATAAGATAACGGAAGAAGTAATAAATGACAACAAAACGGAGATAGAAATAATACCAAACGATCAAAATAGGGAGCAAGTACGTCATAAAATAGAAGATAATGGAATAAAGAACCAAATAATTAAGAAAACAGAAGAAAGAAGAATAACACATCCTAAGAAAATTAAAAATATACGAGAAGAACTGGAGATGATGAATAATGGACTGATTAATGTACTTAACATCCTAAGTACTAACTACAGAAGAATAAGTAATTTTAAAGATAATAAAAGGAACTCAATAGAATATTTCAAAGGGAATCACAATAAAATAGTGAGAAAAAACGTCAGAAAGTCTATAGGTAAATTAAATATCACAGAAATAGAAATGTGTAGCAAACTGTCAGTAATGTCATCAATAATTCAAATACCATTAAAATACCTGTTCAATAAAATAAATAGGAAAGTGACTGATGTAGGCATAGGTAGAGATGAACATGTAGTATCAAAAGAAGGGGAGTACAGGGTGACAGAGAGGTATTTAATAAAAACAGAAATCATTATGGACACTTTAATAATAATCCGTGCAACAAGGACAACTTACGTATTTGACAACGGATGAACTAAATATGAAAAATATGGAAAGAAGGGACTGATTTTCTGGGTATGGACCAAAGCAAACTAATTGAACAAAGATTAGATTAATTATTAATACAAACGACATAATATGAAAGTTATTATGAATTAAGATGAAATAACCCACCAAATTCTAAAATAAGTAAGAACATCTTACCGGATAGTTAAGAGAAATTATTTTTGAATCTACTAAGAAGAGAAAGACAGTTAATAACCATAATAATTATTTGAATAACCATTTTAATCAGTATAATAACCATGATAAAAACAATTAAGCTAGGTACTATTTAAGAAGGGTAGAAATGAATTAGATGAAGAAAGAATAGACAAATACAACTTACAATAATGATGAAATTCAGTACTTAACTGCATAATTAAAGGGGAATAAATAAATAAAAAAATGAAGATGAAGATAGAATCTAAAATATCATAGATTGACAACACCAAGATGGGAATAATCCAACATGTATGTCGAATAATGTTAACCAGTTACCTGTGAATGATAGAATATTAATTGAAGTGATAAAACACCAGAAGTGAAACAGTAATGGAATAAAAATGTGAAGAGACCTCAAAGAAATCATGTAACAATCCCTTGAATATAATTTTGTAGCGAAGGAGCTACCTTATAGGTAATAATTATATGTATTGTGTTGTGATAGTGCAACTTTTATTTTTTCCTGGACAGAGATGAAGTTCCTCTGATCTCAGATGATATATTTAGGGAAAACGGCGGAGTAATGGAAGCCAAGAGTGCCCCTCCGAATCCGAACCCATGTGTAGTATTTAATGTTAGGGAATTATGGTATTTTAGGGATGATACAAATAATGAGGTAAAGAAATAAAAAATAAATATGACAATATGACTCAAGGTGTGAAAAGTAAGAAGAAATTAAGTGTTCCAACATGAAAACAGGAATATAATTAAAAGTAACCAAATAAATGATAGAATAACCCAAAGTGTATGAAGAATCGACATCAAGTTTTAGGTGCTAAGTTAATATATGATATTTGAAAAAAAAAGTCAAGGTACCCAATGTCAGATATGAGGGAAGGTGGATAAGTCATCAAGCATTGA
Source organism: Magicicada septendecula (assembly GCA_034769895.1). Taxonomy (NCBI): domain Eukaryota; kingdom Metazoa; phylum Arthropoda; class Insecta; order Hemiptera; family Cicadidae; genus Magicicada; species Magicicada septendecula. Next base: position 1,043,204,149 of record CM068367.1, read on the forward strand.
GAGCGTTAGAGCAAGTTTTATTGACATTTGTGGACCATTATCAAATAGTGATAGGAGATGTAGGAAATATATACTGATTATCATGGACAGCTATTAGGTTTACAAAGCATATCACATCATTAAAGCTGATACCCATATTATAATAAAAAATAATTTAAAAAAAAAAAAAAAAAAAATTTCTGAAATTAAGAACACATGAAATTTATGACCAGGATTGGGAAGGTGAGATTTAAAAGAAAAGATAATGTTTGTATTCATGTTTTGGAGTTTTTTAGCCATGAAACTAGGCACAATTGTTATTTTATACTTATTATTTTTTATGTAAAACCAATTGGTTTGATTAATGTTATTTTAAGCCATAAATGAGTGTGTAAGGTATGGTGATTCTTGATAGTGATGAACCATACTTGTTATGTTAATAAAAGAAAAAACCAATTTATGAAATGAATTTTGTGATATACAATTAGCGAATTAATCATGTTTTCAATATTAATGTTCGACCATGTTTGTGATAAGAAATTAATTATTTCAAAATCTCGTATCAAGTTGTATCTGAGATTATGAAATAAGGGAAGGTATTATGTACTGCTGTTAAAATGCAACACAGTACATAAGAGGAAAATAATAAATTTTAAAAGAAAAAATATATAAATTTATTAGAATTGTAACATATGTTTGAAAATGTAAACAAAAACATTGTATCGACTCACCCATCAACATAGAGGTAGATGCCTATATGAGATAAAACAGTATAAAGATATATGTTATGAAAAGAATATATGAAATTTGAAATGAATATTATAATAAGAGGAAATAGTAAGAGAATGATCATATTATAAATACAAACTAGAATTTAGAATATTAGAAATAAAATAAATATATTTAATAAGAAGTAGAAAAGTTATATAAGTTTTTAAGAGGTATATGATAAAAAGATGTAACGAAGGTAGGGAATTATCAAGGTGGCAAATATGTAAATTGTTAGAGATTGTTTTGGAGAGTGATGAAGAAAAAATGTATGAGTCTAATTTAATACCAAATACTATAAAGATGAAAGAGAGGAATTATGTAAAAGGAGTCTAAATTTATATCTAAGGAAAGTAACATGAGTAGTCTAATTTAATATTGAATACTATAAAGATGAAACAGGGGAATTATGTAAATAGAGTCTAATTTTTAATTTAATCAGAGTCACATTAAGAATATTAAATTATAATAACTGTTGTACATCATAAAAGTAATGTAACTTGGAAAAGAAAATAAAGCAAAGGATTCTGAATAGTGATTCCAGAGTTTGATTATAATATCGAATAAATAAATAATAATACAAAAAATATAACAATATCCTGAATAGAACGACGACAGAAGAGGAAAATCTTGGACTGGAGAAGAGTTTCAGTGGCCCTAACGAATAATTAAGTGTTCAAAGGAGACATCGGTGTTGCAGTAATCTTGGAGAGCGGTATCCAGCGGTAAGAGCAATAAGAGATTCGTGTGAAGAAACAGATTGCCAAGCTGAATATTGCTGTTGAAGAAAGGTAAACAACAACCAGAAGTGAACCCGTGGCAGCTAGAAGAATTCAGAGACGGTTAAGTTACACTAATACGTTAGTTATTTTTTACATGGTTAATTACCAAAGTACTACCCATTAACTGAATCTGGGTTGGTTTAAAGAAAAGAAATTAATAGATTTAATCGTAAATATAATAAAATAACTTAATAATCATTAACCCTGAGAAAAAGAGTTTCTTTACATGTACTGGTAAATAAAAAAATATAATAACAGTAGGTACAGATCTTTATTACAAAACCTGTAAAAAAAAAATAAACCAGTACAAAATGGCGCCCATACGTGAAGGCAAAGATTTTCTTTAAACCAGCACCAAATAACACAATTTTGTTAAATTTAATTAGTATAAAAATCTCCTTGTAATTAAATTAAGTTCAATATTGTAAAATGGCTAACAAACTAGAGCAACGATATGAATTAAGGAGTAATAGTGTTGAAGAGGAAGAAACTGAAATGGAAATAATAGTAGAGGATGCCCAAGGGGACCAACCAATGGATGCAAATTTCCAGGAGATGGTGAGAATTATAATGGAAGGGAATAATAAAACCAACGAAAATTTTAAACAAATGAGACTAGATAATGAAAATTTATTAAAACAAAATAATGAGGAATTAAAGGAGACCATTCAACAACAAATAAATGGGGTGAAGAATAAATTAGACCAGCAAAAGGCTGAAATCAAGTTAATATTACAAAATTGTGAGGAAAGGAACATTAGGCAACCCGCAAAAATGAAATTGAATATAGAAACAATGAAAGAAATAATGAGTGATGAAAACCAGTCAATAGAAACAACGATAGAAGATGACATGCAAAGTGTGAAAACATTGAATAAGATAACGGAAGAAGTAATAAATGACAACAAAACGGAGATAGAAATAATACCAAACGATCAAAATAGGGAGCAAGTACGTCATAAAATAGAAGATAATGGAATAAAGAACCAAATAATTAAGAAAACAGAAGAAAGAAGAATAACACATCCTAAGAAAATTAAAAATATACGAGAAGAACTGGAGATGATGAATAATGGACTGATTAATGTACTTAACATCCTAAGTACTAACTACAGAAGAATAAGTAATTTTAAAGATAATAAAAGGAACTCAATAGAATATTTCAAAGGGAATCACAATAAAATAGTGAGAAAAAACGTCAGAAAGTCTATAGGTAAATTAAATATCACAGAAATAGAAATGTGTAGCAAACTGTCAGTAATGTCATCAATAATTCAAATACCATTAAAATACCTGTTCAATAAAATAAATAGGAAAGTGACTGATGTAGGCATAGGTAGAGATGAACATGTAGTATCAAAAGAAGGGGAGTACAGGGTGACAGAGAGGTATTTAATAAAAACAGAAATCATTATGGACACTTTAATAATAATCCGTGCAACAAGGACAACTTACGTATTTGACAACGGATGAACTAAATATGAAAAATATGGAAAGAAGGGACTGATTTTCTGGGTATGGACCAAAGCAAACTAATTGAACAAAGATTAGATTAATTATTAATACAAACGACATAATATGAAAGTTATTATGAATTAAGATGAAATAACCCACCAAATTCTAAAATAAGTAAGAACATCTTACCGGATAGTTAAGAGAAATTATTTTTGAATCTACTAAGAAGAGAAAGACAGTTAATAACCATAATAATTATTTGAATAACCATTTTAATCAGTATAATAACCATGATAAAAACAATTAAGCTAGGTACTATTTAAGAAGGGTATAAATGAATTAGATGAAGAAAGAATAGACAAATACAACTTACAATAATGATGAAATTCAGTACTTAACTGCATAATTAAAGGGGAATAAATAAATAAAAAAATGAAGATGAAGATAGAATCTAAAATATCATAGATTGACAACACCAAGATGGGAATAATCCAACAGGTATGTCGAATAATGTTAACCAGTTACCTGTGAATGATAGAATATTAATTGAAGTGATAAAACACCAGAAGTGAAACAGTAATGGAATAAAAATGTGAAGAGACCTCAAAGAAATCATGTAACAATCCCTTGAATATAATTTTGTAGCGAAGGAGCTACCTTATAGGTAATAATTATATGTATTGTGTTGTGATAGTGCAACTTTTATTTTTTCCTGGACAGAGATGAAGTTCCTCTGATCTCAGATGATATATTTAGGGAAAACGGCGGAGTAATGGAAGCCAAGAGTGCCCCTCCGAATCCGAACCCATGTGTAGTATTTAATGTTAGGGAATTATGGTATTTTAGGGATGATACAAATAATGAGGTAAAGAAATAAAAAATAAATATGACAATATGACTCTAGGTGTGAAAAGTAAGAAGAAATTAAGTGTTCCAACATGAAAACAGGAATATAATTAAAAGTAACCAAATAAATGATAGAATAACCCAAAGTGTATGAAGAATCGACATCAAGTTTTAGGTGCTAAGTTAATATATGATATTTGAAAAAAAAAGTCAAGGTAGCCAATGTCAGATATGAGGGAAGGTGGATAAGTCATCAAGCATTGAGAGCGTTAGAGCAAGTTTTATTGACATTTGTGGACCATTATCAAATAGTGATAGGAGATGTAGGAAATATATACTGATTATCATGGACAGCTATTAGGTTTACAAAGCATATCACATCATTAAAGCTGATACCCATATTATAATAAAAAATAATTTAAAAAAAAAAAAAAAAAAAAAAATTCTGAAATTAAGAACACATGAAATTTATGACCAGGATTGGGAAGGTGAGATTTAAAAGAAAAGATAATGTTTGTATTCATGTTTTGGAGTTTTTTAGCCATGAAACTAGGCACAATTGTTATTTTATACTTATTTTTTATGTAAAACCAATTGGTTTGATTAATGTTATTTTAAGCCATAAATGAGTGTGTAAGGTATGGTGATTCTTGATAGTGATGAACCATACTTGTTATGTTAATAAAAGAAAAAACCAATTTATGAAATGAATTTTGTGATATACAATTAGCGAATTAATCATGTTTTCAATATTAATGTTCGACCATGTTTGTGATAAGAAATTAATTATTTCAAAATCTCGTATCAAGTTGTATCTGAGATTATGAAATAAGGGAAGGTATTATGTACTGCTGTTAAAATGCAACACAGTACATAAGAGGAAAATAATAAATTTTAAAAGAAAAAATATATAAATTTATTAGAATTGTAACATATGTTTGAAAATGTAAACAAAAACATTGTATCGACTCACCCATCAACATAGAGGTAGATGCCTATATGAGATAAAACAGTATAAAGATATATGTTATGAAAAGAATATATGAAATTTGAAATGAATATTATAATAAGAGGAAATAGTAAGAGAATGATCATATTATAAATACAAACTAGAATTTAGAATATTAGAAATAAAATAAATATATTTAATAAGAAGTAGAAAAGTTATATAAGTTTTTAAGAGGTATATGATAAAAAGATGTAACGAAGGTAGGGAATTATCAAGGTGGCAAATATGTAAATTGTTAGAGATTGTTTTGGAGAGTGATGAAGAAAAAATGTATGAGTCTAATTTAATACCAAATACTATAAAGATGAAAGAGAGGAATTATGTAAAAGGAGTCTAAATTTATATCTAAGGAAAGTAACATGAGTAGTCTAATTTAATATTGAATACTATAAAGATGAAACAGGGGAATTATGTAAATAGAGTCTAATTTTTAATTCAATCAGTCACATTAAGAATATTAAATTATAATAACTGTTGTACATCATAAAAGTAATGTAACTTGGAAAAGAAAATAAAGCAAAGGATTCTGAATAGTGATTCCAGAGTTTAATTATAATATCGAATAAATAAATAATAATACAAAAAATATAACAATATCCTGAATAGAACGACGACAGAAGAGGAAAATCTTGGACTGGAGAAGAGTTTCAGTGGCCCTAACGAATAATTAAGTGTTCAAAGGAGACATCGGTGTTGCAGTAATCTTGGAGAGCGGTATCCAGCGGTAAGAGCAATAAGAGATTCGTGTGAAGAAACAGATTGCCAAGCTGAATATTGCTGTTGAAGAAAGGTAAACAACAACCAGAAGTGAACCCGTGGCAGCTAGAAGAATTCAGAGACGGTTAAGTTACACTAATACGTTAGTTATTTTTTACATGGTTAATTACCAAAGTACTACCCATTAACTGAATCTGGGTTGGTTTAAAGAAAAGAAATTAATAGATTTAATCGTAAATACGATAAAATAACTTAATAATCATTAACCCTGAGAAAAAGAGTTTCTTTACATGTACTGGTAAATAAAAAAATATAATAACAGTAGGTACAGATCTTTATTACAAAACCTGTAAAAAAAAAATAAACCAGTACAAAATGGCGCCCATACGTGAAGGCAAAGATTTTCTTTAAACCAGCACCAAATAACACAATTTTGTTAAATTTAATTAGTATAAAAATCTCCTTGTAATTAAATTAAGTTCAATATTGTAAAATGGCTAACAAACTAGAGCAACGATATGAATTAAGGAGTAATAGTGTTGAAGAGGAAGAAACTGAAATGGAAATAATAGTAGAGGATGCCCAAGGGGACCAACCAATGGATGCAAATTTCCAGGAGATGATGAGAATTATAATGGAAGGGAATAATAAAACCAACGAAAATTTTAAACAAATGAGACTAGATAATGAAAATTTATTAAAACAAAATAATGAGGAATTAAAGGAGACCATTCAACAACAAATAAATGGGGTGAAGAATAAATTAGACCAGCAAAAGGCTGAAATCAAGTTAATATTACAAAATTGTGAGGAAAGGAACATTAGGCAACCCGCAAAAATGAAATTGAATATAGAAACAATGAAAGAAATAATGAGTGATGAAAACCAGTCAATAGAAACAACGATAGAAGATGACATGCAAAGTGTGGAAACATTGAATAAGATAACGGAAGAAGTAATAAATGACAACAAAACGGAGATAGAAATAATACCAAACGATCAAAATAGGGAGCAAGTACGTCATAAAATAGAAGATAATGGAATAAAGAACCAAATAATTAAGAAAACAGAAGAAAGAAGAATAACACATCCTAAGAAAATTAAAAATATACGAGAAGAACTGGAGATGATGAATAATGGACTGATTAATGTACTTAACATCCTAAGTACTAACTACAGAAGAATAAGTAATTTTAAAGATAATAAAAGGAACTCAATAGAATATTTCAAAGGGAATCACAATAAAATAGTGAGAAAAAACGTCAGAAAGTCTATAGGTAAATTAAATATCACAGAAATAGAAATGTGTAGCAAACTGTCAGTAATGTCATCAATAATTCAAATACCATTAAAATACCTGTTCAATAAAATAAATAGGAAAGTGACTGATGTAGGCATAGGTAGAGATGAACATGTAGTATCAAAAGAAGGGGAGTACAGGGTGACAGAGAGGTATTTAATAAAAACAGAAATCATTATGGACACTTTAATAATAATCCGTGCAACAAGGACAACTTACGTATTTGACAACGGATGAACTAAATATGAAAAATATGGAAAGAAGGGACTGATTTTCTGGGTATGGACCAAAGCAAACTAATTGAACAAAGATTAGATTAATTATTAATACAAACGACATAATATGAAAGTTATTATGAATTAAGATGAAATAACCCACCAAATTCTAAAATAAGTAAGAACATCTTACCGGATAGTTAAGAGAAATTATTTTTGAATCTACTAAGAAGAGAAAGACAGTTAATAACCATAATAATTATTTGAATAACCATTTTAATCAGTATAATAACCATGATAAAAACAATTAAGCTAGGTACTATTTAAGAAGGGTATAAATGAATTAGATGAAGAAAGAATAGACAAATACAACTTACAATAATGATGAAATTCAGTACTTAACTGCATAATTAAAGGGGAATAAATAAATAAAAAAATGAAGATGAAGATAGAATCTAAAATATCATAGATTGACAACACCAAGATGGGAATAATCCAACATGTATGTCGAATAATGTTAACCAGTTACCTGTGAATGATAGAATATTAATTGAAGTGATAAAACACTAGAAGTGAAACAGTAATGGAATAAAAATGTGAAGAGACCTCAAAGAAATCATGTAACAATCCCTTGAATATAATTTTGTAGCGAAGGAGCTACCTTATAGGTAATAATTATATGTATTGTGTTGTGATAGTGCAACTTTTATTTTTTCCTGGACAGAGATGAAGTTCCTCTGATCTCAGATGATATATTTAGGGAAAACGGCGGAGTAATGGAAGCCAAGAGTGCCCCTCCGAATCCGAACCCATGTGTAGTATTTAATGTTAGGGAATTATGGTATTTTAGGGATGATACAAATAATGAGGTAAAGAAATAAAAAATAAATATGACAATATGACTCAAGGTGTGAAAAGTAAGAAGAAATTAAGTGTTCCAACATGAAAACAGGAATATAATTAAAAGTAACCAAATAAATGATAGAATAACCCAAAGTGTATGAAGAATCGACATCAAGTTTTAGGTGCTAAGTTAATATATGATATTTGAAAAAAAAAGTCAAGGTAGCCAATGTCAGATATGAGGGAAGGTGGATAAGTCATCAAGCATTGAGAGCGTTAGAGCAAGTTTTATTGACATTTGTGGACCATTATCAAATAGTGATAGGAGATGTAGGAAATATATACCGATTATCATGGACAGCTATTAGGTTTACAAAGCATATCACATCATTAAAGCTGATACCCATATTATAATAAAAAATAATTAAAAAAAAAAAAAAAAAAAATTCTGAAATTAAGAACACATGAAATTTATGACCAGGATTGGGAAGGTGAGATTTAAAAGAAAAGATAATGTATTCATGTTTTGGAGTTTTTTAGCCATGAAACTAGGCACAATTGTTATTTTATACTTATTATTTTTTATGTAAAACCAATTGGTTTGATTAATGTTATTTTAAGCCATAAATGAGTGTGTAAGGTATGGTGATTCTTGATAGTGATGAACCATACTTGTTATGTTAATAAAAGAAAAAACCAATTTATGAAATGAATTTTGTGATATACAATTAGCGAATTAATCATGTTTTCAATATTAATGTTCGACCATGTTTGTGATAAGAAATTAATTATTTCAAAATCTCGTATCAAGTTGTATCTGAGATTATGAAATAAGGGAAGGTATTATGTACTGCTGTTAAAATGCAACACAGTACATAAGAGGAAAATAATAAATTTTAAAAGAAAAAATATATAAATTTATTAGAATTGTAACATATGTTTGAAAATGTAAACAAAAACATTGTATCGACTCACCCATCAACATAGAGGTAGATGCCTATATGAGATAAAACAGTATAAAGATATATGTTATGAAAAGAATATATGAAATTTGAAATGAATATTATAATAAGAGGAAATAGTAAGAGAATGATCATATTATAAATACAAACTAGAATTTAGAATATTAGAAATAAAATAAATATATTTAATAAGAAGTAGAAAAGTTATATAAGTTTTTAAGAGGTATATGATAAAAAGATGTAACGAAGGTAGGGAATTATCAAGGTGGCAAATATGTAAATTGTTAGAGATTGTTTTGGAGAGTGATGAAGAAAAAATGTATGAGTCTAATTTAATACCAAATACTATAAAGATGAAAGAGAGGAATTATATAAAAGGAGTCTAAATTTATACCTAAGGAAAGTAACATGAGTAGTCTAATTTAATATTGAATACTATAAAGATGAAACAGGGGAATTATGTAAATAGAGTCTAATTTTTAATTTAATCAGAGTCTCATTAAGAATATTAAATTATAATAACTGTTGTACATCATAAAAGTAATGTAACTTGGAAAAGAAAATAAAGCAAAGGATTCTGAATAGTGATTCCAGAGTTTGATTATAATATCGAATAAATAAATAATAATACAAAAAATATAACAATATCCTGAATAGAACGACGACAGAAGAGGAAAATCTTGGACTGGAGAAGAGTTTCAGTGGCCCTAACGAATAATTAAGTGTTCAAAGGAGACATCGGTGTTGCAGTAATCTTGGAGAGCGGTATCCAGCGGTAAGAGCAATAAGAGATTCGTGTGAAGAAACAGATTGCCAAGCTGAATATTGCTGTTGAAGAAAGGTAAACAACAACCAGAAGTGAACCCGTGGCAGCTAGAAGAATTCAGAGACGGTGAAGTTACACTAATACGTTAGTTATTTTTTACATGGTTAATTACCAAAGTACTACCCATTAACTGAATCTGGGTTGGTTTAAAGAAAAGAAATTAATAGATTTAATCGTAAATACGATAAAATAACTTAATAATCATTAACCCTGAGAAAAAGAGTTTCTTTACATGTACTGGTAAATAAAAAAATATAATAACAGTAGGTACAGATCTTTATTACAAAACCTGTAAAAAAAAAATAAACCAGTACAAAATGGCGCCCATACGTGAAGGCAAAGATTTTCTTTAAACCAGCACCAAATAACACAATTTTGTTAAATTTAATTAGTATAAAAATCTCCTTGTAATTAAATTAAGTTCAATATTGTAAAATGGCTAACAAACTAGAGCAACGATATGAATTAAGGAGTAATAGTGTTGAAGAGGAAGAAACTGAAATGGAAATAATAGTAGAGGATGCCCAAGGGGACCAACCAATGGATGCAAATTTCCAGGAGATGGTGAGAATTATAATGGAAGGGAATAATAAAACCAACGAAAATTTTAAACAAATGAGACTAGATAATGAAAATTTATTAAAACAAAATAATGAGGAATTAAAGGAGACCATTCAACAACAAATAAATGGGGTGAAGAATAAATTAGACCAGCAAAAGGCTGAAATCAAGTTAATATTACAAAATTGTGAGGAAAGGAACATTAGGCAACCCGCAAAAATGAAATTGAATATAGAAACAATGAAAGAAATAATGAGTGATGAAAACCAGTCAATAGAAACAACGATAGAAGATGACATGCAAAGTGTGGAAACATTGAATAAGATAACGGAAGAAGTAATAAATGACAACAAAACGGAGATAGAAATAATACCAAACGATCAAAATAGGGAGCAAGTACGTCATAAAATAGAAGATAATGGAATAAAGAACCAAATAATTAAGAAAACAGAAGAAAGAAGAATAACACATCCTAAGAAAATTAAAAATATACGAGAAGAACTGGAGATGATGAATAATGGACTGATTAATGTACTTAACATCCTAAGTACTAACTACAGAAGAATAAGTAATTTTAAAGATAATAAAAGGAACTCAATAGAATATTTCAAAGGGAATCACAATAAAATAGTGAGAAAAAACGTCAGAAAGTCTATAGGTAAATTAAATATCACAGAAATAGAAATGTGTAGCAAACTGTCAGTAATGTCATCAATAATTCAAATACCATTAAAATACCTGTTCAATAAAATAAATAGGAAAGTGACTGATGTAGGCATAGGTAGAGATGAACATGTAGTATCAAAAGAAGGGGAGTACAGGGTGACAGAGAGGTATTTAATAAAAACAGAAATCATTATGGACACTTTAATAATAATCCGTGCAACAAGGACAACTTACGTATTTGACAACGGATGAACTAAATATGAAAAATATGGAAAGAAGGGACTGATTTTCTGGGTATGGACCAAAGCAAACTAATTGAACAAAGATTAGATTAATTATTAATACAAACGACATAATATGAAAGTTATTATGAATTAAGATGAAATAACCCACCAAATTCTAAAATAAGTAAGAACATCTTACCGGATAGTTAAGAGAAATTATTTTTGAATCTACTAAGAAGAGAAAGACAGTTAATAACCATAATAATTATTTGAATAACCATTTTAATCAGTATAATAACCATGATAAAAACAATTAAGCTAGGTACTATTTAAGAAGGGTAGAAATGAATTAGATGAAGAAAGAATAGACAAATACAACTTACAATAATGATGAAATTCAGTACTTAACTGCATAATTAAAGGGGAATAAATAAATAAAAAAATGAAGATGAAGATAGAATCTAAAATATCATAGATTGACAACACCAAGATGGGAATAATCCAACATGTATGTCGAATAATGTTAACCAGTTACCTGTGAATGATAGAATATTAATTGAAGTGATAAAACACCAGAAGTGAAACAGTAATGGAATAAAAATGTGAAGAGACCTCAAAGAAATCATGTAACAATCCCCTGAATATAATTTTGTAGCGAAGGAGCTACCTTATAGGTAATAATTATATGTATTGTGTTGTGATAGTGCAACTTTTATTTTTTCCTGGACAGAGATGAAGTTCCTCTGATCTCAGATGATATATTTAGGGAAAACGGCGGAGTAATGGAAGCCAAGAGTGCCCCTCCGAATCCGAACCCATGTGTAGTATTTAATGTTAGGGAATTATGGTATTTTAGGGATGATACAAATAATGAGGTAAAGAAATAAAAAATAAATATGACAATATGACTCTAGGTGTGAAAAGTAAGAAGAAATTAAGTGTTCCAACATGAAAACAGGAATATAATTAAAAGTAACCAAATAAATGATAGAATAACCCAAAGTGTATGAAGAATCGACATCAAGTTTTAGGTGCTAAGTTAATATATGATATTTGAAAAAAAAAGTCAAGGTAGCCAATGTCAGATATGAGGGAAGGTGGATAAGTCATCAAGCATTGAGAGCGTTAGAGCAAGTTTTATTGACATTTGTGGACCATTATCAAATAGTGATAGGAGATGTAGGAAATATATACTGATTATCGTGGACAGCTATTAGGTTTACAAAGCATATCACATCATTAAAGCTGATACCCATATTATAATAAAAAATAATTAAAAAAAAAAAAAAAAAAATTTCTGAAATTAAGAACACATGAAATTTATGACCAGGATTGGGAAGGTGAGATTTAAAAGAAAAGATAATGTTTGTATTCATGTTTTGGAGTTTTTTAGCCATGAAACTAGGCACAATTGTTATTTTATACTTATTTTTTATGTAAAACCAATTGGTTTGATTAATGTTATTTTAAGCCATAAATGAGTGTGTAAGGTATGGTGATTCTTGATAGTGATGAACCATACTTGTTATGTTAATAAAAGAAAAAACCAATTTATGAAATGAATTTTGTGATATACAATTAGCGAATTAATCATGTTTTCAATATTAATGTTCGACCATGTTTGTGATAAGAAATTAATTATTTCAAAATCTCGTATCAAGTTGTATCTGAGATTATGAAATAAGGGAAGGTATTATGTACTGCTGTTAAAATGCAACACAGTACATAAGAGGAAAATAATAAATTTTAAAAGAAAAAATATATAAATTTATTAGAATTGTAACATATGTTTGAAAATGTAAACAAAAACATTGTATCGACTCACCCATCAACATAGAGGTAGATGCCTATATGAGATAAAACAGTATAAAGATATATGTTATGAAAAGAATATATGAAATTTGAAATGAATATTATAATAAGAGGAAATAGTAAGAGAATGATCATATTATAAATACAAACTAGAATTTAGAATATTAGAAATAAAATAAATATATTTAATAAGAAGTAGAAAAGTTATATAAGTTTTTAAGAGGTATATGATAAAAAGATGTAACGAAGGTAGGGAATTATCAAGGTGGCAAATATGTAAATTGTTAGAGATTGTTTTGGAGAGTGATGAAGAAAAAATGTATGAGTCTAATTTAATACCAAATACTATAAAGATGAAAGAGAGGAATTATATAAAAGGAGTCTAAATTTATATCTAAGGAAAGTAACATGAGTAGTCTAATTTAATATTGAATACTATAAAGATGAAACAGGGGAATTATGTAAATAGAGTCTAATTTTTAATTTAATCAGAGTCACATTAAGAATATTAAATTATAATAACTGTTGTACATCATAAAAGTAATGTAACTTGGAAAAGAAAATAAAGCAAAGGATTCTGAATAGTGATTCCAGAGTTTGATTATAATATCGAATAAATAAATAATAATACAAAAAATATAACAATATCCTGAATAGAACGACGACAGAAGAGGAAAATCTTGGACTGGAGAAGAGTTTCAGTGGCCCTAACGAATAATTAAGTGTTCAAAGGAGACATCGGTGTTGCAGTAATCTTGGAGAGCGGTATCCAGCGGTAAGAGCAATAAGAGATTCGTGTGAAGAAACAGATTGCCAAGCTGAATATTGCTGTTGAAGAAAGGTAAACAACAACCAGAAGTGAACCCGTGGCAGCTAGAAGAATTCAGAGACGGTTAAGTTACACTAATACGTTAGTTATTTTTTACATGGTTAATTACCAAAGTACTACCCATTAACTGAATCTGGGTTGGTTTAAAGAAAAGAAATTAATAGATTTAATCGTAAATACGATAAAATAACTTAATAATCATTAACCCTGAGAAAAACAGTTTCTTTACATGTACTGGTAAATAAAAAAATATAATAACAGTAGGTACAGATCTTTATTACAAAACCTGTAAAAAAAAAATAAACCAGTACAAAATGGCGCCCATACGTGAAGGCAAAGATTTTCTTTAAACCAGCACCAAATAACACAATTTTGTTAAATTTAATTAGTATAAAAATCTCCTTGTAATTAAATTAAGTTCAATATTGTAAAATGGCTAACAAACTAGAGCAACGATATGAATTAAGGAGTAATAGTGTTGAAGAGGAAGAAACTGAAATGGAAATAATAGTAGAGGATGCCCAAGGGGACCAACCAATGGATGCAAATTTCCAGGAGATGGTGAGAATTATAATGGAAGGGAATAATAAAACCAACGAAAATTTTAAACAAATGAGACTAGATAATGAAAATTTATTAAAACAAAATAATGAGGAATTAAAGGAGACCATTCAACAACAAATAAATGGGGTGAAGAATAAATTAGACCAGCAAAAGGCTGAAATCAAGTTAATATTACAAAATTGTGAGGAAAGGAACATTAGGCAACCCGCAAAAATGAAATTGAATATAGAAACAATGAAAGAAATAATGAGTGATGAAAACCAGTCAATAGAAACAACGATAGAAGATGACATGCAAAGTGTGGAAACATTGAATAAGATAACGGAAGAAGTAATAAATGACAACAAAACGGAGATAGAAATAATACCAAACGATCAAAATAGGGAGCAAGTACGTCATAAAATAGAAGATAATGGAATAAAGAACCAAATAATTAAGAAAACAGAAGAAAGAAGAATAACACATCCTAAGAAAATTAAAAATATACGAGAAGAACTGGAGATGATGAATAATGGACTGATTAATGTACTTAACATCCTAAGTACTAACTACAGAAGAATAAGTAATTTTAAAGATAATAAAAGGAACTCAATAGAATATTTCAAAGGGAATCACAATAAAATAGTGAGAAAAAACGTCAGAAAGTCTATAGGTAAATTAAATATCACAGAAATAGAAATGTGTAGCAAACTGTCAGTAATGTCATCAATAATTCAAATACCATTAAAATACCTGTTCAATAAAATAAATAGGAAAGTGACTGATGTAGGCATAGGTAGAGATGAACATGTAGTATCAAAAGAAGGGGAGTACAGGGTGACAGAGAGGTATTTAATAAAAACAGAAATCATTATGGACACTTTAATAATAATCCGTGCAACAAGGACAACTTACGTATTTGACAACGGATGAACTAAATATGAAAAATATGGAAAGAAGGGACTGATTTTCTGGGTATGGACCAAAGCAAACTAATTGAACAAAGATTAGATTAATTATTAATACAAACGACATAATATGAAAGTTATTATGAATTAAGATGAAATAACCCACCAAATTCTAAAATAAGTAAGAACATCTTACCGGATAGTTAAGAGAAATTATTTTTGAATCTACTAAGAAGAGAAAGACAGTTAATAACCATAATAATTATTTGAATAACCATTTTAATCAGTATAATAACCATGATAAAAACAATTAAGCTAGGTACTATTTAAGAAGGGTAGAAATGAATTAGATGAAGAAAGAATAGACAAATACAACTTACAATAATGATGAAATTCAGTACTTAACTGCATAATTAAAGGGGAATAAATAAATAAAAAAATGAAGATGAAGATAGAATCTAAAATATCATAGATTGACAACACCAAGATGGGAATAATCCAACATGTATGTCGAATAATGTTAACCAGTTACCTGTGAATGATAGAATATTAATTGAAGTGATAAAACACCAGAAGTGAAACAGTAATGGAATAAAAATGTGAAGAGACCTCAAAGAAATCATGTAACAATCCCCTGAATATAATTTTGTAGCGAAGGAGCTACCTTATAGGTAATAATTATATGTATTGTGTTGTGATAGTGCAACTTTTATTTTTTCCTGGACAGAGATGAAGTTCCTCTGATCTCAGATGATATATTTAGGGAAAACGGCGGAGTAATGGAAGCCAAGAGTGCCCCTCCGAATCCGAACCCATGTGTAGTATTTAATGTTAGGGAATTATGGTATTTTAGGGATGATACAAATAATGAGGTAAAGAAATAAAAAATAAATATGACAATATGACTCTAGGTGTGAAAAGTAAGAAGAAATTAAGTGTTCCAACATGAAAACAGGAATATAATTAAAAGTAACCAAATAAATGATAGAATAACCCAAAGTGTATGAAGAATCGACATCAAGTTTTAGGTGCTAAGTTAATATATGATATTTGAAAAAAAAAGTCAAGGTAGCCAATGTCAGATATGAGGGAAGGTGGATAAGTCATCAAGCATTGAGAGCGTTAGAGCAAGTTTTATTGACATTTGTGGACCATTATCAAATAGTGATAGGAGATGTAGGAAATATATACTGATTATCGTGGACAGCTATTAGGTTTACAAAGCATATCACATCATTAAAGCTGATACCCATATTATAATAAAAAATAATTAAAAAAAAAAAAAAAAAAATTTCTGAAATTAAGAACACATGAAATTTATGACCAGGATTGGGAAGGTGAGATTTAAAAGAAAAGATAATGTTTGTATTCATGTTTTGGAGTTTTTTAGCCATGAAACTAGGCACAATTGTTATTTTATACTTATTTTTTATGTAAAACCAATTGGTTTGATTAATGTTATTTTAAGCCATAAATGAGTGTGTAAGGTATGGTGATTCTTGATAGTGATGAACCATACTTGTTATGTTAATAAAAGAAAAAACCAATTTATGAAATGAATTTTGTGATATACAATTAGCGAATTAATCATGTTTTCAATATTAATGTTCGACCATGTTTGTGATAAGAAATTAATTATTTCAAAATCTCGTATCAAGTTGTATCTGAGATTATGAAATAAGGGAAGGTATTATGTACTGCTGTTAAAATGCAACACAGTACATAAGAGGAAAATAATAAATTTTAAAAGAAAAAATATATAAATTTATTAGAATTGTAACATATGTTTGAAAATGTAAACAAAAACATTGTATCGACTCACCCATCAACATAGAGGTAGATGCCTATATGAGATAAAACAGTATAAAGATATATGTTATGAAAAGAATATATGAAATTTGAAATGAATATTATAATAAGAGGAAATAGTAAGAGAATGATCATATTATAAATACAAACTAGAATTTAGAATATTAGAAATAAAATAAATATATTTAATAAGAAGTAGAAAAGTTATATAAGTTTTTAAGAGGTATATGATAAAAAGATGTAACGAAGGTAGGGAATTATCAAGGTGGCAAATATGTAAATTGTTAGAGATTGTTTTGGAGAGTGATGAAGAAAAAATGTATGAGTCTAATTTAATACCAAATACTATAAAGATGAAAGAGAGGAATTATGTAAAAGGAGTCTAAATTTATATCTAAGGAAAGTAACATGAGTAGTCTAATTTAATATTGAATACTATAAAGATGAAACAGGGGAATTATGTAAATAGAGTCTAATTTTTAATTCAATCAGTCACATTAAGAATATTAAATTATAATAACTGTTGTACATCATAAAAGTAATGTAACTTGGAAAAGAAAATAAAGCAAAGGATTCTGAATAGTGATTCCAGAGTTTAATTATAATATCGAATAAATAAATAATAATACAAAAAATATAACAATATCCTGAATAGAACGACGACAGAAGAGGAAAATCTTGGACTGGAGAAGAGTTTCAGTGGCCCTAACGAATAATTAAGTGTTCAAAGGAGACATCGGTGTTGCAGTAATCTTGGAGAGCGGTATCCAGCGGTAAGAGCAATAAGAGATTCGTGTGAAGAAACAGATTGCCAAGCTGAATATTGCTGTTGAAGAAAGGTAAACAACAACCAGAAGTGAACCCGTGGCAGCTAGAAGAATTCAGAGACGGTTAAGTTACACTAATACGTTAGTTATTTTTTACATGGTTAATTACCAAAGTACTACCCATTAACTGAATCTGGGTTGGTTTAAAGAAAAGAAATTAATAGATTTAATCGTAAATACGATAAAATAACTTAATAATCATTAACCCTGAGAAAAACAGTTTCTTTACATGTACTGGTAAATAAAAAAATATAATAACAGTAGGTACAGATCTTTATTACAAAACCTGTAAAAAAAAAATAAACCAGTACAAAATGGCGCCCATACGTGAAGGCAAAGATTTTCTTTAAACCAGCACCAAATAACACAATTTTGTTAAATTTAATTAGTATAAAAATCTCCTTGTAATTAAATTAAGTTCAATATTGTAAAATGGCTAACAAACTAGAGCAACGATATGAATTAAGGAGTAATAGTGTTGAAGAGGAAGAAACTGAAATGGAAATAATAGTAGAGGATGCCCAAGGGGACCAACCAATGGATGCAAATTTCCAGGAGATGGTGAGAATTATAATGGAAGGGAATAATAAAACCAACGAAAATTTTAAACAAATGAGACTAGATAATGAAAATTTATTAAAACAAAATAATGAGGAATTAAAGGAGACCATTCAACAACAAATAAATGGGGTGAAGAATAAATTAGACCAGCAAAAGGCTGAAATCAAGTTAATATTACAAAATTGTGAGGAAAGGAACATTAGGCAACCCGCAAAAATGAAATTGAATATAGAAACAATGAAAGAAATAATGAGTGATGAAAACCAGTCAATAGAAACAACGATAGAAGATGACATGCAAAGTGTGGAAACATTGAATAAGATAACGGAAGAAGTAATAAATGACAACAAAACGGAGATAGAAATAATACCAAACGATCAAAATAGGGAGCAAGTACGTCATAAAATAGAAGATAATGGAATAAAGAACCAAATAATTAAGAAAACAGAAGAAAGAAGAATAACACATCCTAAGAAAATTAAAAATATACGAGAAGAACTGGAGATGATGAATAATGGACTGGTTAATGTACTTAACATCCTAAGTACTAACTACAGAAGAATAAGTAATTTTAAAGATAATAAAAGGAACTCAATAGAATATTTCAAAGGGAATCACAATAAAATAGTGAGAAAAAACGTCAGAAAGTCTATAGGTAAATTAAATATCACAGAAATAGAAATGTGTAGCAAACTGTCAGTAATGTCATCAATAATTCAAATACCATTAAAATACCTGTTCAATAAAATAAATAGGAAAGTGACTGATGTAGGCATAGGTAGAGATGAACATGTAGTATCAAAAGAAGGGGAGTACAGGGTGACAGAGAGGTATTTAATAAAAACAGAAATCATTATGGACACTTTAATAATAATCCGTGCAACAAGGACAACTTACGTATTTGACAACGGATGAACTAAATATGAAAAATATGGAAAGAAGGGACTGATTTTCTGGGTATGGACCAAAGCAAACTAATTGAACAAAGATTAGATTAATTATTAATACAAACGACATAATATGAAAGGTATTATGAATTAAGATGAAATAACCCACCAAATTCTAAAATAAGTAAGAACATCTTACCGGATAGTTAAGAGAAATTATTTTTGAATCTACTAAGAAGAGAAAGACAGTTAATAACCATAATAATTATTTGAATAACCATTTTAATCAGTATAATAACCATGATAAAAACAATTAAGCTAGGTACTATTTAAGAAGGGTAGAAATGAATTAGATGAAGAAAGAATAGACAAATACAACTTACAATAATGATGAAATTCAGTACTTAACTGCATAATTAAAGGGGAATAAATAAATAAAAAAATGAAGATGAAGATAGAATCTAAAATATCATAGATTGACAACACCAAGATGGGAATAATCCAACATGTATGTCGAATAATGTTAACCAGTTACCTGTGAATGATAGAATATTAATTGAAGTGATAAAACACCAGAAGTGAAACAGTAATGGAATAAAAATGTGAAGAGACCTCAAAGAAATCATGTAACAATCCCTTGAATATAATTTTGTAGCGAAGGAGCTACCTTATAGGTAATAATTATATGTATTGTGTTGTGATAGTGCAACTTTTATTTTTTCCTGGACAGAGATGAAGTTCCTCTGATCTCAGATGATATATTTAGGGAAAACGGCGGAGTAATGGAAGCCAAGAGTGCCCCTCCGAATCCGAACCCATGTGTAGTATTTAATGTTAGGGAATTATGGTATTTTAGGGATGATACAAATAATGAGGTAAAGAAATAAAAAATAAATATGACAATATGACTCAAGGTGTGAAAAGTAAGAAGAAATTAAGTGTTCCAACATGAAAACAGGAATATAATTAAAAGTAACCAAATAAATGATAGAATAACCCAAAGTGTATGAAGAATCGACATCAAGTTTTAGGTGCTAAGTTAATATATGATATTTGAAAAAAAAAGTCAAGGTACCCAATGTCAGATATGAGGGAAGGTGGATAAGTCATCAAGCATTGAGAGCGTTAGAGCAAGTTTTATTGACATTTGTGGACCATTATCAAATAGTGATAGGAGATGTAGGAAATATATACTGATTATCATGGACAGCTATTAGGTTTACAAAGCACATCATTAAAGCTGATACCCCATATTATAATAAAAAATAATTAAAAAAAAAAAAAAATTTATGAAATTAAGAACACATGAAATTTATGACCAGGATTGGAAAGGTGAGATTTAAAAGAAAAGATAATGTTTGTATTCGTGTTTTGGAGTTTTTTAGCCATGAAACTAGGCACAATTGTTATTTTATACTTATTATTTTTTATGTAAAACCAATTGGTTTGATTAATGTTATTTTAAGCCATAAATGAGTGTGTAAGGTATGGTGATTCTTGATAGTGATGAACCATACTTGTTATGTTAATAAAAGAAAAAACCAATTTATGAAATGAATTTTGTGATATACAATTAGCGAATTAATCATGTTTTCAATATTAATGTTCGACCATGTTTGTGATAAGAAATTAATTATTTCAAAATCTCATATCAAGTTGTATCTGAGATTATGAAATAAGGGAAGGTATTATGTACTGCTGTTAAAATGCAACACAGTACATAAGAGGAAAATAATAAATTTTAAAAGAAAAAATATATAAATTTATTAGAATTGTAACATATGTTTGAAAATGTAAACAAAAACATTGTATCGACTCACCCATCAACATAGAGGTAGATGCCTATATGAGATAAAACAGTATAAAGATATATGTTATGAAAAGAATATATGAAATTTGAAATGAATATTATAATAAGAGGAAATAGTAAGAGAATGATCATATTATAAATACAAACTAGAATTTAGAATATTAGAAATAAAATAAATATATTTAATAAGAAGCAGAAAAGTTATATAAGTTTTTAAGAGGTATATGATAAAAAGATGTAACGAAGGTAGGGAATTATCAAGGTGGCAAATATGTAAATTGTTAGAGATTGTTTTGGAGAGTGATGAAGAAAAAATGTATGAGTCTAATTTAATACCAAATACTATAAAGATGAAAGAGAGGAATTATGTAAAAGGAGTCTAAATTTATATCTAAGGAAAGTAACATGAGTAGTCTAATTTAATATTGAATACTATAAAGATGAAACAGGGGAATTATGTAAATAGAGTCTAATTTTTAATTCAATCAGAGTCACATTAAGAATATTAAATTATAATAACTGTTGTACATCATAAAAGTAATGTAACTTGGAAAAGAAAATAAAGCAAAGGATTCTGAATAGTGATTCCAGAGTTTGATTATAATATCGAATAAATAAATAATAATACAAAAAATATAACAATATCCTGAATAGAACGACGACAGAAGAGGAAAATCTTGGACTGGAGAAGAGTTTCAGTGGCCCTAACGAATAATTAAGTGTTCAAAGGAGACATCGGTGTTGCAGTAATCTTGGAGAGCGGTATCCAGCGGTAAGAGCAATAAGAGATTCGTGTGAAGAAACAGATTGCCAAGCTGAATATTGCTGTTGAAGAAAGGTAAACAACAACCAGAAGTGAACCCGTGGCAGCTAGAAGAATTCAGAGACGGTTAAGTTACACTAATACGTTAGTTATTTTTTTACATGGTTAATTACCAAAGTACTACCCACTAACTGAATCTGGGTTGGTTTAAAGAAAAGAAATTAATAGATTTAATCGTAAATACGATAAAATAACTTAATAATCATTAACCCTGAGAAAAAGAGTTTCTTTACATGTACTGGTAAATAAAAAAATATAATAACAGTAGGTACAGATCTTTATTACAATACCTGTAATAAAAAAAATAAACCAGTATAATATATATATATATATATATTGTAACTAATTAAAAAGATCTCGCTCTACTTTCTTTTATTTGTTCTATGAACAATTATTTAGATTCCTGTTAAGCCCACGTTTGTGTGCCAATTTGTAACTAAATTAAAGAATCTGTGTTTGTTAGCCCCAAGTTGTTGGTGCCAATTTGTAACTAAACGAAGTTATACCCTTAACTATTTGATTTTATAATTTTGTTGTTAAAATAAATAGTCAAACTCCTTATTCTCGTTTTTTCTTAAACTCAATTATTTCTGTATTTTACTCCTTTTATTTTGACATTGATTAATCATATGGACAATCAAAAGCCTCTTCTAACAGTGGTGGCTCATTAGGTTGTAGAACACGAACCTTCTTAATCTCAGGGTCAACGTAAAAGTATAGTTAAAGTATGGTACAAGTTATAAATATAACATAACTGTTGAATATTGGTAGGTTCTTTGGATCATACAAAATTACAATTAAAAAGAGAATTCTTAATACTAATAACTATCGTATACAAGTGTACAAATAAACATTCACTTTTATAGTGTTTATATTGTTTTGGTCATATTATGTAGTTGTAACTCGATCATTAATGTAGTAATGTAGTTCAAATATCTGGTTTAGCTTTGAAGCAATCTCCTCACCAATCTGGTAGTTCTCTTGTGCATTTATTGCTCAATTCTTTATTCCTGGACTTGCAAATTTTTTGTACCTTCGATTATAACATTATTCTTCTAGTTTTTTGAATGGGTTTCCTGGATCATCTCAGCATTCATCGGTCATTAATTTGTATCCACGTTCAGCAGTAATATCATTATGTTCTGCCTTGTTTTTAGATATTTTTTCAACAATATCCTTCTTTTTACCAAAACACTAATTACTTCTGTGAAGGCTTTGGCAATCATATGTTATGGGTCACAGGTTCGGTTTCACAATTTCTAATTCACATGATTCTGTTGATCTTTATTTTTTCTTCGTCATTATATGATTACAAGTTTTTTTTTTTAACGTAAGATTTTCTATTTTTTAACTTTTTACTTTGTTTGAATTCACAATATGTGTTATATAACTGGTTCATATAGATTATATATCCCCTTCAATGCTCATTATAATTATGTTTCATCACTTTCATTATACACACTTTTTCCTTTTTACCGTATTTCACTGTTAATCTCACTTTCACGCACTGTCCCACTATACAACTTTTATAATTATAGTTTGATCTTATTATATTTGTAAAATTTTACATCATTCACTTTCTGTAGTTCCATTATACAAAATAACTGTCTGAGGTGCGCAGACCTCCTCATAGTTAAATAGGTTATTCACAATGTCTTATTTCTTACATTCTAGTTTTACACATTTATGTATTACATTTCTATTTATAAATTACTATGTACATTTTTGTTGTCGTCATTTGATCTCCACTTCTGGGTATTTTGGTCATCGTCAGTCATTGTTTGTCACTGTCATTAAATTATTTACTCCCGGAGTTTTCACTCTCTATTCCCCAATTATTCAGTTATTAGACTATTTCTCTTTTTGTTTTGATTACTTAAATGGATTGCGTTTATGGATATTTTACCGTGAATTTTGATGGTACATTTGTTTTTCCTTTGAGGTGTATTTTTTTGTCATGTTATAATATATATGGATGTGTGGCTAATATATATCATGTGTGGCTAAATTAGATTTATATATTTCCGGTTTTTTGTATGCGTTTAGGTGTTCAAAATAACGTTTTTTCAGCTGTTTTTTTGTTTGTCCTATGTAACGTTTATTGCAATCTTAGCATTCAATTTTGTATATACTGTTAGTTGTTGTATTATCTTTGCTGTGTGGGCTATTTAGTTTTTGTAAATTATTTTTATTAGTTTTGTATGCTATTTTTATATCTGTGTTTTTAAATAGTTTTGTTAGTTTTGGCATTTTATTATTATATGCAATAAACACAGGACATGAATTCCCAGACATAACCAATGTAACATTAATAAAACATATACCACACAAAGGCACCATAATGAACATTTCGGAAAATTTACAAATATACAAACACAAAACAAACTAATACCTGAACAAGTACAAATCAATACAAAACATGACACAATATTCAAAGCACTCAACATTGAAAATACACAAAAAACTAACACATACACTACAATCACACACAATAAAACCAATTTGAAGTACCAGAAGCCAACAGAAAGCCACAATAATAATAGTCAACCAACAACACATATGTACTTCACCAGACACAAAAACCGGAAGGCTGAGGATGGGTACAAGATGGTACCCAAAACATGTTCCTAATAAGGAAAAAAAGGTATATCTTGAAGTAAATTTATTTATAAATATTAAATGTATTATATATATCAGGAAACGGACTGTAGCAGAAAGTGATTGAATAAATATATATACATATATATATAAAATATATATATATATATATGAGTAGATCATATAATGATATATACCGCAATAGATCAATGCATGCATATGCCCAAGAAAAACGCTAACATGTGTAAAGATCGTAGATTAACTAATCTTATGCGTCATCTATTAAACTTACTTTTACGAATACCCTAACCCGCATACATAATAAATGCGTAGAACAGTGATTTAGAATGGACCTAGAGCAGTTTGGTTTAGGAGGTGGTTCTGAAACCAGAAAAACGCTTTTCTGTGTGAACACTTTGTTGCAAAGATGTCTCAAGTCCGAAAACCTTTATACCCAAGTTCCATAACTGGAAAAGCCTTCGAAGGTTGTTTCGAAGGTTTGAAAAGCTTTCGATGGAGTGCACCACTAAAAATCTAATCGAAGTATTAGGCCTCTATTACACTAGGCAACATGTGGCGGGCAACTAGTTGTCCGACCTCGGACAACTAGTTGACGAGGGCTAAAATGCTCTCGGCCACATGTTGATGATTAGTCGAGAAAATGGCGTCAAGGAATGAAGAGCTTCTGCTACTCGCTTTGTTATTAAAGAAAAGAAGACGCAGAGCTCGGAGAAGACGTATGTACATACACCCTATGTTATCAACAAGGATGGATAAAGGATTGTACTACACACTGTTCGATGATCTGTGCGCGGACGAAAATAAGTTTTTTAACTATTTTCGTATTTCAAAACAATCATTTGATGAATTGTTGGACTTGGTCAAAGCAGACATAACTGGCACTGATACCAAAATGAAGAGAAGCATACCACCAGAAGAAAAGTTAGTCGTAACCCTGAGGTAAGTGATCTGTACAATTAATTAATCAAATTAAATACAATTAAATTTTATTGTAACGTTTTCCACTTTATACAAAAAAATTAACAAACTACATTTTAAGATATTAAAAAGTCTTGGATGAAAAAAACAAACATTAAAATAATCTGTAAACAGTTGAATTCTTACAAAAATACAATGTTACATAACTAATTATTTTAAAAGTAAACAGAAAGAAAATTAAAATAGTAAAAAATCACTTATTTGGGTGCTGCTACTGTCGGACTCTGCAGGCGAAGCCACTGGTGATTGTCCGTTGGAGCTGCTTGCTACGGATAGGCAAGATTGATTTTGACTTTGGTATTCCAATAGTTGCTGTGAATTTCTGGTTGAACTTTGGATTGCCTTTGGTGTTGATGTATGTTGCAGGGGGTTTGGATTTCGGCATTGTTTTATTTGATTGGAAAATCCTGTAGGATTTAGGTATGATGGTGATGGTGATGGATGTTGCTGATGGTTTGGACTTTGGTAATGTTGAGCTTGATAGGAATATCCTGCGGAATTTGGAAATGATTGTGGTTGTAACGAATACTGTTGATATCCAAACTGGCCTGTATTTGTGGCATTGGTGCCCATTGTTGAGTGATGTTGAGTGATGGGGGTTTGAGCAGCAGCAATGGCTGCAATAATGTCACTTCTAAGCTTTAACCTCCTTTGTGGAGGGACTTTATTTATTTCTGAGACAAGTGACAGTAAAAACAACTTATCCTCATGTTTTTCATCATGTGTTTCTTCTTCAGTAACAATTTTTTTCTTCAAAATTTCAATAAGGTTATCTTCGTCCTTTCTTAATTTCTTGTTGCTTTTACTTTTAGATTTTGAAATACCTTCAACCTCTAGCGAGCCAGTCGCGTCAGTATTATCATTGTTTCCCTCGACACTGTTTTCTCTGTCATTGTCGTGATCCAATGAACTAGCAGTTTTCTTACATAACGTTTCTAAAAAACTCAACTGCTCAAAATAGACATACTGCTTATGGGCCTTCGCCCCTGATCCACTTTTTACTTCCTTCTTTTTCTGAATTTCTCTCGCATAGCAAGTACGAATGGACTTCCACCTTTTCTGAATGATTGTCACTGAAAATAAACCAAAATGTATAGGCAACAAAAAATTACTAAAATGCAGTAGGGTTTTTTTGTTTTAACCTTAGAAATAATAATTATAATTAATTTAAGAATTTTACCTTATATAATCCACTAGGCGATCTCAGTTTCTCAAATACGACATGTTTCAGGGACTAAATCCCCATCCTCAGGTACAGTAAAATGCTATTCCCCTAATACATAGGGGTCGTCGAAAAGATTAAAACGTTTATACACATAAACACCACACGCACAAAACTCACTATGAATAAATTAACATATATACATAAACATATGAAAACGTTATAAGTGACTCGGTGCAACAAATTAATCAGTTTATGTATATATGTTAATTTATTCATAGTGAGTTTTGTGCGTGTGGTGTTTATGTGTATAAACGTTTTAATCTTTTCGACGACCCCTATGCATTAGGGGAATAGCACTTTACTGTACCTGAGGATGGGGATTTAGTCCCTGAAACATGTCGTATTTGAAAAACTGAGATCGCCTAGTGGATTATATAAGGTAAAATTCTTAAATTAATCATAATAGCGATCTGGAGACTGCATAAAATGTATCTCGAAGCCAATAATTATAAATTTTCATAAACTAAACTTCATAGGTGTTGTGTTGTACAGGGTGGGTGGTAGTCAGTGTTAAACAATTTTTTTCTTGTAATAGTACATACAAGAAGTATGTACATTTCCTATTGTAGTAGGAAACCACTTAGAAAATATTTATCTCAAACGGCCTTGTAGTAATTAATTTTTTAGTATTTTTACAAAAATTCTTGACTTTCAGACAGAAACTTCTAATTTCCGCTCAGTCATTGAATACTTGCATTTTTTTCTTAAAGCTTATAAAATTGTTATTATAAGATGACCATTCCTTTTATGAAAAAGTAATTAAAATGTACTACTTATTGAATTTCAAATTTCTAGAACAATTCAAAAAAACATGAAAGTAAGTCAAGGATGTTTTTACACAATTCACTACTTTTTGGCAGTTTGAGATAATTGTCTTAGTGGTTTTCTACTCCATTAAGTGTATACTATAATAGAAACATTTTCTAACACTAACTACCACCCACCCTTTATACATTGGTGCGTATGTTTTTATGAGTAGTTAATGTAATTAAAATTGTTTTGTATTAATGCTCTCTGTTTTTACAGGTATCTGGCAACTGGAACATCAATGAATATCAATATAGAATAAGTCACCCTACAATATCCATGATCGTAAGACAAGTTTGTAAAGCTATTTGGAAGTGTGTCATGCCAAAATGCTTTCCACAATTTACAGAAAAGTTTTGGCTTGAAACTGCAGCTGAATTTTACGAGAAGACAAACTTTGCACATTGTATTGGAGCGATTGACGGGAAACACATCAGATGTATCAAAACTCAACATAGTGGTTCCTTATACTATAACTACAAGAACTACTTCTCTGTACTTCTTATGGCTATGTGCGATGCGTCGTACAAATTCATCTTTATTGATGTGGGTGCGTATGGTAAATCATCAGATTCAACCATATTCAAATAGAGTGTGTTTTTCAATAGACTTCAAAATGGTTCATTAAACATTCCTCCTCCTCAGAACTCCTTCACAGGTCTTGATGAACCCATGCCTTTTGCAATTGTTGCAGACGAGGGATTTGGCCTATCAACGAATATTCTAAGACCGTATGCAGGTAAATGTCTCACTGTCAAGAAACGTGTATTCAATTACAGGCTTTGTTGTGCACGTAGGAACATTGAATGTACCTTTGGAATACTCGCAAACAAATGGCGAATATTCCACAGGCCAATGAATGTTGACATATCATTATGTGAAGACATTATTAAAGTATGCTGTGTGCTACACAATTTCGTAAGACAAAGGGATGGCTATCGCATTGAGGACACGTTAACGGTGGAAGGACTGTTCGATATGGATCCCATTATTGAGAAACCACCAAAAAAGGCTAGTAAACTGAGGGATATGTTTGCTGACTACTTCCTCAGTGAAGAAGGTGCCGTTCCGTGGCAAATGGATCGTATGTAGGCAAGGATATATACGATGGATCGTCTTCTGTAGAGGTTCATGAACACATTTGTAGAGGTGTTAATACAGTACGTATAAGTTAAGTTGAATTTAAGTAAGTTCCTTACCAATGTAACCATGTTTTAAAAATAACTGAAAATATATTACTACTCACAATTTATTTGTTAAGAAATTGCGACTTTTTACTTATTAGGAAAAATACTAAACGTTTTATATTTTTCAAATTTTTTGTTATCTTTGTATAAAAAATCGACAAAATAAAGCAGATTTTTTGCATTTTAAAAACTATTTTTTTTTTTTTTTTTAAATACTTTTCCTTGGTTAGTACACTACTTCTGTAATGTAAAGAAAAAGTAATTTTTCACATTGGAAATAGAGGTGTTTTATATAAATATAAACTGTCGTCCCAGACACAGTTAAGGTGGTGTCTGGGGCGAAGTGCGCATGCGCGGAAGCGAGAGTGGCGCGCCACATGTTGCCCAGTGTAATAGCTCCCATCTGAAACAATGCCCCACGTCCAGCGTCAGCAACTTCCGAGTGGTCGGGAAGTTGCCGATCTCGTCCACCGTCATCCACTAGTTGTCGACCCATATCAACTAGTGGCTTAGTATAATAGGCTCCCATATAAACAATGTTACTAGACGACCCCGGCAACATGTTGCCTAGTGTAATAGAGGGCTTACACGTAATCGGACTTGACAGACAAGAAATTAGACTTCTAACCAACTTAAACTGGAATCAACATGCCACTGTAAATTTGGGTAAAACGTAGGTCAAACAGAATTTATATCTATTAAAAGAGGAGTTCGACAAAGGTCGTGTACTGCGAGCTTTGTTTAATATCTACAGTAAGAACATCTTTGCAGAGGCTATCAATACAGAAGATAGCGTAAAAATAGGGGGGGGGGGAGAATTGGCAACGTCCGTTACGCGTATGATACCGTCGTACTAACCGAATCTATCCAAGACCTCAAACCGATTATGGACGCAATTGAGTTAGAACTGAAAAATGGGGACTGAAAATTAACGTTAATAAAATTATATTTATGGCTGTAAGTAAAACGGATAGTGCCAGTTCAACTTTACCTAGATAATGAACTTGTACAAAGAGTAAAGCACTTCAAATAACTTAGCTGCTGGATCAATCAATCTTTGGATTCCGATGAGGAGATGACAGGAAAAATACAAATGACTCGTTCTTTGTTTGTCAAACAAAAGGCACACCTCACTAAAAGAACACTGGGCCTCTGTCTCAGAGAGAGATTTGTTAGATATTATGTGTGTTCCGTCCTGCTAGTCATGTGAAACATGGACACTGAAACAAAAAATTACAGACGCCTAGTGAGAATTTCTTGGATAAGCCACATTAGAAATGACGCCGTACTTAACACAATGGGACATGAGCGACTGACCTATTACGACATAACACTTACTTACTTGCGACTGTCAAAAGAAGAAAATTTGCAAAATTGGAATATATACAAAGAGCCCCCGTATGTCCTACTAAGACTCATTCTAAATGGAAAAACAGAAGGTAAAAAAATGGACTGGTTGGGAAAAACCATCTTAGCTACGTAACGTTCGATAGTGGTCAGGCCAAACTGATAAGAGTTATTGCACTCTGCGCAACACTGAAATAGGAGTAGTCAAAGCCTCATTAGGCGGGACACGAAAAGAAGAAGTTAAACCTGAATGTATTTTTGCTGCAATCCGTCATTTTCGTGCACACATGAAATATATAGTTCGCATGAAATGTTAGCAACGATGAAACTGTTAAAGTAACAGTAACGTTAACAGTGATAATTTAAAAAACCATCTCTCCCAAGTACCG
This sequence comes from Magicicada septendecula, assembly GCA_034769895.1. Taxonomy (NCBI): domain Eukaryota; kingdom Metazoa; phylum Arthropoda; class Insecta; order Hemiptera; family Cicadidae; genus Magicicada; species Magicicada septendecula. Next base: position 1,043,234,663 of record CM068367.1, read on the forward strand.
ACAAAAGCGCTTCAGTTTTAGAACAACAACGGATGATGGCGATCGTGGTACCACGAACTATTCCTTTACTCAACGTTCTATGCACAAAGTCAGGAAATTTTAAACCAAAAATTCAAAATTAAATTATGACTGAAATTTTGATTAACAATAGCGACCAACCAAATTAATTTGACAATTCAATAACGAACATAACAGAGCTGCGCCGAATTATAGTTTGCAATCTGCCTTCCTGTGACGTAACAGTCCTTTACTGCACCCTAGTTCCCTAACGGTCTACAAATTATACATAATTTGTAGAACACATACAATCTTACATGAGTAATAAAGTCTATATTTTCATAACGTTCGTACTGTAGCGAAATTTGAGGTTCTCAATCAACCTAACTATCCAGTAATCATATCAACAACAGCATTAGACGTATATACTAATGAACAAGATACTGACGTAACTCTTTAAGCTGAAGAGAATCCAGTTTTATTTCTCCCCAACTCGGTTACACTTTCGAGGCCCAGAATCTATTATGGTGAAATACCTCTCCAAGTCACATCTCTAACCGAAGTTTTTTTTTACTTGAAAGGAAACGACAGCAATTGATTTCGAAATGTGATTTCGCTAAGTCAATCGAAGTACAAATGAATGCGAGGTGTCTAAATCCGTTCATCAGTGACTGTACTGGAAACAAAATTAACAATAGATGAATAAAACAACTAATACAGTACCGTATCGAACAAAAATTAAAACGGGTTGAGCAAACATGACAAATGCCCTCCTCACACAGAACAGATACTGTCCTGGAAATATAAACAGAATTCTATGTGAGGCACTAATACCGTGCAACAAGTATTTCAGAATAACTAAGACGCGTTCCTAATTTATTTTGTATTCAGAAGTGCCCTTCAAGGAACATGGACAAATAAAAGTTTTTAATGGGGTTCTCCTTTCATACGCAAACCGTCGTGACATCTTTTATAACGAAAGAGCCCTTCTGCACTATATACGTATTCAAAATAAGACGCATCTTCTTTGTATGTTTTCTGATTGTATACAATACATATTAAAGTTTTAAGAGTCTAGTAACAAATAAACGCTGTTCACATATATTGTTAGAAAATCCTATCGTACTTTACGACTATACATTAGTAATAAATTCTCTTTTACATGTAGTACGTATTTTTTACCAATGTTGAGCTAGTGTTGCTACAGTCCTCGTACGAAGCAGTCAGTAAATTTTACGACTTGTTAACGTCCAAACGGTTACCCTAAAGCAATCTTAAGTACTCGTTACAGCAAATCTGTCCTCACATCTGAATGTTATCTGACACTGGATAGAGACAATACTGCGTTCAGAATTCTCATGACACAATAGGTAACAAAAGGTAAATGCAAATCCGTATTTTTCGTTCGATCGTATTGCCCGACTTCCAAATTTACTCGTTCCAGAACTAAGGTTAGAGTATTATAACTTCTCAAACTTTTGTGATGTCAGACTCGTTATTCACCATCGTCCCACAAATTTTAAATTACTTTTGACCATATAAACAAAGCTGTAAAAAGTGAAAAAGCAACAGATAGTACATTTTACCAATTAATTGAAATTTTAAACTCGACTCCTAGTATTTTGGTTGTTAACGTACATGGTATGTTATTACCTTAATTTGTACATTAATATAACAGTCACGCCACGGAATTTTTTCTGTACCTGTGAATAAAACGAAAATAAATGAAACGATTTTCCCAAATTCCGATATGAAAAAGTTGGCCCATGTTGACAACTTTCTTGTCATTACAGGTACATACGATAAAATATTTGAATCGACTGAATTTAATTTTTATTCACTTCGCAATACATATTTTAAACGTTTAGATTCAGCATTAATTATAACGCAAGCGTTCTGCTGTTTGACACGGGCGCTGGGGATCCTTTGTACCTATAGCCTGTTAGGCCTACTTGTGTAACTTTTAATAACACTATTACATGGTTTTAATAGTTGATTTATACTTTACAAAATTTACTTTATAACCAATAAAGTTATTATATGTTCTGGTAAATAACCTTATTTGATTATTCCACTACGGTAACTGTGTTTAAATTGTATGTTTACCTACCTGTAACAATAAAAGTCCTTCATAGGCCAACTTTTTCATGTCGTAATTCGAAAATGTCGTAACCAAACGTTACGTTCTTGACAGGTATGAAGAGTACAGAAAAGAATTAAGTAATCTGTCATCTTATTGACATCCATTTACGTTAACACCCAAAATACGATGAACTAAGTTCAATTAATTACTGAAATGTACAATTACTTGCTTTTATATTTTTATAGCTTTGTTTGTGGTCAAAATAATTTAAAATTTTATAGTACGATGGACAATAACAATTTTGACACCACAAATGTTTTAAAAGTTACATCTAACCTTTACTTGATGGACGATCAAGTTTACTTTTCCAAAAACCCCACATATAGGCTTACGCCATGTATCTCCCAATATTCCACTCTGTATTGTAACGATTTCTGAATGACGTACAGTAGTCTTATAGGCCTACTATTATTACCTACTATTACATACAATTACAGTTAAAGTAACCATTTTCAATTTATTGACCGACAGCCTACTTAGAAGTTACCAGTATAATATTTCTAAATTTAAAATTGTTGTCCATTTCTCGATATACATGTCACACACATACACTTCAAAAAACTGGTAAGCAATGAATAAACTGACAGATAGATACGGAAATTAACAGGTTTACATGCAATGTGCATCTTACAGCACATTTAGTTCTACCCCTACGCCACAGATGTCGCCCCGCGAACTATTCAAATAACCCTCGTAGCTGTCTGACATGTGCATGACCACAAAAATTTGGTGCAACAAGTGATAAAACTACAGTGAAAACAGTTTATGACGACGCTGAAGGCCAAAAATTATTACTATAACCGACCACTGGGTTCTTAAAATAGGTCAAACCGTGTAAACTTGAGGTGAATTTACCGCTACGCATTGATAATTATAGTTACACTATATTTTTTTACTTATAAGAAGTAGATACAATGTACACTTTAATTTCAAGACGTTAATCTAACAAAAAAATGGTCTTGTGGACGTAGCAATACCATGCAATAAATAATAGGTAGTATGGCAAATATGAAAATACCCAAAGAAAGGCTAAACACAGGTTAGACGGCTTCCGTTCCATAGGATTATCAACATTAAAGGCCAATTCACATTTAAAAAGTGTTGCAAAACACAGGTCGCCTCACAGTATCTACATCCGTGTGCACGAGCGTCTCAATGCACCATCATCTAAATAATTTATGTGAATATGACTCAAGAATATACGCCTACTACCAAGTGTATTGACTTTGATATTTGCAAACGACTTATTTAAACACGATGTAACCATGGTAAGTCGCAAGCCCCACCAACAAATCCCTGTTACAATCTGAGGGATTAATTTTATGGGTAACTCAAATACGGCAATTCCCCAAACCTTTGATTCACAGATTCATCTCTCTTTCATGCATTCACTGTACACGAGCCCAGCTCTTCAAATATCTTGACTCATTAATAGCGTACTTGGTCTAATATAATATCAGCCGTACCTTAAGCTCGGTTTTAATTTGTCGTTCGTTACTCTGTCGCTTTATCAAAGATATTATTCTACAGTTGTGCTCAATGCTTTATACAGACTTTCATTTTTGGAACGGTCGCTCTAAATTCGAATCCAACTTCTATTCAACGCGGAATCCTTACAGAGTCGCATAAGCCATCATCACATAATCAACCGTACTCATACTTATTTCTTTCTCTTGCTCCTTAGACTCTCGTTTATCACGACTGACATCCTTTCAAAGTGCGCTCCCTCTGTTCATGACGTTCTAATTAATAGTTTCCTACAACACTGTCACGAAGATTACAGACTTGTTACATTGTCTTTGTTCTTGGCACGCAGTAACAGAAATTTCACTCTACTTGTTGACGTTCACTCGCTGACGGATTTTCATTTTATGTAATTAGAAGTTAATCGTTTAAAGCCACAAAATCAACTCAGCAAGTGATGGTAACATTTCTTTACCTATCACTAGCGTGAGGTGTTAAGATCGCTGGCATTAAAATTCAATCACTACAAAACAACTGGATCATATTTCAGTGATAAGAAGTCTATGAGAAGTCCTAACCGTATAATTTATCTTAATGAATTTTCACTTTACCTGATGGCCGTGTGAATGCAAGCATCGTGACTCCACTTGTCAAATAAAATGCCGTATCCATTAATATAAAATTAGATGGATGTCCACCGACAGTTGGCGAGTGGTCGGGGTCCCTACACGCATGAGGGTAAGCGGATGGTTAACATACGGTTCAAATTTTACAGTTTTCTAATTACATCATTTTCCATGGCACAAGGTACACGGGACAATTAACTATACGACCTGCAAATACCTTCACGTTACTGTAATTGATAGTTGACACATACGACTTTATCGCTAAGAAGGGGTTTCCTACAGCACATTTATACATTTTTTTGTTATTATCTTTATACAGACTACAGGACAGCCTCGTCTTCTTCTGAATTAGTCCCTAGTCGATACCAACCTCCATACTACAGGTACATGAAGTAATGATTTCCAATTTAAAAGCACCAGAGTCCCACAATTAAACCCAGGAACCCGACGGCAGGCTGCATCATAAGCAGTCAATTTTCGACAAAGTACCATAAAAATAAAAAAGGTAGGGGAAGGGCGGGCAATGGCGGTCACTTACGCGAGATTGGCTTTATAATAAAAGTTTTTTTCTCCAATTTAGAATTGAAAAACAGCTGATTAAACGTACACGTGTCTAGTTTTTAAATTACGGATGTAAAATTTATTTGTATTTATAGAGATTTAAACATAATGAAATAATTAACAGTATTACATTGACCGGCATTCCCATACCCTGAAGGTAATGACGGTCACCAGGTATACCACGTTATTTGAATGGGATAAACTAGAGTTGACTAATTTTTTATGCTGTAAGATGTTTTATTGAAATGAATTCTAATACTTTCTTATAAATTAAAAGAATAAACAAATACAAAATGCAATTGTAGTAAATTATAAAATACAATCCAAAAATTTTGAACCAAGTCTTATAATTATTATTTTTAAATAAGTGATAATGAATTATTATAAAAAACCTTATTAGTTATGGGAATTAATATTTTAAGAAAAACATACATAAACGTAATTGAAATATTAAATAAATAAATCTTAAAATTAGTACAAAATTAACACTGAGCCTGAAAATATTTCCACTCATATTATGAAGTAATAACAAAAGAATTAAAAAGTTTCTAACAATATTTATAAAATATTAACATTTTTTTACACAAAAATCGCATTTATAGCCATCTGGCTTATCCCATCCACTGCATTCAGCGTGAGTCCATCTCCCACACATTGTACATCGGAACCACATTTCACCATCCCTACCGTAGTCGTTGCAAAATAAACAGTTGTCACTGCTTAACTCCATGAGATCATCATCGCTGCTGTCATCATTTAATAACTGTACTTCTCGTTCCAAATCTTCATCTGAGGATGATGTAGAATCCAATTCCACATTCAGCTTTCTACGACAGCTTCTTTTATTTCCACCAGCAAGCATTTTTTCTCCTTCAATTCTTTCTTCTTCTGCTGTTCAACTTTTTTAATCTTCTTTGCTTCTACACGTTCTTTAACTGGAGTTGAAGTCAGAATTTGAGAGTGCTGCTTAGCTGCGCCAGATCTTCTTTTCTGAGCAGGTTTGCTAGCCCCAGGGACTGGGGATACGTTTTGAAATGGAACATGATCTTTCTTCGGACCTGGTTGATTTGGCAAAGAATTGGATACTTCTTCATTCAAAGTTCTTTGAGATGAATTAGCTTGAGGGTACTCTGAACTGCGACAGAACTCTTCTTCAGAAAATAAATTGGGATCTAATGGGTAAATCCCCGTTGATTTAAACCCCGCGATCCCTTTTGCTACAGTAGCAATTCGCGAATAAGCTTTATTAAAAAGATCCACAAACTCATCTGGTCTTACGAATTTGTATTGATTTGTTTTCATGAAGCGATCACACTCAATGTTGTAAGCACTCTTCAGTGGCCCAAAGAATGCAACGTCAAGTGGCTGCAATCGGTGTGAAGTGTGAGGTGGTATTTAAACCATCGTGATTCCTGATTTTCTGCACAACTCATATGATTCTATAGTAATATGGGAATAATTATTATCAAGTATAAGAAGTACAGGCTTTTCTGGTGTTGGCTGTACATTTTTCTTAAAAATGCTTGAGCCACAAAACAAATAACTCTTCAGTAGTCCAACCATTTTTTGAGCAATTGTATAAAGCACCAGGAGGCACATCCTTTTCAAGCGTCGGGCTCATTCGCTGTCGGGGAAATATAATCATTGGAGGGATGAAACCACCCGCTGCGTTCATCGCACAAATAATGGTTATGTTTTCCCCGCTCCCAACTCGTGACTGACCCAACCCTTATTTGACCTTTTGGGGCTATGATATTTCTTGGTTCTTGTACCGTTCCCATCCCTGTCTCATCTACATTAAAAATTAATGTTGGAGGAAAACTCTGCTTGATCATGACGTTTTCAATATTTGTGTAAAACTGTGCTACTTCCTCCTTATTAAAACCCTTAATACGGCTAATACTTATTGCTTCTGGTTTCCTTACCCCCAAAGAAGGATTTCTTCTTAAAAACCCCTCCAACCATTTTTGTTGATGAGCAGAATGTGTTTCATGTTATTGACTTCGTCAAACTCAAATGCTGCACGACATAAATCACAAGGTGTGAGACCATAAAACATGATTGCTAATGTTTTTATATGTTCAGCAATACTGATTTCCTGGTCCGATGTAAACACGGATTGTCGTCCCAGCTTAGGTGCACGGCATTGACCTTTTTTTAACCTTTCCTGAAGCGTGTTAAAAGGAATTCCACTAGATTTACATACTGACCTAATGGCTCTTCCTTCTACAATTGCTTGGATAGCAGCTTTCAGGTCTTCTGCCGTCCATTTCGCTTTGTCCGTCCTTCGTTTGTATTTCGTAACCATCTGAACCAATAATAGTTAAACAATATTGATACTCACGTGATAATAAAAACAGTTCTTTCTTTAACTAAGAGAACAAATACATGTAGTGGTTTTTGCTGTTATACGTGTGTGTGTGTGTGTGTGTGTGTGTGTGTGTGTGTGTGTGTGTGTGTGTGTGTGTGTGTGTGTGTGTGTGTGTGTGTGTGTGTGTGTGTGTGTGTGTGTGTGTGTGTGTGTGTGTGTGTGTGTGTGTGTGTGTGATTACTTTTGCATGTAAATTTTCTTGGATATAAGATTAAGACAAATTAACAGAGATGTAATTTAATATTGAACAGCAATTATTATAATTCAATTTGACTACTTAATGAATTCGTTGTGCAAAATTAAAATGTAGAAAAGTATTAATTGGTCTGTAGACAAAACTAAAAAAACAAGTCAATGGTAATAATTTGTCTGGCACAATTTGAAGGTAATACCAGTCACTTGTAGGGGATAGCACTTTCTTGAACTCTTCAACAATTAAAACGGCTAAGATATCAACTGACCGGTATTCCCAACTGACCGGCATTACCTTCTTCTCCCCTAGTATTTAATTGTAAACAAGCTTACTTAGTATTTAATTAACATATCACCTGTACAATCTTTTTATTGTGCCAAAATAATAATGAAGAAATAAAATAGATATTAAACACTTTACACTGACCTAAAATATTGGAATGTGAAACTGAGGTCAAGGAGCTGAAGCCACTCCAAGCAGGGATGTTCACATCGAACTGAGTTGTTGCTAATTGCAGTAAGTGAAGCAGGGAATCTGTAAGGCGACTTCTGCTGTCGTTCTTGATTAACATCATTCAACATATGTTTTCATGTATGTATCTACTTCGCAAGATCAACAGCAATTTCTGGCTAAAATTTCGGAGATTTAGGAATCGTTCACCAGATAGCTGCTTAAAAATAACAAAACAATTCTAGTTGAATGTCAGCTGTCCTTCAATGGGCAAGAGGATTATTAAATAGAGAGACACTGTTTTCAACGTTTTTCGTGTTAACTCGCCCATGATTTCTTGAGTATTTGCACCCAAATTCCGAAAATCATGTATTTCATGAACTCTTCTGCTATTTGCCAACAGCTTCCAAAATTGCACCAAACGATTTCTCCCAAAGAACACGTGACAATTTTTAAAGTAATTTTTATTAAATAAAAAGAGACTGATTTCCCAAAAAAAGGTGGCGGGCCGCCAGTTGGAAATCACTGCTCTAGAGCCTTGTACCATCGTGCTGACGGGTATGATAGTTGTAATACGAAACACAATTCAAGGAACAAGGGAAGACGTTAGCCACTGTAGTGTATTACGAACATTAATGGTAATGTTTGAAGAGACGTACAGGATTAAAGGAAGTAGTTGAGCAACACGTAAATTGATGGGTACACAAACCCACCAATTTAAGGCGCTAGTCTCGTTTTAATAAATTAAAAACTCGACTTTGTAACAATTTTTCACTGAACGCAACTCCGATAACTTTCGGCTAATAAAAATTAAATATTTACAAGAAGAGTGAACGACATATGATCGACGTCAAGAAAGTTATTTTTGAATTGCAATACAGGAAGGCTATTTCAAAAGAAAAACGGGCATGATATGGCACGTTATGTTCTAAAAATAAATATTCCACTTTTCCATCACTCCAACACGCCACTTCTTCGACTATCTCACACATCCGTATGCGAAAACGAAAATGTTTATATTTAACACATCCACCTCTCGTACATATTCGTTCTTATAAGCGTAGACGAGTCTTGAGTGCTTGAGTGACCAACAGGATATGGCCGCGCGTAGTGATGAATAAATTAATAAAATATTTCGAAGGGTAGCAGCGGCAGTAGTAAAGTGGCGACGAAATATGGAAGGGACGAAACGTAACGGGTGGCAAGGAGAGGAGAGGAAAGCGACGGTATGAGAGAGAGGGTCCCATAATAATATTCCAGCTGTAGCTTAATGACTTGGGTGTGGTCACATGTTCTTATCAATTATGCACAAAGTTAATTTACTAATTTGTTATTCGTGTGCCATAACGCAAACTCTATAAATCCCACTACGGTTCACTAGACAACTTCACACTACTCTGTATTACCGTCGCTGAAAACATACATGACAACCGCCTACACTCTGGACCTTCAAAACACCTTGGCTCTCAAATCGGTAAGAGACTAGTTATTTCTATTGTCAAAACAAGGTGCAAAAGAAACAGGGTAGGCTACCCGTAGAAAAAGAACAGTAAGGCACGAACGGAGTCTGTGGCCAGTACTACGCTTCAGCCGCCTATTATGTTCTCCGCAGACTGTGCCTACATTTTAGTTCTGTCGAAAACTACGTCCTTGCGGCAGAAACGCAAAAACAAACAATAATAAAATTAAAGGAACTCCAAACCTAAGCCATATTTTCGGTATTCTGATAGAGCATCCATTGAAGTTACTAAAAAATATATTTTTAACATGATAACTCATACTAGCATGGAGAGAACTGCCACACTAAGGCAAGTAAAATTTTGTCGAATTTAGTATTTTTCAAGAATCTGATGTCACAATTTTCATTTAATTCTTGTATGTTATTTTATGGATAAAAAAATACGTTTGAAAATATCCATGTACGCGAAACTACCAAAGACTGGAGTCAATGACTAGATTCAGCTAGAACTTACTGCTCCACGGATTAATGTAAATTATAAAAATAAGGTAAAGAATGATATTTCCGAGGTACATAACAATTATAAAATAAGGATAACACTGTTTTACAGGGACGTATTGGTGACTGCTCGCTTCAAAATGAGCGAGCAAAATACTACCTCGGTCCGCCGGCACTTCCTGAGTACATTGTCACTGACGTCGCCTCTGGTATTTCCTTAACCACTTTTTCACCATAAATGGAATCAAACATACGCAGTTATTTATATTTCTGCTCGGATAAAAAAAAAACTTGCTCATACACAAAGTACCACGATCATCATCAACATAACAACCGTCGCCACAGTCAGTTCCGGCTTGTCTACTCCACAGTTCCATTCAATTCTAATTCCGCCTTGTCTCTTCAATTCGTTACTTTAAAATAACGGGATCACAACTCATAATTGGTTGCTAACAGTACGGTTCAACGTGTACTATGAAAACTGTGATAAGTTTCTAGCGGACCCCTTTAGAAACCTGATTGGCCATTTAATAGTGCCCCAATTGTATGCTATATCCAAGAGATGAAAAGTATTTTATGAATGATACTGTGCTTCATACTAATGAGCGCTAATCTTTACAAAAAACGTGCTAAAACAACTAAACACAATACAAAGAAATGCAAGTAGGTAGGGAATGGTAAATGTAGTTACACTATTCCACCAATAAATAAATACGTCCAATGGACAATTGTTGTATACAGGGATCTGAATAGCGTTCTGCAACGGTTCTCTATACCACACAGAACAGCAGCTAGACCTAATTCACAGAATATGAGTTTGGGGAATAATATTTAATGAGTGCGAAACTCTATGGAAGTAGCTCCCCTTAACTGTCATAATCCACTTAATTACGGATCAATGACAGGCACCACGTGGATAGTATATAATTCGATAATAACCACGCTGACTACCACAGTAATATGCTTGGCTTATTATCTCCGTATATGTGGCCAACATCGTATATATGCTTCCCAATTCTACTATTACCCTTGCCTTCAGGAAAGACCGCTGTGAAAATCACTTGTCGATTGTTTCTGATCGCTCGCATCACTTTTATGTAAAAAAAAAAAACGGTTCTTCACAAGCATAAGGTGAAAGTATTAAATACTTTATAAAATTAAAAATTTGTTTTATAACCCAAGAACGCTCGTATTACAAACTTCTCTACCTCTTCGCTGAAGTGCGTGGTAACGTTTCCAGTTACTTGTAAGTTATTTTCACGACTTCCTGACTATCTTCCCTGTTAACGAATTCGTAACTACAGTATACAATATGTTGTCGGCATATATCGCACAACATTTGCTGCACATACGGAATAAAATACAATAACAAAAACTGCTAGGAACAGTCTCCTACAGACAGAAGTCCCCAACATTTCCTCTTACTTTACGCCGATTTCTCCTTCACTTTAATGAACGTTTTTCTTCAAGATGTTTTTTTTTTTTTGGTACCACGGAAGTGGCTGGGAGTCTCCAGCACGTGAAACTGGTTATGCGAATCTTTCACATGCTCAGAAGATACGTGGCCAGCGCTACGTTTCACACGCCCATAATTATTCGACGATGTTGTTCAAGGAATCATTTCCCAAGTGGGGTCGATGCGGGGGCTTAAAAACGCAACCCACGGAAGCGTTTATGGCGCACTACGGGACATTTAAGCTTGTAGCCAATACCTTAGCCACTGGTCCAATACAATTCTTTTTCGAGGTAATTATTCGATTCGAACAGTCGTTTAAATATACGCTGCCTCTTTGTACAAGCTGCGTCCACGCACGAAAATTCTCGTCGATGAATCTGTATAGTTTCAGGACAGCATCTCCATGTTATTCTGTATCTTGATTGGCATCTTAGTACTAATATATTTTGTCATACTTTCCTAAAAACGGTATATTTTATTCGTTGCGATACTACTACACCACGGTTATTCAGCTTCATGAAGACACTACATATAGACGAGATGCAAATACGTAAACGTATTATTTGGTACAAGTGAATTTGTTTTAATAAAAACGTACGAAATAACTAATCTCAAATTTTTACAGGAAAAAGAGGGGGCGGACATGCTAAAGAGACTAGACATTGTATAGCCACCGCACGTGTTAATAGTCCATTGCCATTATATTTTTCTGTAGTAAAAGTCTGCGGCGAAGTTTGTTAATAATAATAACAACAACAATAATAATAATAATCACTGAATGATGAACCTTATTTTTAAGGTGTTTCAAGAAAAAAAAGTAACGTTTTGATCAAATTCAATAATCCGAATTATTTAAGACAACTATAAACATTTTTTTTTTAACGCATTTGCAACAAGTGCAAACAAATGGGTTTATCACGTGGAGACTGCCTAAATAACTTAGCACACATATTTTTAAACAATAAAGAATACGAACAAAAACACGTTAACCAGTTAGAACACTACACGTATCACAGAACGTAAATGTCACACGTTTATTAATTTCTATTGTGGTTTGTATGAAGCGACAAAGTACAAATGAAATTATAAATAATAGTTTAACTTCACACGGGGCAGGAGCAACGATTGGGCCTACGCAGACTCCCAATTTCATTAGAAACATAAACGTACAAGCACACCGCGGAGACCAAGTACAAAAGCTGGAAAAAATCTACAATGACTGAGGGAGAGGAACCTTTGAGAATGATTATGGAAGAACGTTAAGGAGCTTGGAGAACGTTAAAACTCCGATTTGCGTTGATGACTAAACGACAATCGCTGAGCAACGGTATACTACTTTCACCTTTCTTACAACCTACGAAACCTCGAGCACGTTTGGGCGCAACATTTGTCACTGTCACATACTATAGTCACCGACACGGAGACCCCCTGAACTACGCCACAAGGCGTCTGCCGACTGTTCCTGACACGGGAAGCACCGCCGCCACCTTAATCAACAAGGAAGACGATGTCACAATTTTTTACATCGCGCCACTTAGCGTACAATCGCGTCTACGGTACCAGTCTGCTGATGAGAACTTCTTACCACTGTTGTCACCAGGCTTGACCCGAATGCCGTAACAGCCATTTACGCAAAGACGTCCTGCATTACAACCCAACACTTACAAGCTGGAGTCGGTAACCATATTGTGAAGTTGTCCTGTTCATCACCCTCCATTTAAAATCATATTACTCTTCAAACGCATTTCTGCAGCTACTTGACTAAGAACCTGCCCTTGGCCTTCTCCCCAGAGTTTCTGCCATAACCTTTTCCTATATCTCCAATGTCACATAGCTTATTGACCCATGACGTATTGCCTACTACACAAGTCACTCAGCCATGGGGATCTACTCCTAATAAGCCACCTCTTCATTTTTCATATTATATTAAACACTGTAATATTGCGCCCTTTACCCTTCCATGATATACTCCGAGTTCCACTCCCGGACCATGTTCTTAAAACAACCCGGGTACATTGATACACCTTATTTTAGGCTCTGCCTCGTCTAGATTCATACAGCGCCTTCCTATACCTTTAGTCAAACCGACTATCTTTAAAAAAATTGAAAACTTCATGTCAAACGAGATTGTGAAAACCAACCAAGAAAAATTATGAACAACACACAGCTTATGTAGTAATCACGTGCAGTCCAAGATCGCCTATCATTATGCCACGGTGTTCAAGAAGAATCCGAGCTGATATTTTTCGAGATTACCTATTTTATTACAGTCTCACGTCAAGCCATACCTTAATAATTTTGACAGTTCTTATTTTGATTGGTAGTATTATGAGGAAACAACAGAGACTGAATTAAAACAAAAGTAAATACACGTTTGAGGGATCCTGGTCACAAATTATTTTCTAAAATGCGGTATACAAGACGTTCCGAAAAAGAGGGGAGGAAAACTTTAGAAATCGTGGAACAGCAAATGTATTTTAATAGATATAGTCAATGGTGAGAAAGATCGGTTATCCTGGACGTTAACTTTTCGAAATGGTCTTTGAAATTTTGTAAGAATTCATCATCACCTTCATCATTTCCATATCTGCTGCTCGCTGACACGGCCTCGTCACACATCTTCTGCCTACCGGTTTGTATCTGAGGATTAACTTCGGGAGTTGAGGCTCACCATACGTTCTTTTCATGGGTTTCCGCCACTTGTTTCGGTAAGCCACAATCCTGTCAATCATACTGTGTATTCGTAGATCATCCAGTCATAACTCATCTGTTGTTAAATGAACCACGCGGCTTCAATAAGTTGCTGTCGGCTTCGCTCGAAATTAGTCTAAACCGATTTTAGACGTTTCTTGTGGAAATTTTACTAATTTCCACGAAATTTATAAATATGTTACACCATTAATTATTAAGTAACGTAGGCCCTAATTACTTGACAAATCAGTGATTAAACTGACCGATGTTAGTTACTTGTAAGTAGCGCAAATCAGAGCGAAACAAAGTGCACGATGCGACGATTGGTAACGTCGAACACAACCAAGTGCAACGAGCCAAAGTAATCCTGTTAATTACATCTCTTATGCGGTTTTAATCACAAAGAGGGTCTCCTGCATCTTGTACTCTGAACACAATTTCCTACATTAATAGCTAACCACCTTTAGCTTGGAAACATTTTACACAAAACAAACGGCTTTTAACACACTGTGGTTAGCAGCCTAATGACTGCCAAGGATAAACTATAATTATTTCTTTACTACTATAATATTACACCATATTAATAGTCTCAAGGTATATGTACACATAAACAGATTTAAATGTACAGTATAACAGGGACAATTATTAAACCAACAAATAGGTGCGTTTTATATATTCGCTGTTTAATTAATAACATACAGAAGACGAATATTCAACGCATAACGTTTAATAATTCTTGTGGATAAAATCTCAAACTCCGACACTTGCTTACAGAGAGAAATCTGATGAGGAAAAACACGTTTTCATTAACAGAAACATTAGCCAACGAAGTACAGGAGAAAACAATCTTCCACTTCATACATGGATCTAAACTAATTTCCATAAGTTTCCACGATTTCATAATATCATTTATTTGAGTAAATATCTTTGGTTTCAAAATCTGCAATACGTTTAGCTTTACAAAAATTATAAAATGAATACCCCCCCTCTTTTAACATTTACAGGTTATTCAAATGGGTAAACTACAGATATGCTCCAGTCACCAGCATTATTAACTTGTCAACACTAAAACACAACCTGTCTCATATCTGTTCCTTACTGTTACGGTTTTATGGTGTGAGAATTATAATACACTAATATAAAACAAAACTCAAGCACCAATTAAACGATTACCCAACGTTGTAACTGAAGAATGAATTCGTTCCCTAATGTGCAACAAGCTGGTCCACTCGTTAAGAAAACAATATCCTGTACCACCGACCCGACAGAAGTCGTGAAGGATATTAATTTTGTTAACGACCTTATTAAATGATCATGCGTTCGCAACGTGTCCGTTCCCTCCCAACACAAGCGCAGCGGCAGAAACGTGCGACTGGTACTATTAATGTGTGTACGTAAGAGCAGTTTTTGTGTTTTCAAACCGTCTTTCTCAGACCTGTTTTCAAATATGTATGTCATATTTATGTTTCCAAAAATAAATAAATGCTGTCGCATTTATTACAATCTTCATTATAATTTAATTGGAATCACGTAGAAGTCCTAACGTCGACACGTAACGTAGAAAACGCTACACGATAAGTAAGTTAAGAAAGTAGTACCTATTCCCGCTTTCTTAACGTAATATGAAATTTACAATAAAAACTCTTGGACAAACAAGTGAAAAAAAGAGATACAATGTAGGCCTACATATACAACCTATATGAATAATAAATATTGAACTCTCAGCAGATTTATATAAAACTGGCAAGAAAGGGAACAAAATAAACGTTCACAAGACGTTAAGTACTCTAATACATGACACACACCATTGAAAAAACTGAACTTCCGACACCTTGAAGGTAAGAGCCGTTTTCAAGGTTTTCTAGAAATAAAAGACGCTACCCGTACACAAATAATTACCATATAGTCGAATTGCTTTCTCTTGTAATCCAACATACAAGTGTGTGGTAATATGCTACGACTCTACACAAATAACACACGAAGTGCATACTGGTATTTGGTATTCACTCAAATAAAACTCGAACACGATAGAAATAAAAAATGAAATTAGGAGAATAGGCACTGCTTTGGAAGCATCCTGAAATCATTAAATTGTAATTAAATACACATTTTGTGAACATATATAAAATTCACGTTTATTTTGAATACTTAATTAGAGTCTCTGTGAAAAATGACATCGTATTTCGTTATTCAATGTTGTCATCGTTATTAAAAATATTTAAAACGAATATTAAGAATAATGTTAAAGAATTTATCACCAAGTCTCGCGTCTCATTTGTTCTACATCCGGTATGACATCATCCACGACAGCCGACGGCATGGTAACAAGCTTCCGGTTTATTGACTTTTTTGTTACACAACACAGAAAGGTTGTCTAACAACTACATCGAAATGATTTCTATTCTCCTGAAGTCGTTTTCAATGAAAACGGACCTCGAGTCCAGCATTCATAAATGTCTCAGTGAATACCACTACTGTCACGAAGCTACTGTCAAATCGAAATAAGGCCGCGGTTAACGGTTTTAGATACTGTAACGTGAAGTACAAAACAATAATAGAGTAATAAACCTATGTCATGAAAGATATGTATTAACAAGTAAATTTAAGTCCATTATAAGGTAGAATAAGAAAATATCAAACACATCTATATATTGAACGTAATAACAACAATTCCAGTAGACTGCATAAGAAATAATGTACAGGATAAGTAAAAGCCTATACTGCAGAGCCTAGCTGGGTAACCAGTAACTGGAAAAATGATAACATAAGCTAAATAAAATTTAAGATAAAACTATAAAACGAGATTAAGTAGTTATATCTGATTGTGACTGATAGGCACATACACAATTCAGATAGAGATTATTATGATATAAATGGGTGATAAAAGTTTTATTTTTGTATAAAAATCTTATCATGTGTGGTAGGAAAGAAGGACTACTATTGTATGTTAAAAGAATGCTAAAGATGTAAAGAAGAATGTGATGTAAATAATTTAGTAATAGAAAGTGTATAACAGATAAGCTGACTAGTAGAGTATGAAATAAGAAATAACTATTGTTTGTTATGGACAAGATAATAATGTAGTTAGTAAGAGATTAATGTTACACAAAACCTGCATCTACTTGGTACGTAAAAGGAGAAAATTTTGTGTATAAAAATTGTGCTAGACAATGCCATATATAATAAGAAATAGTGTATTTTATTAGATTAAGGTGTAAGAAATAACTATTGTTTGTAATGGGCAAGTAATAATGTAATGAACAAGATGTTAACTTGGGCAAAAAACCTACATCTACTGTAGAAGGTAGACAGGGACATTACAATGTATAAATGCTACATTAGATCATGATATGTCTAGTAATAGATCATGTAGTTTATAATGAATAAAGAATAAATGTTAACTTGTATTAGAATTAAGCAATTTTACTGTAAGAAACAAATAATAGTCCAAAGTACACAGCCTATTGTACAAACCAATGTTTTTATAAAAAGTTAATGTTCATATATTAGAATTAAGCAATTTTACTGTAAGAAACAAATAATAGTCCAAAGTACACAGCCTATTGTACAAACAAATGTTTTTATAAAAAGTTAATGTTCATAATTGTAATCACTAGTATTAAAATACATGTTATTAACATAAAATCATATGTACAGCCAAGAAAACTAGTTATGTAACAAAAAAGATAACTTTTAAACATAATTTGTTAGAATAGGCCAAACTTTAACAATGTTATTTTTGCAATTACTGTATAGAAACATAGGTTGTGAGATCTTAAAATGATCGAGAGAAAAAAGCATTTCATTGGTAATGTACTCGTATCTTTACAATTGTACACAGCATAAGAGAAAAATGTTAAATTTAAGAATTTTTAGTAATTTTGATCTCAGAAAAACGACGCCATCCATAACAATGCTCGAGATTTCAACCAATGGGAATTTTTCACATTTTGCGTGTAGCAACCCAAAAAGTTAAGCCAAGCGAGTTAGTCTATTATTGGAATTCGTACAGTAAAGAACAGCTCCTCTGCGACATCTATAGCCACGAAAGTACCATCAGAATCAAACCCCGGCTAGGTTAGGTGAAGAGTGATTACCATATAACCAAAAAGTGAGAAAAGTGTTGTGAATTGTTTACACAATCAGAAAGGAGTTATGGTGAATTAACAATATTAACAGTGAATACGAAAGTGTGTGCAAAAAGTAAAGGAAAGTATAGTGTTAATACTTAAAATTTTAAACGGCTTATAACTAATTATAATAATACAAACTGCAACACTTTATGTACACTTGTGAACTATTTATTCCACTACCACTGAACAAAAACACTAACACTATTGTAATTTTTTCACGTTTAAACTATTATTTCTTTGTGTTTAATGTTTAAAGCAGTATAACCTATTAAGACTTGGTTAACCCCAAAATAGACACTGTTCGGCACATACGAACTATTCATTATTTTAGATATAAGATACTGTTTTGTTATATTATAGTCAACTCTGTATTGTGATGTTTTGTACTTCACAAACGACATTTTCGTAATTAATTATTGTAGTCACAAGAACCCGAGGTTATATTTACATAATGTAACCATTAAACTAGGCTGAGTTTTAAGAAGATTAAACCGCTGAGCTACCAACCGCTAAACGTTGTACCAACCGCTGAGCTATAAATTTAACAAGCCTGGACAATTAGAATTAAGAAAATTGTTATTCATTTTAATTTAAGAAGAAAAGAACACGAAAAAAAGAATATAAAAGAATATTGAAGGGAATTAATTGTGTATAGGCCTAAATAATTATTTTGAATACTTAACATCTTTGTTAGTTTACGAATATTAGCGTTTTCATAACCATCAGAAGAATAAGTTGGTAGTACCTGTTGCTTGTGTACCACGTGCGATTTGAATTATTTATATAGGTAAGTGAATTCAAACGGAATAAAGGAAGGAAATAAAAGAAATTCACGAATTTTAATTGATCAAGGCATTCATTATTTTAATTAATGAAAAATAACCAAAAAATTGGAACAATATAGTTACATATCTCCAAGTACAGGTATAAATTTAAGCATATTCCAATTTACGATTATAGAATTTTTTACTATTACATATTTTGGCACTCAAAAGAGAGGCGTAACAGTGAAACTCAATCAGTTCATAAACAAGTATTCAATAATTTTATATTACATAAAAGGCGTCCACAACGTGAGGCGCAACGCATCAACATAACTCAAATCGTTATATTTCATATATTACAAATCAAAATAGATCGACAAACAAAAAAGATAATTACATATAAACATATCAACTCAACTTATTATATCATTACAATATTATTCATTATTAACGAACAATTTTTATTATTATAAAAATCAAATCACACGTCCGGAAGAACCATGTAAATAGCGAAACATGCGCGTTTTGTTGTATCTGTAACTAATCTGTTAAGAATAAAATTAAATTACGATGATCACGTGCAACGTTTTTTATGATACGTTGTAGTATTGTGGTCTAGTAATAGTACGATGGACTGCACGTGATAAATCTTTTACTCCGCTGCAAAACTTGCCAAAACTGACACAAAAGTCAAATAAATAATACTGCGCATTTGTTGCCATTTTACAGCAAATTCTTTAAAAATTAAGGAATATTATTTATTTGTTAATTTTTTTTACAGCCACGTTTCTTGGCACGTTCATCTTGGGTTTAAGTAGACGTAGAAATTAAATAGACTGGAAACACGTGTTCGCAGAAAATACGTTTCAGAAAACAACGATAATTCCAATTCAACCACCACTGGTTTTCTAAAAATGCATTATATAAGAAGATTATCCGGGTGTCCCCGTATTCACTCACGTCCTTGCAAATTATTATGAGAATTCTCTTAAAAAGAATCTTAAAATAAATGAATACCAAAAATGAATATATTTTTAAAAATATTCAGTGTGTCATGTGTACGTGAATAGTTCAATTTTAAAAATTAGCTTTATTAATTTTGATTCGTGGACTAGCGATAAAAATATCAAGACTTGTGGGAGGAGTTAATGACACAACGTGAACTGATCCTACATAAAACAGATACTATGAATTATTTTCTAACTTTCCTGCTATGAGATCACTGCTCGTTTAAACTCTTACTCCATGGGAAGACCGTCATCCGATACACGTTTCCGCACAGTTCAAAATGCAGTTACAATAAATCCATTTTTCAGGGCAATGAAATGCGATAACTCCTGATTTTCTCTTCATTATCAACCTAAATACGACTGCATCGCCTCGGTAACAGTATCTGTCTGGCCACGACTTGATGATCGAGGCTGCTCTCCTCCACCACGTGGCCGCTTGTATGCGAGGTGGGTGAAATGTGTGTACTAGCCGTTTGGTTCACCGCCACTTAGCCTACCGTAGTACCCGGCAATGGTTCTCCCACCTTAAACAATGTTCAATCATCGAATCGCGGCCAGACAGTAGGAGGTCCACGACACCATACCATCGGGTAACGATACGTATTGTAACGTTACATATAATCAACCCAAAACCAACATAAAACAAACTGATTATAAACAATCCAAAGCAAAATAAACAACAAAATGGGAACATTAAAAAAGAGCATAGGACGAATAGTGACTAATGTAAGGGAATAAAAGAAATTGTTAATAACAAATAATGTATTACAGAAGAAATAAAAACACACGACTAAAGACAAGACAACCTTGACCCAAATACCCAATAGATCAGACAGTGAGAAGAAGACTGCAACACCCATGACAAGAAGAGATTTATTAAGGATGATAACAGAATCAGTGCGACTAGGGGAAACAAAATGAATTCAACTACAAGAAGAAATAAACAATGACAAGAATAAAATAAATAATGAGAATATAAATTATTGATAATGATGGAGAAAACAGAAGTGATTTAAAAGCTGAATTAAAACCCTATGCTATGACTTGACACTGACATAAAACTATTAATAAACTAACTTCAATGACTTGACAATATAACCAGAACTCAAAGGTAAAACAGTGATGATAGGAAAATAAAGGAGAGAGTGAATATAAGAATTGTAAATGTATAAATTAAGAATGTATAAACATAACTAAATGATGTCCAAAAGACTAGTTCTATATGTAAGGTAGATATAAAATTATAAGAGAAAACTATTAGTCAACAATAATGTTGAGATAGTCACAAAAAAGAAACGGGTAACTATAAATAATACATTATAAATAATGCATTAATACATGTAAAGAATTCAGTGCAATATGTAAAAAAACAAAATCTAAGGTCCAACCATTGTTATGAATACAGGTGGGGACACATAACCTAAACTAACCAGCAAGTTTCAAATAGAACTGCCCGAAACAATAACAGGAATGCTCTTAAACTAGAGTGTATTATAATATAAGCAAACTAGAGACTATAAGGAGCATTCCATTAACGAAAATAATTATATAGGATTGGTGTACATTAGAAATGTAAAATAACATGCTCAAGAGGTACAGCATAGTGTTGGCACCTTGAACAATAAAAATAACACATAAAATGATAATAAAAGAAAAGGGACTAATGTCATTATGATAACTAAGATGTAATACAGTACTACTAATGTAAGGCAACTCAATAATTATTGCCACGAATTTAATACCAATGATGTAAATTATATGTAACTTATATGTGAAACTAGATGCAGGAAGTATTAGGTATTTACCAACAAATGTCAAATACCAGAGCAGAACAAAACATTGCCAAACCTTAGCATTACTATAATAAACATTATGCAAACTATATGTAATCAAAAGATGAAGATGTAATGTAAAATAAGAAAAAAAAATGTAAATCTCAAGGATACTGAAGGATAGGCTGAAGGAAAGTGTAAATAAATTAAAATAAGAGAATACTAGCTATTATTGAGGTAATCAGAAGTTGTGATGATTAGTTCAATATGGATAGGCCACAGCAAATATGGTTTAGAAACCAATACTAATATAAAATGAATAAAAACAATTAGCAATGCCATAGACCAGATGTCTAGCCAAAAGAAATAGAATTGAACGTTATGGATAATAATTATGTAAAATACTACTGAGCAATAATTATAAGATATCACAGAGAACAAAAGTGAGTAGCAATAATAAGACATTAGATGTAAGAATTATTATTATAAGAAGGGGATAAAAAATTGTAAAAAATATTGAGGTAGGCCTAAACTACCATAGACGATTTTTAACAAATTACCACCTTAAACTTTAATGAGAAGGGGTAATAATTGATAAGGAAGTAGTAATGATAAAAGTTTATCAAAATTGAACATAATAAATAAAATAAAATACAAAATAAGATATGTAAACAGATAGTAAAAAATAGTAATAAGTTTATTTTGTTAATCATTATCAAAGTTATATGGTGTGGGTAACCGAAATACTCGTATTAAAAAGACAGAAGCAATGGGAGTAATGAAAAGATGATTAGAGTACTTATAAGTAAACAATTTGAATTATAAGGAATTAATTATTTACAATCCCGTGAGCTTACAATTGGGAACCGAATTTTGATAATCTCAAACCCAGCGAGATGACGCCAAGAACGCGTCTACTTTGCCGAAAGTAATATAAATACTAAGTAATAATAATACCGAAAGTACACGGAAATTGAAAAAACTGACCAATCAGGGGGCATTGTTAATTATTAGGATTTTGACACAGGTAAGATCATCAGTTCATCTCGAGACATCGACGAGGGATCCACGCAGGTCACCGTAAACAACAATGCAGAACTGATAGTCGACAGCTGATCAAAAGCGTTTTAACCTCGAATAGCGAAGTTGAGGTTAGGTCGAATGTAAACAAAGTGAAAGTATTTTTATATCAGTGTTCTAATCCGGAGTACGTGCGCATAGGCAGTGAATGATTTAGGAGTTATTAAATATGATTTAATAAAAAAAAGAATTTTAATAGTGATACTACCAGAACGACCTCGAACGCAAGTATAAGTAACGATTACTAAATATTCAAATAGTAATACAATTTTCACGGACCCTATTAGCGAAATTGATTAACAATATTATTTCAATTTAAACCCAACCAAGCTTGGAACAATACTTAAATTATTAATTCAAATAATTATTATTGAAGGAATTAAGAAACAAAGACAATTGACTTTAGGTATTTAATGGATTCAAATGTTTTATTAAATAGTAGTAATAGTAAGAGAAGGGATTTGATCATATGTGTAATTAACAAGTTTTAAGAGTAACCAGAGCTATTAAGCGAATTAAAAAGAAAAAAAAATGAATTAATCGTAACCAAACTTTATTTTTAGAATTAACTTGATGGACATACCGAGATAGGATGCATCAACCAATTAACGATAAACTCTAAAAACTTTGACCTATCATATACTAATTATTATGTATTGTGTTTAACTTTAAGACTGTTACAAAATATTTAATAATGTTCAACCCTATTGGTGAGGAATATCCAAATACCTGTAAATTTTGTGTTATCCAATTTAAGGAAGCAGATAATGAATTTTGTCACTAAATTGCATTCCTAACCGTATTGTACGGATATTTTAATGTTGTTAAAGAGGTATTAATAATTTAAAGTTGATTGATTAATGTTCCAATGAAACTAGCTTTAACCTCAAATATCGACAAAAACCACATGTTTACTTTTTATGTTATTCGTTACGAAATTTTAATAATGTTATCGCTCTCCTACTACTAAATAATGATAGTAGTGCATTGCTTTAGTTTTGTTTGTATCTTGCAGTCTCAAAGAACCTACTTTATTTATTAAATAATTTAACAAAATTCTTAGCGTCCAAGGTGGCGAACAGTTTGAGTCAGACTTGTAACCCTGAGATATGATAATTTTAAAGAGTCTATCAGTAAACTTGAATTAAAGGAAAGATAAATAAAATTATTGTAATTTAACCATAATTCAAAAATGAGTTCGAAGAATAAAAATAATTTATACTCCATCCAAGAGTTTTGACTAATTATTTTGTTAGACTAAGACGTTACAGCTTACCTGGACAGCATCAACGGTTCGCAGCAGTGGTGGCTGTAACAAGGGGGTTTAAATAATTTTAAACTTTCTGACCATCAATACCAATCAGCTTTGCTATTAGAGCACCACTACAAGGAAGTAACTGTATAACCGATCACTTCTATTTTCACTGAGAAGGCACATAAATAGGTTCGTCTTAGCAACGAGAGAACGTTGAAAATCAAATACGAACTCAGTGAACCCGAACATAAAATAAACTAATTATTTTATTTAACCTATTACCAAACCAACGATCCTAAGCTTAAAGATTTTTAAAATATTCAAAAGCGTTAATAATAATAAAACATTAAACAGAGGCATACTCGTTCTCTTACAGTATTTACACGTTCATGTACGGTCTGTTAATAAGCGAAATATTCACAACGCTGTACGTAACCTTTCTAAATACAAGAATACGCTATTACTCAGGTGTCTGCATGTTCTTGTTATGTTAATATGTTGTTAACGTTTTCACGGTTCTAGAGTGAACACTAAACAACTAGAACTGAAATGACCGTGAAACGATACCGTGACGTCTTCTGTTAAAGAGATAAACAAAACGACAGACTCCGTTGTTTATAAAACAACGAAATACCATCGGTTATGAAAAATGGCAAACAAGCGGACCAGGCAGGGCAATCACCGGAAAATTTGGCTCGAACACAAGACGCGGGCAGGCAAGATACCACTGTCGCCAGTTTGAATTATCTTGTCTGAGAACACTACGCTCATTATAAACATTTAAAAGGCTCAATAGCTGAACACACTTGTGGTATAGGCGGAGATGACTGTCACAAACATTCCGTACGCTAGTGTTCTGTAATACGCAATGTTCTCGCGTCTTATAACAAATAAATTTTAGTCACATATAATATCACAGAATGACTGAAGCAGGTTATAATGAGATGACCCCTATCCGCGGACTGTTACCTACAGGTGCTGTTACCACACATGACCTTGCTGATAACAAAATACGCCTGAAATTTTTTCTTGTTTCGGATACCGCAAAAAAGTAAGTATATTCACGTGAATCATTTATCCGCAGTACTCACTACTTGCATTTCTTAAAACATTTCTCAGTTACAATAACGCGAAGCCAGACTGTATGAGCAGGATCTTCAAACGCTAATACTTGAAGAATATTCCTCTCACATGAGAATTACTAGTACCATACGGAATATTATTTTATTTAGTCTTCCTGCAATTAAAATTGGTAGTATACATTAAATTATCATACACCTTTAAATAACGAGATTTATAAGTAGGAAATTAACGAATCCGTATGGAGACATCAAAATTTCGAATGGCCAAAAACTTGTACGTATCACAAACAAACAGAAGATTATTAAATCACCAACCGCCATTCCATAATGTATCCTGAGACAGCAGTAGATTCAGCTTGTTCTAATTTTATTATTACATTCCATAGATTAAAGTAAGTTTACCTGGTCAGTTTCCATCTTAGTCGATGCAGAAGAATGTACGTTAGCACCAAGGGGTCTCTTCATTTCGTCAAACCAGTACTGCCGTTTCGATTACTTTCTTCCGTACACCGTATATTAAAAATACTTATAATCGTATAACGCTGCAAATTTTTATTATGATAAAAAATATTAAAAACTTCAGGCTCTAAAGATGGTCCCAAGAAATTTAATTAGAAGGCACAGAGAGTGGGAAGAAGAGACAGCACAGCATACCTGAAACAAACAATAAAACAACAATGTCAGCGTTTCTGTTGAATTGCACACAGCGTTTGTGAGGTCAACGTTTTTTATACTACAAGGTTAAAAACCAAAACTCAACTATAGCTTGTTAAAATCTGAATAAACCTAATACTTAAAACTAGTGTTTAAAAACTTTAAAACATAACAAAATCAGGAAAGTACACTGCTGTAATATTATACAGCATTTAGTTCCACAGAATATACGAATATGTCGGGAAAATACTATATACTGTACTTTGAATACAGAACTAATGTTACCTTCAGCGTGAGTACTCTAAGGAATATGCATGCATTATAAAATACACTAACGGTGCAATCTATTTAATAGTACAATTATTATAGGGATAACATTCGCGAAACATTTACTGGCTTTTAGTTACCACGAACTTCATTAATAACTGAATTTCACCCAGACCCTTAAACAATAGTTACTACCCACCCCACTGGGCATGTAAAAATCGCAGCAAATAAATAAAATAGACATAACGACGAGAAAAATATGAGTTCCTTACGACCAGTGTTCCCAGAAATTTGAATATAAAGAAGTGTTCAATGAACAGAAGAACTGACTATTACAATCTCTTAACTCAGAGTTGTACATCGTTCTGCGTACAACTAAAGAAAGTCCGTCGGTAAAATAAAAGCCTCTGTACGCAATTTAACCAGTTCTAATCCTTTTTTATAAATATTTCTGCCCCGATATGAGTAACACATAAGACCGCAGGTATTACTAAACCGTGACACAACTACCGAATAATTGGAACCGTACATGAACTACGGAGTATCAATAAGCGCACAGTTTGGACCAATAACACTGATCAAAGCGGCGCTAGCTGACGTCAAGTACTGATTGTGCCTCACGAACCTCATTCTGAAGTTGCATATACAGTACTGCTATCGCCAATATACATCGCAAATGAAATAAACATGAAGGGAATTCTGCAGTGTGGCTGAACGTTTACGTAACGTGTAGACAATGGTTTTTTTTTTATAAAACGTACATTGGTACGTACTTTGTATATAAAGTACTAGAAGGTACAAACGAAGGACAATTACGTGAGCATTATGAGAAGAATAAGGTCTAAGGTTCACGGCCATTAATACACGCACTTAGCAATGGACAATACCCAACCGCCGTGCGATGCAACTCGTAGCTTATTACGTAACCAGGATACTCTGTAATCGCTACAGGCATCTGTATTTTGTTATTATCGAATACAGATTCGAAAAGAGTAAGCGATTCCCATGTACTGAACGCATTACAGTTTCTCTAAAGTATTGTACAATAATTATTACTTTACTGAGATGAGTATTATTTTAATTCTGTACACGGAAGTATTACGACACATCTTAATGATAATACGACCGAAAGCCTAGATTTTACAAACTTTCCAAGTCACTGAGTTACTTCTTAACGTAAAACTATATAAGAAGCTACTTGATAATGAGCTATACCCTGATTAACGAAAGAAAGTGACTGGCGGAGCGGCCGCGCGGCGACCGAGTTTGTAGTAAAAGCATTCCACTTAATAACCTCGTGGAAACGTAAAATACAGGGCTAGAAATGTCTAATGAACTGTATTTTAATCATCAATTAAAGACGTTTTTAACAAACTTTTCTAATTTTTTAAATCTTTTTTCAATTAATTTATATTGAGTTAAATAAAAAAATACACGAATTTGAATTAAAAATTTAGGGTTTATCATTTTTATTACGTAAGAACTCAGAGGTTAAGCATCGGAAAAACATTTCTTGTAGACAAATGGTAGTCCACCTTATTTAGTACAATATATCAAAAATTGAGATTCCTACGATTAAAATTAACGACGTTATTCATTTTTTTCTAATGTCCTGTTAACTCAGTTGTTAAAAGTTGTACATGAATGAGATTTGCGTGACGCTCTCTTTAGATAACTAAGTGTAGAAGACATATACAACTTACACCTTGTACGTGATAGGAATACTACAATGGATTAATATATAAAGTGAATTTCACAGAGAGCAGTGCGTGGCGCTCTGCGGCGGAAGTACAGTCAGAACCTAGTGGACCCATTTTATTCGCGCGCGCTACCGTCGTCGTTTGAAGACTACCAACTCACAGCTATAAGCGTTTTAATAAGTGTTTCTTATAGAGTGTTTTAATAGTGTATTTTTATGATTTATACACATATTTTATGAGCGGATTCCATAAAAGCTGAAGAACACTACAATACTTGTAAGTACCTTACTGTCTTTATTATTTATTTGTCAATGCTAATAACAAGTAATTTACTAATTGTTTTTTGACATTTCAATACATTATAACAGTAAAATACTGTTATAATTATGCAATATCTGGTAGACCGAGCTTTGCTCGGTAGTTTTAAACTGTAAACTGTATTTCATAGTTAAATAATTAGTTGTTGAGAAATTTGAATGGCATTAACAATTTCCCAGTAATTACATTGCACTTCAATTAGTAGTATTAAAGCTGATCACAAAACAAAAATAGTTTATTAACAAGAAAACAATAAATACCGTACCGCAAAAGAGTGATAAACAATCATTCAAGACCATCTGTTATAAAAAGCATGTAGTTCAACTAAACCACAAAAGTCTGGTCAGATGTAAGTTTTTGACAGATCTCCAGGTAGATAGAGTAGATTAAATATGTAGACAGATAACTAAACTAAAATCTCTGTATTTTATATGAGAGGTTGGTGACTCGTAGCAAGTTGGCCGTGTCAATGCGTGAGCCGTGAGCGTATGCACCACTTTCTTTGGGCTGTTACTGTACCTTGACTCGATGGCGGGCCGTTGAGCGATGTTAGTTCTAATTTTCCTATATTAACTGATTGCGGTTATATTTCGTAATATTTGAAGGTTACATACCACTTTTTATTGATGAATACAATTTTGTTATGCTTACTGTGAAAAAACTCAATGAAAAAAATTATTAATAACGGAGTTAACAGTACATTTGGAAAAAATTAATAACGTCGTTAATATTATTCGTAGGAATCTCAATTTTTGATAGATTGTACTAAAGAAGGTGGACTACCATTTGTCTACAAGAAATGTTTTTCCGATGCTTAACCTCCGAGTTCTTACGTAATAAAAACGATAAACCCTAAATTTTTAATTCAAATTCGTGTATTTTTTTATTTAACTCTCAATGTAAATTAATTGAAAAAAGATTTTAAAAATCAGAAAAGTTTGTTAAAAACGTCTTTAATTCATGATTAAAATACAGTTCATTAGACATTTTTAGCCCTGTATTTTACGTTTCCACGAGGTTATTAAGTGGAATGTTTTTACTACAAACTCGGTCGCCGCGCGGCCGCTCCGCCAGTCACTTTCTTTCGTTAATCAGGGTATAAATTTGTTCCAGTGGATACAAAATAAAAACGCAAAACGCTAATTTCAGAATAATATAAAAAAAAACAATAGTAAAATAAAAATATGTTTAACATAATATACAAACATACGAATACTGCATTTGAGAAAACATCATGGTTTGTTTTTTAATGACGCAAATAATTCAGACATTAAAGTTTACTGTATAGCTATGCATATTGGGTTGTAGTTTACATCTACGGCTTCTGATATTTTTGCATTTACATATCCACGTAGCTGAAAAAAAATGTAGCATTTGGAAAGAACTCCAAATTACTATGTAAGCTAATACTGAATTCGAATTTTTTTTTGAGGGTACGGTTACTCTTGAGTAATACTGTCCAACAACAAAAATGTTTCCTGCTTGAAAGTAGCAATTTTATATTCCAGTTATGTTATAAAAAACTAATTTAACTTTAAAAAGGTTAGTTATCTCTTATTTTTAAGATCCAACAGTTTAAGTATAGTTATGGGAATTTAGTTTTAAATTGGGAAATTTCATTTTTTGCGGTTGGCAAATCTGTCCGAGACCACTTATTGTTGTTTGAGTTTAGTTTTCGTCTGACTGCATTGTAAGGTTAGTGAGTGTTAGTGATATTTCTATCTTTCCTTATATTGTGGCTAGAAACTGTGAAAATGCGTCACAAATGCGTTAATAGTTCTGACAACTTTTGCTATGAATGTGGTGAAGTGACATTTTCCGCTCAGAAACAGCTAGTAAAAACAGCCTACTATCATTACTTTGGAGTCAAGGTAGGGGATCAAGAGTTACGGGCGCCTCACTTTTGTTGCAGTACATGTTCAGTTAATCTTCGGAGTTGGTTAACTGGAAAGGGACATTCAATGAACTTTGGGTGTACCGACGATATGGCGAGAACCAACAAATCATGTAAATGATTGTTATTTCTGCATGACATCGCCGCCTTTACAGGATGGTATTTCAAAGAAAAAAAAGTGGACTGTAGAATATCCGAACATTCCATCAGCTATTCGTCCCATCCCACATGGTGATGGTCTATAATGGCAACACTACCCTCTATTTCTTTCGGCCTTGCTGTGGATACGAAGGAAACATATGACAATATGAAATTACTCTTGGATGCTATCAAGTAAGAAGAACCTAAATGGCAGATCTGAGGGGATTTGAAAGTTGTAGCTTTACTTATGCGCATGCAGATGGCGTATACAAAATATTGCTGTTTTTTGTGAATGGGACAGCAGTGCTAGAAAATCTCACTACAAAATAAAAATATGGCCAAACAGAAGACTATGCCTAGGAGAAAATAATGTTATAAACAATCCTTTCGTTGACAGAAACAAAATTATACTCCCTTCTTTACATATCAAATTAGGTTTGATAAAGAATTTTGTAAAGGCAATGGATACAGATGGTGAGGGATTTAAATATCTTAAGAGGAAAATTTCCTTAACTAAGTGATGCCAAAGTCAACGAAGGCATCTTTGCTGGCCCTCAAATCAGAAAGCTGATGAAAGATGAATACTTCAAAAATTCATTTAATATCAATTTGAAAGCGGCTTGGGAAGCATTTGAAAAAGTAGTCAAGAGGTTTTTAGGTAAGAAAATAGATGAAAACTATGTTCAAATTATAAATGAGCTTTTGGAAAAATACCATAAGTTAGGATGCAATATGTCTTTAAAAATTAATTCTCCCACTCTCATTTGGATTTCTTTGCTAACAATTTCCTAACAATTTTGCAAGTGACGAACATGATAAAAGATTTCACCAAGAGATCGCCATCATGGAGAAGAGATATCAAGGGAAATGGGACGTGTACATGCTTGCAGATTACTGCTGGACATTAGCAAAGGATGTTCCTGACCAAGAGCACAACGGGAAGCTAAAAGGAACCTGTTAGGAAACCATCAAAACAGTAATAAAGAACAATATTATTATTAACAATATTAAATTTTAAAGAATTAATTTTCTTTTCTTTAACAATGTAAACACTTTACAAACATTTTTTATGTAAATTCATTTTTTATATATATTGTATAAACTAAAATGTTTAATGTTATTTCTTGTTCTGGAGAGTGTAATTTCGTATAAAGAACAGTATATCAATAAAACAGGAGCTAAACAAGTTTTTGTCAGTTATATTCTTTTTTCTTACTAATAAACAATCAAAATCAGCTAATTTCAGTCAGGAAACAATTTTTTTTTTTTTTTGCTAGTGTTATCAGCGGGTATTTCTATGATGTCCTTCTTAACCTTTTTTATTCGAGAAAGAACCATCGCACAGGAACAGCCCTGAAAACTACTTCACTTTTAACAAAACGGAAGACAACTCTGAACAGAACCGAAGGATGCTTTCTTTGAACAACACAGAATAAACAGAATTTGAACTTGAGGTGCCATTATCTTTATTTCCGTTGCAGCGGCATATAAGGTGTCCTATAGGCCTACAATAAAAAACATACGCACTAACGTTACAGGCAGTATGGATACACTACAGTCATATCATTCAAACGTTTATGTACTACACATAAACTTGACGTGAGAATTGCTAAACAATTAGAGATCGCGTTGTGTATTGCCTAATCAAATATATATGAAAATTTACAGAAACTTTTCTTCCTCAGATCCTACCCTCATTTATTTTAACAGCACGCGACTCCGAGGAACGCGGATGCTAAACGAGGACATGCCGACGCATATTAATAAAAATAAATAAAACATTTCCTTTGAGAGAATATTTACACGCCTAATAAGCAATTTCCAACCTCGCATTTTACCCGGGGCTTTCATGTTACCCGACTCCACAAAACAGGTTCCAAATAATATCATTTTGAAACGAAATTTACGTATGCAGAGCGTTATTAACATCAGGCTTAATACAAAATAATCAAAGCTGTATCAAACTGTATGTCACGAGGTCGAGAAAGGAAGTTATAAATACATTCCTTGCTTCTAAAAATTTTGTATAAACACAGTAGAACACTTCAGACCAAAGTTAACCATTTCTGCATGTTGGTTAACGTCACAACGCCCAAAGCGCGCGCGCATAACACACACATAATAACGTTATAGCCCGACATCAGTCGCCCTATGTAGCCTACTAACCGTTTCAATCCTAAATTAAAATGCTCAATTCATATACAGTACTGTAACATTGGAGTATTCTATATTCTTCACTTTTATAATATAAAATATAATAAACTCAAACCGATAGAAATATCCCTCCAGTTTCTTCGTGCTCTTATATAAAAAAGAAGAAAATTGAATTTACGGTGCCAAAAAAGAGAGTTGCCTTAGTGATATGCTATCTTTCAATAAATAAATTTGCAAGTTCTTATCGCTGTACATTATACAATATATAATTATAATACATGTATAACGATATACTACTGTATGTAATGGTGTATTCTAT
The DNA here is from genome assembly GCA_034769895.1 of Magicicada septendecula. Classification (NCBI taxonomy): domain Eukaryota; kingdom Metazoa; phylum Arthropoda; class Insecta; order Hemiptera; family Cicadidae; genus Magicicada; species Magicicada septendecula. The sequence goes on from CM068367.1 coordinate 1,043,267,115, forward strand.
AACGTATGGACTTCATTTGCGAACGTACTGCAAATGTATCAAATCAAATAACTCATAGCTTCAAATAAAATGTAAATGAAAGAAAATATACATTCAGTTCAGACTGTTACTGAATCGGTAACTCCTTTGTACCGGATCTCGCCGGAGTCGGTATCTCCACCACATTCCAAGTCCTACCGAAAGGCATCGTCCAGTGTCAAACAGGCAGTGTTCGGCAACACTCTACGACATCGCTGAAATTATAAAGACTACCAAGATCATTAATCTAATTTTCTTATTTCCATATATTTCATATTCGGTGACACGCAAGACAAGGAACGTTATTCGTCGTTAGTTACCCGTTAAATACGGACGTAAACTTACTTTTACAGAGACAACAATATAACATTTACATTGTAATTACTTATATATATTTAAGTAAGATTTAAGTCAGAAACATGAAAACAACAGCACTTCTGCTACATTACTTTTAACGCAACGTGGACGTTTTTATAGAAAAAATAACACAATTAATTTATTTTCGTCGTGATACTCATTTCTAACTTGAGTATGTGCCCTAGAGGTTGTGAACTAAAAAACCTCGAATTATTTTAATTATTATGATACAACATAAAATGAATGCGTAGTATTTTCTTCTTTCTTATAAAAAATTCGAGACTCAACAAAACTTCAAAATTTCATACTAAATAGTTATAAAAAGTAATTAAAAAATACTGTTGGTCACAATTTATTCTCCTTTTGTACTTCTGGAATGAGAAGATACCGTGACGATGAAATAACATCAATCTCGCGTGGACACACGGTCCATACTCCAGCGAACGAATCACAGTGTCAAGTAACCCCCATGTTAAGAGGAATGAAGGGGTTTCTCTTTGTACCGTTAATATTGGCTCTCTCTGCCGCCAATATGATGACATTTATCATTTTCCGTTCAAAACGTCTGCACACAGTCCATTTATCATTTCAACACCGTCCCGCATCCCCCCCAAACACACAAACAAACACACTCGTGGTCTCTTCAACGTATTTCACAAGAAACAATCCACAAAATACCAACCAAAACCAACGTAATGGCTGATGGGCTCTATATGGTGAATCTATCAATTGCTTACTTTTAATAGTTTGAACAGTAACTCTTAATGATGTGTTACGATTAACAGACATCAAATCACACTAGCATATAGCTTTTCCCGAGACTCAAAAATTATAAAACATAAGTTATTATCCTCATTTCCTCGTGGTTTATCCGATAAATCCCCCTTATACTGATATGTTGTTATGCAAGCTAGTTTAAACGTAAAAATATTCAACACTATAATAAATATTGAAAATTATTTTGTATATAAGTGTGGTAATTTTCTGTTTATAAGAGAGGATTTTCTGTTTATAAATTAGAAAGGATTGTTACGGTTCACGATGGCTATTCAGAAAATGCTTAGTGAGCATTTGACCCGAATCGGGGTTGTTGTTCTGACGTACTGATGCTTCACAGATAGAGGAACGAAGAGGTCGCACCAGAAGCAAAGAGTGTTTCAGTTAGCGGCCAAACAAAGACAGCAAAGAGTAAGAACTCGAAGACTCCGTCGAATTACGTTATTTCTGACAAACCAGAGATCCCGACTAGGTTTTGGATTTAATTGTTCCAACTTCCACTTGTTGGAGGTCGACAAGAGCAACCATCAGTCGGGTGCCCATTAAATCAGTACTCACCGAAAAAACAAAAGATAAATAGAACATGATATTCCTAGTCTTTCGCACATTAATCATTTAATTTGTACTGTATACTGTATCTACAGTATTCAGTGTTGTTCCATACGTATTACTGAATTTAACTATGTATTTCATCTATTGACTATTTAAAATAAAATAAATGTACACAGAATTAGAAAATACCACCAATTATCAATTTCACTGGAGCTCGAAGCTTTCAGATTACATTGTACGAATGTCAGTACAATTTGTTTAATCTGTTGTGTGATTCGATCCAAATTTATTTAACACATTTTCCGACACAACGTCGACAGCTTAAAGCACCAATTAAAATAAACCCCTGGTATTTGGTAAACAATCACTACCGTCTTCCATTAAAGTTATCTTAGTTTAATCACTTTCTCGTACACTTAAAATAGTAGAATGTTTATTTTACTGACGACAAACTTCCATTAGTACATTGGTGTCGCACTTTTTTTTTAATCAACTAATTTTCTAATACTCCTTCTGATACAGATAGCATTCCTAAAGATTTGAAATATTTCAAAATAATAAGTAAACTTTCACTGGATAATTGGCCTATAGATATAAATCACTCCACTTCACATATTTTTAGTTTTGTACCAACAATACACTGCAATTCTTAGTTAATAAAACGTTGAAGCTAGATATTATGTATCTTTGGGCCCACAATACCCGCTAAGCTCTGAAGCGTAACACAAACAAAAGCTTGCAACGCGGTGCAAACATAAAGGATAAAATAAATAGGAAACGGTTGACAGGTGGCGAGTGCTGCGACACTTGGCTGTAGTAGCCGCGCAGCGGATCTGCCAACTACAATCGCAACCTCCTACGCGCGACGGTCGTAAACATTAATAAAGTACGCATCTCGCATCTCGTCGGTAAGAAAACAAAAGCCCTGCGTTGTTCTAAATACGCGGTTACACTCGCAGACAAGAACAGAAAGAAGTTGCCAAGTGGCCAGTGTCCATTACAAGGCCCAAAAAACCATGTGTTCATACGCCACATTCCAGCCTGCATTAACGATTGTCACGTTTTAAGAATACGAATTCACGCTTTCGTTGATTTTTCATTTAATTATAAGTCAGACTATACTGTCTTTCTTAAGTAGATACACGAAATGATGCTCAGAAAGATCAAACTTGCAAAAAAATTACACTTTTAATTGTAATAATGACACTACAGATACGACACAGAAACTTGACTGACACAAGTGGCAATCAAGAGTTATCGCCTCTACATGTTCATGTTTATCATGAAATGAAGACCATCACACTCAGTCAATCGTGTCCATACTCACCTACATAGTAGCTATTATTACAAAGAAGTTCATTTATATTTTGTATATAAAATACAGCAACAAATTGTGAAATATAAACTGAGAGCCACGAATACGGAGCTCACTGTGTGTTTTCGTAAAACATCCGTACGCACATTTCTGTAACGTGTACGGAGATGGATACACCAAGTTTACTTCACTATTCCTTATTTTCCTCTATTCTGTTCGTGAACATTTTCTTCGGAACTCTGTATTCTTTTTTAAAGTCAGCATTCAACCAGAATAAAGTAAATTCAGAGCAAAGGTCTGAATTCAATGTCGAAGACTGATTCAGGTAATGCATATACTGTATTGAAATAATAAGAAGTTATAATCCTTTCTCCAACAAAACAAAAATGAATATGCAGTTTGTAAAACAAATGAAATACAATGAAATGATCATCTGTCATTATTTATCTCTGAGTTTATCATAACAAAACTACGCGCCACTTCCTTTTCCATGTCAGGAAGTAGGCCTACCATCCAACCATCATTAAAATCTTAGTGGTATTCTCTCGATGTGCCTATATACAAATACACCTCGGCGCAATGGAGACGATTCTTTATCAAAATCACAGGAATATTATGTGGTCTACATCTTTGGGTCAATTAAAAGTTTTACGACCAACAGCTGCTCAATCACACACACACACTCGCGTGCGCGCTAACCGTATAAGTTGCCATGTAATAAATTTAACAATGAACTCTATCTACAGCATCTATCTAAAGAATTCTATGAAGTCTATCTACACACCCAACGACTAAACGTCACAAATCACTAGTCTCCAGTTGTTACACACTATACTCAATATGTTCATTACTAAACCGTTGAAACGCGTTATTTTTTAATTGTCCAAGCCAAAAAAAATGAAGATTCCGCACGATGGAAAAAAGCCTTTCGACATGCTCAGATCTTTAAAGACTGGATCCTGATGTAGACAAAACCGTGTGTACTTAAACTGGATTGGTTAAATGAGTGGTGCCATCACTAAATCTTCTGCTACAAATAAATTAGTTCGCAAATGATTAGTATTAATTGATTAAAATACATATCAACAACCTTTTTTATACAATTCAATCAACTAAAAATAAATAAATGACACTAAACATCGTATGTTTACGCAGACTAAACATCGTTTTAAATAATATTAAGGAAGCAACTGAAGACACCGAATGTCCACATATATGTAAATAACATTAAAATACCGAGCAATTCTTTGCCGATAAACCCGAAATATTCATACTCCGTCACTATAAGCGATATAAGTTTTACTGACAGAAAGAAGTGACGATCTTATCTCTAAAGAAAGTAGCTTTTTTTAGTTTCGTTTTTAATTACGCACCCTACTTTACCGCTATAAAAAATTAAATTATTTTTGTAGAATGAATTTACAAAATGAGTACTATATTATAAGCTGAATTATAATAATTCACACCATTTTGGCGAGTGCTTAGTGGAAGTAGTATCTTATCACCACCATCTTTGAGTATATTTTTAATGCGTACACCGACACAGCACAGTCGAACTACCTTAGAACCTCATGAATAAAACCACAGATACACTCTTTCATCAAAATGTAACACAAAAGTGTTTTAGCGCTCCTAGACGCAAAAATTAAAGGTCACATTACAGTATGTGAATACACAACGTGTAACTCAGACGCTGACCCATCTTCTCCTTAACTCTATCGGTAATAAATGACAATTCATTTGAAAAAAAGAAAATTATTCTATCGTTTTCTTAAATCACCTTACCGAAAAATATACCGCAACATCTCTTTGTTTATTCGTTACAGAGAGAATGGCTAGTTATTAATTACTTTGACAGGGACACAGTTGGACTGCTGCTGGGACTAGGAAACATTATTAGTGAAAAACCATACTCAGATGCCGCATTTAGAAAACAACTCTAAAGGAAATAAAGTAACCTCAAAAGAGTAACCCGTTAAATAAATCGTATATATATGCAGCACCTTTGGTACCAATTAATGGTTAGCAAACGTTTAAGACGTCAGAGCACAGAAGATAACGAGTAACAGCCGTACAAGATGGATCCTGTGCCGATTGTTCGCTTTGCGACTTAACCGTTGTAACATTCCTATAGCGTAAGACACACCTCTCGAATTACTACTGGTTAATTTACACAAACTGTTATCAAGAAAGTAACAGAACTTTAATATTTGATATAATGCTGATTGCAGAGAAATATATCTGTTATAATACTGATTACAGAGAAGTTCCTGGAGTTCTGAAGAAGTAGACGAACACAGAACACTAGAATGGCTCGAAACTGACCAAATGATAAAGGGTTTTAAATCAGTGAACGACGAGCAGATGGAATGATAAAAAGACGAAAAGGAAATAACAAAAGCGACATACATCAGTACGAAGAAAAAGTGTAACATACTGATAAAGAGAGCGTTTCAGCGTGTAGGATTGCAGATATCTACACGAAATTTGCAGATACCTAGTCGGGATGAAATTTTGCTGCACAACATAATTATCTGTTATGCAAATTACGGTCTTTCATTACGAAAAAATGTTTTTCTGCACAGAAACAAAAACAGGATCACGTCACACTTTAAAAGGGATAAAACAAACTTGTTTTCCAACAAGTGTCACTGAAAACATGTATCGACAATATCATATTACTTATACGGTTTTACTATATTAGGCCTATACTTATCATTTCTTTTCAGCATATTATGGTTTATTATATTCGTTTTCATGGATTTTTTTTATTTACAAGTTAGCAATTCTATCAACTAACAACTACATCTGCATTAACCGCGATTATATGTCGTTTTTGTTTTATCTGGGATACCATTAGACCGGATAATAGAGAGTTAGCTCCTTTTCCAACTACAGCAAAATCATACATTTTAGATGAAACGTACTACGGATGTTAACTTCAATACAATTAACTTAAAACATCAAGAACATCATAACTAAAGCTACTACTCTACTCGCCTGCCTTTGTAAAGTCTATAGGCCTAAACATGCTTCAGTACAATTTTCAAATAACATACAATCTGAAACAAGCTACCAGCAATTTGGCACGATTACATTTATTATTTAGGGTTAGTTCATTTTCCACGGAAGTCTTTGGAAGATCACGCACAGAATTTAGACGTGAATATGGCGCGCTAGTATCATAATACATACTTTTTTGTAATAAAAACGTATTTTGACAATCGTGTTTTCAAATTTACGTCACAACAATTACGGCACTTAAGCCTACACGACGAAAAAAAGCTATTTAACAAGTAGATTTAACGCGGAAAATACTGCACTCCAATCCAGCATCTTTAGACACGTACGACTAATGCGATCAAATGACAAAATTATCGTACCGTTTACAGTGTGCACAACCATATGCCGTCATGAAAATATTATACAATATAAATTGTAACTGTTATAATCCGGTGTAAAAAAATTTGATAATCCACAATCATGACGGTGAAAATAAAAAACATTTTACATAACAAACAGAAAATTAAACAAACATTTTACCCTGAACAGAAAATCTGTATGTAAAAGCGACCCCTTTTCATTGATTTTAAAAGTAAAGTGGGTTATTGCATTCACTGGCTACGAACTCTTAAAACATAACAAAATGATGCAGCGTATAACCAGTAGCGGGCAACAAGTTCCCTCCCACAAACGAAAATAGAGCTAAATGACCAGTTTAGAGCTACAGGGTTAATGCCGTAAGTGGGTACGTACAGACATCTATACCTGACGTTCTAAAACAAAAGTGACTTGAATCGTTTTACCATTATGCCTATTCAATCACCAACAACAACCAAGAAAATGCTTTCAGCGCAGACAGAATAAGAATGACACAACAGTATTAATAGAATAATTGGCAGTAGACATTTCTTTCTTCAACACACTCTCTTCATTGAGAGAACTATGACGGGCGCCCAGCCAACAAATATCGAAGCGGGTGTCTGTGAGACTGAGACTAAACTTTCCAATGGCAACGAGCCAAAAAAAGTGTCAAAATATGAAACATACGCACGCTCACACAAATGTCAAAGTGAAGGCATGTGAATATTTGTAAAGAAAATTAAAACGGAGTGCTTCAAACTAAGATGCCATGCTTTCTTGTGAACGTCGAAACGAAATTATTTTTGAAATCGAAACGAAATTAAGTCTACCCACGACAATGGATTAGTTAACGTGTTTAGTTCTATTAATCGTCTGAGAATAATAACCTGAAATATAATAATGTTTGAGACAATATAATATAGCTGAAACGTTAGGATATTCTTAACGGGCATACACGAAATTCAGGTAAGCTAAATATTTTGTTAAACTGTAAAAGCATTTTGTATAAATTCCGTTATACAAATATTGGATGCGTTAAAGCATTTGCTACTATGATTTCCGTCCACGCATAAAATGATACAGCGGACACGCGCACGGCGCGAGAGGGAACGCCAGATATTTAGAACAAATATAATTTCTCATATGCAAATACAATTTATCGCATTTTTATTGTTGTATTTGCTTACAGGAAACATGCTCTTTTGTAGTTTACTTATGGAGAAAGTTGTGATGAAAAATAGTCTCCTCCTCAAAACAGCCAAAATAACAACTTTTATCTATAACACATCTGCTCAGCTAGTAATAATCATCAGCTATCCCGTAATAAACGTAATTAAGAAATACCGCTTAAAAGTTACAAGATTGTATAGTTACGTATGGTTGGTGCTGCTAATAAAAATTCGATCCATACGATCCGTAAAAATTTTAACCGCCTGGACGTTAATATATCTGGTTAAATGGCAAATGTGTGCCATTAAGTCAATTTGAGAAATCGGTTACAAATGAAAGTGATTTTGTACATTTCTGTGATGTACGCCCGTTTCGCTATTAGGCTACTACCCATGTTTCTGGATTCAATGAAATCGTATCTCTGTTTAGTAATGGAGAAACATGCTAATGCGTAATGGATAATAACGGGCACGCACAATATATTGGCTAACAAAATACAGTGTTTTCTGTGTGCGGGGGGGGGAGTCGAATCCACCACTTATAATCACTTCAACAATAACCAACGTACAATTAACATGATAAATAATATCAGTAACGTCTGTATGAAAACTTTCTTTATATTTTCCATCTTCTTTGTTTTGTAAGATTCGAAGACCACACAAAATTGTTAATGAACACAGATTAAACGCGTAACTGTACAATTCATCCTGAAGACGATCCTAAGTGTTTGTTCAGACTATGCGAGAACGGGAATGACGAGAAGATTCCCTCCTTAACGCACCAATTATCATCAGATTATCTTATTCCATTGCTTTTACAGTTGTCGCTACTTCCTTTCTACGCTACTATTGTGAAAACTGCCATTCCTCAGCGAATTATTAGCTGTAGCAGAGGAGATTCTCAATCTCAGGCACAGGCTCTGAAGCATCCCTTAGGGCTCTCCTTGTACAATTTTTAGCAACTACACTGATAAAAGACACAGGCCTCTACTAAACATAGGCTACTAAAAACACGTTATCACTTACATATATTATACAAAATGTCCGGCGTATTAATGCACGACCGACACCATTAATAACATACACGGACAGAATGTAATCCAGAGTAGCAAAATTTTAATTTTTTGCAATTCATAAAATCTTAAGTTCCGATCTTGCACTACCTAGTCATTATTACGAGTATACTCTAGGTCATTAATTCAATCAATTATATTCCATCAGTTTATTTTCAGAGGAACAATTAATTATGAATAATCATTTAAAACCAAAAATCAGGCTTGTACTCATTACGAGTAATGTTAATCCTGTCCACTGGACGTTCCCAATCCACTTGGCAATCCATTGGCTACTCATGCCAATCAACAAAAAGACACTGTAAGGGTATACGCGTGTACAATGACATCACTTTACTCAGGGCAACTTCTGTTTGCGGGATTATTATGATTATTTGCCTCTTGCAGGAAGTGTGATTCGTCGCAATAACTGTTCCTTTCTCCGACTGTGTTAATCATTTATAAAACGTTTATTTAAAAGTTTGTTTTGTCGATCAGTACTACCTATGGATGATTGTTTTCTAACTCACTCAATTCGTATAGCTTGTATTATTATACGCTACACTAACATCATGATGGCTGCGATAAAATGTTTTGTTATAGACTTTCAGTATCCACCGCACATTTCATAAACGAAAACGTGTTTATTTCCGATATACTGTTTTGATTCATAAACTGTCTTCTCTTAGTTTTAACTCGAGAAAAAAATATTCTACTAGCCTTCAGAAACAAAGAAACAGCGACGTACGGCCGTCGGCGAGATTCTGTTATTTCCTAGCACGTCGCCTTGCCACCAATTACTACCACAACGAGGTACTTAACTACTAGTATTTGTGGAAAAGAAACAGAGACGTACTGCCGTCGCCGGGATTCTGTTATTTCCTAGCACATCGCCTTGCCACGAATTACTGCCATAAAAAGGTATAACTACTAGTATTTGTGGAAAAGACACGTTAACACAGAATAATGTAATATTTAATAACTTCTTCAGTTTTCAACACTCAATTTCCATTTCACACAAATATGCTCCCATAGACGTACCCTACCTGCTCGGTCTATTTAATGACATCTCTTATCAACACGAGCTGTAAAACGCTGGAAAACTACTATGAAGAAATCACTGTTTGTCAGAACAGAACGTGTGTATAGAAACTTTTGGGGAAGAACGCTTGAACAACACAACACAACACAGCAGTACATCATCCTGTTACGTTTCTGCTTCATTGTTTGAAATTAATAGTTATCCCGTTACTGCCACAAGCCACAGTCAACTTTTTTTTCCATTCATACTAATCAGCGTCGATTACTCTGACTTTTCTACTAGTAATTGTATACAAACCACTATTTTGTCTTTGGTATTGACGAGCGCTTTCGGCAGTCAAGCCATCTTCAGGTCATTTACCAACCTGAAGATGGCTTACCAATTAACCATTGACTGCCGAAAGCGCTCGTCAATACCAAAGACAACATAGTGGTTTGTATACAATTACTAGTAGAAATATTTGAGACCACTAACACTCCAATATAACAATAGATTACTCTGACGTTTGAACACGATGTGACGAACACGACCAAGCTGTTCGTATCAAATACTTTCACTCTCAGGTATGTCGCGTCTGCATAAAAGCACCAATTTACACCCGTTTACTTCCAACAAGCGCGGCAAAGGTTTCTGTCGCGCGGTCTCTAGGGTAGGGCAGCATGTTTTTCAGAAGGCGCGTCATGATTTTTGCTGCGCGTGTGCAATAAAAGGTTCACTTCCCTCCGTTGTTTTACAAAACGCGCAAGATGACGCACAGCAGAAAACATTGTCGTGCGAGTGCATAAAACGGGCCTTACAAAACGCACCGCAAAATGACGCGCGGAAGAAAAACCTTTTCGCGCGAGTGCATAAAAGGGGCCTTACAAAACGCACCGCAAAATGACGAGCGGCAGAAAACCTTGTCGCGCGAGTGCATAAAAGGGGCCTCAAACGATAATAACGTTTCTCATTCTGAACACTGTTAACTGATCATAAGAGAGTTCTTATCAATGCCCGATCTAAAGGACGTTATTTTTATGATAGAGGGACTGTTTACAGACGCTGCCAAAATCAGAATTACGAGTCGGCCTGACTCACCACTCCACCGGAACTCTTCAAGCAAAAACATATCGCGTTTTCAGACTACCACTGTGTAAACGGAACTAAGTACCTCCGCTATAGAAAAAAAAAACAGTTTAGTTGGAAACATTATTAGCCGGGCTAACACCGTGCCAATTGTTACCGACACTGATGATGGCAACCGAAACTGCAGACGACGGCCCGACAGCCCGGCTAATAATGTTTCCAACTATGTGACGTCGGCCGTGAGAAGTTTTAGGAAGTTTATTTAACATTTGGTGATACAAAATCAAGTGGGATTCGTTTGAATATATCATGAATAACACATGACCTCGCGGTAAAACTAATGGACGCTTACAGCGCTATGTACAGTACGAATTAACACCAAGTGCAGTTAATTAGACGAATAAACAAACTGGCTTTGTCTGCGAATAGTTCGTTGCTCCTCCTCGATTCACATAATTTTTGGCACAGAGTTGTCACAAACACTTGCTTAGAGTTCTTACCATAATCTATGTAAAAGTAGTTAAACAAAAATAAAAGAAACATTTGGTTATAGCAACTATAATCATTACAATATCGCCGCGACACGAGTTTTAGTCTGTACTTTACAAAATTTAGTATTTTATTCAGTTAATGCATACAACAATCGTACACACCATGCTATATCGCATGGGCCAAAAACAGGTACAGTATATAGTAATGCAGTGATTATTTTTTTCTTAGCAGGTACTGTGAATATGGCAGGGAACTTGAGTAAAGACCAAAGACAGTGGATTTTGCAGCAGTCTTGGAAACAGAAAATACCAAGCGGGTGCGCACACCATAGGTAGAAGCGTTTAAACTGCGCAACCGACACACTTGACAATTTATCGCATCAGAGACAAGTTTGACGCAACGGGTGAGGAATTAATGCACTAAACGTTGGACGTACTTAGGTCGTCTATGACGAGAGGAAAATGAGATGAGTCGCTACGACACTCGTCAGCGGCCAAAAAAGTCCACACGTCATGCGGCTCACGAACTATCCTTGCCGAGAACGTCATTGCGGCTCTTAATGGATAAACGTAATTTAAAGCCGTACCGCTGGTCTTCTGGAGTACGACCCAGACCAGGGGTTGCAATTTTATGAAAGCATGCGTAACCACATCTATGACGAACAAGACTTACTTGATAAGACCATATGGCCAGACGAGACCTGTTTCAAGTTGTCAGACCACATTAACAGGCATAACTGTGTTTATTGGGCAAATTAAAATCCCCATTTTACTATGGATCTCAATTAATCCAGCTAGGTGCCACAGTATGAGGTGTATTTTCCAGTGAAGGTATCCTAAAAGCAGTTATCTTTGATGGAACTGTTAATGATAACAATCACCTACATATATTGTTACATACTTGAACAGACTCACGCACATATTACGCAGAGCTCTTCTTGAATCTAGAAATGAATCCTTTCAACACTACATCACAAACTTATCTCCTGAAGACTACTCTATCTGGAGAGCCGCAAAAACGTTCAAAAGACCGATAGTAACAGTTCCTCCAATAAGAAAACCAAATGGCAGCTGGGCACGGTCAGACGAAGAAAAGGCTGAAGTCTTCACAAATCACCTTGCAAACGAATTCAAACCCATACCATATGACGATGCAGGTAATAATGAAATAAATGATTTCCTTGATAGTCCTTGCCAACTACATCTACCGATCAGAGCTTTTTCACCAACAGAAACAAGACATGAGATCAAACTAATAAACTCCCACAAAGTTCCAGGATATGACTTAATAGTTGGAAACATTCTGAAACACTTACGAAAAAAGGCAGTTGTCTTCTTAACAATAATTTACAACAGTATGCTTTGTATCTGCTACTTTCATATACAATGGAAATTTGGCAAAATTATAATGATTCCTAAGCCTGGGAAACCTCTTACTGAAGTTACTTCATATCGACCGATAAGTTCCTAGATCTAGATCTAGATCAAATATCCTACCTATGGCGTCAAAGATGTTTGAGAAGCTCTTGCTAAAAAGGCTAAAAGAACATACCCCTATGGACACTCTCATACCATATCATCAATTTGGGTTTCGAGAAAACCACTCTACCATAACAATAATGCCGTAGACTGTCATGAAAAGTATGGAAGAGAAAAAATTGTGTGCTTCGGTCTTCTTGGACGTACAGCAAACGTTCGACAAAGTGTGGCACGAGGGGCTCCTCTACTAGATCAAACGTAAGTTACCTAGTCAATTATATTTTCTGCTAAAGTCTTATTTGTCCGATAGATATTTTCAAGTTAAAGTCAATAACGCTTCATCCGATTACCAACAAATACACTCTGGAGTACCCCAGGGCAGTGTTCTAGGGCCATTCTTGTACACAATATACACAGCAGACGCGCCAACCACCACCAATACACTGATTGCTACATTCGCTGACGACACAGCCGTATTATCATCCAATGAAGACCCACTGCTAGCTGCTGAGGATACACAAAACCATTTAAATATCTTGGCAGAATGGTTAAAATAATGGTGAATCAAAGTAAACAGCGACAAATCGACGCAGATTACGTTTACTACAAGACGCAGCAGATGTCCACAAGTAACAATAAACAACAACCCAATACCAATGAAATCGGAAGTAAAATATTTGGGACTACACTTAGATGAGAAACTAACCTGGAGATCACACATTAAGGCAAAGAAGCAACACCTACCAATAAAAACTAGACAAATGAATTGGCTAATAGGAAAACGATCGAAATTATCTCTGGAGAGCAAACTAATTAGGCCTATATACAAAACGATACTAAAGCCAATATGGACTTATGGCGTCGAGCTATGGGGTTGCACCAAGCCATCTAACACAAAAATCCTCCAAACATTTCAATCGAAAACTCTCCGCATAATAACAAACGCTCCATGGTTTGTCTAAAATCAAACCATTCACGAGGATCTCAAAATTCCACTCATCAAAGAGTGATTCAAACGCAAGCTATAAAATACAGAGAACGGATTACAGATCATCAAAATCACTTAATTAGGCAATTGTCCAACCGGCAGATAGCAGAAAGAAGACTGAAGAAAAATTGGCCAGAAGATCTAGGTCAGATGAGCAGCTGAGAACTGTCGATGGACAGTATCCGCTTCACATCAATCTTCATTCATCACATTTACACATTTACTTAATAATACTTATGTTCTAATTTGAGTATATTGTAAATTTGCATATTTTAAATTAAAAAAAATATATATATATATATATATTGCGCGACGCAGCAGTGGCACAACTCAGAACCAGGGCTGCTAACAACTCAGAACCAGGAGCTGTACTTCCAGCAAGATGGAACAACTCCTCATTATACGTTGGTGTAAGGAACTACCTTGACAACATCATTCCCACAGCATTGGACGGTCGACGAGGCAGCATTGCCAACCGCTACGTTCACTGGAACTTAATGGAGTTCATTTTTTGGAGCGTAGTAGAAAATAAGATTTATGAATGAAGCCCCAAAACAGTGGTCGAAATGAAAGAGTTCATAAGAGGTGCATTTAGAGACAGCGACTCAGACCGCAATTTGTGTCGAACTGTGTGTGTAAAGTGATTCGGATAGGTTGGATGCATGTTGTAACGTTGATGTATATTAATGTATTTCGAGCACTTAATAGACTAAACAACTTAATTTAAATGTTAAACTAACTAAATATGAAACAACTAAGCATCGTCACAATGCTAATATCTGGAAAGAACCATCAATAAAATCAATTTAAAATGTTACGAATAATAATAAAACAAACCATTATTTACTACTTTAATATCATTATTTATTACTACTAATCCAAGAGAAATATACTATGTACTGTATGTACCTACTTTTGGGCCACCGTTTATTTTGCTTTATAAATTTGTGTAATTCTCAATCTTAATGTTAAAAATTTTCAGGCAAAAAATTATCCACAAAAATATTTTCTTTTTCCTATTTTTTTAAATACGTTTTTGCAAAATATTTAAGCAAATACCAGGCAACAACTCGGTCATTGTGTGCAAAAAGTATTACACATCAACAGTGCAAACAACGCATTCATATACAGGGTGATTCACGAAGAAACGGAAATACTTCGGGAGATGAATCTACATCGAAAAATAAGAAAAAAAGTTCATATAAACATAGGTCCGGAAATGCTTAAAAAAAACCCCATTTACTGTATTTGTCCAATAATATTTTTATTTATTTTTTTTCAAAATTTGTTGGTAAAATTATTAACTGTTTTTTATTCAACTTTTCTTGCGTTTACAAGATCTTTTTAATTATGTATTTATTTACTTTATTTTATTGTTTTATTTGAAGATATTCTTGGACATTACAAGTATTATTCTTTTAGTATAAAAATTAACGCATTTTTCCAGCCAAGTTTCGGATATTTTGATGTTAATAAAGTTTATTTTTTGCAACTTATTTTTGTTTTGTAGTTTACTTATTTACATCAATTTTCTCAAAATTTTCTACAAATTTAGTTCAAAAGAATTAGGTGTTTATTACCCATTTAACAATGTTATTTGTACATCAAACATAAAAAACGGGGTTTTCACCCCAATTTATTTCCGTTCTACACCAGATTTCTCAAAAACTATTGCAGATATGGTTCTGGGACCTGTTTTATTCGATTTTTCAGGTCAAATACCTTAAGAAACTACCACTTTCGCCCCTTACTTAACGTCCTAAAAAATTCAGGACGACCTCATTTCACCTAGGGAATTGAATTCCAGGCGAAATATTTCGCTAGCTGTAACTCGCTAACGAAGCATTTCCGGACCTATGTTTATATGAACTTTTTTCTTATTTTTCGATGTAGATTCATCTCCCGAAGTATTTCCGTTTCTTCGTGAAACCCTGTATAAATGATATAATTATGTACGTTCCCGTAGTATTGTAATGATCTTTATTTCGTTTATCTCAAAACGTGTGTTAATATAAACAAATAAATGGCCCATTGTATAGTATTTCAACTAGGCTCAAAAATCAGTTGCTCAAATATCAGTTGATGAGAACAAAACAAACAGAATATCACGTGAACACCGTAGTTGCAGCAGAATGCTGTGGTATTTTTGTTCCGCATTCATAAAGAAAACTCGAAGTAAACTACCCCACATATTTGTTTTTCGGTTGGGTAGACGTTTCGGCGACATATGTACCGAAGCGAAAAACAAATAGCGATACCGAGGTTTTGTCACTAACGATATAATAACAAGTAAACGAACAAATCTAGTAATATACACACTAACTACACGTACAGTGCACTTCTACATTAAGAGTAGTATGTGTAGGAAATCACGAAATTACAGTTTTGAAAGTTAGGCTTATGTAGGCTATATCTGTTATCAGTTGTACGCGCATTTTATACTGCCTTGTCTTTTATTCCATTATCGAAGATGTCATATGGGTTGTGATCGTCATCCTACCATCACTGTAATCCATTACTTTGTCCACTAGTATAAGGCCTCAGCAAAACCGCGATAACCAATTTAGGCTAAAGGTGAATTTCATCAACATAGGCTTTCTTCCATCGTCAACAACACGTACCACATGCACAACGTCCTATCACCGACCACCGTAATTCACACCGCATAATACTAATGGTTACAGACCGACCTACAACAACAGTAACAGATGATAATCTGATAGGCCTAATCACCGCGTTAAGACATTTACACGAAGTGTTACTTAACGCTGGAAGCCTGTGGTCTTGGTAAACGCACTGCACACATAATACAATTAGCCAAAATTGCTCTAGCTGTTCACGACCACCAAACATATACGAAATTAAAACAAGAAAAGCGTTTTGTTTTCTAAACAAATTTAATTATATTCCTCCAAGCTCATGCTGAACTATAGCCGTTAAATACGTTCGTACAAACACTCAAATGACTATCGTAATGCTGCTAATTATATACATACAAGTTACTACATTGTGTCACGTTCCTTTTTCTACTAACAGTTTCCAATGTGAAAATTTAAATATATTTATGTACTACAGAATATTTTTTCCGTGATAGTAAGCACTGAACCAGGGACACAACCACAATTAACATTATCTCCTCGCGTACTTTGGATAATCACCTTGGCTCCTTAGTAATACGAGTTCGTTACACAACGTTTGCTATACCTACAGTATACGTTAAAGTTGCGTAGTATCCGTAACATGAATATTAAAGTAGATAGCCGTCTGTATCTTGCATTAAGTGTGCAATAGCAGACGTTTAGCACGAAGTCGTGACATTATGGTATTGTTACAAATATAACTCGCTAATAACTTTCACACCGTTTTGAACCGTTTCCTTAACACATTTATTACGTAAATTAAAACCATTATTAAACTATTATGACTTTGCAACACCGTTGCATCCTTGTTTTGATACTTCTGCTTAAAATTCGTGAAATTTTACTAAATTTCTCACGATTTGGGTTTAACACGGTTTGGAATTTTTGCACTCTAAGCTTTTGTCGGCATATTATATTTGCGCTTTTTATTGATACGTACTCGATGTTTTCTCGGACTTATTTGTTCTTACCTGTAAAACGTGACTACACAGGCCGTCAGCCGTTTTTAATATTCTGTTTTCTATATTACAACAAATTTGTACAAAATCTACATCGCTAGGAATACAGGTGGGCACCCAGTTCAGAGAATTCCCTTCGGTGTATTGAATTACGGAGAATCCTGTCAATTTCCTGTCCTGTGTATTGCGGAAAACCTTGAATACACAAGTTAGTGTTTGCTTTTTTCAATTCGCGTTTGACATTTTAAATGTTCCAATGTTTAAAGCGAATTAGAATAATATTAGATCGATTTTTTTTCTTTTTAAATTGTAAGTTTCGTGTCTGATCATTCATCTGTACAACAGTAGAAAGGATTTGTGTATCTTTTATACGAAGATACAAACCTGTAAATCGTGTTGCACTTGGGGAAGTTTCAACGTCCAAAAGGAAAACAGTCTGGTTCGAAAAAATGAAGATGGCATCACCAAGAAATTTTATTTCTGGAACAAAATTTTATACTGACGTCATCGTATTCGAAATCCGCGAGCGCGGCACCTACAGTGTCTATTTACTGACATTTTATCAACATGGGATTATAAAAGGCTGGAAAAATTATCAGTTTTAACTCAACCGCTTGGCATTTGTCTGTCTATCTATCTATGTCGAGTATGTCTCACACTTTTGAACGGAACAACGATCTTCTTACAATTTACGTTTTCATAATTTTACCTCACGAATACATTGGTTTTGAGACTAAACCTTCCAAAAAATAAGGGACAGGAAGCGAAAATGAGAGGGGTCAAAACTTATAAAATAGCAAAAATCAATGGGGTGTCAAGTTAAAAGGCCTTTAAACCAAAATCTCTACACAGTTCCAATTTTTGGAAGTTTCAAATTTTGTCACACTAATCTGCAATGTTGGGGAAAAGTCATAAAATTTCAAGTACGAAATCGAAATAAAGAAATTTTCAGTTAAAGTCTGATTAATTATAATGTTTAGTTTTGGGAATTTCAACATCTTTGGACATTAGGATCAAAAAGAAAATAATACAATTTGAAAAAAAAATTGTAAATATCATAGCAACTATCAGATTAAAATATGAAGTACGAGAAACGATACATTTCTCGACTTTATTCATCCTTTAAAAAATTAAAACTTATTAATTTGACTGTATTTAGTAATAAATATATTGTGCTCACAATAACGAATTCTGAACGAATTCTCATAATGAACGAATTCTGCAGATGACAACGCTTACCAGCAGTAAATAAATGATTATTCAGCTGAAAGACATAATATTTGTCACTAAGAGATTACACATTAATACCTAATAAAACGCCGCGTTTCTAATGGTTTGAACTCCAGTTATCCATATGGTTTAGGCCACGGCCACACGAAGCGTGTTTTCACGCTGCGTGACAGCTTGAAAACCATCTGGAAAAATAAATCCCTTTCAAAAGGATCTGGGGTGGCCAGACGCAGCGTGCTTTCCCGCCGACCGCGGAAGTAACTGGCGCGTTCCCACGGTCTCATGCTGACGAATGCGTCCAGACCTATTTTTCTGCGTGAAACGCTCAGTCACTCCGTAGCTGTACGCACTCTTATCTCTTGAACTTTAGATAAGAGTAATTCAAAAGAGGGAACAGACATTCTGTAATACTCAGAAAACGTTTGTGGATGTTCTTTTAACTTGGTATGTAAAAACACGAACTTCCCTTTTTCTTGTCTGTCCATAACAATGGGATGCACCCAGTACTTTCTCTGTCGCCGACGGCGAACAATCAATAAAGCACACAATGTCCTAACCGCATTTTTGTTAATTCTACACGGATTCATAACGCTTGCCGCACCCAGTGACAGACAAATCAGGACTGAGTTCACGGGAAACAAGCGCACAGTGTGGCCACGTCCATGGCGGGATTTTTAGCTGCGAGAAAACAACACGCTTCGTGTGGCCGTGGCCTTAAACGTCATGATTCACCAAACTAACACTCAACAGAAATCAACTTGCTCTTGTTTACTTCATACTGGCGTGGTGTTTCATCCCAATAGGTATATTATAGTAAGAATGGGAACCAATAACGTATAAAACATTAAGATTTGATACATACTGGACAACACTACCACCTCCCACAAAAAGGCTGCCAAGTATATTTACTTGCAACTAATTTCTCTTTTTAGTATCCGACCTGCATTCATTGATTTTTCACAATACTTCAGATATCATTTCTTTATTATTTTTCCTTCCCTTTGCATTACATACACAATTGTACACATACATTTAATGCAGTGCAGGCCAGATACTTGAGCATTCTCATATGTTCATTGTGTAACTAACACAAGGTGAACCGACTACCGAAATTTTACAAAACGCCTTTGACAGGGATAGAGCACGGCGACAGACACAGAGAGAAGAGTCGACCTGTGTGTCCTGACAATGCAGTGTCTATTATTAAAGCCCTATTGTCATCTTTTAGCTTTGATCAACATGCTCGCTATTACAATCGCGTCGTCTCTCGGCCACATGCCCGTCATGAGACTAACATTAAAAATGCCCTTTGATTCTAAAACCCTATACATTTGTCTAGCTTTTATATTCGAGACATTGAGGAATATAATTCGTCAGAGAAACGTGCTTTAAGGAAGATAAAAGAATATAGCAAAACTCAATCGGCATGCTTAATCGTCAGCTCTATATAATAAATCCATGCCGTAACCATTAAATTTACTTCTAATTGCCGTTATTCAAATAACGAAATACGTGTGTGGTTATCGATCCATGTCGGCTCGTATGTACCACATGAGCACCGTTCTGCACGCAACCCGTGAATATCGTTTCATGCTAAAAGCGGAGACGTAATTATTTCCGAATGACCACTAGAGTACGCTTCATGACTACAAACACACACAATGATAGGTGACGTATCCTACCTTCCAATATTCTTGCTGTATACCCAACATAGTCGCTTACATGTCTACCTTGCCTTCCACTCGTCTCCTTCTTTCATATGATTTAAATGACGTTTAATTTCCAGTATATATATATATATATATATATATTTATTTTTTTTTTTAATTACTGCCCATGTAAAGTACTATGAATTCCGACACGTTTTCTATAAGAGAAGAGACAGCTCGATCGTTTTTGTTTGCTTCCAACATATATTCGAAAGCATTTCCATGCCGCGTAGTCGAAATATTACACACACATGCGCGCGGTAGACATATATGTGTAACTAAGATTCATACTATTTTAAAACTAACACAACATCAGCTGAATATTGCTAATTAATTTATCGAACTAGATTTGTATTTGAATTACATCTAGTACTTGCACAGTACATTACTCCGGTAAGTTCAAATACAAGCAGTAAACAAATAATTTTATCTACGATTATCAGGAACTAATATTAGCTTCTTAAGGGCAAAGACTGATAGCGTTCAATAATACAATAGCCTGAAAACTCTTTATTGTAAAGGATACCGTCAAAAACAAATGCTGTTGGTTCTAAATAGTGAGAATTACATAAAATATAATTATATACAGTACTATATGCGTAACGTTATTTCAAATTGGGGCCTATATGACACAATAAGAATAGTGGTTGAAGAAATAATGATTATCACGTATAGTAGTCTATTACGTGAGGAATTTTCTGCCGATTTTGAGTTAGTGTCCATGGATCCTTCTTATTTTTTTCCAAAATCTTCACAAAGGGTTATAAAATAAAGTTAAGGAAATTTTTTGGCCCGCTCTTTGTTTTCACCCCTTTTTCGGGGGTGAAAAAAAATTTAATTAACCCCGGGAACCGATAGAGAATTAATTCTAAGCAAAAAGGTAGTATACACTTTTTCGAAAAAATGTGTTGTTTGCGAGTTACAAGGGTTCAAAGTTTTGCAAAAAAAAACGCGTTTTTAAAAATTAATCTGCAAATAAAACTCAAAAACGACATTTCGCGAAGCATTTGTATAACTCAAACTTAAAGCTTATTACCAGGCGAACACTTTCCACATTCATTTTATGTATAGTCTCCAGACCGCTGTTAGAACCAAATTTAAATAATTTACCTTATATTTAATCCGCTAAGCGATCTTCTGTTATATGTTTTTGTTTTGTAAAAACATATAACAGAAGATCGCTTAGCGGATTAAATATAAGATAAATTATTTAAATTTACTTTCCACATTGTTTGGTGAACACTTTCCACATTGTTTGGTTTATTTTATTTAACTCTCAATGTAAATTAATTGAAAAAAGATTTTAAAAATTAGAAAAGTTTGCTAAAAACGTCTTTAATTGATGATTAAAATACAGTTCATTAGACATTTCTAGCCCTGTATTTTACGTTTCCACGAGGTTATTAAGTGGAATGTTTTACTACAAACTTGGTCGCCGCGCGGCCGCTCCGCCAGTCACTTTCTTTCGTTAATCAGGGTATAATATATTACCAATGTCCTCAATTTTTTTGAACCATATATGTATTGCTATACAGTAACACGTAACGTTTTAAGAAAATTCAAGTTTTTGGATTTTCGCCAAAATTCGGCTTTTTTATTAAATATCTCAGTAACGATGCGTTTCATCGAAAAATTGTTATGAATTAAAAATAAAGCTTATAGAAAAACAAAACTTTTAAATTATGTTTCATTCCTTTATGATTAAAACTCGACGAGTTAAAGCAGTTTAAAGGTGTATTTTGCCGACATCGTGTAAAAAATTTTTGACTTCTAGGCAAAATATCTAGTGTACAGTAGGTTTTTTTTACTATAGTGCATGCATATGACAATAGTTGTAGCTCTTTTAATTTCCTACAAAATGCATTTTGAATGTAATTTTTTTCTTAAATACTGACCGTGTTATGACCAAAAATGTAAACGCGCTTCAACAGTTAGATTTTGTTATCGTACGTTAGGTGCCTATATGTTAGGGTGAGGTCCTCAGAGCCTATTAATTTATACTAAACTAAAATTTTTCAAATTGACAATAGAATTAAGTATTATTTTTATTTTTTTAACGTCTATTGTAAACAAAACAATATATATTGCAATTTGTCACTGTCTGTACTGCTGGTTCGTTATATCAATCGAATATTTAATTTAATAAAATAATATAATGTTTATGGTTGAACTTTTCATTGATTAAATTTTATAAGTATGGATTAAATATATATATTTTCGACTGAATTTTGAACTTTTGAATTTTGAATGTACCCAATTTCAGGACTTCAAAGTAATACACTTTAGGGGTGGTTTTCAAACCCTTTCAAGTCTAACCCTTGCGTCGGTAGTATTCCTTGACGTCACACTCATAATCAGCACCCCCAAAAACCTATAGATACTTACTTTCGAGGCTTTGACCGGCATTCTCGCGACGTTTAATACTTACACTCCCTGATTATCGTCTGCTTCAACCCTTTAAAACTACGCTTTGCGTCGAATATAATTTTAGACGTCACAATCGTAATCAGCACCCCCAAAAACCTACAAGTACCTAATTTCAGGGCTTCAAAATGCATCGTCGCGTCGTTTCATATTTTCAACCCTTTAGTGGTGAGAGCGGGCCAACATTTTTCCTTAACTTTGTTTAGAACCTTTTAGGAAGCGATAGCAAAAGGAATCAAAAAATTACATGGACACTAACTCAAAATCGGCAGATAGGCCCTTTGTCATGCCTCACGTAGGTAATAGACTAATAGGCCTAGAAACCATTACATACGATCAAAAAATTCCAAACATTAAACAAAAATAAAAACTTCAGGTCAATTAACTTTTAATGTATTAACCGTTACCACAGAAATCTGTCAACACCCTCCGTAATTCTCTTTATTACTGTCACACAAATTTGTTTTATATTACAAACATACACTTGTACTAGCGCGCGCGCGCGCGCGCGATTATGTATTACACGCATATGCGTCAAAAGCAAGTCCCTTATTCGCTGGTCTACCATGCGTTTCTAAACGCCATACTGAAATATCGGTATGGAGAACCATACATGACTTCCATGTTCTAAGATTTATATTTAAAATCATATTCGAAATGAAATATTACCATAGAAACTACTTCTTTCTACTTATTGCTCCAGCCTTAACCACGGTACTGTGGTCACTAACGTATACCACCTGACGTTTTCGCACTCGATTTTCACTGATGATGGCAGTCGATGGACTGCCAAAAAGTCTGGTTTTGCAGAAAACATTGGACTACGGCTAAACAGCCCGGGAAGAAATTTTAACAAAGAACTACTTCTTCGGTGCCGATAACGTAGTACACATATAAAAAATTCTCTCCTCCCCAATCAACTATAATTTTCATTAATAGAAAATTACCCCCACCCCGTTCACCTAACCTCTTCATTTATAGATATTTCATCTACGTTTCTACAGTGGATTATTATGAGCTTCTTATTAGGATACATTATTTATCAAAATTAAGTACTTTACTCTTGTTAAAACATAAAACGTTGCAGGTAAACTACCCCTTTCTCTTAACCGATCTTCACCACAATCAATAGACCTTCAGTCCTCTACAATTCAGGGATGCATGCAAAAAAATATTTGATTCTGTTTGAATGTGCGACAGTTATCGTTCGTCATATAAAGAATTACCCTTGTTAAAACATAAAACGTTGCAGGTAAACTACCCCTCTCCCTTAACCGATCTTCACCAAAACAAAAAATCTTGGGACCTCTACAATTCAGGGGTGTATGCAGAACATTATTTGATTCTGTTTGAATTTGCGGCAGTTACCTTTCGCAAACAAAATTACCCTTCTTAAAACATAAAATGATGCTGGTAAACTACCCCTTTCCCTTAACCGATCTTCAACAAAATCAACAGACCTTGAGTTCTCTTTAA
This sequence comes from Magicicada septendecula, assembly GCA_034769895.1. Lineage (NCBI taxonomy): Eukaryota > Metazoa > Arthropoda > Insecta > Hemiptera > Cicadidae > Magicicada > Magicicada septendecula. The sequence continues at coordinate 1,043,291,220 of CM068367.1, forward strand.
TTCAAAAAGGTATGCAAAAACGTAGTCGATTCTGTTTGAATTTGCGGCAGTTATCGTTCGTCATATAAAAAATTACCCTTGTTAAAACAAAATGTTGCAGGTAAACTACCCCTTTCCCTTAACCGATCTTCACCACCACCAATAGGACTTGAGAACTCTACAATTCCGGGCTGTATGCAAAACATTATTTGATTCTGTTTCAATTTGCGGCTGTTATCGTTTGCCATAGAAAAAATTATACCCCCGATAAAAAAACGTTGCAGGTAAACTACCCCTTCCCCCTTAACCGATCTTCACCAAAACCAATAGGTCTTGAGAACTCTACAATTACGGGCTGTATGCAAAAGAGTAGTTGATTCTGTTTGAATTTGCGGCTGTTATCGTTTGCCATAGAAAAAAATTACACTTGTTTAAAAAAAAACCGTTGCAGGTAAACTACCCCTTTCCCTTAACCGATCTTCACCTAAAACAATAGGTCTTGAGTACTCTACAGATCAGGGCTGTATGCAAAACATTATTTGATTCTGTTTGAATTTGCGGCTCTTATCGTTTGCCATAGAAAATACCCTTTTAAAACATAAAACGTTGCTGGTAAACTACCCCTTTCCCTTAACCGATCTTCACCTAAAACAATAGGTCTTGAGAACTCAACAATTTAGGGCTGTATGCAAAAGAGTAGTTGATTCTGTTTGAATTTGCGGCTGCTATCGTTTGCCATAGAAAACAATTACCCTTGATTAAAAAAAAACCGTTGCAGGTAAACTACCCCTTTCCCTCAACCGATCTTCACCAAAAACAATAGGTCGTGAGTACTCTACAAATCAGGGCTGTATGCAAAAAATGATTTGATTCAGTTTGAATTTGCGGCTGTATCGTTTGCCATAGAAAAAAATCTACAGATAGACACACAGATAGACAGACAGACAGACAGACAGACAGACAGACACTTTTCGAAAAATGACTTTTTTTCATGTTTTGAGTGTAGTACAATCAGAATCTGCATTAATCTCGAACACGATTTTTTTTGCCATCACCATACTTCCATTTCCTTAAGGAACATGGAAGTAAAAATACCCACGGCCAATACGGAAGTCCCACCACAAAGATAAAAGGTCTAACGATATCTTTGTACATCGTTAAACGGAAAGAACAGTTTCCGTGTATACACTCCGTAACTCTCCCCCCCTCTTCCGGAAATTCTCACGAATAATTACGAGAATCTTATTATCTAAATACACACAAACAAACGAAGATCGATTCCCATAAACGGAATGCAGTAAAATATGGGAAGAATGAAGAAAAATAAATATTCTTCAAGTAAAACTCACAAACGTGATCATGTGAACAACGTGAATGAGGAAAACGTAAAACAGCGATATGATGTAGTTTACTTACAGTGTAATGTAAGTAATCTAGTATAATGCAATGGTTGTTGCACTATTAAGCCTTTGCAAGCTAACACCTGTGCAAACGTCGAAAACTAATGTTTTTCAATACGTTGAAAACAATCTTTTTCCCGTTAGAAGAAAGTCTCTCACAGTTCCCATCATGACGTAACACAGCTAGTTTCCCACATGGATCAGTGCTAGTAATACAAGGAAAGTTTCTGCAACGGGACTGTGATATAACACACAGGCGCTTCCGTTGTATATAAGTAAAAAATTGAGCTTTTGACATTATTTCGCTGTTACGAAGGTAAAGTAACACAAAAATCTCCCGCACCACCCAATTCTGTTTCATTTCACCCTATCTCCAACTGACTGACAACTATCGTTTATGTAACCATGTATGTGGCAGCTCAGAAAGCGATCCACGCTACTAATCATTTCTTTCATTTTGTATATTTCTCTAACCTGGAACCACCGCGCCAGTGCTTCGTATCCCTCAGCTCCTAAATTACACTCTGTCACTAAAGTTTTCGATATCCTAAGATTGAAACAAGAATTCAGATTAACAGTGGAGCTAGACGTAAGTACACGCATGTTACATTAAATATGCACGCATGCTACTAAAGTATGTAACACCCCACATTATCAAAACTGTCGAAACAGCGGTCTGACCTAAAATGATTTATAATTGATTTTGGAACAACAGACATGCGCAAATGGTAGAACGGCGTCTCTCCGACGTTCACTTCTGAGCTGCCAATTACTCTAGCAATGTCCTTAATTATAAAAATAATAGTTTCTGTAAGAGACAGTTTTAAATTAAATGCCGAATGTTTCACTTAAAAGGTCTTCTTTTGTATACACGATTTCAAAGAACTTTCAATATTATTTTATAACGAAACGTAATATGTTTACACACAAAGCTGTGTATACTGTATATCCATAACCTGCCATCGTCATCAGTTTAATCCACTAGGACATATTAAAGGAAAATACCGCAGCAGAATGGGTGTCGAAAGCGAATGGTTAATCGAACAGAAATATACTCACACGCTGCACAACGTATAAGAATGTCATTCTTTAATCAGGTGATAACCAAATTTTCCGCAGAAAATCAGGTTGCACTGTAGAATCCTGCATTGAATAAATTTACATTTTCGCGCCAACGTGCGTAATAGAATAACTGAAGCCCCAAATTAATATCGCATATGTCTAGACCCGTGTAGCCTACGTAAATATCATTTGTCTCTAGATATCATCAACAGGTACACAAATATTTTATCAATATAATTTTTTATCAAACTCGGCAGCCCCACCTCTAATGTCCGACGTCTGGAGTTGAATACTATACTACAAATATAAGAAAATAAGATATCATACTCTTCAAAGATGGCTGGATTACGAATTTTTTCAATTTATAATCCGTACAACTTTATTATTCAATCTATCAACTTTTTTGAAAGGCTGTGAAAGTCAAAATAACAAAAATTATTACATAGAGTATTTTCGAAGTTTAAAGACCTACTTTTAAACACGGTAAATTGGTTATCACAGGAAAAAGTAATTGTCTTTAAACTTAAATCTTAAACCGAATGAATTTCATGAAAAACTATTACGTCGTAATCATTCTCGTACTATTAAGATACTATAATCTAAGCAATGAGAAATAAATGCCATTAAAAAATAATAACTTTAAATAAGTTGAAATGTCTGAATGAATTATTTCAAAATTAAATAAGCAAGTAAATTTTACAATAAAGCTGCACAAAAATAAGGCCACTTTAGCAAAATACATAAAAACATGGTAATTTTTAATCTGCTATTTCTACAAACGGAATTGCTGTTCTATCGTTTGAATCATTATAGTTCGATGTTAAGTTGTTCTTAATCAGTAGTGACTTGCTTAGTTCTGGTTGTCTTTCTCGCTTCTTGGTCAACAATACTGAACAATCGCAGAGTCCACAGTAAGGTAACCTATAGGAATCAGATTCTCAATAGCTCTGTCGCACCCACGATATGCCACTGACGCACTCTCAAACACGTCATTTGAACAGTTAACCGTGCGTTAATTCTTAGCAGACGAATGAAGTTAACGAAGTTTCTAATTAAAGCGTTTAAAAGATCACGGGCGTTGCTCTCCACTACATACAGAACTCCTTAGTTGTAAAGCCGTCACATATTCCCAGCTAAGGCATACAGAGCCAAAGGTCACAAAATCTGAAATTTATTACTGCCGGAGGCAGATTCGTATTTTCAGTTTGCTCCCAAATAGTGTGAACTATACAATATTTCTCAAACAAGTTTTGAGTGATGTGATCGGAACTGTCCATACAGTCTCATTTGCTCTAAAATGATTATTCATACTTGAATACTTCAAAACTTGCGACACATTAAGTGAGTGAATATGTCCACTTATTGTAAACTATTACAATTGGTGAAGGTTATAAGACGGTTAGGCTAAGTGGATAAAAATTTTCCTTCCCACGTTCTGCAAGATCAAACTGTTCCACTCAACGGGTTACCTAAAACCGCATACCTCTTCACGTTGTTCGTCATTATGTCCTAGAAGCAGGAACACGTCTGACATTACATTCTTAAAAAATGTAAGACGAGAACAAAATGAGTATATAAGAACACCGAAACCGCACTGTGAACCAGAACTATATAACCAACAGTTTATGAAGTATTTAAGATTTTTTAAACGCAACAGAAAGACGAGCACTTCAAATTATATGAGGAGTCGGTAATCTTTTAAAATTGGATTGATTCAAATATACTGGCAGCTCAGAAGTCTACTGTTTGTTCGATCTATCAAATTACCCATTATTTTTCATACAAATTCACGCAGACATGAAATTAAAAAATCCACGCAGATATCGTACTAAGAATCAGCCTGAACGCAAAATCATGTAATTCACGAGTAAACAGAACGTACTGCTTGACGAGAAACACAAAGTCAACAACGAAGTTACTTATACAAACCAATCCTCTGTGCGTGTGCGTGTGCGTGCGTGCGTGTGACCAATGTACATAGCATAAAGCGTACGTATGTAGTACACAAAGCAAAGAGAGCGCGGCGCTCAGAGTCCATTCTTGACTACAGCAAACTTGTCAAAACTTGTGTGTAACTTATCGTCATACGTTTAGGTCTTCATCACATGTTCCAATCTTCTTAATGGTCTGAATGCAATATTATTATGTGGCAAATGCAAATGCAATGACTAAGTTACGGAAGTGTATTCAAACTGAAACGGACTGGTTGTTCGTTAATCATATAGGCTATATGATTATGAACTAAAAACTTTAAAACAAAAAATTATCAACTAGTAGTATCAAAGTTGGCTGGGTTCTCTTATTTGAATTCATAAGGCACTACAGTAAAAATATCAACTTTGGGAATAATCCTGTTTACAGGGAGGAAGTATAGGCCTATTCCCCACTGTGGTCTCCTCACCCGAATTAACTAAAGTCTAAAAAAAACCACATTACCTACACATCTGTTCTTCCATACATAGGTAGTGACAATTCTAACACAGTACATGTACATACTCTCGTCTTTTCATTTGTACTTTTCATTACACTAATACGAGGAAAAGAAAATTTCAGTGGCGAGTCTTCAAGCCACTGACAAGGACAAGGAAAGATGGACATGGTTTGTACACATGTGAAAAAAAAATAATCAAGACAAATTTAGAAAAGTTAAAGGGCTTTTCAAAACATAATTGTTTTCCATTACAGAAGACGACCTAGAGTTTACAAAATATAGTATGAGGTAACTTAAACGATATCAGACAGGTCAATTTCGTTGGAAGTATTTGCCGATTAGATCCAAAGTCGTCGTACGTTGTTGCCCTCAGACAACGCTGGAGGGAAACAGTTACCCTGCAAGACCCGCACAAAGAAAGCGTGTACTGCCATCACCACGTTTACGTTATAGATAGGTTCGTTAAAATTGTTCAAACCTCTTAAAAAATTGTTGGCATCCATTCCGCACGTTCAGCCAAGAGTGCGCGTTTTTACAATTTTCCAGTGAGCCCGGTTAGTTACGTGACTAGAATGTGAATTTACTATCATGTAAAAATATGTGAAATTCTCCAATTCGTTTTTACAGTTTTAACGGAATGTTACAAAAAACTATGAACGTACACTTCTGGCAATGTGAGAGATAGGTGGAAACGGTATTACCCTTTTTGTTTTGTCTAGTCTTAATATTAACTTCTATGTTATTAAACTCAGATACATGATTCCGACATATCCATCTACGGTTGTGATATTGATGAGAGGAAGTCTTAACGAATGGTACTTACTTATACTACGAACAAAGTTGCTACATGTAACGACCGCTTTAGGTTAGCTGCCAGTCTTGCTGTTTGAGTATTGTGTTGTTACTACACGTTTACTGCTGTTAACAATTCGAAGTTACATTACTTAAATTTTTTGTATCTTCATGTCATTACTTTTTAAATTATTGTTGGACTCGTTACAATAGCAAATATTTTTGTGTTTTGAGATCGTTTGTTATATAAATCTATCTAAAAAAAAAACTCAAAACTATACAAAATTCTGGGTCGAAAAAAAAACCTCATTTTTACATTTCTATATTAAAAAAAGTGAAATACTTCTATTACCAAATCTACACTTAATAAGACCATTCTAAACCACTGACTTTACTACTACAAAAAGCGAAACAAAATTAGTGTCTTCCTACGATGGGAACAACACAATTAATAATGCGGATTATGTAGAATCTTTGATATGAATCCAGAACCACTTTGAACGTTTTATGTGGTAGGTCTACTAGTTCTTCGAGTGAATTACTCGGTAAAGTTATAGAATGAATAACTTCTTCCTCTCGACTAAGTTTAATTTACAGAGGTAACCAACAAAAATCTTGGGGCACACGGATGTAAATAGAATACACTCCTGTTCTCATATTATGGGATAAAGGCCCTAATAATTTTAGGAACGATGTTAGAACATGGCTCTTTGTCAACTGTAAAGAATCCTTATGAAAGTGGATACTGTAAATACTTTAACTGGCATATTTTAACAGTGTAATTTTAGAATTTTTCGTCTCTTTCAAGTGGTTACACTGTGCGTGATCTTAATGGCGGCGAGTCCAACTGACGCGATTCGCACGTGCTACATTTCACATACGACTGACTCTTCTCGAAAACAATTTATTTAAATACCAGTGAAAGTAACTGTTCTGAACCAATGTTATCTCAAAATTATTGCAATAATGCTAATGGCTGGAAAACGCTTTTTGCTGGCTACTTAATTTAGGCCCTAAAAATTGCGTTTGCGACTTTTAAAACGTAAAGTACATATTTAAAAGTATACAGGGCCGTTTTAAGATTTCTTCACAAACGCACAGCGTCCACCTCGACGCGACGTCCATGTTGGCCAACGTGCGTCTGTTTTGTGTCTATAAGTAGAAAACAGACAAAACCCGATAACAGTCGGCCCAAACCAGCGCTGACGTAACCTGGTACAGCAATTTTAATAACACCAGCCTTTACAACGTGTCGTAAATAGCTATTCCGTTACGTCGACCGTAAACATTACACGCAGTTTATACCCTTTTCACTACCTACTAAAACTCTACTTGATTAGTTAGTACTATACATTATGGTACCTCATGCGATTAATGATGCCTATGAATTTACTATCAAGACTTAAAAAGAAATATTTCGAAGTTTCCTCACCGTTTTTATACAAACTCACACAGTCTGGTTTCTTTCTAGTGGTCGCCTGTACCATCAAACTCTGCTGATGGAACATAATTATCGCACACCACAACGAAATTTATACTTCTTTCTTAACGAAAAATATTGTCACTTGTCTAATTGACTACAACTGGCGGTACAATTAACAAATATTCCACATGTCGGTATTTCAAATTAGAATTAATATACTGTATTACGAACAGAAAAAGATCTGTTATTAAGAAACGTTTGCTTGCTGCCATTTGAGAAGAGTAGCAAATTACAAAAAAAAATTATGGTTCCATTTTTAAGATACATTTTTATAGGACGTAACGTCTTGTACCTCACAATTTGCATTTATCTACTTACCCATATAATAAATGTAGACTTCCTTCAACTTAACACTTCTTTACCTTTTAAAATCATGTGGCAACACACTTAATAACAGCAGCATACAATTAAGGAAACGGGGGAGTGTCGGTCGCGTAGTTCTTAAATCAATGTATTACGGGAATGTAGCAGGTCCAAATTTCCTAACTGCATGATACATGCATTCTGTAATTCAGCTGTCTAGTAACAATTCACGTGACACCCCCTCCTATATAGGTTAATTACATGCCAAAGTATTTCCTAAGAACGCACGGAACAACGTATTCCACAAAGTCTTCAATATACGGAACACAGAATGTATACGTACCTTGCTATCACTAATCACTTTTCCTTCTCTACATTTTATCTGTTATTCTATATTGTTCTTCTGTCACACACACTTATAAAGCGAAACTGACTACGTCACTGTATCAAATAACGTGATAATTAGCGAAAAATCCACCTGGCTCCCCGAACTTAACACGCGCGCGCGCGCGCACACACACACACACAGTAATGGAAACAATCTCTTTATGCAAGATAATTAAAAGTCGTTTCCTATAGCGCATATACAACTTCACTCGCCTACAACGAATTAAACTTGTGAGGTTTATGATTGTCTAAAACTTCCGGGCTGAAAGGCCGTGGTCGAGTGCTTGATCTACAGCTAGACGTTTCGGCCACACCACCGAAAACTGGTTGCTTGTTCCCAGTTCATTGGGAGACGTGTTCGGCGTGTCATCTATTCGAACACTTTTTTGCTACTGAAGATGGCCACCGGTGGTGTGGCCGAAACGTCTAGCTGTAGATCAAGCACTCGACCACGGCCTTTCAGCCCGGAAGTTTTAGACAATCATAATGACGCCGGCCGTGAAAGCCTACGTACTAAAATTGTGAGGTTTAATTCATAGGCCTAAGTTTAACTTTAACATTGGACACACAGATACTTCTGCAAAGAGGAAGAGAGCAGAAGCTCCTAACTATAAATCAAGCTGTAAGACAGGGTTGTAGTCTCTCTACAACGCTCTTTAATATACATTTGGACGATGTCATTCGTAGCTGGCAAAGCAAATGTATTTCTGACCGATCAACAGTATTTTTCTACGACAAAGCGAATTGGTTAATACGCTGATGTTTGTTGACGACCTACTTCTTATAGATACTACCGAAAATGGTTTGTAAAGAGCGCTATATAATTTACAAGGGTGCTCGATTCAGTATAACTTAAGAATTTCCACAAGAAAAACGAAGGTGATGGCTTTCCTAGGAAGCAATCCTGCAAGAGCCAAAATAATGATTAACAACCAACTAATTGAACAAGTCTCTCACTTTAACTACCTAGGGTATGATATATCATATGAGAACAATAGAGACATAGACAATAAACTACATAAGGTTCACATGATGTGCGGCACCATAAAAGGAACACTAAAAAACAAGACGCGGAAAGTCACTTAGCTCAAATTTCACAAGGTAATGGCTGTCCCTATGCTTCTTTATGGAAGTGAGTCATGGATAATACAAAATAATCATAATAAATGGATAATAATAGAAATAAATGGATTATAGAAAGAGCGATAAAACCCGCGTATAAGCAGCGGAGATGAAATTTCTAAGCTCAGTCAAAGGTTGTTCTAAACAAGATTAGAAATTAGAGAACAAGATTAGAGAAAGAGTTCGAAATATACATCTTAAATGAGAAAATCGAGTTTTATAGAAGATACTGGAACGACCATCTGGAGCGTATATGGACGATCGAAAAACTACCAAAAGCGGCAGGTAGATACAAACCAGTTGGAAGAAGCGTAGGGAAACCAAAGAAAAGATGGGAATAAAACCTGTGAAGCGGGGAACAGGTCACCAAGGCATCCTTGTTGAAGAAGAAGAAGAAGAAGAAGAAGAAGAAGAAGAAGAAGAAGAAGAAGAAGAAGAAGAAGAAGAAGAAGAAGAAGAAGAAGAAGAAGAAGAAGAAGAAGAAGAAGAAGAAGAAGAAGAAGAAGAAGAAGAAATTTAACTTTAAAACAGTTGTTTTATTATCAGGCTTCTACTGATATTATAAATATTCATTAGTAAATAGAACAGACTGACAATACAGTTTTAAACAAGTGTCTACGCTTTCAGTTATATGATACCACTATACACATTACAAAAAGAAAATCGAAAAATTGAAAGTTACTGACGGATGCGTGAAGGAACGACTCCAAAAATAGTACACCACTCACGCAAGACTGGCCAACACGTTTGGGAAGATCTGGGAATAGGGTTGGTAGAAGTTGAAACAAACCAAGTTCGTCTAACACGCTTAACGCTGAAAAGACGAAGTAGAAAATCGTTTAAAACACAAACAATTTAAAGCAACTTGAAACATATTTTATATCATGTCACGATTTAATGTTTACGTCTGCATGTAGTGCGACGCTTTACATTCACGTTTGACTAATAACAAAATAATACGTAAATAATATTTAAAAAACACACAGCAAGCATGATTTTTTTTTTGTATTCGTACTTCGTTGTGTATATTACGTAAAGGAATGCAAACAGTCAAATGACGTTCGTCAATGTACGTATGTATGCTAGTGATAGAAAATGCGATTATTTTGCACTAACCTGTACACACTATCTGTACTGCCTGTGTGTATAAACAAGAAGTAAAGAAACCTGCCTCGGTCAACATGTTTGTTTTTCGAACTCCGTTTAAACGATTTGATCCCCTCGACAGAGAAGGAATATATGTATAAAATATCATCACAATGACTGTGTTTTGTTGTTTCAAATCCAACTACTCCCCTTCCATTCAACACCAAACAAGATAACTAACAACAAATTACTACAATACTAAATTGGTCTTTTTGTTCCTCCAATAACACATAATCATTAAGCTGGCCTAATATGAATTCGACTTTTCTCATGAGTAACGCTCAGCTGGTAGGATCTACTCAAATGAGACGATGGCTACTATCTGGGTATCACTTTATCCGTGCCAGGGGGGGGGTCAGACGAAACTACTAATGGACCAATTGCGAATGAGGTCAGCGGATTTTAACTGACTCACATAAGGAAAAGCTCCCTCGAAAAAAGGATACACGATAAGGATAGACTAAGTATTTCAACAAAAGTATTTTTTACAAAGCCTATTATTACAGTTATAGGAAAGGAAGAGCTACTAAACATGTGTTAAGCTTTGCAACCCAACAAGGAATGCGGTGACGTTTGCCATTCCACTGCACGTATCACGGTACTACTACACATTTAAAATACGTTTAACACCGTCTCTCGCACGGTATTTCTAATTGCTTACAGCTTACTGAACAATGTTTACAGAACCAGTAATACCGCACCAACACAAGCACGCGTTATCATTCAGCAGACCCCCCACTCTTCAGGCGTCTCGGTAGCACAGCTTGTGTTCGTGCAGTAGATATCATAAGAAACAAAAATACATAATTTCGACTAACTAAGACAAAATGAAGGAGAGATTACACTAAGACCTTACAAGAAGAGCAAAGCAGAGGGAATGAAAAGAGAGGTGGGCTAGTAGAATACGGGCAATGACTCTTAAAAGTAAAAAATTAGTTGCGCCAATCCAGATATATGTCCCAAATGAAAATACGCACACCACAGAAAGGTACAGGCTTTACAGAAAGCGTGGTAATAATAATAAAATTAATAGGCAAGAGCGGCCGAAAACAAAATGTCATTAGAAAGAACCACAGGGCAATGGTACGTTATGAACAGAATAAATAATTAAAAACAGAAATCTACAAGAAAAAAAATCATAACCGAAAAAATGATAAAAGAATATACCAGGGATGTATATGCCTTTATGGGCTCTAGTTAATTACTATGCTATCTAGTAATGGACAGAAATCACGTACGGGAAGTACTGGAAAAGGTATCGATTAAGCTAATAAATGTACTTAAAAGAACATGTCAACTCGAGAAGAAGAAGAAGAAGAAGAAGAAGAAGAAGGAGAAGAAGAAGAAGAAGAAGAAGAAGAAGAAGAAGAAGAAGAAGAAGAAGAAGAAGAAGAAGAAGAAGAAGAAGAAGAAGAAGAAGAAGAAGAAGAAGAAGAAGAAGAAATAAAAACGAAACAGAGCTTCAATAAAACCGGAGGCAGCTTACGTCAATCACCGATTTCACTTGTTTTAAAATAAAGCAAAGTTGCTTGCACTAAACAGAAATGTATCAAACAGTACTTCACAAACTACTCACAGCAGGCGCCTGACAACAACAGACGCAAAGATTTCTTCACAGTTTTTTTTATCTTCACGATTACAATAGAATAATGCAGAGTCTTAATCAAGGAATTCAACAGGACTGAAAATTATTTTAGAACAAACCAATACGAAGCATGGGGCACCATACGAACCAAAGCAGAAAGCAACATCTATTCGAATACCATGTTTGCATACTTACACGTATGCAAAGATAAAAAGCACGAGCGCACGCGCACACACACACGCAGTTGTACATTTATAAAATTAGAATAAACGGTTTATCACTTACTTGAGAGAAAACAGTTCCCTTATCTAACTCGCCCTGTACTCGTCACGTAGCCTAACACTACAACGATTGTACTGTTCAACAGGAGGAACTAAACCACAAATTGCCTACAGCTGTGACGGCAGTTCGTGTTTCTTGTACAGTGGGATTGGTTATTTTTGATGTGTAACAGCGGGGTGCTCAGACTGTAGCCAAACACTTATTTCCCACTCGACAGTTATTTATTTAAACTATTAAACACTGTTTATATACACACAGTATGATTTATGTGCAATCTTTAATCGTGGCAGTGCGCAAAATGGAAGTTGTAGATCTAAGATACACATAGACAAAAACAAATTCGTCGAAAACAAATTCGTCGAGACTTCAACGCCATCTGAATTTCTACAGTTATGACCTCGTTGCTTCCTTCAGGAATAAGAACAAACTTCAAACCGCTGCAAGTTCAATGGTATGGTTCAAAACAACACTTCATGTTACTCGACTTCGTATGTAAGCCTCATAAAGTGTGCTTCAACCATTAATATTAATATTACAAATCAAAAATATAGCAGCATATTCTATGCGGCGGAGTAACGAAAAAATTAAGTCGTGAAAACGTACTATACGTTCAAAAGAGTCGCTCCTATACAGGCACCAAACGATAAAAATCCATTACACTATGATTAACGTACGGAAGCTAAACAAACACGTGACGTCAAGACCTATATAAAAATAATTCTCAAACGCAATGGAAGACGGGTAATGTTATAATCGACCGACTTATCTGCAAAAAGCGATATAAATACCATGTGGTGAAGCGCGTCGTCAGAGAGGCTCAATTCCTAAAATATACAATTTCAATCTACATATGAAAGATAAATGCGTTGTAGAGATTTCTCGAACATATGGTCGCTATGTAGCTGGATTACATCACGAAAGCGTCCCGGAACTCTAAGTCTGGTACCCATAATCATAAGTTTCAAACTACCCCATATTCCATATTCATATCCCATATCCGCCCCAAAATGTTAGTGCATAAAACAGCAAAAATTTTATTCCCATAAAAACTGTTAACAAAATTAACAACTTAAATTCACAAGATTCGTAGTTCCGGTCCTTCAGCCCACAAGAGGCAAAGATTTGTTCTTGGTTACGTAACTTCTGGACAGTTGCACTAATGTAAATAATGTCCATTATTTGAAAGTCTAATTAAAAAGGAAATTTGATGTCCGTTCCGTCGGGACAGACGTTGGATAAGTTACCAAAAGGCTATTCTCTCAACGGAAAAATTAACAAGAGAGAATCTAATTACGCTATTTTTCTATTGGCCTAGAACTCCACACAAAAGAAGAACTCATAATTTCATCGTGACAGTCTGATGTCTCACGAATGTACACTAAAAGTATACTATCTAGAAACTCGTAAGAATGTCCAATATTTATAGCCCATTAACGAAAATTAATTAATATATTTTACTTAAACAGTTGCTAATTTTTTTATTTATTTATTTTTTTTTTAGTTTCTTTTCGTTTTCCCTTTAAAAACTGTTAAATAGACGGAAACGTAAAAAAAAATGCCTTCTTCACTATAAAATACCACTAGGAAACTGATTTTTAGGTAAACGAATATTTTTCATAAATAGGTTTATTAACATATAGGCCTATTTACATTTCAATGTTAAGTTTTTCGGGAATAACCTCTACGTGCCGTAAACAACAGTGATGCATAATAATGATGTCACTTTACGTGATTCAATTTTGCGGGAGAATGAGTCATGTTTTAGTTTACTCTGTCATGTTCCTGTCGTTCGTATATACAACACGCATTTTCTAAAATTGTGTATTTCTGCCCACTTAACTATGGTGTCAGACTAAACACTTGAAATCATATAGCTGTGGCTATATCATATAGATATAGTTTATGTTTAAGTGGCCCGTACAAACACACAAAAAATTCCTTTACGTATTACTACAGAAAAGATCAAGTAATTCAACTAGCAACTCGATTATCAATACTCCTGGAAATTTTTGTGAATAGTGATGTAGTCACAATGTAGGGTGGAAGACGATTGTTCATTTTGCAAGCACTAAACCAGCTAATTACCTAATTTGTTGTTGTACATCAGTTGTCGTGTTCTTGTCGCGTCGCGTACACTGCTCGCGAGAATTCCGAAGGTAAAATAGTAAAAGTCCCCGGTTACAGCAGTGTGTTGAAGAATTTAAAAGTATATTCAGTTCAGATGGAAAGATATTATATTGCCAGCCTTGTGAAAAATCCGTAAAAGCAGATCAATGATTGCAAGTTACGCGCAATCTATCCGGCAATAAACATATCGCTGCGGCTTCACCAGAAACAAATGCTTTCAGGTGAAACATATAGTGATCAAAATTTTAAAAATTTTTAATTTCATGATCAAGAGACACGCTCGCACACTCCAGTTGACAAACCCAGGCCCGAGTCGTAAATAAGAACGATTAGACACACGTCAGACCCGACGCCAGTGGGAAAACAATGAAGAAACGTCTGAGTACACGCAACAATAGAAAACAGGGAACGTCGTTGACAGCACGAAGTTAGCTACGATTTACAACACCAAACAAACCAAACAAAAAAGGCATAGTCCAGTAGCCTGGTTACGCAGAAGTGAGATGGAACACATGCTGTGGGGTTAAGTTGTAACGAGCACACGTATGAACGCAACACCCAGTAACAAAGGGTGCAGAGAAATCTTGACAAATATGTAGACAATAGGACGGATATTCAATGAATACTAGAGATATACACAGCCCAGCAGGAAAGCAACGCCCTGACGTCAAGTCAGATTTACAACTAGAAAGCGTGGGAGCCGTCCGGGGATGACGCCCAGCGAAGAGTTGGTAATTGGCGGAACGAGCGAAGGGTAAATGAACAATTGACCAAGACACTGCAGACTCTTAACAAAAGCTATATCAGAGTGCCTCGACAACGTGGAAACAAAAGGTTGATAGGCAGGCGGGCAATTGCTCTAGTTTCTGAGAATCAGCACAACGTTCGTCGCTGGGATATTTCGGGGATGCCCGACGACCAACCAGAGTTTGGCATCTTCCAAATGAACTGGTGGAGAGAGTAGTGACGACTTGAACGACGAATCAGGAAACCGATGGCAAAAATCTACAAGGTGGTAGGAAATTATGAACCTATCAACAACGGCCGTAGGCGTAGAGATGAGGAAATTGCATTCTGGTAAAAACCAGAATGATTGATAAAAACTGTTTGCGATGACGCGGAGTAGTAGTAGTAGGAGTAGTAGTAGTGGCGGCGGTAATAACAGAAACGGTAATAGTCGACCCAGTAATTTACCAATAGTTTACTCGACTTACTCAACTTTCAACTTGGTTAATCAATCAGTGAAATTGTAACCAAGTCTCGGTCTTAATCGAACTTAGACATTCAACTCAATCGCAGTTCTACAAAACGTATGTTCGATAGTTTATATGAGTTACCGAACTTACCGTAGTAATCAACAGTGCGAATAGACATAACTATCGTTAAATATCAGTGTATACGTGACTCTAGACTATGATCGACACGCAACATAATGCAATACGAGTGAGTAACAATCCGATAGTAAAACAAGTGGGTGATGATTTTAGACACTATTCAACCATAATGATTCTCAATTTTGGGCATATGAACTAAGTGAATTAACACGAACACTAATACGCACATTGCATACATTACGTCCAAGGTAGACAAAATAGTTAGCTACCTGAACACGCACACAGCAAACTCTAAAGCAAACCACTTCAATGTCGATGATTGCATCTTAACACATGAAGCCGTAAAACACTTAACGCCAGCGGAGAAAGTCCAACACCGCACTATACATACGCGAGTGGGATATTCATTGAGTGAAAGTGAAGTGTTCTTCGATCAATAGTGATTACCATGTACAAGGAACCCACCAACGGATGTAATCTTACACCGATGGAATTTGTGGATAAGCCTTTTGCAAGTTAAGTCCTTATGTTTCTTAAATGCTAGTTGATACATACTACTGCACTGTCTCTTCTTTTCAAAGAGCTACTCCCAAGAGATCTATATAAATCTATATAAATCATAAATTTAATAATGTTAATATTAAAGTCATTCATCTGGGGCATTAATGAACGCATTTAGCTAGGAACAAAATATATTTGATTGCTTATTGTTTGTATATATATTATCGTGTTGTATTTGATGGTATTGTAT
The DNA here is from genome assembly GCA_034769895.1 of Magicicada septendecula. NCBI lineage: Eukaryota > Metazoa > Arthropoda > Insecta > Hemiptera > Cicadidae > Magicicada > Magicicada septendecula. The sequence goes on from CM068367.1 coordinate 1,043,307,404, forward strand.
GTCTTGTTTTCAGGAAACAACGAACGAATATTATTGTGATTTATGTTATTATGTGTTTTGTTATGTATTTACAGGACATAATGTCATTTGTGGTTCAGTAATTTACTAAATCAATGATATAATAAATAAGTAATTATTACATATATACATGTATCTTGCGTTCATTATTGCAATTAACCTTAACAATTAATTTATCACGTTCCAAGTGATTTTATCTTGTTACTTACAAAGAGTCTCAAGAGTTATGATCAGTGGACACACCCAAATCGCCCATTGAAATGTCAGATTAACATGCTCATGTAAATCATATTGATTTGATAACTATATTGAGTCAAATCCGACAAATATAATTTACTTTTCCATATGTATATTAAATATAAATGACACCCAAGAAAAGTGGGGGCATACAAATTTAATTAGACCCCAATTCATTAATATATAATTGGATAATTTAATAATTCATAATAATTAGCATAATTGCACTAAAAACAGGACCCTCCCTCTCCTCACATTTGGGACCTACGAAGTGTCGTGAATTTTATTATTTGTGCGGAGCCTTCATTTCAACAGACATTTCTCTTCACAAAGTGAACAATCCAAACCTTAGAAATTTTCTCGTGAACTACACGAACTTAGATCCTCCGGATGAGTCTACTTAAAAAAAAAGAACACTAACTTTAAAACTGCTATGAAACATTAGAACAGAACACAGCTGTGTGTGAAAATGAGAAAACATGGGTAAGCGTTGATCGGACTCGACAGGAAGAAAAGTGGGAAAAGTTGGTGTCCTTAAAAATAAGGGAATAGTTTCCGAACTTTCATTTTCTATTGCTTCTAAAGTAATGTCAGCAACAAGTCACATTACAGTCGCTAGGATGATCAACGAAAGTATTTGTTGTGGCCAAAGGGTATTAAGTACGATAATGTATTTGCTTTGTATTACCGATGCAGCGTCGTATACGAAGAAAGCAGCGGAAGTCCTTTGTGTCAGCTATCCGAAATTGATACACGTTACCAGTGTTGTGCATGCTCTACACAGTGTGTGTGAAACTAGCCAATCCTTATATCCTAATGTGGACAGATAAGTATCAAATGGAAAGAAAGTGTCTGTTAAATCTCCTCCGAGAACTGATCTTTTCAAAAACAAAAATCCTAACCTTCCATTACCATCAGCACCCATTGTCACTCGTCACTCAGATGATGCTTCACCAATAGAGATCCTTCAAAATCTGTTAGAAGACAGAAGTATAAGAAATGAGTTGGCGTATATTTCTGCTAATTTGAGTTTCTTTTGCGATTCGATAAAAAATATTGAAAAACAACAAACCTCTTAAAAAAGGTGTTAATGAAATACATTTTGTTGAAAGAAAGATCAATTCTCTAATGAAACCCTTAAAATATAATTTCAAAGTTGTGTTTGGAAAAAACACTGAATTTGAAACTGTAAGTAAAGTTGCCCAAGTACTAGAGGTCACCAAGTAGATATTCGAAACGTAACTGTAAGTGATGTTCCTCTCACATGCCAGACTTGACTTCATGTGTCGCAGAACGGTCCATCTCTCATTATCGAGCTATGTTCCGTAATAAACGGCAGAGATTTGTAATGAACAATTTGGAGATGGCGTTTATTTTGCACAGCCACTCCAATTATATTTTCAAGAGGAAACTGACGAGTTGACCTGCAAGTTTGGTGAGTACTTATCAACATATTTACTGGCACAGCCTATTTATGTTAAACTAAAAGAAAAAATTTTTAACTTTTTAACAAATATTTCTCAGTGTTTTAGCACACACAAAAATATTTTCAGTTTTTTTACCAAGTCACAAAAACTAAATTTTTCACGAAACAGTGAAAACATCCTTTAAACTTTTGTACCGGTTTAAAAAAGTAATGATAATTTTTTAATGATAAAATTTGTGTTTATTAATGTAGTTTTACTGTTGAATGATCAATTACTTGCTTGTATACCAAAAAATAAAAAGATTCTGACTTCGCCCTTTGCCCAATCAACGGTTTCTCTCATGGCTTTTACTATTATAAAAAAATCGAAATATAATTTCTTTGTAATAAATTTCATTATTTACATGTTTTAAATACACAAACATGTGGCCAATTCAGTGTAACAGTCCATCTATTCAAATTCCATGTATTGCTTGGTCTTCTTAATGTCTTTTACTTTGTCTTCTGAAAGAGGACATTTTAGTGCAGGAGCTGATAGATCGGTTGCCCGACGGTTTCTTGACAGAACAAAAGTACGTTCCGGTATATCATCACTAAATGGAGACGTACTTATCTGCTTCTAAATATTCGTTGGAATGTTTTCTTGAAGACTGAAGGCCACTAGCCACTAATGTTTAAAACGTCTTCGGTTTTAACAGATTTCACCGGTAAACCTTGAATTAATTTCAGTCATAAGTGATGCAATTTGACTAGGAACATACAATCTATCATACTTCAGAATGGTTCAGCTGATCAATTTACATGCTGCTGAGTGCTCAAACGGCATGAGTCACTGACTAGCGTCTTTTCTATAGTGACAGTCACAAATAACTACAACACTCCCAAAGCTTACGTGCATGAGACTCATTCCTTTTCTAACCTAAACAACGTATCGGACCATACTAAGGAAAAATAATTTAAAATTCCAACCAAATCACACGTATTCTACTCATAATCATAAACATTTCCTCATCAAGGCAATATGAGAATTTTTCCCAGACGCGTAGAAACATAACACGATCCACCGAGTTGATAGCTGTTGTTATTCGATGTTTAAGGTCATCGAGGTGGGTAGTGGTAGGTAGTGGTGGAAGAAAAACTCTTTTACATATCCCCACAAGAAAAAATCTCATACGGTGAGATCTGGAGATCTCGCAGGACAAGCAGAATGACCAAGGACTTGGGCCACCTTCCGACCAATCCATCGATGGGGCACTTTTTCATTCAAATACGCTCGAACCATCCGGTGCCAATGGGACGGTGCTCATGGGACAAATGAAGTCATCTGAATCTGCTTGCAGTATCGGGAAGAGCCACTGTTGAAGCATATCGAGATAGGTATGTCGTGTAACGGTGTTTCCCTCAAGAAAGAGTGACCACAAACCTTGTTCTTAGACACATCACACAAGACATTCACCTTACGGAACTCTCTTTCATGCTCAACTTTTTCATGCGGGTGATTTGTTCCCCAAATACGCACATTGTGACGATTGACTATCATTCAAGTGAAAGGTCGCTTCATCACTGAAAATTAAAAGTGAAATGAAGGTTTCGTCTTCCGTGATCTCCAGCTGCAGTCTGTATGGTTTCAAATGTAGACGTGTTCTTAGCACGCCAGATACTGGATTGTTGACTCCTGTGGGCTCCGCTCAAACGCAACACGAATGCTCTTCACTTGTTCCTCTGAAACTCGTGGTCGTACTGGACTTTTTCCTTTGCGCTGACACCCACTCTCTTCAAACTGTCAAAACCACCGCGAATATTCTTCAGACCTCTCCGAATTAATGTCGAATCAGCTTCGAAAAGCACGCTGCACCGTGACAACCGATTTTGTTTTGGCGAACTCGAGAACGCACACACAACGCTTTTTGCTTTTGACTCACCATTTCTTGTCTCAACAAATAAACAAGCGTTGCCTCGGAAATGACGCGATTACAGCGCTCGTGTGGCAGCCATTCGAATCCTAGAAACCTCCTCTTGACTCATTCCAAGACATCCTTGAGAACTGAAAAATTGCGTCATGAAATCGGTTAATTCTTGTTGAACACTTGTAAGACAGGAAATAAACTTGATTATTTGTAGAATACTTGTGATTTGGAGGGAATTTTGTATTACTTTTCCTTAATAAAATATTGCGTTATGAAATCGGTTTATTCTTTTTGAATAACCCCGTATATTCCTGCGAATTAGGCTTTAGGTTACGGTCCAACTTAACGATGAAATGAAATTTTAAAAGAGGCAACAGGCAAACAGCTAGCTCCGGGCACCCTCTCCTAGCTATTCTTGTCATGTTTCGCACTCACATCGATGGCGCTCTATATTCCAAAGTATAATTACTGAAGTACATTCAACACAATGAATCAGTAATGAAACATATAAGTAATCTACTTTATGTGCGAGTTTTTCTCAAAATTACATGGTAAAATTCAACGAACTGAGCTGGATTGAGTTACATTTTGTATACCTACATTACTCATTAACACGGCTAGAAAGAGTGCAATCAATGAATCTCAGTAAATCAGTTAACTAAGCTGTTTCTTGAAACGTTCTGTTACCACGTTATTTATTTACTACTCCTACTGTAAAAATATTTATAGCCATGTATTGGGTATAATCAGTAATTATATTAATTGGATGTCAATTTCCTGAAAACATTATAACTGCGAATCACGTTTCTTATCTTGTTTCCTATGTAGTCACATTTAAATTACGGACGACTCCCCAACGTGCAAATCTTACGAATGGCGTGGCAACGAGCTACTACATCTCCATTGCCCATTCGAGTTAAAGACAAGCAGTACTCCGACTTTGTATTAAAACACAATTCAACGGTTCAAAAAGATTCAACAATTATGTTTGCAACCTAATGCTGTGCTCTAACCTACAGTATTTATGCGGAATTCACGCGAGTAGACACAGACCCCTTGTTTAAATCTTTTCCTAAGCCAGTACACATCACCGGCCGTCCGAAATATGTTGGTAATTCCCTATTAATAATACCTAACCAACGCAATACACCCATTGTTTGTGTCCAGTCCGACTCGGCATATAATATATTCTAATTATACATGCCAAACCCGGTTGTGGCCATTGAACAGGTAAACCATGTGCTCCATAGTTATATTCCCTTTCAGATTTTGTATGTGTTCATACAACAGAGAGACACCCACGCACAAGCGCGAGTGCGAGCGCGAAACGATGAATGTAATTAACGCGACTACTACCACAAAGGACACACGCAAAACATTTATTTATACGCACGTACACCTTGACAATACTGTGCACAGCAAAATATACTTTTTTAAAACGGCCTTTTATTTGCAATATAATTAACACATATTTAACTTTAATGGCATTAGCAGTTAATAAATGACCACGGCGAGTAAAACAAAAGCCTACCGACACTGATGGAAAAATAAACCTTTTATTTAAAACAGCGAGAATGCACATTATGAACATAATGAATTGTTTTGTCTAATCCCTTTGAAAACAATATGAACGCGTTCCAGTCGCTTCTATTAACAGTTGATTTGTACGAATATAACCGAATTATGGGGTTTAACAAGTAGGCCTACTCTACACAACGTATAGCCTACATACGAACACAGAATTATAAACATATAGACCACATATATATAATTATGTGAGAATGACGGGAGTGTGAGGGTTAGTTGGACGGGAGTGTGAGGCATCGCCTGATTAGGTTCGATACGGTTCGAAGAAAAATGCAATTTAGGTTTCAGACGGTCATTCTCCCTCCCAGAGAATCTGTCAGGCCACCAATTTGTAGAATCAGTGAATCAGTGGTACAATACGTTACGGTACCTGTCGTGTCACTGAAAACTGAAAGCATTTCACATCTACAGATGAGCGCAAAACTGTAATGGACGTGTTATGAGGGGAAAGAAATATTAACGATTGTTCTTGAGGACAAAGTGAAGGGGGTAAACAAAAAAGGAAGAGATCAACGATGACGGATGACATTAACAAAGTGACAATAAGAGAACTGAAGAACAGACCTGGAGACACCAAAGGATGATCACATCAGCGCTAACCTTCAAAGAGCATGTCCTGCCTGCTCGGTGTGGTTCCACTCAACGGCCGAATAGTCGTACAACTCATAGTCTACATATTCAGTTACAATTAATTACCTTATTTCAATTGTATACCGCTTCAAATCAACATCTCTGTTTAATATAATGAGTTACACAAATTACCTCTTCACATTAAATCTGCACAAGGGCGTTTCATGATTTCACAATTCTCAAAAATTTCAAGGGCCTCAATAATTCTCATGGTAATAAAATCATCACCACGTCAAGGAAAACCCACATCCTTCACCGTTGGATGGTAACAGCATTTGTAATTTATAAATGAAAAGTATTCACGCCTGTCTCGGAAACAGTCCTAACAGCTCAGATAAACACCAATCATTCACGGTACACCAAATCTAGTGCATTATATTATACAGTTAAATCGCTGAGAAGGTACTGTCAACTAAAACGATGTATTTGCTATTTACCGTTGATTTGAATGATTTTGATATCTTATGAAAGCTGGAAATTTTAGAAGTCGTTAATGAAAAGGGGAGTGAACCTGAAGTTGATGAAGCGTCTGTGTCTCAAAACGGAAATAGCTGATATCTCTTAAATCGATTAATCAAGGAAATCCACCTGGGAAATAGAAACTTGAAACCAATGAGATTGAATGAACCCATTTATGCAGACGACCTTGTGCGGATACGCATCAGTTAAGATGGTTTGGTGAAGTGGCAAGAATGGCTAGAAATAACAAGGAAATCAATTTCGGAAATCGGGACGAAAGACACAAGAAGTCGTGACAAATACACACCGCAATGACTTGGATATTCTGAAGAAGAGAATTTGCACATGCTAAGAGAGAAGCAGAGGGCAGGGAAAGACGGAGAAGAATCATCGCCTGGACATCGCAGGGTTGATTTAAGAAAATCTCAATTTTGCAAATGTTCAAATTTAATAATTATTTGAAAAGCGACTTCACAGTAAACCCAATAGTTGTGTTGGAATTTTTTTTTGTCACATAGTTATGTTGCATCTCTCTTGCTACCGTCTGCAGACTCACCTGGTCGTTTTGAATTCAGCGGATCCGAAGAAAATTTCACGTCAACATGCGTACTAAGTTCATTTCTTACGCTTAAATTTGCCTGTACTGACATTTTAACACGACCCATGTTTTAACTACAAATGTCATCTTTCGGTGGTGACTGACATACATGTGTTATATTATTATTACCCTATATATGATATGATATATCCTATATTACCATATACGTAATATGACATATATGACTGACGTTTTAACTTACACACAGCTAGGCCCATTCTAGCTGCGATTCATTTAAATATTTTGGAGAGCAATTAGCTTCCATAATTCTCCTTGGGTGGTGTAGTGCAGAATGTGTTCTGCTTTTAACTACAAATGGTTTCACAAGAATTTTCAACATTAACGTCTCCAACAGCCAATACCGATTCTATGATTAACAAATGTTTTATTATTTTAGCACAAACCGCATCACAGTAATCTTCGACCGGTATAAAAGCATTTCTGCAGTGACGCACGTGTTGCTAGTAGCCATATCTTATTAACCATCTGTCAGGCCAGAACAGAATAATGCAGGCACCAGGGAATTAAGTCTACTGTTACATACGAAATTGTAATATCTAACCTGTAAAAAACTGAGTATCACTAATAATTTTTCTTTAGCGCTCGTGTGTGTATCATTTGATTCTACGTAGGAAAGCAAAGTGTCTGACGCGTTTACAATAGGTAAAGGTTAATTGAAATTCACACCACTTTGTGGGCTGTAGATCTGGTCGGAACACATCCATTCTATATGGAACGACTTTATAACAAGGAATTCGAATTCGTGAATAGCTTAGTGGCCTTGAAATGTAAGAACATGTAGTCTTCAGTGACTTGAATACGAGTAATTTAGCGAAGAAAATGGTCAGGCAAACAGAAGGTCAAGTTACGTGTGCGCATCGGTACTGAGACATTCATACATTAACACCAAACCAGTTAAAATCTATTTAAATAATTTTAATTCTCCAAAATCTATTTTACGACAAGAAAATTCTTTGCTAACCATTAATCTACATAGAATGCTTTATAGGCGATATCATTCTACTTTATTTACGTCTTTACAGCATAATTCTCTAACGATCTTATCTGATTATCTAACCTCTGATTTTTACCGAAACGTTGCTGACATCATTCAGACAACCACCTTTCATGTGGATGGACGACATGTGGGCTTTAGCAATGATATCAAAAATTTACAGGCATTGCTCAAATGTAATGCACAGAGAAGGGCATTGAAAATGCTTCAATAAATCTAAAAAATATATATATTTATTTTTCTTCATTTACCAATGTACAGATTATAAGTTAAATGTAGTCGCATTCATAAGCGCGCACGGAGAGAAGCTCGCTGTTCTTCTTGAGATTCATCGATTTCACTTGGAAGCATAATCATCGGACGATGCGTAGTGAAATATGAAGCGTATGGGGCCACTTCGGTTGGTCGCAACTTATAAAATACACCATCAATCGTAGTACCATTACGAGTGGTTATGATATTTCGATCAGATGCTAAACGTACCGAATAAAATTCTTCCAAATATGCGAGCAGTCGTCCAACTTCGGGCAGTTTCAAGTTGTAGTTAAAATCACCACATATAATTAACGGGCTCCAGTACAAGTCATCGGTACGTGACGTATAGCATGCGCATGTACTAAACGTTAAAGCGCAAAAGAGCGGCGTCGAATAAACGAAATAACTCGTCTTCAATGAAATAATTTGGCAATATTCGAGCTTTCGTTTTCGACGTTCTGCTTCCAATTGTAGCTTTTCCGCCAAATTAGTTCCTTCTACACTCGAATCGGTGGAAGTCTGAGCCGTACTTCAACTCGCTTCCTCCTAATCCATCGCTCCGTAATAAATTCTTGTCTGATATACTACCTTACGATAAATTTAAGGGGATATGCCAATGAAACTCGCCAAAAAAAACAAAATTTTCTACGTTATTGCCAACAAAGAAGTAGTTTCTATGGAAACTCACCGGTTCCCATTTTCGATCACGCACCAGCGATCGACCGCAAATGTGCGAAACGTCCTTATAAACATTTTCAATGTTAAAATCTGACTACGAAATTTTCGGCAGACCACGCGCAGAGACTGGCAAACAACTACGCACGAGAACTGAGTGCAACTGCGAGAAGTCAAAAATGGACGTCATAAACAACCGACATTGTACCACTACTCACTCGTATTAAATATTAATACAGATGTCTTACGGTTAGACGGGCGCCACCAAACAATCAACCTGTTCATAACAAGGCATACGACGTGCATTACGTTATTCTACGTCATTCCCGATTAACATGTTATAGACGCATTACCTACCTAATGTATGTAGCATAATTTTCATCACAAATAAACCTGGCGCCCCAACTCTTCGTTGGTACTAGAGAGGCCAAACACGGAAGTACATCACTTGCTCTCTCGGAGACATACGAGAACCAGGGTGTTAGGGCATGACGTGACATCAGATATGTTTGTTTAAGTTGACTTTTCTAGCGCCACGAAAAGAAATGTTGTTTATATGATTTACTTCAAAATGTAATTTATCTGTAGCAGGTGACAATTACAGATTTCTGACACCTTCGTTTCACCAGGAGATATTTATTTCACTAACATAACTAGCAATATATTACAGGTGATGGAGCTTTCCACTTTACATGATGCATAATGAAAGAGACCAGTAGACGTTGCCAACACGTGCAAGTTATAAATAAAAATGTCTGAATTTTACACGTACATAGACGCGCGAGATTTTTGGGTTGATGTCCTGCTGACTGCTGACCCACAGAATAATGTTACTACTGCACAGAGTCAGCAAAATCAGGCGATGTTCCTGGCTGTTAGTCACACGGTTCGAACACATTGTGAAGTCCATGTCAGCGTACACGATCTGACTGATACGATATGTATTAATCTGATAACGCGCTCACGCGATAATAAGACTGTCATAAATGAATGACACAACAGCGAGTATGGCGGTGTAAGATTACGTCCACGTGACGCCAGCTGCAAAACTGTCGAGTAGACACGTCCACTGTAATAATAGTACACAGTCTGTTTCTTGTACTGCAGCAAATTCCTTACCCTTATCTTATGTACATTACACTGCACTGTACTACATGCACTGTACTTTTCCTACATGATTCGCTGTGTCGTCAGTACAAATTTATGACAAATCCTATGATTCTGTAGTAGACCATTGAATAAAGGCAGATTTTGTCAAAATTTGGACAAAAATCCTCCAGACACGAAATTTGGTAGAAAGTTAGGTTTTGGGGTCACTTCAATGGGGGAAAAAAATCGGACACTCCAGCTCACCGCTGGGCCCCCTGGGGGGGGGGTTAAAAGGTGGGGCAAAACGGTTTGTTGTAAATATCTCAAAAACTAAGCAAGATATAAACAGTTAAATACAAACGTTGTAGCTGACCAAATTTCCCATCAAAATGGTTCTTAGTAATTTTTTCGTCAGACGCACTGGGACAGAGATATGAGCGCTCAAAGTTGAGACCTTTTTTGCAATTTTTCGTATAACTAACGCATTTTTACGAAAAAAAAATTTGCATTTTTTTGAGTTTAGGCCGATTTTTGTATAGTAAAAAGCGCTAAATATGGGTATGTAAGTGTTTGTACATGTAATACCAAGTATTTGGATGTAAATTTTTGCATGTATATATTTATGCACACATATACACACACTCTACAACTACAAAAACCTGCATTTTTGAACGTAAGCGTTTTTAGTTGTATACATGTATATATACACACACATATATGTGCAAATATGTGTAGAAATATTTTCATGCATATATATTATATTTGTCTAAATCCAAAAATACACATCTATACGCATGGATTAGTCAGTATATGCATGTAACGCTTACGTTCAAAAATGCACGTTTTTGTAGTTGTAGCGTGTGTGTGTATATGTGTGCATAAATATATACATGCAAAAATTTACATCCAAATACTTGGTATTACATGTACAAACACTTACATACCCATATTTAGCGCTTTTTACTATACAAAATCGGCCTAAACTCAAAAACATGCCTTGTACGAAACATCGCAAAAAAAGGTCTCAACTTTGAGCGCTCATATCTCTGTCCCAGTGCGTCTGTCAAAAAACTTACTAAGGACCATTTTGATGGGAAATTTGGTCAGCTACAACGTTTGTATTTAACTTTTTTTGATATCTTGCTTAGTTTTTGAGATATTTACAACAAACCGTTTTGCCGCACCTTTTAACCCCCCCAGGGGGGCCCAGCGGTGAGCTGGAGTGTCCGATTTTTTTCCCCCATTGAAGTGACCCCAAAACCTAACTTTCTACCAAATTTCGTGTCTGGAGGATTTTTGTCCAGTAAAAATCTTTATTCAATGGTCTATAGACCAAAATCTCGCTTCTGTTTCAACATTTACTCATCTAAACGTAAGTCTAGCCCAAGTTCAGTTATCTTCACCGAATTTCTACATCAAAGGTAACCGCACGGTATTCCTTTTTATGTATTTTCATACAATTTGTGATACTAAATAGCCTCTGCCATAAAGATCTCACTTTCCATTACCATGAAGATATATAGTCCACGCAGTCAATCACACAACAAAACACGGGTGTCTGCTACTACACAATTTGTGGGCTTTCAAAAGTTCACGGAATCTAGGCCGAACTGTGCAAGGTACGTTCGACTGCTTCAAATAATGTCAAATAAGTAATTAGTATATTATATAATCTTTATTTGCATGAAATCTCAATTAGTGCGGACGTCACGGGTGCCAAAGCAAGGAATTGTTTTCCGTAAGCAACTATTACGACATACAGATCAGCGAGGAACAATACTATATAAGACAAGCTAAATACGTGCTTACGCTGACGATGTGACAATAGCCAGATCAAGACAACGGCTAGCTAAGTTATACAAGGAGGTGAATGAAAAATCAGTGGAATGGGACTCAACGTAAATATCAGCAAAACTAAATACATGCTGGTTTCTGCATCAGAAAGGAGACGAAATCTACATAATTTATGCAGAGACGATAATTCATTTGATGCAGCTAGTAAGTTCAGATAGCCTGCCTGGGTAACATGATAGATAATGAAGAGGCCACAAACACGAAAATGCACGACAGGATACAAATAGGAAACAGAGCATATTATGTCAATAGCAGATTATTGAGAAGCAAACTCATTAGTAGCAACACAAAAATAAAAATGTATGACATTTATCAGACCAGTTGTTACTTATGGAGGCGACATATGGACATTGACAAAAAAGGAACAAGTTACACTAAGGTGTGAAAGATCGTTAGACGTGTTTATGGCCTGGTTAAACAAGATGATGATTGGAGAATAAGAAATAACCAGGAGCTAGATGAGCTATTGAATCATGAGGGCATTGTAAGATTTATACAGGCTCAACGAATACAATGGCTAGGTCACCTAGAGCGGATGAATAATCAGCGTATGCCAAAGAAAATCTTGAGGGCGCAAGTCAAAAAAAAAGCAGAAAGAGGGACCGACCTAAGATAAGATGGTTGGATGATGTGCTAGAAGATCTCAGAAGAATGGACGTGAGAGGCTACACTGAAATGGCATCGGATAAGAAGACTTTGGAGAAGATTGGTGTTGGAAGGGCTGTAGTGCTGAAGAAGAACTACTATGACATGCAATAGTTACCATTATCAACTGCATTGCAATAAACACTTCCTCACTAGAGTATTGGAAACTTCAGTCATCTGAGGCTCGTTTCTAGAAGGACAAAGATCTTAACTTTTATCTGTATTTGGACAAATCTAAAGCCGCTGTAATATTATAGTTTTTATTAAAATTATCACTAAGATACAAGAAAGGACTGTTTACGCAGTATTTGTACTACACTCTGTAAGCACTAGTGTACAAACATACTTAACAATCAACAATGGAACAGATAATCCGTGTCACTACACGGACTGTCATTAAAGGATTCTCAGGGCAGGTAGCGTTGCAATATACGTACATTTAGATCCGAAATAAATTTAAGGAAAGACACTTGGTTGGAAAAGTCCAAAATATCTTTAGATACGTTAATTTTGTTCGTATAGGGTTGTGTGAAGAGTTTGCGACAACGAAGGTTTGTCGCCAACAATAGCTGACTGGAAATTTTTCATAAGAGAAGTGAGCGCAAACAGCTTATTCCTAAACCCAACTGTGATCGCAGGACAGGCCTTACCGTCGAAATAGATGGATCGTGTTTTTCATCGTCGGACGGGTATACCCCCAGCAATGGGTTTTGGCGGTACCTGCCGCGAAATTAAAGATTGTTTTCTGTACACGATGCCTGACAGAACGGCTGCAACATTATTCTCGGTCATGAAAGATTGCATTTTGTCCGGAACGATATGCGGAGCTCGTATAATGGCATTCCTAACGTTCCTAGTATGCAGTTCGGCACGTAACAGTTAATCGTTGCGAAAATTTCGTTGATAAGCTCAACACGTGCACCTACACAAATTGTCATCTGAGCAAAGAACGTCGCACTAGGCATGACTTGTCAGATTCATATCTATACGAGTTTAATGTGGAGGCACAGGAACAAGGGTACAGACCTTTTCCCAAAAAACTGGATTTACGTTAACTTATATTGGCGGCCTGAATAATAACCAGTTCTGTTCAAATCCGTTACGTTTACGTTAGTTTGGGTTAGGTTAGACTTTTTATTCTGTGGTATATTATTGATTTATAAGTCTTTAATTCAAAGGTAAGTCACACATACCAACATTAGTTTAAACTATAGGCCTACACTTGTAGAAATGTTTAAGACTGGCGGGTCTCTAAATAAAAAGACGCTATACAATGCCTACTAGTCATCAGCATGACTTAAACACGACTTTATTCTTAATAATGCAACACAATAATTAAAATATTAGTTATAGGCCTATATAATATTTTCTTTAACTAGGCCTAATGAAACAACTTTCAATTAAAACAAAACATCTGTTGGACACATCCAGGAAAAAAACTTAGCAACAGGCAAAAACAAGGCAATCTCACATGTACTGAATTTGTTTTAAAAAAACTTGTTAAACAGTGGCTCCGATTATATAGAGCAGAGATCCGGTTACGAGAAGCTCTAGTGTAAATCCGGTAACCTAAGTACAATCGAAACCAGACTAACAATAAAATACACAAAATACGAAATACAATGTTTGTAAATTAATTATCGATTAGGTTCACTTCTTGTCTATGCCACAATGTGTGTTGGTCTATATCTGAAATTCTAACTATGATCTGACGATGTTGGAAACAAACTACATTTATTATCTTCGGTTCCCATTCACCTAGACGAGCGGTCGTGGGGGGCTCTTTTAAGTGATGTGCCGCATCATTGCCACTTGTCCTGAAGAGTCGGGAAGAACTTGACGAGCATCTCCAAGGCTACAACTCTGAGACAAGTGTAAAACGTAATGATGATGAACCACGCGCGCGCGCGCGCGCGCACACACACACACACACACACCACATGCAGCTCACAATTACAACGCCTGTAATTCTGAAAAGTTGAGTTTCAGTTTATCTGAAAATCACGTTAAAAATGCTAGTTAAGATGGTAGGAATTATCAAGCAAATTTTATTGTCTGCAAAAAACTACTAACTGTGATCCTCCTCTTTCGCCGCTACAAACTGGAATTTAAAATTTCTTTTTGTACGATAATAAAGTATTATTTTGACTTTCAAGCAATTATTCAAATAAAATACTGTAAAACACGCTAGAAACACAGTATTGGCAAACTGCCTGTAGCAAAATATTTCGTTCACACACGCCCGCGCGTCAACTGGAAACTGAAACACACGAAGTGGGCGAATAAATGAGTTTATTATCAGTAAGTACTACGTATACATTGAACGTTAAATTTATGGAGGCTCAAATCAAATCGTTATAGAAACTGCTGTGCTGACAATCATTCATGCTCATTCCCACTCCAGCTCCTTTCTCTTACTCTTCGCAACACTAAAAACAGCCGCTGAATCCTATCTTCTGTGCGTAGGAAGCAAACGTCATACATACCGATAAGGAAAGCTGTTACTGTGACAGGGCAGGAACTCGTTTCCCTTGTTTCACACGCGTCCCTACTTGTCTGCCTTTACATGTAAATCGTGTTTACAGTCCATCTTGCAGTGCATTCAACCCGTGACATAACACTCACTGCCTTTTCATCGAATAGGAAATTCCATGTAATCTTTAAATATGGTTACTGTCTTATATAAATCAAGTGTCTATTGAATAGGTAACTATTGCTTTACAATTTTTTGTAAAACTGACCACCACAACAAAAGTATTTATTTGGAGACAAGATTATGTTTTCGCTATTTTGTTTTGTCATAATTAAAACTAACGTCATGAATTATAAATTTGTGTGCCCTAACATTTTACAAACTCTGGTTTCAACATACGTTTAGTTACTGGTGCTTTCACCGTGCACTAAATTTAACAAAAACGTATCCTTCCTGAAACAGGATATAAGGTATTCCTTAATTAAGGGTATAAATTAGGGATAACAATTGACAATGGAGTAACCAGACTGAAGATGCACAACGCTAACCATACGATCCTCAGCTGCTGTTACTCTCACTACACACAACCTCTACATACCACCTTGGGTCAGACGGAATGTCGTCACTACAGGTTATATGAAAATCAGCATTACGTAAGACGCGCTGACTAGAATTAATTAATCGTTGGATGACGTGTTGCCATTCCAAATCTTTGTGTAATCACCGTACCGGGCACGGTATGCGCGCGCACCAGGCGTGATGGCAGAATCTTTTCGAAGCGTAAATAAATTTTTTTTAAGCAGGAAAGAAAACGAGAAAGACGAGGTAAAAAGAAACAATTTCATAGAAACGAAGGTCATTGGTTCTACGCAAGGTTTATTTGTGTCACAACGATGCGCAGCACACTTTCTAAACAACTTTACAGGCGACACTACGATGTCCATACGCAAATATTTCACTTCGGTCGTGACCTAGTGACTGAACACAGTCGATATGAAGTTGCTTGCGCATAAACGTCTATCAATCTGTTTACCGTCGAATTTCATAAATTTCCCAATACAAACATGCGATTTACACTATTAAGCCAAATGAAACAATTCATTAGAACTAGAAAAAAGTCAATTAAAATTTGATAGGAAACGTGAACGTATGATTACGATTGATTAAAAATATAAACTTTACAGCAACTTTTTCTTTAATTCCAAGAAGCATGGGCAGAATAGCAGGAAAAAAACATACTTCACAAAAACATTACTAACAACACAAAAAGCCAGATTAATATAAAGTGAGCTGTGATAATATCCCTAATCGTTGTGTTTTGTAGTAGGAAACCAATTAATCGTACGTACTTCGTTAGTCTCTGACAGGTTATTCACCAATGTGTAACACACAGTATTAACAGGAAAAAAATAATTCTGTGGTTTCCCTAACATGCGGAGTTTCCGTTTCTAGGAAATATCAGGTAGAGGGGCTGACACTCTGTAGACCCCTACTAGAAAGATAAGTACTGTCCGGTCAAATATGCCTGTGTTACAACACAAAAGCGTAAAGAATGTAAAGTCTACAGACGTTTAATTCATTACAAAAGGCAAATGGGATACGTTTGAATACTGGTTATACAAATTCCCCAAATATCTCCTTTTACTATCCTGGCGTTTGTAATATAATAATAGACTCATAAGACAATTTATTATCAATTTTAGTTTCTCTAGTAAAATATAAAAATATTTTCTTACATTATCTAACACTCCTCAGCTGTTTCCTTGTTTTAAACACTGTATTTTTTGTTGTATCTTTTACGATTTATGAATATATAAGTGCAAAAGTATAAAAAACGTTTTCAAAACAGGCATACTATTTGTAGGTAAAGGTTGTCAAAGATGAACTAGATAAATTATCTGCGATATTTCTGAGCTGTTGTCAGTTTATTAGTACCATCAGTAAATACTTCCTGTTACCATTCTAAAATATCGGTATGGAGAACCATACATGACTTCCATGTTCTAAGATTTATATTTAAAATCATATTCGAAATGAAATATTTCCATAGAAACTACGTCTTTCTACTTATTGCTTCAGCATTAACCACAGTACTGTGGTCACTAACGTATACCACCTCACGTTTTCGCACTCGATTTTCACCAATGATGGCAGTCGATGGCACTGCCGAAAGTCTGGTTTTGCAGAAAACATTGGACTACGGCTAAAGAGCCCGGGAAGCAATTTTAACAAAAAACTACTTCTTTGTTGCCGATAACGTAGTACACATATAAAAAATTCTCCCCTCCAGCTTCAACTATAATTTTTAATAATAGAAAATTACCCCCACCCCGTTCACCTAACTTCTTCATTTATAGATATTTCATCTACGTTTCTACAGTGGATTACTATGAGCTTCTTATCAGGATACTTTATTTATAAAAATTAAGTACTTTACTCTTGTTAAATCATAAAATGTTTCAGGTAAACTACCCCTTTCTCTTAAACGATCTTCTCCAAAATCAACAGACCTTCCGTCCTCTACAATTCAGCGAAGCATGCAAAAAAATATTTGATTCTGTTTGAATGTGCGGCAGTTATCGTTCGTCATGGAAACATTTCTCTTGTTACAACATAAAATGTTGCAGGTAAACTACCCCTTTCCCTTAACCGATCTTCACCAAAATCAATAGACCTTGAGCTCTCTGCAACTCAGGGGGTGCAAAAAATTATTTGATTCTCATTGAATTTTCGGCAGTTATCGTTCGTCATAAAAAATTACCCTTTTTAAAACATAAAACGTTGCTGATAAACTACCCCTTCCCTTAACCGATCTTCAACAAAATCAACAGACCTTGAGTTCTCTTTAGTTCAAAAAGGTATGCAAAAACCTAGTTGATTCTGTTTGAATTTACGGCAGTTATCGTTCGTCATATAAAAAATTACCCTTGTTAAAACATAAAATGTTGCTGGTAAACTACCCCTTTCCCTTAACCGATCTTCACCAACACCAATACGTATTGAGAACTCTACAATATAGGGCTGTATGCAAAACATCATTTGATTCTGTTTGAATTTGCGGCTGTTATCGTTTACGATAGAAAAAAATTACCCTTGATAAAAAACCGTTCCAGGTAAACTACCCCTTTCCCTTAACCGATCTTCACCAAAAACGACAGGTTTTAGGTACTCTACAATTCAGGCCTGTATGCAAACAATTATTTGATTCTGTTTGAATTTGCGGCTGTTATCGTTTGCCATAGAAAACACCCTTGATAAAACATAAAACGTTGCTGGTAAACTACCCTATTCCATTAACCGATCTTCACCGAAAACAATAGGTCTTGAGAACTCTACAATTCAGGGCTGTATGCAAAACATTAGTTGATTCTCTTTGACTTTACGGCAGTTATCGTTCGTCATATGAAAAATACCCTTGTTAAAACATAAAACGTTGCAGGTAAACTACCCCTTTCCCTTAACCGATCTTCAACAAAATCAACAGACCTTGAGTTCTGTATAATTCTAAAAGGTATGCAGAAGAGTAGTTGATTCTGTTTTTATTTACGGCAGTTATCGTTCGTCAAAAAAAAAAATTACCCTTGATAAAACATAAAATGTTGCTGGTAAACAACCCTATTCCCTTAACCGATCTTCACCAAAACCAGCAGGTCTTGAGAACTCTACATTTCAGGGCTGTATGCAAAATATTATATGATTCTGTTTGAATTTGCGGCTGTTATCGTTTGCCATATAAAATACCCTTGATAAAACAAAAAACGTGTCAGGTAAACTACCCCTTTCCCTTAACCGATCTTCACCAAAAACAATAGGTCTTTAGTACTCAACAAAACAGGGCTGTATGCAAAAACGTATTTGATTCTGTTTGAATTTGCGGCTCTTATCGTTTGCCATATAAAATACCCTTTTAAAACATAAAACGTTGCAGGTAAACTACCCCTTTCCCTTAACCGATCTTCACCAAAACCAAAAGGTCTTGAGAACTCTACAATTCAGAGCTGTATGTAAAATATTATATGATTTTGTTTGAATTTGCGGCTGTTATCGTTTGCCATACAAAATACCCTTGGTAAAACAAAAAATGTGGCAGGTAAACTACCCCTTTCCCTTAAACGATCTTCACCAAAAACAATAGGTCTTTAGTACTTAAGAAATCAGGGCTGTATGCACAAACTTATTTGATTCTGTTTGAATTTGCGGCTCCTATCGTTTGCCATAGAAAATACCCTTTTAAAACATAAAACGTTGCAGGTAAACTACCCCTTTCCCTTAACCGATCTTCACCAAAACCAAAAGGTCTTGAGAACTCTACAATTCAGGGCAGTATGCAAAACATTATTTGATTATGTTTGAATTTGCGGCTGCTATCGTTTGCCATAGAAAATACCCTTGTTAAAACATAAAACGTTGCAGGTAAACTACCCCTTTCCCTTAACCGATCTTCACCAAAACCAAAAGGACTTGAGAACTCTACATTCAGGGCTGTATGCGAAACATTATTTGATTCTGTTTGAATTTGCGGCTGTTATCGTTTGCCATAGAAAAAAATCTACAGACACACAGACACTTTTCGAAAAACGACTTTTTTTCATGTTTTGAGTGTAGTACAATCAGAATCTGCAATAATCTCGAACACGATTTTTTTTGCCATCACCATACTTCCATTTCCTTAAGGAACATGGAAGTAAAATAAAAAAGAAAACAACCATGGAGCACTAATAACGTACGAGTGCCAGTTGTCAAAAGATAGACAACAAAATCATTATATCCAACCCGGTCGTCTGCAACGGCGCGAAATGGGTAACGTAGACATCATCCCAAATTTTCAAATATAAGTAACGCAGAAACTAGTGATTCTAATTACTACGAGCGACTTAACAGGATGTCTTTATATATTATAATATTAACAAGAATACAAATAGAACTACGTTTAAACACGATTTCAATATGTAGAAATCACCCGTAGGCCTACAAAAACAATCTCCAACTGCAGCTCGCATTAAGGAACGATTTAATACGTGAAACACGTACACAACAAATAGAAATTTATTTACAGTAAAGCAACAAACGTACATTCTCAAATCCTTATATTACTAATTGTTCAGTACACTGCACCTTGCAATAGTTACTGGGTTACTCGGTACACGTTTTTGCAGTTTATAACGTCACACGAAAAAAACCAACTCTTTATCTCGGCCATATTGTATCTTAAATATACGTTGCACTTAAAAAATATAATTTTATCAGTTCATTTCGATAGAAGGCCATGTTCTGGCAGCTTTCTTTCTTGTTTATTCGGCCACCCTTCCTGGTAAATGAATTAAAATCTATATAGGCCGACATCATCTCCTACAAACAACAAAACTGGATAGGAAAAAAGTTTTATAAGCTATAATATTATGGTGTGGCTGGCATCCCTGTCAAGAGAGTGGCAGATGTTTCGACCAGAGGTGGTTAAAACCGAGGGGACAAAAAGGCGGGAAGACTTGACTACCTGGCTGAAGGGCGAGGAGTGTTGAGGTGGTGTCGGGGGGGGGGGGGGGGGGACGCAATGGTTTCCAGACAACAAAGCACGACTACAACCAACCGTCACTGCACACACCACCGACTCTTTCAAACACTTGAGTACTGCCACACACTCCAAATGCCACAAATATGTAAAATAATATTTTTATAAATATGCATTAACAACAAGCACCACTGCACGCAAAGTTCACGCTAACATATTACTGTAACTGCACATTACGTAAAGGCAATGCAGGTCGTTAAAAACTATAAAATCAGCTATTTAAAAAAATCATCGACAATAGCCATGAATGTGAACTGATTATGATCAAGCTACACGGACATGGGTCATCGTTTATTTCTTGATAACACAAGGCAATACAGATTGTCATAATACCGTCTCCAGTGGTGTATGTGAAAGATGTCTTTGTTAACCTACAAAAATTGGATTCTCGGAAACAGATTTGAATTACCGACTGTAAGGAATAAGAGGCGAGCGATGCGTGGCTAACACTAAACACGTATGGTTATGTACTGTAACGCTACTAAAACAGCTTCTCCAATTACTACTGATGCTTTGTTCAGTACTGCTTCTACCTTGATAATTTACAGACTTGCCTACCATACTGATACCGATTCCTAAACATATTTACACTACTGCGTATCTTTGTATACAATCAACGTACATTGGTTAATGTTGTCCATTTTGGAACGTTTCAGTAAGAAATATCAAAGCACACAACCACTTGAAATAAATGCTCTTTTCTCTACCATCAACATACACTCAACGTAAACGTTTCTGAATAATGTATACAAATGTGCAAATTCTTCTGTTTACAGTATCATGATTACATTGAATTTGTAAATAAATATGCCGGTCCATACCACTGCATAAGCCTATTGGCTGGGACATGCGTTCCCAATTACACCGATTAATATTCGATAACACTTGCACAAAATAACTGCGCTGACTTAATGAAATCTACATATGAAATTTTAAAAATCTACTGAATTACATACTCTGCATACCAATGTCAGTAGAATATCAACACGCAAATTCTGGATTTGCTATTATTCAGGAATGAAATTTACTTCATTCCAATTGAATAACAGACTGCATTCCCTAATGTTTGCTAAACACTATTTCCCCGTTTATTTCTCTCTGCAAATTAAAACCAAACAAAAATATCACTACACGTGCACGTCGTTTCAATAATTGTATTGTTGAATAACAATTAAAAACGATATTTTTTCTAAATCAATCAACGTTACTGAAACTCACAAACAACATGGGTCAATAATATGAACACGCAGAGAAACACAAACACGGAATGACTTTGCAACCGGTTATCAGGCACAGGTAACGGCTAGCGGAACGTCACCAAAATGTCCAACACATTTTAAAATATGTTTCAACAAGTATCTAAGAAACTATGAAAACGTTAATGATGGAAAACTTTAACATTACTGTATTGTAATTTGAAGTAAAATATGGTAACCTAAAATATAAATTATTAACTAGGAACAAATTAAATTTTACGAGTAATATTTTTATCAAATTACAAAATGATGCTACTGCTACCAATATAACTGTAATTAACTATAATAGTTATTTTCTGTAAAGAATAAAAGATTTTTTCTAAATTCTGGCGTAACTGTTACTCAACATCTGAATCACACTGAATGACGCTTCTCTGTGAAAACAACAATGAATCAGTTATTGGTGGAAAGTTTTGGCGGTCAAGATCTGTTCAGACCGACGATACACACTCAACACGGGCGTATGACGACAATGTATTTACCACGTTGTATTATTACCACGAAAAACCATCCCCTGATGTTACTACTACTAACATATAACTGCTAAAAAATTGTCATACAGAACTCAAAATAACACACGCCATTTTCATTACCTTCATATCATTCCGTTAAATACAAATTTCGTCAAACACTATACTCTAACGCGCGCACGTGGTCTCATTACATCGGTGGCGTCTGAACTTTGCTCTACGGTTTCCGCTTGAAGCAGAAAACGGTATGCCAGAATTACAGAAAAACAAAGTTTACAACAAATTTTTCGTGATGCATATAAATAGATAAATGCCTTTAAAAACTTTGGTACTTTTAAAAATTCAGGAACAATAAAAATGCCAATATTTCACAAAACACACTATTGTACAAGGAACATCAAGGAACCCGGTAAACTATTAACCTGGGACAACACGTCCAAACATAACCTAGCATGTGTGTCTGTTAAAACTGTATAAAATAAAGTAGTAATAACTTACAAACAACACTGCTGAGTCAATATTTCCTTCTTATCCAATAAAGCTACACACTGACAAACGTAGGAAAAACTACGGAACAATAAACAGTAACGTCTATAAATACTTGTTAAAAATAACACACGCACTAAAGACAACCAAACCAAAACTACGAGAAAATATTAAAACGTACAGTGATGAAGAGACGCTAACAAAAACCTTGAAGCGTTCCCCCCTTCCCTTGTTTAACACTCCCCCTCCAAAACCCCACCGCACCAGTTGCATGGCATGTGTTACTCGCTGCCAACCTACATCAACTCTTCACAAAAAATTCCCCATGCACACCATGTGTTCAATAAATTTCTTCTGTACGGAAGACATATATTTGTTGTTACCCTCCCTCACTTTTGTAATGTAACCTTTTTTCATAAATATTATTACAAAACTACTTTCAACGTCATATACCTGTTTGTTATTATTTGTGAATGTTCTAATTACTACTGGTAAAAAACCAAATGTTCAGACAAAAATATTTTTTTCTAACTTTTTTCTGTTTAACTATAATTTTTGTTGTACTTACTCTAAGATTAACCATTTCCGTCCTCAGCTGACTTTGATTATTAAAAAAACACAAAATACAATAAGTTCACCAAATTGTAAAGTCAATACAGTACATAATGACTCGCACGTGAAGTTTTATAACAGTTTAGACAAAATCGCGTTTTCCAC
Source organism: Magicicada septendecula (assembly GCA_034769895.1). Taxonomy (NCBI): domain Eukaryota; kingdom Metazoa; phylum Arthropoda; class Insecta; order Hemiptera; family Cicadidae; genus Magicicada; species Magicicada septendecula. Next base: position 1,043,330,770 of record CM068367.1, read on the forward strand.
ACAACGGCATTTCAAAAATCATTTCATATTGTACAGCACTCACATTATGTTTGTTTTTCAAGCGCAATTAAAATTAACATACATTTTAGTTGACAACTATATAAGGCGTATCTCTGGTTTAACATAGATTGTAAGAACGAATTTAGCACGCATACTGTTGCACTAATAGTAGTAAATCTGACAATAATATTGCGCACACCATGGTAAACAAAAATGTTCCAGTTACCATGGTGTAATTAGTGCGTGAAAAGCACTAATTCCATGATAAATTCATTTTGTATCCCAGAATAATTCTGAACAACGGTTACTCACAATTATTTGATTTTTATTATCACGTTACAAATAAAATATTTACAATTACTGTTAACAATACAAAAGTATAAAAGTCTCAGAAAGGTGTGGTCCCATGGCTTCCACCACAAACGTAGTACGTTATATTCACATAATTTTACACAGGCACGCAAGAGCGAACGTTTATAATTGATGTTTAATATTTCCGGAATCAGTATTTTTACGAATGTAATACAATTTTTTAATGTAATACACTACGTTTATAACTAAAACATTACAACATACATCACGCTTGTTCTTTAACATTTCTGTTACATCACGCTTTATGCCTGGACATCGCAATACTGGTTCTGTAATCTGTTGCCATTCAATTTGAAAAATTTGAAAACGATACCCGACCATCCTCCACACACACACGCGCGCGCGCGAAATAATATAGATTTCTTGTCATAAATATTTCAATACATAATCAATGACGTAAATTTTTACATCCTGTAATATGTGGTATCAAGTATTTCCTTAAAAGATATTTTACACGAGTAGCAACAGAGTGCAGTACAAATTCTGTGTAAACCGTTCTCTCACTTGTAAGATTTCTTGTCATAAATATTTCAATACATAATCAATGACGTAAATTTTTACATCCTGTAATATGTGGTATCAAGTATTTCCTTAAAAGATATTTTACACGAGTAGCAACAGAGTGCAGTACAAATTCTGTGTAAACCGTTCTCTCACTTGTAACTTAACTAGTGAGATTTTTAATAAAAGCTCCCCTAAAACGGCAGTGCTTTTAGATTTCTCCAAATACTGCTCAAGAAATTAGTATAGGCTACAATTTAATGTTCAAGGAGTGTATCAAATGCAGCATAAAAACGCACGATCCTGCAATTAATAATGCCTCCAAAACAGCCCGAGTCCGACCATATTGGTCGGTCTCAAACAACGAAAAAAAACTGAAAATTCATACGGTCTCTTGGCTACTACACTGTAAGAATAGTAGAACTTGTTGTATACTTATTATATTAAAAATAATTTTGTACTCTAGAATCTTGCGTGCCCTACGATTCTCCAGACTCATGAGAATAAAATTCTAGTTGTAAACGTAGGTTGAATCATTATCACATGCTGCAAACTAGAAACAACAGGTTCCAGCGTATGGTCGTATGGTTGTATTCCATGACCTTCCCTAAAGTGTACAGATCTTGATTGATCTCCTATGTATCGGACGTTCTATACATACATACCCCCCCCCCCATTCTAAACCTCCGCTATTGAGCTTGTCAGGCGGTTTTTAAAAATGAGCGAGTTCAAGCAGTAATTCTGACTTTCTGCAGGAGGCACTGCACACTGCAAGTTTCTCTACGACATACAATGGACACCATACCACCAGCGGACTTAAAAACCTCCAACCTCTTGCACAGGAGGCGTGAAAGGTATCCATGAGACCAAGGAGGAGAAGTCTTTTCTCCACTTTCATGAATATTATGTTGACGGTAAGAGACTGGGCGTGGTAGTTTTGAATGTAGTAAATGACTGCCAGTTTGCGAAGAATACGTCGAGCGTCGGTTTTTCCGACGAGCATTCAACTTGACAATCCGTGACAATCAGCTTGTCATAAAGAAATTTGAGTCCCTGGGCATTTCTTTTTCATGCCCAAATGAATGTCCCTGGGCATCGAAAATCCAAATTTTGTTTTTGTCGCAAGTGTTTGTTCTACTAACTGTTATATTATGATGTAGTAATCACATATCTCATAACAATATTTTTTGTAATCTTATATGTTAATATTTTATTTCCTTCAACGAATCTGTTCCATGTAGACGTCGAAAAATGTATTTTTACTAAACCAATGAGGAAACGTTAAAAAATGTTTTATTCATTGTAAATATACATTTAACCAATACATTTATATATTGTACAGACAATAAGATAGTTGTAAATGGGGCTGGAGCTTCTACCGGCAGAATCTAACTTATGACAGTACATGATAAATGAATGTGTACTTTAATAGGTAATTAATGACGACATACTCTTTCAGGGATATTATTTTTCTTTCCAAGTGATATTTTCTATGTTGGATTCGTTTACACAATTAAGAGATACCAAGAAATCTTTGCAAAATCCTACGCTAACATCTTCATTTCACGGACGTGCAGCCCGGCCTACCTGCCGCTCAGTGTTTAGTACGCGCGCGCGCGCGTGTGTGTGTGTGAGTGCGCGTGGGGGTGCGAGGGTCGCCTAATCCTTCAGGGCGCATGGCTGCTTGGACACACAATAGTTCATATGCTATTAATTTATGTTAATATGTTATGCCCTGGCTGCATGCACTTTGATCAACTTATCTGTTGCTCTTCCAACTAAGGATGTCAACGCATGAAAATGACGTATACGGGTTTGCTTGTTTTTCTTATGCCAGTAACCAGTAACCAGATAACGATGCTTTCTCGCGGAATACTATCTGCCCTACATACGTAATCAGTATTATCTATGCCATGATTTTTAAAGGAAGAACGTCAATGAAAATCTTGAAAAATTCGAAAATTTTTTAATTTTGTTTTCTTATTACTCCTGTTTGTCTGATTAAGAAATGTATCGTTTTCATACTACATAACGCTCAAAAGCAACTAAAGAAAATGTTTTATTTCTGCATGCACGGTCATTTCTGCCGCACGACCTCATTATGGGCTGTGTCTACAAGGTGAAGAAAGCTGGTGTAAATTTAATAAGTTGCTGCAATTGTGTAAGAGTGTGAACTCAAGAATTCTTTGGCAGTCTGTATAATGGAAAAATAAAACTTTTATTTATAGACCTTTCAAATAAAGATTTTCTCACTAAGTGTGCGCACACAAAATTCAAATGAGAGTAATGGGGGATACAGTACCAAAGAATAACTTTGTGGGTTTAAAAACATTAAAAATAAGGATTCTAACGCATTGATCATATTTAACGAAGGAGCTATGGGGAGAGCAAAAGTGTTACTTGAGATGGGGCTAGCATCAGGGTTTAACGGATTTCATGGTTTTCTTCAAAGTGGTAATCTACATATAAAAAGGTGGAAAAGCCATTCTTGAAATAACAAAAGACGCAACACAGAAAAGAAGGGCCCAGAAAAGAAAGAAGAGGCAGGAGATAATGCATTCTATGACCCTGCACTTTTAGTAAAAAACATATTTTTTTGTTCTCATTTTCTGAAAGTTGTTTTTAAATATTTATGAACATTTTTCTCCTAAGCTTATAAAAGTTGAACAATGAAACTTTGTATTTGTGTTTATGTATAGATAAGTGATATTGTGTACCAAAACAAAACTATGTGGTTAATAAATACAAGAAAAAACATTATTTTATAATAAAGAACAATGGAAATTTTGTTGTTAACTTTTAGTGCATTTAATAATTTGTACATCAGACAATTTATGAGATAAGACCATGATATTGCTATCTAATTTGTAAATAAATGTACATAGTCTGTGGTAAAAATTTGGTTATTGTATTTCATTCCAGTAGTGAGACAAGTATTCCTTAATATTACATGTATTTCTTATGGGAAAAGCGTCAATGATGTCTCCCTTTAAATGGCCACAGTCATAATCACCTGTTTCAGTTACGATTAACCACACGAAACTCTCGGAACACCCTCCTTGGATTTAGTGTATGCTTTATTGGTGAAAGGAAAAGAACATTTTCTGTTGGTCGTTTCAGTATCAGAATGTAATGTAAAAACCACCCGAACTGAACAAAGAAGTAAAGCCTGACAATCTTTGTTTCACATAAGGCGCCAGAACACTTGTGAGAACAGAAATAACATCAGTTAGACAGACAAACAAGGGGGGTGCGGGAGACTGTGTAGTGGTACTGTCTGTGCTCTCAAAGCACGCGCGCGCGTCCACACACAGAAAGTCTCTATCTCTCTCTAATCTCTCACAAATGCTACCTGCTGCTAGCGGTGCACTCCCCGTACCAGAATTCGTTCATTATCCGGAAATTATTATTGTAAGCGGAAAATGTTCACAATGCTTATGGGCACTCAACCATACTCTGTAGCTCGAACAAGGTTTCAGTACGCGTGTAGACGACACTCGTGAATAAACTAAACTGTTTGCAAGTATCATAATACTCTGTAGTTTCTTAATCACAGATATGCAACGTGGGTATTTAAAACTGCTGAAACAAGGATGAACATGATAATTAAATGCATTTAATGCATCAGCACGTTGTTAGTATTTGCGAGTTACGCCCAAAATAACATCTTAAAAAAGTCTCTCTCTCTCTCTCTCTCTCTCTCTCTCTCTCTCTCTCTCTCTCTCTCTCTCTCTCTCTATGCACCTAAGCATTCAAAGAATTTCGACGAAACCGAAACATCGAAGCATGATAATGTTTTTAGGCTTTTGAAACGTATAATGTGGATTACGTTTGGTGGATTACGTAAATCATTTCCAAACCACAGACGATCACAAACAGAGCATGTAAAACCAAATTTATTCTCATTAAAACGTTTGCTAAACTAAATGTCAGCAGCGATTATTTCTGTCTTGATGTGTTTACATATCAAATTTCTAGACTGTGGGGAATGCGCCACGTTTTTCGATGACGATTTTTGTGGAATGACCACCAGCCTAAAAACATTATCATGTTAAAAACTGGCACAGAATCATGAGCTTCTGACGACAACTGAGTTAAATGTATAATGCACGTTAATACTTGTTAAGTGCGTGCTGATATTTTGGTGTCAACTCTGCAGGATGTTAAATGGTGATTCGTGTATTCCAAGGCCGATACAACAGTAATTGACTGTTTGGCCTGAAGCAAGCGTTCCACTGTTGGCGCACGATGCAGTCAGTAGAAACACGGAGAAAATGCGAATCTGGGTCTGATATCAATCAGCCTTCGGCAACATGCATGTTTACTACACTTCCCGGCACCGCAGTACCCACACCAATATGCACTGTAGGTGAGGAAACACTGCAAGTTTGATTTGAGTATTTTTTATAAATTTGATGAAAGGCTATTATTATTTATTTATAAAGGGCATTATAGACGACACGTGGAAAACACAAAATTATATATTGAACGCTTTAGAGGTATATTGTTGATAACCATTAGGAATAGCTACTTTTCCCGACAATGATGGAGGAAAATAAAATCTTGCTCTCCCTCATCACCCATTCCATATTCCCATTTGACTGGAACCCAAGTTTTCATTTTCGATTGTGATAGTAGTGTTTGGGAAAGCAGCTGACAGTATCTTACACAATGCGTTCCTAATGAATACATTTAAAACCAATATACCGTTACATACTTTGTGTGTGGGGGGGGGGGTTCAAAAGCGCATTCCCATGGCATGGTATTGCCACATTATATTTTGTCTTTCACACCTTTATATTTTTCCTTTACATGACTTTCACGTCTTTACATTTCATTTTCAGTCAATTTTTTACCAAAACAGATTTTATCCGCATAGAAAAGTTAGCAACAGATAGTACTATACAATAAAAGCAAGATATGGCATGACCTACTAAATATCTTAAAAGAATGAATCTTACTTATTTTTGCAGTTGTTAAAATACGAGAAGGAAAGTTAAAATTTCTTTTTTTTTTCAAGCGCAGTGAAACTTATTATAACGTAAATCAAAACATTTCAAAATAAAAAAAAAATAAAAATAAATGAAGAACGAGTACGATAAGAGTTGCTTAACACCGCCCTCGCTAGCGACGGGATTACAATGATGGAGAAATAAACAGATGAAGCACAAACGCCCACATTATTCCGCAGTAATTGGCTTAATTACAACTGTTCACATAATGTTGATTAATTCGTAATAGTAATACCAAAATAAAACGTTCGCTCGCCTTTCGAAGATATTTTTAATCAAAGACTAGCAATACAAATTTTAAATCTTTTTTTTTTTTATTATACAAGTTTTCCTACAGAATACATTACTACAATGTAAGACAGCGCAGTCTATATAATACCCTTCATTTACCGCTAATACGATAGTTTTATTTTCTTCCTAAATAACCTAAGTTAGATGTAAAATATTTCTTATAGTACACAGTGAGTGAAAGAATATACGTCAATTTGTGTCAATGTGTTGTACGGACAATGCCCTTGGTGCTCAAATCTTACACATTTGTAATGTACAGAAAACAATTATGTTTTTAAAATTCTAAATTCTATCTTTCTCTTTTCATTCCAATGGCAACCTCACTCTATTGTGCTCATCGTGTCGTTTGTAAAAAGGACATCGTTTCACACTGTGCATAATAATTTCTAAAACATTTAAAAGAAGTTTCCAAAATTAAACCTATAAGCATATACACTTCGTAACATCAATCGATTATAATTTTAATGGGTACAATTTTACTATGCACGTGTCTTGGATTATTAATGTATTTACTCGTAGTCTACATGTGTTCACTCCACATTATATGAATATTATCTTGAAGCCGAATCAGTCTGTTACTTTACAACGAACATTATAACATCAAATGTGCATTTTATTTTTATTTTTGTAGTTGTTTAAATCAAGTAACTTAAGCATATTTAATACGCTAAATTGTATCCTATAAATGCATGTAAGTAATAGGCCTATACTTGTTAACAGGAATTAACTATCTGTAAATTATTAATGTTAATTTATAACTGAATGTATTTCGCGCATTCCATACCTGAAATGAACTACTAACTTATTTATGCATACATTTTAATACACCTGTTGTTTATTAATTATTTATCACATTTCACTTGCTTGTTAGCAGTATTAGCTCCAATGTGTGACAAGTAAGTACGGTAATACGGTTATACGTATTATTTAAAACTACACATCGCGCGCTAGTGTATACAATAAAAATTAATATTTATTTTATCCAAATAACTGTATTTACGACACTTTGGATATATGTCCCATTTCGTATTTTTACGTTCAGTTAAATTCATCGTGTCTAATAAAATATAATTAATCTAAGACCTCGTAAAAGTATTTTTTTTCTTCTTAGCCATACATACCACTCCACCCTACTTTATAAAACCTGATCACTTTCATCTTGCGAAAATTAAAATTCACGCAGTTTTCAAAGAGATATTATACCATTATACACTAGCTAGAGCGTTTAATACTTGTTAATTATACATCGATCAAAGTAAACAGTCTATGACATTAGCTAGATTAGGAGTCTACAGAAGGAGTGAAGGACAGTTAAACACCTTAACTCGTTTGCTGTTCGTGATTCGTTTTATATATATATATTTTTTTAAATGCAGATTAAGTAACGTTTTAATGTAATTAATAAACAATTTTCCGAAGGAAGGTATGTGACAGGAATCAGTAAAGAAATGTGTTCAGATTTTCAGCAAATGCGAACAGTTAAAAGGAATTTAAAAAAAAATGATTACTATACTCATACACTACTTAATTTGCAATGTCCTCATAACGATAACGTTACATCAAAAATATCAATTCGTATTCCACTGGAGACAAATTGCCCTCTATTCAGATTTTATATTTACTACCAAAACCTGCTTAATAAAACACGGTCGCGGCCAACAAATGAGAATTTCAAAAAAACTGAAATGAGTTGAGTATGTAAGACAGATACACAGAGTAGGCCTATTCTTGGGATGTCTGATAGAAACTCAGGACTGTGTCAACATGCTCACCGAATGACAGACCTACGTTTAAGTGTGAGTGGATTTCTAACACTATGCTAAAAGACAAAATTACAAACGCTTTCAGATACTACAACACAAAACTACAAAGTCAACGCTTCTCCTAATTCACAGTCTTCGTAGATATGTAAAAATGTTTCATAATCGTATTAAAACTAAGGGATAACTAAAGCGCTCAGCATTCTGCGATACTGTTACCATTTCAAAAGATAACCCTCCAAGAACATTTTTCTTTTTCGGTTGATTAAGTTATAAATACATTTTAATGGCCGCCGGAAGTTCATTAGAGAGAAAACACCTGTTGTCCCCCACCCAATACCGACTAAACAGTCAGGGACCCCTATAACCCTCCCAGCTTTGGAACAAACTTTCCAAGCTAACGTTACTTAGTGGCTTCCTTGCACTATATTATGCAATGCTGCAAATAACTATTCCGAAGTAAGTTATTTCGCTCCACAGTAAAATCAATCCGTTGAACTTTTCCCAGTACCGAATTTTACAATTTTAATTTCATAAAAACCCTTTCGAAATCAACCGTTTAATAACTTCTGAATAATATCGGCATGGAGGTTAAAGAAAATAGAGAAACTGTGTTGTGTTATCTTTCAGGCTTTTTTACAGAAACACTTTTAAAAAATCCATATTCCGTAGTCGTTAGTATTTACAATCTCTTTTTCCGCACAATGAAGGCTCTTTGTGCGAAATGCATTTATGAGTCGCACAAGCATACGATCCAGAAAATTATTAAGATCCAGTTAATAACAACTGGTAAACTAGTAGATTTATCCTCAACTTTAAAACTTTCTTGTGCAGCCAGGCGACGAATGAAACACGAGCTCCTTTATATGTGTACTCTTTACTCAGTAATTCCATAGCAACAGAGTACCTACTATTTCTTATTCGACGCCCGATGAGAAGAAGATATTGTCTAACACACCACAAAGATTAATAACATTATAAGGTTAAGTGTCCCAACAATTCTCAACAGTTTACTCCACAAAGCGCAGTTGGACGCGTAACATTCTTGCCTCAATTTTTTTTAACTCACAATAGACGACATAGGCAAATTCTAAAAAAAATTCTAATCACAGAGTGGCATTTTTAGAAATTTATCGTTGGCAAACTTTTCCGTTCTGGAGTACTCAGTCTCTATACAGTTGTAGGCCTACCTACGACTCAATTACGAAAACATGAGTAACAAAACATCACTTTATACAAATATCTTTTACCATAAAAATTAACAGTATGAACGCAGTTACGATCAACAACCAGATTTTGGCCTTAATACACCACGCTAGCCCTGTGAACTGGCTACCAAAGCCATTCACTTTTCGTCACACACCGCCGATGTGCCTCCTGGTCCGTGGGTGATATTCAGCTTACCTCCAACACCCCAATCCATCAGGCGTTTCATCACGTAAGAACAGCTTATAGTGATTACCCGGGCACAAGAAACGCCTGGAATGAGATTTCAAATTAGCTTGAATCCAATGTTAACTGTCAAAACAAGTATCAGTCAAAATGTTGAGTGAGTTGAGAGAGCGGCGAGCGCAACGGTAAAATTTGAACAGAAGGAAATAGGAAATAAAAAAAAAAAAATTGCATTCTTTAAAGAACACGAAAATATTGGAACATTTAACGTCCACTTATTCTCTCAGTTACAACAAACAAACCTCCACGATGGACTCTTACTAGAAGACAACTAACTTGTAAATTGAAAGGGCTGGGGACAACATTTCACTGAGACGTAAGAAGAAAAATAAATGGTTTATAAAGAGAGTGAGAGTGTCTAATCTAAAAGGAGAAATTGTTTATGTAAAATGAGATTTTGTATAACATTAATCATAAACGGGAAAGAGAAGTTGAAGTAGATCAATTACGACATATAAAGACAATCAATAATGGCCAACGACGGATACGAAGGCATAAGAGATAAATGGATAATTTCATTGAAGCCACAGCTCAAGACTGACTGGCCGCCACGTCCTGAAGTCTAGAAAATTATGACTAAAACGTATCATGCAAATACTCCACAAAATATTCTTCCCCGGCAGCCCTCATTAGTAATGTGACCTCGTAATAGTCTTACCTTCTCTTCGAGCGAATTGACGTTTTTATTATTTATGAAGTTCCAGGTTACCAATACTGAAAACACTTTCATGTTCGATAGGTACTTGAAGAGAAGCTTAATTGTTATAGTGCGGGTGATCTATCTTTAACCTCATATTTTTGTACATTCAAATCCGTTTCATCTTCATCTGCGACCATGATATTTATCACGAAACCTGCAAGTTAATTCTATTACAACTGATTTGAAAATGGGCTGGTGTGTGTAGAGGAGAAAATAACAGAGCATGCAATTATTTTAACTTGAATATGGCTCAACTGGTTAACAGACTTACTCGTTTGTATCGTTTAATGTTGGAATTTAAACCGACGTAATGTATGTAAAACAATTATAATTAGGCGTATAGCATTTTTTAACTAAGGAGTTTAGATCATAGTTATCATTGTGAGAAGACTTTCTGATGAAATCGGACTACATCGAGTTGGGGCAATTACCGGATTCTATAAACCAGAAATGAACTGTTGACACCTGAAGGTACGATAATTAAAAAAATCTGCTTGCATTTGCATACCGTTTTGAAGCCCTGTTAAAATTCTGAACACTCGACAAACAATACGTTCACACACACACTCCACTTTGACACATTCCCACTAGCTGGGACAAAAAACTGCGACAGCAAATAGCACAGTGAGACTCTCTGTTGATCAACATTCAAGTTGACGTGTCCCATGTTTATCTGACATCCGGTCATCTTTGGTCTGATGCCCCATGATTACTCACAACATGTCTCAACCATGACGCCTCTAACTAATCACTAGGGCGCACTCATCATATTTAATATTTACAATCTACTTTTTTCATCGTACAAACAAAGAATGATGATAAACCAAGGGTTAAAATTTAAATATTGGTTTCCGTGCCGAACATCATTAAAATGGAAAACTACATTTTGTTTGTTTTATGGATTACGAATAAAACGAATAAACAAGCTGCATTGGTTCTATAGCAGCGTGAAAACATTAAACCTGGTCCAATTAAAAACAAAATAGAATAACTTTGAACGCTTTACAAACGTTATCCGTATATAAGCATGTTAAAAAATAACGCCCTGAACTTACCGATTCAGTTCCAGATTTGCGTTATACTCAGTCATTCAGTTCCTACAAAACTATTATTTTCACAAGAAGTTTCTACAAATAAAAATGTAAAGTGTTATAAGCACGTATGAGAAACACAAACAGAATCAATATTCCACCAATTATCATTACCATAGACGTCAGAAGGAATGCAACCTCACTCTGGTTTCTAAAATAGGTGAGAAAGGGATACAATTTACAAGAACGTGCTATAAAACTACATGTTTAAAATGACAACTCACGATGTCGCTTCAGCGAAGTCGAGCACCCTTAAAAAATATACGGACGCATTCATATACTTAATAACACCTAGATATCTAACAATTTTGGCGTTATTTGTATTTTCCGCGTTAATGACAGGTCCGCATTACGATTAACAGGTACACGTCACCAAATTCCGTTTTCCTATAGCACCGTGCAGAAAATAGTTTGGACGCCTGTTAGTGATTAACAAACTAACGAAGTGACGTAGAAAAAAACTGCCTATGATTATAAATAATTCTTGTTGTCGTTATTATCCTACGACGGAATCAAAGGTACAATGAATTTCAACATACAGTACTCGTACCTGTTTACGCAGCACTCGTTCATATACATATATATGAATAATTGTGTTATTTTTATTTCGTGCGCATGGGAAACCACTATATTTATGCTTAAATGAAAGATAAGCCATGTCCGAAAGAATATAAAGTGTAGGCCTACATTATAAATGAATATTTTTTCTAAACGTCATCTTTATAAGAAACGTTTCCCGCAGTGTAATGGACACAAGGCGCAAATATTTAAAGTAATCTGCAATGATAAAATTAGAAAATTTTAAGTATTCATGGATATTTATTAGAATTTAGAAAATAGCGAGTTCGATGTTAACAAAAATATGATTATGAAGTGGGAAGAAACTATTATTTTCAGTGTGATCCTCTTCCTGGATGCTCCCTGCCAGTAATCCACCGGGCCCATGCAATCAAAGTGTGTCTGAAAGCCAGAAATACTGTAAGTTGTGTTCATAACCACAGATGTGAGAACAATTGTTATAAACTGCATTTATATGTATTTATATTGTACACCTGTACCATTCAAAGTACAGTATTCACTTTCTCAAAAAAAGAGAACGGCCGATATACGTGACATAGGCCTATACACAAAGAATCGTAGGAAACTAGATCTCATAATACAAGAAAACTGGCGACTTAATAAAACAGAGAGATTTCTCTTGACGTGGCCATTAGTAAAAAAGAATGCAGCAATCAAAGTATTACTAAAACGTCTGCGACAGATTTACAAATACTATGTTTCAGCAAAAAGTGAAACGGTGAACAGAACCTTTGCAAGGACATGCAGTGCTGAAAAATAAATATTTCATTTTATTTTATTCTTTTTTGACATTTTCCGTTTTCCCTCCATAGAATGTCAGGTCAATTCTCTTCCAAGAAAATCTTTTTTCGTTCTTCGCTCACTACTCCGACGATACCCTTGAGAGAGCTGGTTTTCCTCTATAATTAATCTTTGAGACTACTCTTAATATTTTTTCACCACGATTTTCTCCTACATTTTTAGAAGGAAACTAAAATCTCCCGTTCTTTAAACTGCTTGTTACTCATCATGTTTCTCCCATCCTTCCCCATATTTCTTCTGTTGTTATTTTATCTTCCGATAACCTTCTTGTACAGTATAATTACACAGTTCGGATGTACTTTTTTTATTCGTAATATGATATCCTTCTATCCAATATGCTAAAACGATTTCATTTACATTGTGGCCTGCGCATTTCTTTCTCTCGTAACAGTCTTATTCTAAATCAATCCATTAAAGATTACTATACCACTTGTCTGTTACTGTACTGCCCTTCTGTTGTTCATTCCTTATCATATCTCCCAATAATAGAGCATAAATAATTATCATATTTGTATCTGATTTCTCAAAATTGACGTTTCTTCATTTCGAATGCATAATATGTACTCTGTTGTTTTAAATTAATTGTTAAACCATATCGTGAATGTTTTTGCTATAATTTAAGGAGCATTTACTGCACATCTGCCTATGTGCAAAATTCACCCGATCGTCTGTAAAATATTCATCACGGAATGATTCTTCTACAAGTAATATTACACATTTTTAACATTGTCAGTACAGAGTCGTACGGAACGTTATGAAAATCGTGATTTATTGAGTTCTTGTATCAACTTATTCACCGCTACTCTTTAAAAAAATGAATGTGTTTCTATGTTATATATGTGCGGAGGTCAAAACAGGAAACACTACAGGCAAGTGCTGGCCGGTAAATGACTACAGGCAAGTGCTGGCCGGTAAACGACTAACAGATTACATTTTACATAGACAATACCGGTTATACCTCCCATAACCACCCTGCTTCAAAATACACAAACTATACTAAATTACACTACAGTCTGATGATGGCCAATTGATGACAGACAATTACTAAAACGAATTATTATTTATTGTAGACACCCAACATAGTTCAATTATTTTTTGATACTGATTATTTGCAACATGCACATTAAAACGACAGCATAAAACTACGCAAATCGTACATGGAGAAACAATTAAATTATAAAACATTTATTATAACTAGGCCTACTACAGTTGTCTTTCCTGGATTTTACTTTTATACTTGTCTTTTAAAAAAGCAAGTTTAAGCACGAATAGGCCACATCAATCAAGTAATCTTTACGTAATCGACTAGAAAAATAATGTCAGCTGCTCTTAATGTTTTTCCTATGTTATCTTTCAACGGCCTTACCTCAGAGCTGTATATTATTATAGTCTTTACTACTGCATTACAAATTCGCATTTTATTTTCTTTTACACCGCAGAATACTGTCTAGTAAGCTAACAGCTTTCCTTAACAGCTGTTTCTTTCTTTCACTGCACCATCCCAAAATTCCTTACTGAGAAACTTTTATTCTCAGCTCACATTCTTTGTACTGCTTCATCTTTCAATAGTAGGGTATACTTAATATAATTTGCTTAATTTCTTGTTAATTTCAAAGACTAAAAAAATCTGCTTATTTCTCATATGCTTTGAATACTTCTTAAATTAATGTTTTAATATGTTATGAAAAGAGAGCTAATACCTTACGATGAGAAATTATTACCACCAGTAACACTGGCTCTTGTTCATAGCCTATAACTGTATCACTGGAGTTACTCCGACTCGCTCGTCATGAATGGCTGCGGTTTACACTGTTACGAAGAACAGTGGTTTTGGGTTTAACGGTTTTATTTATTTATTTTACACCAAATGTTTCGATTATTTACGATAACGTAGCCAGTCTCTCAGTAGAACTCATGTGGCCTCTCATCGTCAAACGAGCCATAGACAACGGCTTAAACCTAAAACGACATTGTTCTTAACTAACCAGTCCGACGGGCCAAACATATTAAGATTATTCGAAATTACTGTGTAACTTCGTTTCCTGTAATAACTGCTCTTTCAAACGTACAGTATACTCTTAACTAACATTAAAGGCTGACTACGGTTCACATTTTTCCATTTATTTAATTTGCACTACTGAAACTGAGAAAAACTGTTCAGTAAATATTATCAGTACAGCACACTATACACAAGAACAAAACTTATTCACTCAAAATAATGAGTCAGAAATAATTAAGAGGTGACATCACTTTTTTCGCATTTTTTCCTTTAAAATTAGCAGCTGAAAACCCTTACGAAAGAACTGTTTATCGGATGTGCGGATGTACAAAAACCATCAGCTATGAAGCGTTGTTTTTTATGACTCGCTTTTGGAGTAAATATAGACACGTCTTGAATTAAAGTCTCTTATCTGGCAACGAACAGCTAACTTTCCACAGATAAACACAGTCTTGATAATACTAATGAATTTAACTCAATAAAATTGTAATCTTTTGTTGCTCTATTATCAACGACCGCTTATATATACCTTGAAAGAAACATTCCATTACAACAATTCTCTCACATTTTTTCTTATGTACTGTGTATAATTAGCATCCTGTCTAATCCGCGGTTACGTCACGTAATACGATTCATTTATCTTGTTTCTTACATACCGCTAATGTCCAAATTACTTACAAACGCGTATTTAACTACTTCGTCGGTTTATTACAGAATTTAAGAACGATTTAAATTTTCAGCGTTGAGGTCATGTTCTGGCTCGATATCAACAGCCTGTAAAGAGACCACTGAAAAATTTATTGTCTATTTACAACAAGAGGAATGAATCTACTGCTGGTAGTCATCAGCCCAGTATTATAATGCTACGAAAATCTTTTGATTTAAAGCCAAATTTTCATAACAATGGTTATTTATAATTCTGTGCACAATGAAGTTCAATGTATTTATTTCGTGTGTCTAAAAATGCATGTACGGGAGTACACACAGTTAGGAATGATGAGAAACTGTTACGTTACCGACAGAAGTAAGAACACTGGTTACCCCCCTTACCATAGACCACGCTATCTAAAGTGTTTTGTACTGAGAAAAGACACTTAAATAAGCAAAATAACTAAAGACTGACGTGATGGAGTAAAGTATAATTAAAGAAACGCTACTCGAACTTCAAGAAAGAGGTTCTTAGATCATACGGCTACAAAGATGGACGGTACACGGTTTAAAGTAGGGGGATATTAATAGACGAGCTGGCCATTTCAGAATATGCGACCTAACAAATTAGTGAACTGAAGATACTAGAAAGTGTGATAAACTGAACAATATTCGTTGTACGATAAGTAAGGAAAGATATGTTCTAGAATTCTGGAAGCTGATATTAACTTTTAATGAATTGGAAAGACCGTTTCCTGTTCCATACCCGCATTTCCGATCAATAAAATAAGACTAATTTAGTTTTCTTCTGGTACATTTATCTTTTACATTAACATATGTTTTCAAGACTACGACGCTGAACGAGTTTACAGAGACAAAGAAACAACTGGCATACACGCACACCTGACAGCTGAGTCCAAATCGAGACCAGTCTAAACTTTTGAGTTCAAAGACCGGGATGCGGAAAAGTCGAAATGAACAAAAGTAATGTGCTTTAACTGAAATTCTCTTTTATTAAATCCGAAAGGATTAAGTGGCTTGGGGATGTTCAGAGGTAGAGGGCAGAAATATCCCGAAAAAGGTTTTTAATGATCAATCCGTTGGGAGATGCCTGACACCAGGCTAAGAATAAGATGCTGAACACACGGGCATAAGACAGGGAAGAGTGGAAAGCCGTTGTTGCGGAGGTCAAGGTTCTGCAAGGACTGTAACGCCACAGAAACCTCTGAAATTCTCTATCTTTTCTCCACCCTTCTATGTCATTTTTGTCACTTACTTCTGTTCTTGCCTTTATCCGCATCCTCTCGTATGCTCCTTATACAGAAACGAAAAGCTGTTCGAGTTGCACAATGAGTTGATTTTAACGCCCGGAGTCATTTGACCATAATTCAAAACAATTAAAATCTTTCGTTCTACGGAATATCTAATCAGACAATGTGGAAGGCACCTCTGTTTACAGTCGCAACAGCCGAAACTAGAATAAGACAGCGTTAAGACGCAAGCGATTATTTATCTGATCAGTTGCTGGTGTTACAAGACCAAACACATAGCAAATGCCCACTCCCACTCCACGCAGTCAACAACGAACAGTACTTGGTTTCGGGAGACCAGGGCAAGTATGTCCTGCCGATACGCACTTGGCATCGCAGTGCCTTCCGGCGTCTGGAGAATAGCACCACGGAGCTCTTGGACTCGTTGACGACAACTTTCCAGTTGTCGGTTAAGTACACAAACGCATCGGTTGGTGTTGCAGTCGTATGATCGCCCTATTAGCGCTACGATCGGAGGCGTACAGCGCCTTGTCCTCGGCAAGCACGGCTATCTGGACTTCCGGCTCCCTGGGTACGTCGCTGACGTAGACGGAGAACAGAAGACGCCATTGGACGCTACCGTGAGGTACCCCGGCTGTAATGCGTCTCTTGGAAGAGACATAGTCGTCTATTCTGACGCAGAAGGTCTTTTCCTATGCAATCAAATGCGGTAGCAGTCTGGTAGATCGATTTCCCGAAGTTCTGTCAAGAGCCCGTCTTGCCAAACACTGTCAAAAGCCTTTTCCACATCTAGGAAACAGCCTACGGTCTTCTCTTTCCGACACCCGCCGCCCGCAATGCCTTTCAGCAGAATTTTAGAGTCCTCAACTGTCTCAGTTACGAAGTCAGAACCTTGTTCAAAGAAGATAACTGTGAACTGAGAGAGGACTGTCTTCCCGCTAACCAATACATTTTTTTATATATATTCCCCGGCTTTTTTGGACATGAGTCTTCTCTCTAAGTTTATTGTTCAATGCCATACCACAGATCAGGTTGCGTTTGCGTACGGTATTGTTTAGTTGTTTATGTTTACAGTTATATATTCAAGTCATATTAGATGTAGATTATAGATTGATACTAACACTGTATACATTATACAATTATTGTGTACAGATTTCGATTCGTTAAGATATTTATCTCTTTTTGGTATAATTCTCAATTTAATGAATAGCTATTTTCAACTATCTGTAACTTTATCTTCGTTGCGCTCCGCTGCCAACATCGCGGTGTCGTTAGCAAAATTCACTACAGTGTTTTCAAATTCAGGATTTTGATTCGACTATATGGCATTTGTCTGTCTGTCTTTCTGGTTACCTACTTGGGGAATGTTTCACGACAACTTTTGAACGCATCAACCGATTTTCGTAAAACTTAGCGTCCCGGTCCATACCTTTACCCTACAGAACCCTACTGTTTTTGAGATTGATCCCTCCGACACTAAGGGGCTCAGAGGTAAAAACGTCAAAACATCGCAAAAGCCCATGTGGGATTTCAAATTAAAGGGAATTTAAACCACAATCTAAATATACTATTAAGTTTTTTTTTTAATTCAAAATTTACGGATGTTGGGCCCCTAAATGTGGATGAAAATTTTTGATATAATCGCAAAACTTCATGCGAGGTACCAAATAAAAGAGCATTTTAACTAACATCTGAATTTAATGTTAAATTTCGGAAATTTCAAAATTTTGCGACCCCAAGGCCTATAAAAGACATTACAATTTTGAAAAACGTTTTGAAAATCCAGCAGGGTATCAGACTAAAAAGAACTGAAACCTAAATGTAAATATTTCAGAATTTTAGTGTTTACTGTATGACTACGTGCTCTAAAATTGTTATTTTACTAAACAAATAGTAGAGAAATCGAGATTGTCGTAATTGAAAAACGATCTAATATCGAAATATATGTAATTATAAATGTAGTTCGTTCAAAATAGTGAGCGAGTTCTGCAGATCAATGAGAATACTGTACTTGTTTTATTTTTAGTTGTATTAATCACAACTGTATTAAAAAATTGGACTAAATGCATCGCGTTAAAACCTGGCTGCATTTCTGTCTATCTGGTGTTCCCTATTTGCAACCACTCATACGGTCCTATGAAAGTATGTAGGCTATACGTCACTGCTAAACGCATTATTGCAGTATTAAGTACACATTAAAGCACAATTACTAGACTTAGTTTTACGAATAGCAGTGTAGTGGAAAGAGGATATATATTTTGCTTTTTGTCGTTCACGCGATTCTAAATATTCTATACTGGATAGGCTCCAACTTACAGACACACTTGATCCAGGGTTGAGAACGGCTGTATCTAATAAGATGACATCAGTCATATTATGGGAAGATTATATTATATAACATCTTGTTTAAGCTAAATAAGTTCTTAAACGGACACGTATTTAAAAGTATTTTAAATGCAGTTTTAAGCCTTTATTTTTCCAAATTATTTATTAGCACTTCTAATTTTTTAGTAAGCTATCGGTAACATCGTGTTTTTTTGTTTTGCCTTATTTGTTTTTTCCTTTGATATAGGCCTATAGACTGCCCACTTCAGTTAGTCTAGCTTTACTAAGTGACTCATATCCTACAAACATCTATTTTACGTATCTATGATCTTGTTAAGGCTACCAAATCTTTGAAGTGAGAACTTCATTACGCCACTATAGTGCCCGGATCACTCCCGTAGCCGCTTCTAGGGCAGTAAACTGATTCATCGTCTAAGGAAATAGATGTAACGAGAAAGCAGTGTTGCCAAGTCAATCAAACCTCCTTTCCCCCACATAGCTACCCAAAATTTCCCCAATGCCACAAATATGTGTGCTTTAAGCAAAGCGTAATATTTTAAAGAATGTACGCATATTCTAAAAATTTAAATACTATTCGAAGAAATAACGTAAATATTAAAAATAATTTTTACTTAACTTGTATTGCAACCACTGACACGGTAGTGAAAGTATTGTTGTTGTGTCCCATCTGAAGATAGCCGAGATGCTTGAAAACGCTTACGGATAGTATAATAAGTGGTTTCAATACAAATTAAGTAAAAATTAGACTTAACCACTAAATTGTGTTTATCTTTTAAAAGTAATTTTATGTATGATAAAAGAAAATGTACTCAGATGCTGAGAGATCGACCTGAATATTTTACTTGTACATAGTTTATTATTAGCCTAATATAATTACACAACTTTCCAAAATTGTTTAATTCATAAAAACGATTTAAAATTAGTGACACCTATGTTTTTTTTATAATATTTACACTATCGTCAATGAGAATGTTTGTGTACATGTTTGAAATGTTGAAAGAGTATAATTTTCTGTCTTTGTTTACACTGTACGCTTTTTAGTTAATCCTTGAGTTCGATTCTGGTTTTTATACTGTATTTGGCTGAAAGTTGTATTTATGTTTCAAAATACGACTTAGTTATTTAGCTATTTTGTAACATGAAAAAATTAAATTATTTATACTGCGTATATTAATTGTAATATACTATAAATATTATAAGTATACAATATAATAATATAATTATAATGTAAATATATAATAATTATTACATTCTACTTTTCAAATAAATATTGCGTAAATCGTCTTGTTACATTGGTAAAAATTATTTGTTACATATTGTATGTATGTATACCGAAAATAAAACAACGTGTGATATAATTGTATTAAGTACATTGTAAACAACCATTTCTTATAATAAAATACATATAAACACTACTATCCCCTCGACTCATTTAATTATCAGTTCACTCTTATTTGAATCTTAATTCATTACAGCAAAATACCTCTTACTTGAAATAGAATACATTCGAGCAATCTTTTACGTGTTCAATCAGTTCACACGCGACTCGGTACTGAAGTTCTGGCGTGTGTCCCACGGCACACCTATTTTTTTTCTCGACTCCCATCAAGTTGAGTATACATCATTTTTCCTTTCTGTTTAGGAGACTCAACTCAATAATGTATAAAGAATTTTTAGTACTTACAAGTACACCTCTAGGTATTCCAGTCGGTGATTTTTTAGTTTTTTATCCAACATGCATTTCGGAACAGTTGTGTTCCATCTTCAATTGGATCATTTAGTAAACTTACATAACATTTATAAAAAATTTCCACTCAGGTGAGCGTCGTCGACACAGGGAGGCCTACATAGCCTATAACACGCAACATAAAACACAACACTTAAAAATTTTTTTTAAATTTACAAATGACTCAATAAAACTTATGAAAACCAATTTGACCATCATTTACAATAAAAAATGAAAAAGAAAGATCTATTACTCCAAGTTACATAAATATCACTAGGCCCTATAAGGAATAAATCTTACGCTGTCCAAATGGCCCTTCAGAAAGCTCAAAAAATTTGGTTACGGTATGAAATAAAATATCAGTTTAAGAAAAAAATCCATTCTAAAAAAGGAAATATACTGTTAAACGCCAGTTAAAATTAATCATAGCTAAAGCTGATTATTCTTCCATTATGCAGAAACTTAATAATCGAGTAAATAAAATACACGATGGTAAAGAAAAAATACAAAATAGAAAACTCGATAAACTTACAAAAAACGATTCACAAACCAGCCCTCTTACTTTTTATAATAACTTATAAATCTTACAGAAATTGACTTTACTAATGAGGAGACACAGGTTTAGAATCGTACACTAAGTTTAATCCGCAACCATTAAAACGTAATATGGCTAATGTTAAAGATATTGTAATAAATTCAGAAACAGACATTCAAAAGATTCCCACAGGAAAACAGGAAACGATTAGATTTGCAATAGCAGACAAGATAGAACATATAATTAAAACAGGCGATTCAAAATATACAAATAAAAACAAAAACAATTATCATATGTCAAACTACAATCAAGTCTTGAACGGAATTAAAGATAAGTTATCAAATAACGCAGCTCTAATGACACCTGCCGATAAGTCAAATTGTAACGTCATTATCTCTAATTCAGATTTACAGAGCAAGGTCGAAGATTACATTCGACAGAATAATATTGAAAATGTTCCAGATAACACTAAAAGTTACAATTCTGAAATAAAAGAATTCCTTAATAATAACTGCATCATTCCTCCTGAAATAAATAAATATCTGTTTAATACCCATGCCAAGCCTCCCATTCTTCAACCGTTAATCAAAAACCACAAACCCAACCACCCAATAAGACCTGTCATTAACGCCATCCCATCTCCTTCATATAAACTGGCCAAATATTTAAGCAACATATTAAAGAAAAACATATAGAACTTGCAAATCAACACACCATAAAAAATTCTGTTGATTTAATAAATAAAAAATACCTTTGCTACGCATAAACGACACATACATGATGGTATCTTTCGATGTTGACAACATGTATGGTAACATACCACGTACAGATGCGTTACTAGTTTTAGAAAGGAAAATACGTGAGTCGAAACGTTGAAAGTTATTTTCAATACAATAACAACACACTACAATCAACATGGCCTCCCCATGGAAGATGTGATGTCCGCGTTGTTAGCAGAGCTGTTTATGGGAGATTATGAACAGAAATATATACTCTCAGAAAGCAATCCATTTCTAAATAACATTGTTTTTTATGGGCGATAAGTGGATGATTCCATTGTCATAATCAAGGGTACAGCGGAAGATATTAATTAATTTTTGAAATATCTGAATTCCTGCCACTCAAAAATTAAATTCATGCACGAAATTGAGAATAACAATGCAATAAACGTCCTAGATATTACTTTCACCAAAACGAATGGGGAAATAAAAACAGGAATATACCGAAAGCCCACACAGACAGATTTGGTTATCCCTTATGACTCAAACCATCCTTATAGTTACAAACTGGCAGCCTTTCGAAGCATGGTTTTCCGCCTACTTAATTATAAACTGGACAAAACAGAGTACATAAAAGAAATAGCCACAATAAAAACAATACATAGAAATAATGGATATAACCAATACTTAATAGATAATTTAATAACAAGGATGAAGAATAAAACAATAGGCCTACAACTAACAACTGCTCAGAATCCATTAGCAATAGAACAAAAACAAACTTCCTTTCACTGCACTACACAGACGAAAATTCCTTAAAAATAGGAAAAATTTTCAAAAAATTTGGCTTCACTCCAGCCTACAAAATTAAAAGCCACAACTTAAACAAGAAAACACAAGTTACGCCAAAAGAAGAAGCCAAAGACGTTTGTATGATTACTTGTAATTCAGGGGAAGAAGTTTGCAATAAGAAGTACATCGGCTATATCGACCGCAAATTTCGTAAAAGGTTCAATGAACATGCTGCCAGAAATCACCGTAAACCTTCGTCAGTTGTGGCGCAACACCTAAAAAGCCACCCACAACACAACATCAATTTCAACAACTCATTAGAAGTATTAAGGTATAGCTCGAACAAAGAAGCATCAAAAATATACGAGCAATACCATATTTACAAATACAAACGAAGAGCCGGTGAAAAAACACTGCTTAACAGAAAAGAGGATTATAGGGATTTAGTTACATTTAAAATATTAGATTACCTCTAATACGAACAAAGGTCGCGCGTCGGGTAGTTTATCGTTAGTCGGCTTCCGTATGACGTCCGGGCAACCAGCTTCGGTTTCTAAATCGTCCGTTTGCATTCGGTTTTAGTTGTAATATTAACGTTATTTTTAAAATTTAAAACATTTTTTAAGTGTTGTGTTTTATGTGGCGTGTTATATGTACCTGTGTCGACAACGCTCACCTGAGTGACAATTTTTTATACATGTTGTTATGTAAGTTTACTAAATGATCCAATTGAAGATGGAACACAACTGTTCCGAAATGTATCTTGGATAAAAAACTAAAAAATCACCGACTGGAATACCTATAGGTGTACTTGTAAGTACTAAAAATTCTTTATACATAACTTAAAGGTATTCTTTGACTGTTTCATAAAACTCAACTCAATAGTTTTGATTTGATCAGTACTCTGCTATAGATTTAAGTTTTCCTACCGTCTTCATACCAGGATGTTAACCTTTTGATTCCAATGTTCTAATGAATGTTCTCTGTTTTTCTCCAAAAATATTCTAGAAACGAAAAGCACATTTTGATTTGCCAACCACTGTGTCAAGACGGTTCTAAAACTCCACGTCATGTGTTCACGTCTAGAAAGACATTTTTTACTGATGAAATTGCAACAATTTCACTGTTCTTCACTTTTTTGAAGGACCATTCAATCTCCTTCAGAACAGAGACTAGCTGAAGATAAGCCAGTATTTTTTTTAAGAGAATGTACAATACTGCATAAATACTCGTCTCACTACCACCTCTTCCAAAATCCTCCGTATACTGCTGAGTGAACTGTTTTGATGAAAGTTTAAACGTTCCGATGTTATATGCCTTGTTTTGATGGCTATCGGCACGCTGATTTTTCCCCTTTTACACAACCAGAACGAAATATTAAGATTTGAAAGTTTAACCCTGTACTGACAGCCCTCATGAAAGAAAGACTTTCCTTTCTTCGAAGTAATGGCTACCTTTTAGATCACAAAAAATTTATCACTGGTAACGTTACTCTTGCAACGATTATCAAATCACAAGCAAATGCAAATAGCAAGATCAGCTACAAAAGTCCATTATACTGATATATTGGCAATATAACAAAAGGGGGTTTAGTCAATGACCAATCTATAAGACTTCACTCAGGTAGAGGGTTCAGTGACCGAATACAGACTACTTATTCCAGGAAAACTAATATAGTCTTAACTTGTTCAAATTCAATCAACGTCACTGAGCTTATGTAGATAAGACAAGATTTGAGATTTGCCCTGAAACATTCGTGATTTTAAATAATCTTGGTATATTTCCTCTTCGCGCGATTTTTATATGAGACTTGTGATTTACCAACATAATAAAGATTTACCATAATAATCATAATAATAAATTATTACGATTATTATAAGTATTTATATATATCATACATTATTACTAATAAGCTCCCTGAGCTGCAGAACTCGCCTAATATTTGGAATTAAGTACATTTATTATTACATATTAGAAAATTTTTCAACTACGGAAAAATTACAAACATCACGATTCCTTTACTATCTATTTACAAATAATATCAAAATAATTTTCAACCACGTTTTGGGCCCTGACATCCAGAAACTTTGAACAAAATTAACACTATAATATTCATATTGTGGTATAAATTTCCTTTAATTTGATATCCTACATGGGCTTTTACGATTTGTTCACAATTTTGACCCCTCACATTTTTGCCTCCCGCTCCCTATTTTTGGAGGGCTCAATCTCAAAAACGGTAGGCAAAATTATGGACACGCAAGCCAAGTTTTACGAAAATCGTTTGATGCGTTCAAAAGTTATCGTGATTCAAAAGTTATGACAAACGGTCGAGTTGAAACTGTGAATTCAACTTCCTAATAATTGTTCGCTTCCTCGTTCAAATATTATATTATAATAACTAATATAATTAGTAATCGTGTTTAATCGTTTTAAAATAATCTTTTGACTTATAGCTACGCCAAATAAAAGACAAAAATACAAAAAATACAGCAGAAGGATTAGTGAGCCTACCCGTACGGTCACTTTGTTGATACACGCTCTGAACACGGAGCGCCACGCAGACAACTCGGATATAGCTAAACGCATTGATAAGGCATTTGTGATGTCGTGTCTCAAATATAAATATATTACTCGGGCACCTCACCAACACCAAGCTTCATTAAATTTCTATAATGCACATATGGATCTCTGGCCGAAGAAATAAAAGAAAGGATATCTGCTGGTAACAGACGTTACTTCTTCCTACAAGGAATATTTAAGCGCAAAAACATAAGCAAAGCAACAAAGATTCGTCTCTACAAAACCGTTCTTAAGCCAGTGGTCATGTACGGGTCCGAAACTTGGACAATGACAGTGACAGAAGAAGAGTGGTTACGCAGGCGGGAAAGAAAAGTCCTCACGAGGATATTTGGTGCAGTGAACGTCCAAGGAACATGGAGAATAAGGACGAATGCAGAAATCCAGAAAATTTATGGAGAACCAGATATCGTCACTGACATAAAGAAAAGTAGAATCCGGTGGGCAGGACATGTCCAGAGAATGTCAGAGACATCCATATTAAAGAACATTTTTACGGGGAGACCTGGTGGAAGAGGGAGGGGTCGACCTAGAAAACGATGGTTGGATGATCTTGAGGATAACCTGCCAGGCTCGGTGTAAGAGGATGGAGACGGAGAGCAAAGGATCGAGACGACTGGAGGCAGATTGTCCAGGAGGCCAAGGCTCTCCAAGAACTGTAGCGCCAATCGAGAGAGCGAGAGAGAGAGACATATGGACCTCTTATCCTGGTCAATGGTAACAACAAAGAATGATAATATGGCAAGCTATATCGGTTAGCCTTGTTAGTAAACCGTTAGTCGGTATGTTAATGCACACGGTTATACCATTTACATTAACCACTTGAGGAAGGGCGTTTTGCTGTCCGTCTACCCAAACATACCGACGCAGCAACAGTATAATAACTCAACACCAAGAATGTTTTTTTACAATTTGGAGAATAAGATAGAAAGATTCAGTGAATCCTCCATCACTTGGAGTCTTGACAGTCGACTGACTGAGGGAATTAATTTTAGCCCCCGAGGGTACCCAGTGTATCAAATTACATAATTTTATTTTATGTAATAAAAAAACATATCATAACCTTACAGGACAGACGTGATAATGAATGTAATATGTACACTGATAATTGAAAGAAATTTTTACGTATTCTCTAAGAACGAAAAATAAAAGCTAAATTAATTTGCATACTTATGAGAAAGAATAATTTTTACGATGCGACACAATGTTACACCTTGGATGAAAGTCTAAGTTCACAGGTCGTGTTAAGGTAGAAAGAAAAAGTAAAACGTTCAAAAAATTAATGACACTTTTATGGTGCTCATTAAAAACCGAAACAATAAGCGTTACAAAGTATAAATATATAACGCATTTAATATACGTTGAAAAAGGAAATGTGAGTTCTGGTAGTAAAACATTTTCGTTGTTAAATAACAATGTGGTAATTAAGGAACTTAGTGTTAACCACGTTAAGGGAAATAATCCCAACTAATTATCCCCCCTACTCCTCAGCCGTAGTTGTTAGCTAGCTTTTTGTTGTTGCTAAGTACAACGGGTAAAAACAATTTTGCCTCTAGGTTTTGTTCTGTTTCCATTGTTATTGTTTTTGATTTATAATTCCATTATAGTTTCATGGTGATGTGGCCTTTCTTTAATATCTGCAATTCATTAACATGTCAGAAAGTTCTTCGCTTAAAGGAAAAGTTGCGAAAGTTAACTTTGTGTGCTTATCTCGGCGCATGCGCGTCTGTAAATGATAAATAGATTCACTAAGAAGAAACTATACACAAAGTATGTATTACAATACATATTATAATATACGATACAAAAATTAATGTGATAAAAAAAATTATTTTTCTAGACTACACGATACACGAAGTCACGTTAACTCATCCATTCACAATTTTATAAATACAAGTGTAGTTACTATTACAGAAGGATGGTAGATGTGTGTGGTTACTCACGCTAAATAACAGTAGATTATTTGTTTCTACTACAAAGACAATAGCCTCTTGTAACCGTACTTACTGTTAACCAACAGGCCCATTAATCGTCTAGCGTTCATATTAAATTAAATGACTTTAATAACGATTAAAACAACTGAACTGGTGCTACGTCAGAAAGAATTCGGTTATCAATGTTTGGCAGGATATGAATCGCACAACGCCAGTAAAGCAGTTTGTGTATCATATCCTGCTACGTCATGTTCTGGCGTGCAATAACAATATTACGTCAATACTGTTAAGTGGCCCATACACCTTCGTGGATTTACGGCGTGGTAAAAAAATCAAGCTCGTCTTGATTGCCTTCGTGCCATGCAATGCACGCCGTGCAAAGCACGATGGCGCCCACACACTGGTACTTTTCCTTCGTGCATTGCTGGCGTGCAATGCACGAAGGTGTATGGGCACCTTTATCCGATCGTGTTCGCATTTCTTTGAATTTCTTGTGTTCACAGGAAATGTACCATGGGGTTCGTTCTAGGTTTAAGCTCTTCTTTATCCGAAGGCTACGACTCGTCGTTGCAACCAAGTTCTCTCCAACATCCTTTTGGGATCGTCGTACATTCAAGTTTCCGTCACATCACCTACACCATAGTACAAACACTTATTAAATACTCTCGGCTAACATCACACTGTCTTCCCGAACAGTTTCCCTTCAAACCATTCAGAATAAATCTATTACGTCTGAACATAGAGGGTAAAGAAAAACTTCTAGGCTGTGTTCAGACGTAGTAAATTTATTCTATTTCATTCCCTTTCTTTTTTTTTCATTTCTCTTTCCCTTCTTTTAAAAATTCAGCACCGTTTTCCTGCCTATTCAACGTCTCTTTTTCTTGCTTCTCAGTGTCCACATTGCCAATGCCTCGAGCCGAGCTTTTTCGTTCTCCCCAAGGTACAGATTTCAGTTCCGTAATTTGAGACTCTTCACGTTAATTCTGAGTGAGCGTTGATAAATTCAAGCAATAGTCGATACAAGTAAACGGATTATTCAGACAACCGGCTTCGGTAACACACTCGACCAACCGCGTTAGAAACGGTAGAGGAGTAGGCCTACACCTATGAAAGCCGAACTGGTCGGGGATCATACATCTAGTCTTGCAAGATAACCGACAATTTTATCTTGAGAGAGGCGTTCGAAGACATTATGAATGAAAGTTATTGGGCTGGACGTTTTCTACACAAGAACCCTTTCTAGCTTGTGAACCACGAACGCCTTTCAATTAAAGGTGAAGCAGGTCAGTGTAAGACATGCTCAACAATGAAGAGTCGAGCACGGAAACAAGGCGATCAGCACTTTTCTTTCGTGATATAGGTTGCAGTTTAAGAGTGACTGGAAGCGATGAAAACTATCTACCTCGAAATTAATTTCATCATGTAAGGCCTGGTGCCTTCGGAGAGAACTGTCCTTCGAGATTAGTCAAAATTTTGCCCTTTTCAAGGCAGCAGCCAAAGGTTCGGTTCGATTCTTGAAACGGCTTCAGCAGGACAGTTCATAAGTTTGACATCAGCTCACTAAAACATATTTGGAAAATTTGTATAACGTGACGCTCCAATATCAACTACTGCTGATCGCTGTCTTGTTGGATCAATCCCGCGTTCGATGCCAGCCCCTACAGACGAATCATCTTATGAATTACAAGCATATCAACACGTATCGTCGGCACAAGACATGCTTATGCGGAAATACTACTGAGATGGATGTCGAATCGACCAAGGTAATAGTCTCATAGATTTGCTGGAAGTGACGAGCAGTGTTTGCTTAGGCAACAGGTGGCGACACAACGCCGAACCAAAGAGTTCTTCTTAGATTATTCAACGCTCGTCTCGAACAATCAGGATGATTGAATACACACTAATCGCGTCTATCTGATATCGAAGACTTGGATCGACTAATTCATCTATGTTCAGTACTTCTGGGAGAGACGACACCGGTTTTATTCTTGGTGCATTATACGCAGGGTGTACAATGTCAAGAGCCGTGACCTTGTCTGCATCCGTTTACCTCCGCAAGCAGTCTCTTTGGCGCGTGCTGAAGCGCCTTCAAATATCAACATTTTTGCAGATGACAGCTCTTCGTTTCATGGAGTTCTTGGGTGACGAGAGGTCCTTGTCCGAAAGCTTCGACGGCGCCTATATCACTCGACTGGAATCTCTGAGTCACGACTGCGGTGCACTCGAAATCCGCCGCTGTGACAGATCAGGGCTATGATGGCAAACGTGGCTGGAGAATCGAAACATTCTATCGGGCTCAGTTGTGTCTTGCCAAAAAGAAGCACGTCGGGCCTATGAAGGACGGCAAAATTCACAAGATCAGAATGCCAGGAAGGAATATCACGATTTCTAGTAGTGTTGCCTGAGCTGAGTTGACCAGTTAACAAGAAATTTGACTTAGTGGGATACACTTACGTCGCAGGTAAACTGGGTGTTCGTAAGAACACCTGTAACAGATAATCATCGGAAAGTTCCAACTCGTTTCACAAAAGTGAATTCTATTTTCCATACCCATGACCATTTTAACAGGCATACACACGTTATTTCGAATCGAAACTATCAGATGTAGGCGCTCAGGTTCTATCAGACCTTTCGCTGCAGGTTCTTTACGCAACGATTTATGCTGTACATATGTCGGCGAAAGTTGTGCTAAGAAATGTGCTATGTTAAGATTCACTTCATTATGTCTGTAAGTTATTAAACTGATAGGAATATTTCTTTTATAGAAAAACAAACTAACTACGCACATACAGGTGAACTAACACCATAATATTTAACCTGTTTTATTCATTAATGGTGTGCAGATTTACAATATAATATCAAGTCCAACTACAAGCACCGTGGACGCTCCTAACGGTAGTCACGTGAGAAATGCTTTGATCATAGAAACGGAAAGTCATTCTGATTCACCCCACATACTTACTATGTTTTTCATAATCGTTGTCGGATATCACTTTTTTACTTCCATATTCCTTAAGGAAATGGAAGTATGGTGATGGCAAAAAAAATCGTGTTCGAGATTATTGCAGATTCTGATTGTACTACACTCAAAACATGAAAAAAGGCGTTTTCCGAAAAGTGTGTGTGTGTGTGTGTGTGTGTGTGTGTGTGACTGTAGATTTTTTTTTCTATGGCAAACGATAACTGCCGCAAATTCAAACAGAATCAAAAGATTATTTGCATACAGCCCTAAATTGTAGAGTTCTTAAGACCTATTGTTTTTGGTGAAGATCGGTTAAGGGAAAGGGGTAGTTTACCTGCAACGTTTTATGTTTTAACAAGGGTATTTTCTATGGCAAACGATAACAGCCGCAAATTCAAACAGAATCAAAAGATTATTTGCATACAGCCCTAAATTGTAGAGTTCTTAAGACCTATTGTTTTTGGTGAAGATCGGTTAAGGGAAAGGGGTAGTTTACCTGCAACGTTTTTTTTAACAAGGGTATTTTCTATGGGAAACGATAACAGCCGCAAGATTATCTGCTACAAAGCTTATACAATTTTTTAATTTTGTTCTATGCATTAATTTTCGAGTTATTTGAAAAATATGAAAGATAGGAAAAATGAGGTTTAGCTTGGCTAAGCCATATTTAAAAAGCAATAACGCGTTTTTTGACATTTCCTTGGGTTTTTTTATTGCCATACTGACCAGGTTTCGCCAAGGCTACACAGTTATTTTGCCTATCTTTTTCGAATTATATAAAATTTAAATAAAAAATTAATACAAAATACAAAATGAAATAAAAATACGTGCCTCGTATTTTTTCATATATTTTTCATTAAATCAAAAAAACCGGGCGGTTAAAAAAATAAATGTTGTCCATTGAACTTAAAATGGTTTGAAAGTGAATTTAATGATTCAGAACTTCTGTGTAAACGATGTTTTTTATAAAAACTCTTTCATCATTTGCTAAATGCCCTTGGCCATTATATTCAGAAATATAAAATCTCAAACCATCGAATGATCTCCTTGAGACTTATTTATTGTCATCGCAAATGCAGGTATAATTGGAAATTGAGTTCTTTGAAAGTTAACTCTACTGGATAGTTATTGATTTCATTGTCATCATCACAAATTATTTTATCGTAGCTATGATATGTTTTCTGTTCACCTGGTATTCTATTAAGTATATCAGTATTAATAAAAGTACAATCATCATTTTTAGGTGCTAAAATAACTGACTTCAATATGTTATCTGAGAGTATGTTTTCGGAAATATTTCCATACACCTCATTAATAATATTATTTTCATCTCCTATTAATTGCTGAGGTATTTCAATAATATTTTCACCAAACTGAGGGAATTGTGGGGCTTCATCATTACCAATTTTTTTCAAGAATTCGACAAATTCTATTTCACTTGGTAAGGCTCTCATATTTTGAGTAAACGTTATACACACCGGTACCAATCTGAGAGCTTGACCTTGACGACAGCTGGCAAGGACAACAGCTAATTGTCAACTTAAAAATATCGTGTCGTTACTCTATAGGTGACTATTTGGATTACTTTATACCGGATCATATTTTAATATATTATATATTATTCATATATTCATATGTCCTGTCGGAACTGTTTCAAGGTCAAGCTCTCAGATTGGTACCGGTGTGTATACTTTATGAAATAAACAAATTTATGCCAACTCGTGACACAATTTTCAATTAAAGTTGCACGCGATCCATGTGGGACAACTGGTAGATTTGCCGAAAATCACCGCACACAAGTATCGTTTTCACTCCAAATGGTTTATGTTTATCATTTTCATCGCATAGATCCTGCAATAATCTATCTATGATTTTCAACACTTGCAGTGGGCACATAGAAATTTCATCAATAATTATCAATGATGATGAATTTATGTAACGTCCATAGCTACTATTTGCGGTAATATTCGCTACAGAATTTTCCAAAATGGGTATTTTACTTCCATATTCCTTAAGGAAATGGAAGTATGGTGATGGCAAAAAAAATCGTGTTCGAGATTATTGCAGATTGATCTACACTCAAAACATGAAAAAAATATCGGTATGGAGAATCATACATGACTTCCATATTCTAAGATTTATATTTAAAATCATTTTCAGCCAAACAGCCAGGGAAGGAATTTTAACAAAAAAATACTTCTTTGTTGCCAATAACGTAGTACACATATAAAAAAAAATTATCCCCTCCCCCTTCAACTATAATTTTGATTTATAGAAAATTACCCCCAGCCCGTTCAACTAGCCTCTTCATTTATAGATATTTCATCTACGTTTCTACAGTGGATTATTAAGATCTTATCAGGATACTTTATCAAAATTAAGTACTTTACTCATGTTACAACAAAAAATGTTTCAGGTAAACTGCCCTTTCCCCGTAACCGATCTTCACCAAAATCAACAGACATTGAGTTCTCTGTAGCTCAGGCACAAATATAAAAAATTATTTGATTCTGTTTGAATTTACGGCAGTTATGGTTCGTCATATAAAAAATTACCCATGTTAAAACATAAAACATGAGATTTATAAAACATATCTAGGATTTCTATTTAAATTCATTTTTGAAATAAAATATTTTCATAGAACCTACTAACGCTGGGGAAATCTGAGGAGCCAATCAGAGTTGGGCCTACCTGTCACTCTGCTGAATTTGGTGGAAAGCCCTTCAAAGTCGTCTTCACTGTCGTCAAAGTATCAGCCTTGACAGGGTCCTCTTTTTCTGCAAAATGGGAGAGGCTTGAGATGGAGTGAGTGACATGGTCCCCACCTCAATGAAGAACCCTTTGTTTTATAAAAATATATTTAAATTTTGAAAACTGAAAATTCTTTTCTTGTTGTAAATATTTATATTTTATAATCAAAATGACTTTATTTTTGTTACCTGGCAACAAAATTATTTTATTTTCAACAATTACCACTGTTTCAAAAAGTTTAAATAAATTTTCAAGTACTTTACTCTTGTTAAAACGTAAAAGGTTGCAGGTAAACTACCCCTTCCCCTTAACCGATCTTCACCAAAATCGAAAGTCCTTGAGACCTCTACAATTCAGGGATGTATGCAAAAAATTATTTGATTCTGTTTGAATTTGCGGCAGTTATCGTTTGCCATAGAAAAAAAAAGTTGCAGGTAAACTACCCCTTCCCCTCAACCGATCTTCACCAAAAACAATAGGTCTTGAGTACTCTACAAATCAGGGCTGTATGCAGAAAATTATTTGATTCTGTTTGAACTTGCGGCTGTTATCGTTTGCCATAGAAAATACCCTTGTTAAAAAAACGTTGTAGGTAAACTACCCCTTTCCCTTAACCGATCTTCACCAAAAACAATAGGTCTTGAGAACTCTACAATGTAGGGCTGTATGCAAATAATCTTTTGATTCTGTTTGAATTTGCGGCTGTTATCGTTTGCCATAGGAAATACCATTGTTAAAACATAAAACGTTACAGGTAAACTACCCCTTTCCCTTAACCGATCTTCACCAAAAACAATAGGTCTTGAGAACTCTACAATTCAGGGCTGTATGCGAAACATTATTTGATTCTGTTTGAATTTGCGGCAGTTATCGTTTGCCATAGAAAAAAAATCTACAGACAGACACACACACAGACACTTTTCGGAAAACGACTTTTTTTCATGTTTTGAGTGTAGTAGAATCAGAATCTGCAATAATCTCGAACAAATTTTTTTTGCCATCACCATACTTCCATTCCTTAAGGAATATGGAAGTAAAATATCGGTATGGAGAACCATACATGACTTTCATATTCTAAGATTTATATTTAAAATCATTTTCAGCCAAACAGCCAGGCTGTGTCTTACCTGCCTTTTTATTGCTGTATTAAATGAAAAATATTATATTACATTAAAATGAAAAAATTATAATTTTATTGCCTGGCAACAAAATTATTTTATTTTTAACAATTACCATTGTTTCAAAAAGTTTAAATAAATTTTCAAGTACTTTACTCTTGTTAAAACGTAAAAGGTTGCAGGTAAACTACCCCTTCCCCTTAACCGATCTTCACCAAAATCGAAAGTCATTGAGACCTCTACAATTCAGGGACGTATGCAAAAAATTATTTGATTCTGTTTGAATTTGCGGCTGTTATCGTTTGCCATAGAAAATACGCTTGATAAAAAAACGTTGCAGGTAAACTACCCCTTCCCCTTAACCGATCTTCACCAAAAACAATAGGTCTTGAGTACTCTACAAATCAGGGCTGTATGCAAAACATTATTTGATTCTGTTTGAATTTGCGGCTGTTATCGTTTGCCATAGAAAATACCCTTGTTAAAAAAACGTTGCAGGTAAACTACCCCTTTCCCTCAACCGATCTTCACCAAAAACAATAGGTCTTGAGAACTCTACAATTTAGGGCTGTATGCAAATAATCTTTTGATTCTGTTTGAATTTGCGGCTGTTATCGTTTGCCATAGGAAATACCCTTGTTAAAACATAAAACGTTACAGGTAAACTACCCCTTTCCCTTAACCGATCTTCACCAAAATCAACAGATCTTGAGAACTCTACAATTCAGGGCTGTAAGCGAAACATTATTTGATTCTGTTTGAATTTGCGGCTGTTATCGTTTGCCAAACAAACAAAATTACCCTTGCTAAAAAAAAACCGTTGCAGGTAAACTACCCCTTTCCCTCAACCGATCTTCACCAAAAACAATAGGTCGCGAGTACTCTGCAAATCAGGGCTGTATACAAAAAATTATTTGATTCTGTTTGAATTTGCGGCAGTTATCGTTTGCCATAGAAAAAAAACTACAGACACAAGACAGACAGACGCACACACAGACACTTTTCGGAAAACGACTTTTTTCATGTTTTGAGTGTAGTAGAATCAGAATCTGCAATAATCTCGAACACGATTTTTTTTGCCATCACCATACTTCCATTCCTTAAGGAATATGGAAGTAAAAGTCGTTTTTCGAAAAGTGTCTGTGTGTGTGTCTGTAGATTTTTTTTTCTATGGCAAACGATAACTGCCGCAAATTCAAACAGAATCAAATAATTTTTTGCGTACAGCCCTGATTTGTAGAGTACTCACGACCTATTGTTTTTGGTGAAGATCGGTTGAAGGAAAGGGGTAGTTTACCTGCAACGGTTTTTTTTATCAAGGGAAATTTTTTTTGGCAAACGATAACAGCCGCAAATTCAAACAGAATCAAATAATGTTTAGCATACAGCCTTGAATTGTAGAGTTCTCAAGACCTATTGTTTTTGGTGAAGATCGGTTAAGGGAAAGGGGTAGTTTACCTGCAACGTTTTATGTTTTAACAAGGGTATTTTCTATGGCAAACGATAACAGCCGCAAATTCAAACAGAATCAAAAGATTATTTGCATACAGCCCTAAATTGTAGAGTTCTTAAGACCTATTGTTTTTGGTGAAGATCGGTTAAGGGAAAGGGGTAGTTTACCTGCAACGTTTTTTTTTAACAAGGGTATTTTCTATGGGAAACGATAACAGCCGCAAATTCAAACAGAATCTTTAAATAATTTTTTGCATACAGCCCTGATTTGTAGAGTACTCAAGACCTATTGTTTTTGGTGAAGATCGGTTAAGGGAAAGGGGTAGTTTACCTGCAACGTTTTTTTATCAAGGGTATTTTCTGTGGCAAACGATAACAGCCGCAAATTCAAACAGAATCAAATAATTTTTTGCATACGTCACTGATTTGTAGAGGACTCAAAGCCATTTGATTTTGGTGAAGATCGGTTAAGGGGAAGGGGTAGTTTACCGGCAACCTTTTACGTTTTAACAATAGTAAAGTACTTGAAAATTCATTTAAACTTTTTCAAACAATGGTAATTGTTAAAAATAAAATAATTTTGTTGCCAGGCAATAAAATTATAATTTTTTCATTTTAATGTAAATCACGTATAAGAGAATATATCGTGCGTGGCAGGCAAGCATATCTCAGTTATGTACTGTTTACGTTTCCATTTTATTATTATCACTACCGCAATAAAAAGGCAGGGAAGACACACACACACACACACACACACACAC
This sequence comes from Magicicada septendecula, assembly GCA_034769895.1. Taxonomy (NCBI): domain Eukaryota; kingdom Metazoa; phylum Arthropoda; class Insecta; order Hemiptera; family Cicadidae; genus Magicicada; species Magicicada septendecula. The sequence continues at coordinate 1,043,366,923 of CM068367.1, forward strand.
ACACACACACACAATTCGCGTTATTTCTGGCCTCATTCATGTTTATTTTCTTACATTTGCACGGTTTTTAAATGGAAAGTGCCGAACCCATACCAACATAACGCATGCAAGCCAAAAAAATGGACATCAATTTGCTTCCTGTGGATCGCTGGGCAGTGTAACTGCACGTGTTTACAGAGGAACGATTCATAGACAGACTTTTCGTCTTTAGGGAATGAACCCTCTGCAAGATGCTGAGGGTCCATGAGGGACTTCGGAGCGCTCCTTCTTTTCCGCGTGTTTGTTCTGTGAAACGTACACTGTAGATTCGCAGATTTATTCTAAGCAACGCTCAATAGGAAATGTTGAAAATTTTTGTCCACGGTGAACCCTCATATACACTAAACCTGCTCTGATGTTTCAATTACGGACATCATAATATTAAAACTTTGGAAACTTGAGCACTACTTAATGGAGATCAATCATTAACTTATACAAGCCATTAATTTTATGCATATTTTTTATATATGTGTGTACTACGTTATCGGCAACAAAGAAGTAGTTTTTGTTAAAATTCCTTCCCGGGATATTTGGCCGTAGTCCAATGTTTTCTACAAAACCTGACGTTTCGGCAATGCCATCGACTTCCATCATCAGTGAAAATCGAGTGCGATAACGTGAGGTGGTATACGTTAGTGACCACAGTACTGTGGTTAAGGCTGAAGCAGTAAGTAGAAAGAAGTAGTTTCTATGGTAATATTTCATTTCGAAAATGATTTTAAATATAAATCTTAGAATATGGAAGTCATGTATGGTTCTCCATACCGATATTTTAACTGATTAAGTAAAAATACAAAAACTAAATCGGTATACCGTGGAATCTGTCTAAAAGCTATAGGCTACTGACCTCATAAGAACAAAGACGGTTTACACACGAGAAAAGCAAAAGCGTCCCAAATAAAGCAATTGAAACTGTTGGGCTGAGTTAATTTCAAAATATTCTTTCCAGTTCTACCACCTCCAAAACCATACCGCGAGAATTTCTACATTATTGTTATCAAACCGTCCTTGCGGTCAAGCCACGTGACGTTAATCCGTCACTATGGTTTCCATTTATTCTCCGACAAAGTTAGAAAACATCAATTCTGTTGTACTGACGCACGCGCTATGGAGATCCTAAGTTGTGTTATGTACTCCCTACGATAGCATGTGCTAAATATGTTTTACAACGAACACATACGCGTATGACGCGTATATTACACGTTTTGTTTCTTATGCTGATTTCGATTTAATTTACGAAATACATTTGAATGTTTATTTTTTTAAGTTTTTATTAAAAGTAAAATATCCTACGCTTACATCATATACCACACACGCACGCGCATATGAAAACCGACATGCGTGAATGTCTGTGGTTTGGAGAGAGAAGGGTCGAATAAATGAACGCTGACGTCAGTAACCAACATTACGAAGTTTCTTACAAGTCTGATTTCAAAACAGCAAAAGCATGTCTTTCTGCAAAACAACTCTATTATTTGTATTATTTATTTACATAAGTAACCACTCACAACTTTATAAATAGGCCTGTAGGCTGGTAAATACGCGTATTTATGTTTGTATATGTATTAGCCTCTCACTCCCTCACAAACATGCGCGTGCGCCCGTCACATCTCACACAAACAATTGTAAATATTGTGTGCGCCCAATAGAATTATAGAACCCACACTTGTGTACGAAGATCACAGAGATGTTATGTTAAGATTAATATCACCAAAAGTTCATCAATATTATAGGCCTAAACGATCCTAAGAACTATTTACAGACACTGTATGTGATAGGGTGTTATGTAATATTTATTGCACACATTATTGGGAAGCCATAAAAGTCAGACATTGGTAAAATATTATGGAATAGTATACCATGTTTGGATTATCTAAAGCCCTCAAAAGCCCTCGAGACGTAGTCACGTGAGTAATGGGAGAATTTCTTTCGTGTAAAAATGTTAGTTTAATAGCATTACTCGTAAACCGAGGCAGCATAATAACGTTCGCGAATAATCGTATGAAACTTGCAATAATCAGTTCAAGTGGCAATACACAAAATTTCACACAGATGTCTCGAGAACTACACAGCCGGTCAATACAACAACATTATCATGGTCGGAAGTCGGTGTGGCACGAGTAACTTCCGTATATTTATCTTATGTAATGGGGTACATACATACTCTTGAGGCGGCCACAGATGTCGCGCAAGTTTGACTTTACTGGCCGCCGTTACGGCGTATCAGTCACTGTCTAGATTGAGCTGAGGTGGTAGCTTCAAGTAATAATGTGTTCAAAAATTGAAGAAGTTGTGAATCAACTAAGAAGACGAATCAAAAAATGAAGTACTGGTGATAAGAGTTCAGTTTATTGATGTCTTTCGAAACAATGAGTTCTTGTGGATGTGCGGCACAGAAATTATGCTAACAAAACGAAAGCCAATAGAGCAATGGGGCAGAAATGCTACTACGCGGTATGCGAAAGAGTTAAGACAAAGTACTGTCTATGTGAAAGTTATCACTAACAAGGAAAGTAACGAAGGGCAACTTCTAGCTTTGACGAGCAGGAATAAAATTTCTCATTCCCGTAATTTTGTTTTGACATACGAGGCTCAACTAGTTTCAGTAACTCTTCAAAATTTTCTACATTGATATCTCATCATATAAAAAAAACCACCACTTCACCAACAGCTTCTTTAAAAGTCTTATCAAAATCTTTATCAATGTCTGTTATTATACAAAAGCTTAGTTTTCTATAAAATTAAAAATAAAAAAACTTACTGTTTTTCTCATGACGCTTCACTGTGTATTGGCAACTAGTATTTTTCACCTCGGCTGGCGGGTAGAACTATCCCTGTCTAAATGGGCCTTAAGTCACTATCTGCTCAGACCAAATCTATACAACCATTTTTTCAGAACTGTCACATGATCCCAACTGTATTATGTCAATAATCGTTATACAGTACTGTTCCATCTTCAACGTACAAACGTTTACCTTCCACTAATAAATTCTCCCTATCGGGTACATTAGGTCTATACAAATTAATTTATTTTCCTCAGACTATACTTTCTCTTAATATCTCTTCTGTGTGATATATCCTTCATAAACTAACTAATGGCTTACCTTCTCTAAGTGTTTGAAAGGACTGACATCTAACATTGGTTTTTAATGTTACACCATCATAAGACGTTACATCTTCTTGAAAATGTTAGTCTTATCGTTTCGAACTTGATTTATAAAATTTAGAGTAGTTACCTGTGACTTCTACAAAAATGCTTCAGGACAAATTGGCAAAAAGAGCCCTGAAAGATTTATAAAATAGTCAGCCCTCAAAGCCGTGACTAAATTTTATAAAAGATTTTGCAATTTTACAATGTTGTTTTCATAATTTCTTTTCAAACAGCGCTCTCATTCACCTATTTTAGTAACTAAGTATAATCACACACAAAATTTTACAAGTTATAATGACTATAACTTATATAGTTTGATATTAAAAAAAAGACTAAGATGACACAAACCGCGCAACACCTACACGAACGCACACGTGTCTACTCTCAGTTTATTGCCACTTATTAATTCTACCAACAATATTACTCGGCGATAATTAAACAAATTAATCATCACCAGCTACAGACTGGCAAACATATTTCAAGCAACAGAAGCAACAATTAGACATTCGGTTGTTATTGTAAAATTGATTGCCAATAATAAAATTACTCATAAAGATTATCATAAACGACATTGGTACTGAGTGAAAATTCAGTATAATAGCTTCATTAATTACAGCACTGTTCAGACACGTAAATGTTTACAGTCCTCTGTGAATTACAAGCCGCGCTGAAATCACCATATTCCGATTAATAACATACTCGTATAATCCTTCACGTTCGAATGCTCCATTAAGTGCAGATACACAGTATCTCGGTGCGTACTAGCTAGTTTGCAGGGCGTCGAGTACACGGGTCGGCATGATACTGACAATTTGAGGTAGTCATACTCTACATCTATTTAGGAAAATTAGGATATAAATGGTCGAAAATAATTACACTTTGTTATTAAATTACCGAATTTCTAATACAAATTAAATAGCCTGTGACAGATTTCAAAAGAAACAAATATAATCGTAATACCAAATTGTTTGCTATTATGAAACAACCTGACAGGTAGTAGAAACAAGTCACAGATACAAAATAATTACGGTATATAGTTAGGCCTATTCATTTAGTTAAGGAAATTCTCTTTCGATGTTTTGGTACAGAGATTTCCTACAACTGCCCCTATATTGCCTTTGCCGTAATGCAAGCCAGATTACTCCGTTGCCTGCATTCAGGCTAACGAAGCTGTCAGCTCAAATACAAACGAATGTAGATGTCGACTTCTTACTTGATCACATCAACCATCACCAACATGGCCACTCAGTTGTAGCCAATGGCGAGGAAGACTATTATGGACCGACTGGGTACCTCGTCTCAATACACGGTCATACCTGCTTGATTCCAATTATTTTTCAGTCAACATTGATCCTAACTGTAGATATTAAGAAACTGACGAAACAATTCTGTAAACCCCATAAAATTAGTCATATTTTGGAAACACTCATGTAACCGGCTCACTACTTTTACAGCAGTGACTTGTACAGCGTGTTTTGAGCGCCAAAAAGAAAATCGTCTTCCGATTTGCAAAACACAGAATTCCAAACTAAAACACAACAGATTATCTTAGACGCACAAGTAACTTTATGTAGTGTATTAAATTAGGCAGCACGTGGAATGCTAACACAGTCTTTAACAGACGGGAAGAGTTTCAGTCATTCTGTCCTCTAATGGATCAAGTATGTAGGCCTATTTTTACGTATTTTCCTGTACGTACACATGTTCTTGACACTGTATATCTTTGTATGTACACGTATCCATCCAAGTAACCGTAAATGTAACATGCACTGTGAACACTTTTTAACAAATCTTTGTAATTATTTATTACAACAGTATGCAGAAATCGAGTATACGAGATTACACAAATCTACACATAAAAATCGTCAAGACTGTTAAATTAAGACTGACTTTTCAAAGCGGGAAATATAATATTCTTTGTCGACTTTCACTGGCTGCGTCAGTATTATAAAAAACGTAGTGGCGGAAACATTAATCAGAAATTGCACAATACGTTCGTTATCAATACAGGAACTTACTTGACAGACGGATACTGGACGTACAAACAACTAATTGCCATACGAAAGCTGTATGTGATCGATTCTCAGATATTCTCCAAGCACCCGGCCGAATAAATTCATTTAGAAAAAGTAGTACGTGCACCACTAAATTATTCTTAATCACATCTGTAGCACTTAGTTGAAGATTTGTAGCATTACAGTTTTGAATATAGTTAAAATGATGTTCACAGTTTGGTGCAGAATCTACGAAAATTATCATATACATCCTCCACGTAGAAATACACACCATTCTGCAGATATCAAAATAATTTACAATGAAGTGCCGAGAAGTAGTTAGGTTCTAATGAAATAAATAATCCAATAAAACGTTAGATGAACTTCATTATAAACTACTACTTGACATATATTGTAAATCGTTTTAAAAAATCACAATTACTTAAAAGGTACAGTGGTAATAAAAACGTCCTGTATACGTCTATCGTATCCCTTAACTAAACGAGGCCATAGCCTGCCTGAAAAGCTCACACTATTTTGAACGACATACGTTTATAATTGGAATCAAATTAGTTTGGTACTAATGTTCAAAGACATTAATTTTGTAAAATTACTAAAGATACAAAGTTTATATTTTGAATAAACGTTTCATAATTTGATGTCCTACATTCAGTTTTAAATTTTTGTTTAATTCTGACATCCTTTTATGGCCCTTGATGTAGCCCTACCTAAAGTTAAAAAAATTTACGAAGTACGAGATACAACTATATTCATATCAGAGATGAAATTCGCGTTAGTCTGATACCCGACATAGATTTTTACAATATTTAAAACTTTTGATCCACATTTTGGACCCTGGTTCTGAAAATTTAGAAATGTCCGAAACTAAACACTATATTCAGATTTTGCAAAGGTACACTCTTACCTATTTTTTATTTTCCGTCGTGCGACATCGTATATTTTTATTTATAGCACTACGAGTTTCGGCAACAAGTTGCCATCCTCAGGTGAAACATTCACTCAAAACGAGGTCGTTAAAAAATAAAATGATTTATTAAAATACTAAAACTAAAAGTTAAAAGTGCACTTTCAACATATATGAGCACACACGCGAACATGAGCAGGCCAGTGCTATACACGCGGGCATTATCGGTCGGGTATCAGACTAACGCGAATTTCATCTCTGATGACACACACCTACACACACACGCACGCAGGCGGGTGCGCTAATCTTAACGAAAATCGGTTGATGCATTCAAAAGTTACTGTGTGACATAATCCAAACAGGCAGGCAGACAACTATCACACGGTCGGTAGAGTCCAAACGAGAAATAGTTTCGCTCGTTCACAAATCTAAAAATATAAATTTGGTGGTGATATGACTGCATAAACTGTATAATTGATAATGACAAATTTCGCGCTGTTAAACACAAAATGTATGGTCGTAAAACGCAGAATGTTGAATTATCGACAGACGATACTTCGCGGTTCAAGTATGACAGAATTAGCTTCTAATACTCATTAAGTATGGGTATATCCTTGCTTTGAAGTAAGTGTAGAGTACTGAATAATATTCGACCACAACACCGAAATACTGGGAAGAAGTATATTCGAATAGTTTTATACCTAAAGCGTGTCAACACACAAATATGATATTACTTACACTGAGAACAGAGACTGTACCATAATGGCCACAATACAGGTAGCAGTGTAATTGCCTGCCGGTTTGTTTGCCACGTCACATCGATGTGTGCTTGTAATCAGTCACTTTAACTCCGGGGTAGAGTTTATTAACTACTGGTACAAAACGGAAACGTAATTCAGTTAATTACATCGATACTCTGAAAAATCACTTTACCAGGAATTTAGAACAGCATGACATTTTTTTGGTTTAGCTACTAACCTACATAGATCCTGGGTTCAATTACCGGACACTACCATGAAATCAAGCGCCCATGTCTAGTCAGCCTTTAAAAACGAGTAACTATTGTAAACATCCGAGTAACTATTTTAAAACGAGTAACATCCTAAGGAAAATAACCGGCGGCTGGAGCGTAGTGTTGGCTACACTACACTCTTTATAGGCCAAATGACTTACTCACGCAGCCTACCCTGAGTCTCCTAAACTACTTGAAAGGAAATAGTATTAAAATTTTTTACATTGGTACTTCATACGAATTTATACAACTATTGCTGCTGCTGCTGCTGCTGCCGCTACCGCTACCACTACCACAACTACTACTACCACTACCACTACGACTACCACTCCTACTCTGTTATTCAGCGTTCAAAGCTCTCCGTCAACAGCTGAAATAATAAACGAGAACAAATGAAATGAAAAACTTCAAATTTCGGCATACAAACTCGAGGCGGTAGATTTGAAGAGTTTCAGCATCATTTAATATTCAGAGCTTTATTAAATGCTTAGTGCACAGTGCAATCTTCCCCCAAATATTTCAGTGTACTTTAATTGTTACTTTGTTATACTGTGTATTGAAAATTATGAAGCACGAAGTGAGAACTTCACACACGCCACTATGGTGCCCGCCTCACTCCCGCACGCCTCGCGCTCCTAAAGAAGCAAACTGATTCTACATGTAACGAAATAGATGTAACGAAAAAGTAGTGTTGCCAGGTAAATCAAATCTCTTTTCCCCCACATAGCTACCCAAAATCTCCCCACTCCCACAAGTATGCATGCTTTAAGTAAGGCGTAATATTTTAAAGAATTTGAGCATATTCTAAGTCTTTAAATACTATTACAAGAATAACGTAAATATTTTTAAAAAAATTGTAATACAAGAAAATGTATCACATGCTGAAAGTTCGAGCCGAATACTTTTGACATCCTTTCTTGTACATAGTTCATTATTAACCTAATATATTTACACAAGTTCTAATTGTTTAAATAATAAAAACAATTTAAAATCAATGACTTCTATTTATTTTTAATTACAATATTTATAGTATCGTCAATGAGAATGTTTGTGTACATGTCTGTAATGTCGAAGGAGTAGGCTATAATTTTGTATCTTTGTTCGTCTTGTATGTTTATTAGTTAATCCGCGAATTCGATTCTGTTTTGTCTGGAAGTGTTTTTATGTTTGAAAATTCCATTTAGTTATTTAGCTATTTTATACTATGAAAAAAGTGATTTATTGTGCTATGCATATTATTTATAATATAATACATAATATAAATATTTAAATATAATTTCTTATAATAAAATACACAATATGTGATACGTATTTACATTATAAACACTACTATGGCCTTGTCTCATTTAATTATCCGTTCACTTTTATTTGAATCTTAATTCTTTATAGTAATATTTCTCTTCCTTCAAATACATACGAGCAACCTTTTACACGTTTAATCAGTTCATTGACTCGGCACTGAAGTTCTCACTTCTGGCGCGTATCCTACCCAATTTTTTTAAATTAACATTTTGAAGTTTACGTAATGAAAATTTTTGAACGAGGAAAGAGAATTTTAAGTTTTAATTCGACTGTTCGCCACTTCTCTACCTGTCTTTGGAATGTCTCACGCTAACGTTTGAATGCATTAACCAATTTTCGTAAAACTTGGGGTGTGTCCATACCTATACTTCACGAGCCCTATTGTATTTTAGATTTATCCATCCAAATGTAAGGAGCAGAGGGCAAAGATATGATGGGTTAAAAATACAAAACATCCATGTGGATATCAAATTAAAGAGAATATTAACTAAAATCTGAATGTACTGTTCACAATTTTGGGAACCAATGCCCTAAATTTGGATAAAACGTTTGTAAAAGTTGCAAAAATTCATGATCTGTATCAAAGTAAAGAGAATTTTAACCAAAATCTGAATGCAGTGTTTAGTTTTTGAAATTTTAAAATAGAACCTACACTTAGAAGTTTATTATGAACTCTGAACTGAAGTGCCCTCAGTTAGAACACATTCAGATACTATTTATTTGTGAAGTGCCCTCAGTTAGAACACATTCAGATACTATTTATTTGTATCAGCCACTCGTATACGAAGAATCAAAGCATATTTGATCCCTTTCCCGTGGGAGACAAATGTACACGCCTATTATTATGTTAATAATAATTATAAATAAACTACTATTAACAGTTTATTTATAATCAGGGTTTTGTAGTAACTGATAAACCCTGATGTCATTGCAAAAATCTCCTACCACAAAAGTTTACTACTGATGCTTACCGGCGGGAGTAATTCACATACCCATCGTCTTTGTGACGTGTATTAATGGACGAATACTTGAAACCTACCATTCGCCTTGCTTTGTCTTTTCCTTTCTTCACATTACACCTAACTCGTTAAAACTGTCCAAATAACCGTCCTGAAAGAAGAATATAATACGTTTCAGTACCTGAAGCAATCACGTGACTTCCAAAAGGTAACTATTCCTATTAGCCTACGAATAGTCTAACTATTCTGTGTTAAACTTTCTTACCTCAAACTATAACCAATCACAGCTTTGTCTCCCTGAGCTCTTACCTGTAACTATCGTACACAGACAACACATTAGCTGAGTAAGTACCGTCATGTCTCGACAGCAACGGTACACCTCTGCAGGTAATGTTACAATGCTTGATCAGGCAGTTGATGGGCAAATACAAATTCAAAGAGAACGGATCAAACAACAGACCCTAGTCGAGTAGAGTATACCACCGGTGTACACTACCTTTCACGGTCTGAACTTGCAACCGGTCTGCAGAACCTGGCTTGGCATAGATTCCGGACTACGCGAAGAAGTAGGCCTAACATTTCTGACTACGCTTGTTAACTGTAGGCCTACATTTAAAGTTCACCCTGAATGGTGTTAAAGCTTACATTACGTTATTTGGTACATTTGTACACGATTAATCAGGAAGGGTGAGTCGGCAACCCTGCGCCCGTGAATTCATATTCGCTCATGTACAGTAGCGGTTCCTGTGATCCGTAAATCATTTTGTACATCATCTACATAATCTTTACCGCTTTAAAATTATTATTTAAAAATTAATCGAATCATTATTCAGATGCCCGGATCATCGTTGTTGCTCGCTCCTACAAAACCCTTGCCACAAAATTTCTCGTGAGGATACATTTCTCGCCCAGTAATGTAATCAAACATTGAATTATGAGGTATTTGGAGAGTATGAGTACGTCGACTTAATCTTAAAGTACATAATATAAGCCCTCACCGATCGACAGGTTGCGTACCGCTGCGTTAGATTATAATATACCCACCTGAATATACATACAGTGTATACATAAGTTGGCCTATATAAACATTCAAACACTTATCTGTTACAACTCACTCATCTCCCACAAGTTGACCAAGTACGTTATTAATTCTTTTAAAATACCTAACACATATTATGTTCTCAGAATCACTTAGCGTGACCACTTACAGTGCCGTTATTTTCAGCTTAACATTATTTTTCGTTCCATAATCAAAATGTACATAACAATTCTATTTTCTCGGCGTTAATTTTATTAATGAAACAGACTGCTTCCTTCTTCTTGTGGTCCGCGTTCTGATATTTTTTGTTGTTGTTGTTGTTCAATTTGTCTTCAAAACGTTTTGTTTCCAGTGCTTAAGAGCTGAGAATGTAAAACGTCGAACTAGTCTTGACCACGTATCCATGAGTAACACTTGCATTACAAAAGTCGCACACTCGTAATATATACAATCGGACTACACAACGCATACAGCATTCTTTCCGCAATATTTTACTTTACTCCATCAGACGCAATGTGACTAATGAATCAAAAGTGATTGTGAACAATACTGATGGAGATGACGCGACGCGATAGTGCAGTAACGAGAGTTGACTACAAATGGAAGTCGGCCTACATCTGCAACATGAAACCGTCCGACATTAACTACGACAGCATAGCTTAACAAATTACAAAGAACAACACACTCAAAAACGTTTTTAAATGATTTAACACTTTAGTTAATGTAATTAAAGCAGTACACAACGTGCATGTCACCACGCCCACTATCACGTTTAACAATGTAAAGGTAAAAAATATTGTTCCCCCGAAAGTGGTTACGTACACTAACGGTGGACGTTGGGTAATCTTCAATGTGCGTAATCTTCAATCCACATTTATCTTCAAGAGGGACTAGCATATTTTCGGATAACTAATTAAGTACAATGGATATACACATAAATACATTAGAAGTAAAAACCCAGTGACTACAGAAGTAAGCATTTTAAAGGAATAAGTTACTAAATTGGAATGACAAAACTATTTCGGTTGTAGCACAACTATTATAGTGTCTGTAAATCGACAACTGGTTGCAAGAAAATGAAAAACCATATATTACACATCTGCTCAATAAGGGAGAGCCGGAAACTGTGATAAACCACAATGCACTGTCAATAAAAGTGCGTTTAGTAAACTGTACAGTTGTCTTCTAAAAGTGACATTAAGAAGGAATATCAAACTAGAAGAAACGAATAGCTTCTGAGATGAACAGTGAAGTCCATTTTTTCATCAAACGTCTAGTAGAAAAATAAGAAATAAAAGTAGCAAGAGTACCATCTATTTTCGTAGATCTCAACAAGCCTCACGAAACAGCTCAAGTCACAAAATTATAGGGAGCCATGAATGAAACTCTAATGTCACCAATACAACGTTCATTTGGAAATATGTATCTACAGTAAAAATTGAAAAATATCGTTGAAAGGTTGTATCGGAGTTGTTGTACACATCCAAAAATCTTCCAGATTTGTGCCTAACACGTCCTAATAAAAGTACGCAAACGAAAGGCTGAGATACGTGCCTCAATTCAGGGAATAAAACATTATATATTTTACAAATTGCTGACGATATAATGGTGATGAACGAACAAAACAAAACTTGGTTCGTAATATATCGAATATACAATTCTCATAGAATCGACAGGCAACGTGGAGAAACCTAAATATCTCACTGTTTTGAAACCCTGACGGTGAACACTTACAACTTATGGATGTAACAACAAAAGGATGTAATAGTTATCTGAATATGTTGACTAAGAAAGGAAGAAACAGAAAACGGAATAAATCAAAGTAGATACGTTATAACTAGGCTACTTTTAATGGTATAGGCTATTTTTGCCAAGGGCATTATTAAAAGTAAGAAAAACATAGAAGCCTGTAGAATATAATAGACACCTATACTGACTTGAAGATCTCAAGAGCAGGCAAAGACAGAAAGAGAAATTACTACCACGAGATTGATACATTAAGGCCATGGGCAAGAATATCACGATTAGGCCTACAACAAAAAAAAAAGTAAAGTTCAGCGACCACGTAAGAGGTGAAATGTGTGTCATGATCGCAAAAGTTATGGTTATAGAAATCACGACACAAAAGTAGATTGTATACTATGGACACGTCCGTGGGTGGCGGAGGCCAATGCACATAAGTTTTCATTACAGAATCGAAGCAAGGCAACCTCACTGCAAGCCTAGGACAGTGACGAACACGTTGTAATATGTTCATGTTGTTCAGAAAAAGGTATGCATGCTTTGAAACTCCCTTTAATTTGGTATTTTTGTACAAACGACAAAAATGACAAGGTTTTATAAATTTCATGTTCTTTTTACTGTTTTTTTGAGAAAAATCTGAAAGAAGAGAATTTTTGTTTTATTCGAAAACAGCCATGGGAGAAAAAGTATCTACCTACGACAGTCCCAAAAGATAACTTTATTTTCCATAACTTCGTTTGTGGGTTTTCTGATTAGACAAAAATTGAAAGAATTATGTCAGATTCCAGTTTTTCAAATTTGTTATTCATAAATAAAAATTTCCAAACGCATTTTAACTCATTTCACAAAAAGAGTATAGTACAAATTTTTCTAATATTCAAATTTAGTAAAGAAATATTTTATTAAATATAATAACATTTTTATAATAAAATTACAGCGGCAGCTTTAGAGGTTAGATTTGGACTGAGGTGATGGCGTCCATGTTATCAGCTAAAATGAGGGATAGCTAAAATCAAAGAATTGAAGTTCGAATTGCTTTTGCACACCTCACCCACCATACTCGTCAGATTTAACCCCAAGCGACTTCTACCCCTTTCCTAACCTCAAAAAATGGGTCGGTAGAAAAGCGAGATGCTGTAAATGGCTACTTTGAGGACCTCGACAAATCGGTTTATCAGTCTGGAATCAGTCAGTAGATATCACGGTTTCTCATACTTATTTAGTATTATTATCCAGTGGTTTGTCGTTACAGTAAAATAGGTTTATTCGATCACAATCAAATTAAACATATGCAGAAGTTATATCACGAAAAGTAATTGAGATTTGGTGTACCTTGTTAAAAACTTCCTACGTTCGAAGTCGGATGATCCTAATTATAGATTACGTAAAAGATTTTGTAATAGTTTTTCAGTATAAAATACACAACATAACAATTTAATCCTTTCTTATATTTTACTACAGAAGATATAATTACACAGTTATATTCCATATGAACCACCACCTCAGTCAGTACGTGAATACTTCCCCCCTATTGTACTATATAAAATTTGGGGTAAAGTTATGCTGGTTTTTAATTTGAAGCAGTTTAGGCACTCCCTTTTGTCGTAGAACTCCGTTTTCCTCTATTAATCACCTAACAAATAACAAATATTGTTTTCAATTGTTAATATGTTGTTTTTTTTGTCTTAATCTTACTATTCAGAAATAATTGTATTTTTCACCTTACATTTTCTGTTGTTTCTGTTAAAAATTCGTTACGTTCTTTGTTTTTAATGTTTCTCTCCTTCAAGCATTGTGTAAACACATTAAATGTCATATTTTTCCTAACCATTGTTTTTATTTCTTTAAACAGTAAGCTAAAAACCAAAAACCATTATTACCTAACCTGACAATTGAAAACAACATGTATTTTCGCTGTACATTAAGAAATAGAATAATTTACAATTAGTACACTTCTCCACAGCGTAGTATATCCATACAATCGCATATTCAAAACATTGAAAGGATATTGGGACAGTACCGAACTTTTCTTAGATGACTTTTCGCCTCGATACTTTCCACTAGTCTAGCGACTATCTCTCAGCCAACGATTCAATGTTGAACGATTTAACTCACCATCAGGTCGGTTTGGAAGTCACCATTTTTCTAATTATTTTATACGTTTTTACATTATTTTCTACGTTAAATTTTATATCAAACTCATTTACTCTTTTAATATTCTCCTTTCTTAACTCGATACCCTATATACTGGAACGTTATTAACGAAATAATTTTTTTTAACATTCCTCGTTTATGTAGGTTTACTTGACATTTACATGTTGCGCCACTGAATTACTTCCTATCAAACACATATTCCTTCTGTCACTGATGAATTTTTTTTATTTTACAGTTTATCATATGTGTTTTAATTAAACTTTTTTACCATTTTCATATGTGATATGCGTATGCGCAAATATTTCAATATTTTCATGATTTATTTTTAATTACTTTACTTTCATATTTTTCATTTTGGAAGCTTTGAATTTTTGACGATTTTTCTTAAGTTTTCATGAGTTTCTAGACTTTTCAATGGCATATTTTAATGGTATTTGAAAGAGTCCTCATGCCGGCATGACACACTACTCCTGACCTTAAATTGAACAATACATTATATATATTTATCAAGTCTTTGTAAAGATTATAATTTAATTTGCTGAAAACGTCCTTCAAATACACTAAAACTAGTAACACGGCAATAAAGTTTATAATCATAAAAACGGTACATCTGAATCAGTGGAAACTGAAATAAAACCTCTTTTAAAGGAAATGTACTTCAGAAGACCATCAAGAATGCCACATAAAAATACTTAGGCCTATTACTCGTATGTTACCAGTTGCGAAGTTTCCATATAAGTAGTGTACACAGGACTTACAATTTAATGCAACAAAAAATAATTTTAATAGGTATTAACCTACATCTATCGTAAATGACATAATAAATATTGTAACCTGAAATTGTGAATAACGCAGAAATAATTTTGTACTGGTTATGTTAGACAGAACAGTGAACTCTGAAAATCTTCAGCGTCAGCTATTAATTGTATCGAAATTCACGTGTAAGTTATTTATCAGGATGAGTTCTTATGGCCCAGGCATGTCATCATACTGCTGACAACGCTCGCAGTTTACAACCGTCTTCCATTTACAGTAACTGCTGTACTAATGTAAGCACTTTGGTACATGTTTTGTTGACTCATAGCACTTCCAGCTCTCAGTCGGCACGAATTTTCTGCATCGTAATGAAGGAAATTTGTCTTTATCAAGTGAAAAGGAATGTAACTCTGTTATTGAGCACTTGTTAATAAGTGAATAGAGACAAGGATTTACGGTAACCTGTCTTCACGTCAGCAACGCCATGCCATTATACTTTACCATATCCTCAAAAACTGACGCAAGATACAGATATGCATATATTACTACGGCAACGGTGCAGAGATTTGTACGCGTTACAACCCACACTGTACTACTACAAAAAGTAATAAAATATAAACCTTACATAAAAATATCACCAATTAAATTCCATCATTACCTACGGTGTCAATATGTCTAGAATACAACGTGGTTGTACAAATATCTGTTTAAAAAAATGAAAACGATGTGGTTTATAAACTCTCAAGAAATTTACACATTGATGAGATTCGTGTACATGATTAACCTCTTACACCAAATCTAATAGTAGGTGCAAACCAAATATCTTGGGTGCACCCGATCGGAGGAGAGTATAAACTCCAGCCGACCTTGAAATTTTACAGAATAATCTCGCAGCGACAAAAATTAACGAACGTATAGATACTTTCATGGCTGGAGCACAAACGGTAATGTAAAAAAATTTCTCGTTTTGTTATGCCTACAAAATAAGCCCCGTGCGTTGGCTGACTTTCTTTGACTGTAGCATTGCCGAAAGCGGTTAGTCGGCTTTGCTTCAAGTTTATTATTTAATTACCTTTAGAAGTAACAAAGGAAACCTCATTTATACAGAATTATACTCCCGCTGTTTCGTTATGGCTTTTGCACAGAATAATGACATGTCTTTACTGTTTATCTAAAAAATTTATAATTAAAATTTACGAATTTAGAAGTTACTCAAATCCTCGAAATGTCATTAAGGTCATAAAAATACAAAGAAGTTTTACAATAAAATGATTGGAAAAATTGTAAAAAAATTCACATTTGTTAATATTCTCAAAAATACAATTATGAACATACTGTACTAGTATGTATACAATACATGCTACCCAGCTTCCTACTAAATGTTCGACAGTAATGGTTCCTACTGACAGACAAATTGAATAAAAAATGTTTGTACCGCGGATGTCTGTAATCTTATATCCTTCAGTGTTATAGTTTGACAGTAACAGTCACGAGTTTTATGGGACAAATTCAAGTCTTGTACAACTTGGTTGGAGACTTAGTAACCAGGGAACATTTTGTCAGTTTAGCAGTATACATTTACACTCAGTTGCATCGTTTGCTTGTAAACAAAACCGATCTAACTGACATTATTTTTTATATTTTTCTTATGTTTGTTCAGTAACGTGGGACTCCATTACTTACGTAATGTAACGAGTGTGGACGCGGTATGTAGACTCTTAAAAAATGAATGCCTTTTCTGCCTGAATACATTCTATCATATTTTCCAAATATGTGCAGCTTAGATCTCGTGTACAAATAAAATAAAACTTTAATTTATTGACATGACAATTTATTGTCAACATTTAATAAACCGAATGACATGAACACATGGGGCAACGACAAAAGTAAAGAAACAACTAAATTTTACTACGCTAAACAAAAATATTTAAAACGATGCTTTGAACCCGCCTGAATATTCGTCGGCCGTTGGAATCGCACTGAAACTCTTCTCCGAATAGTTCATTAATAAAGCCGTGTTAGTGCTTATACTCACAAATAGAAATAACACTGTTGCACACCACTATAGATAAAATTCCCGATTAGCGCTTTCAAGCTTCACAGCTCATCATCAGATCGGAAAATATCTACATTTTCCGATCGGATGATGAACTGTGAACCTCAAAAGCGCTAATCGGAAATTTTATCTATAGTGGGGTGTAACAGTGATATTTCTGTTTGTGAAACTCTTCTAATTTGGAATAACCTCCTTCAACGTACGCTCAGCACCATTCTTGTCGTCAACGCATATACTCATACGTATTAGGTCTACACACATTACATTCGTCACAATCTCGTAAAACTTAGGTTTTGCTTAGAAACAATTCTATTCTGTTGAATAAAGAACACGAAATGTGATGCGCGCGCGCGCGCGCACACACACACACACACACAATACGTGTCCACTCAGCTGAGACAAAGAAGGCGATGCTTAATGACTAAGACGGTGGTAAGTGGTAGATTATTATAATGTTTAGAATATAACACACGCACGTGTGTCTGTTTATTTACAATCATAAGTTATATAACTTTCAAAAATAGAATAAGAGATATATTTATAAAAAAACAAACAAAGGTAATTATGTCTCAGGAGATCAGTTAATACTGCAGCTCATAGGGTACTGTTCAATGAGCCCTGAAAATGTTCAGTTATTTAGCTAGGAGTTTTGATGAAAATATCGACCACCAAATGACACTGAACTGTCTGCTTACTCATCCCATGTACAAATAAAATCTCACGCCACAAGGAATACAAACCTTACTGTTATTAAATGAAATAACAAATAAAGCTTGGAAATGGCTGACATGTAATTTGTATTAGCCTGACGTTACAGTCTATTTCTCCTACCTTAAGTATTCGTTTAACAAAGACAGGAAGTAACAATGTATTTAGTCTCCACATTTGATATTAGCCTAAATGTGAATAGTAATTTCTAACTTCATTTTCAGTCATTCGTATTATGTGCGTTATGCATAAAACACACACGTAAAGTATACACGTGCGTAGTCACAGAATTATAAAGACAATGATTAAAAATACTAATGCCTGCCTGACACTAAATATGTCAACCAATACAACCAATATGACAATACTATACAACCAAACGGACAGGATCCATCAAGAATCGATACAAATTTCAAAGTGGCCACTGTTCCTATTCTCATAATTACCTGGAGTTCCGAAACGAGAAATCTGCTGCATATAGGCATGGAAATTGCTGCTTCTCAAAGAAAGAGATCTATGGGACTCGCTTCCATGCGAGTATTTAAAAACACACGTACAATGAAATTTCTCTGCGAATTGCCAAACATGCTTTATGTTATTAAGTGTATGGTTCTGCAGTGTACAGGTTACCATATTGCTTTACTGGGCGTTAAGTGATGTCTCTTTGCGGTCAATCATATTTCCATATGGATGTTATCAACAATGCAATCGTGAGATTCTACCAGCCTTTTGACTTCACAATATTTTAAAAATTCTGATTACCAATTTGCTGTAGACACTTGGTACGTCTGTTGCGTAGTTCTCCTATCTCTTTTTGCAGGATCTCTACAGGGACTGGATTAACATCTAGCTGAATGGAAAGTTTCAATTCCTAACACGTCGGGCGCTGGTGCACAGAATACTTCAAGTTTACATCTAATTCCAGATGAAAAATTCGCAAGCTGAAAGGCGATGAACTGATTGACTACATTAACTCTATATACCCTACTCGAAGATAACAAGGTTAGGAATTAAATTCTGTACAGCCACTATGGAAGCTCATGTAATGTGCCTCCATCTTGTTGGAAAAAACGTATTTATTTATTATGTGACGAGGACGCTGAAACTAAATGACGGGTGACAATCACAGCCCTTACTTTAAAAACAATGAATGTTGTATGACGTTTAAGCAGACTGTAGAACAAGGAATTTCAAAACGAACAGTTCTCAAGAAAAGGCGATTTGGACTTTCTAGTTCCTCGCATCTGTATTGCAAATAAAAGTCATCATCATCATCATCTTTTTCTTCTTCATAACAGTTTTAGGCTTCAGCGGCCTATTCCTATTCCACAGTCCACCTTTTCTTAGGTCTACCAACGTTTCTTCTGCCTCTACGGTTGTAATCTTTCGCCATCTTTGGTATTCGACTTTCTTCCATTCTATTGATGTGTTGAATCCATTTTATTCTGTATTCTTTAATCCTTTCCTTAACTGGAAAAATATCTAAATCACTTCTTATCTCTTCATTTCTTATATGATCTCGTCTATTACACCCTTTAACTGATCTCGGAAATTTCATTTCTGCTGTTTGTATCTTCTGTTCATCTTTTTCCTTTATGACCCAAGTTTCAAAACCATACTGCAAATAAAAGTAACAACTAATATTAAAAACTTTAATATGTTTGCAGTGCACTTTTATTGAACTGTTAGGCCTAGTTCATAGAATCTGATGTATCGTTCACACGTCAAATTCTCTCTGACAATAATCCTCGTAGATTCTGTCGTCAGAATATTCAACCAACGTCAGTTTCTTGAATATCAAGGTTTTCTCTTCAGATTCTGTGGTAGATTACAGTATTACATTATAAATTATATAGCCTATACTTTCAGAATGAGAGATAATCAGATAAAAGGGGAATTTATAGTAAATGACCTAAGAAGCGTAATTATAATTTTTTAACTGAACAGATTAAGCAATTTCCTTACACGACACAGGCGTAACGTTTCCTAATACATACGACAGTTTCTTACAGAGGCGTTTACGGTAACTGAAATGATTAAGACGTCGTTGCTGTAAAACGTTATTTCAATCCTCATCGTGGCGGGAAAGATTTACTAAGTTAGTGAACATAACAGCGGCTCATAATTAAACATTCTGTATACAGTATTAACAATAAGAGTAAATAAACGGTAATAAACACAGAAAATAATAACTGGCTGTTGGCTGTGAAATAATCATGTGAAAGTTATATAGCAAAGTCGTCATCTCGCTACCAGAGATGTTAAAGAAACAAAATAACGCCTTTAACATGGCGGGCGACATTTACACTCAGGATTCGAGAAGTCTGAATCGGAGATTGGAAGCATTTGACTTTACAATGCTCTTATTTTTAGCTGTAATCTGTATTCAATTCAACTTACTACAACAATTTTAGTTAAATTCACACTGCGGCACAGAATGTTCTGTACAGCTCTCAAAAATTTTTAAACTTTACTAATTGACAAAGTTATTCATACTGATAATAATCAAATAGTGTCCCAGTGAATTATTACCTAAGTATACCTGTCTTTTTCTACCCCATCAATGAGGATATCCTATCAGTTATTATTAGCATTACATTAGTTATAACTTTGTATTCGATTATTGTCAGTTTTCACGTTCTTTCTTTCCTTTGTTTTGGCGTAGCATTCTGACTACTTTCTGCCTACTTTAAAGCGGTCGTTCAGCCATCTCTGTCTTAGGCAAGTCTTTTCACCGCAAAATAATTCGCAATAATCTGTAATTTTCGCATTGCGTCACGTATTACGTCACTTACAACTTGACGCAATGCTAGCCTGTTTGTTAGTTTCCTAAATAAAATTTGCTCGTGATGATAACGAATATATCACATATTTAATTAATAAAGTTGTGTTAGTGGTTATAATCACAAACAGAATTAACACTGTTGCAAACCACTATAGAAAACTTTCAAGCTTCACAGCTCATCAGATCGGAAAAATGTTTCTACAGTGGTGTGTAACAGTGTTAATTCTGTTTGTGAATATATCACATACAACGGTTTTCTGAAAATCTAATTTATAAAAAGTTCATCTGTTACTGCCAAATGGGTGTTTTTGGTACTGAGGTAATACTCAGATTCAATGGTACCTATGTAACTCTATTAGCCATCACACGCTTCGTTGAATTCACATGTACTGAACGTAATTTTCTGATTCTGTGACGTCTATTTACGAAAATCAGGCAAGATTCATCGTAAGGGAAATTGTCATTCAATAGTTAGAATTTCAAAAATAGCTCTTCGTGCGAAAAACGTTTACTCTTTGCATAAGCCAACTTAATCGTAGTGAAAGTATAATTTTACAAATATTCTGTTAAAAATGTATTAAATTATTACTGACTTGTAATGTAATACAATTTTTTTACAAACAATTTGTAGGCTACAATATTCTGTATTCAGGTTGTTTTTGTAGTTTCATACCTAGATTAAAACAAATTTCACTGTTACAGCATAAAATCATTTCCAATGTTGTGGACTGTGTAAGGGGAACGAGAGCTTTCTATAATAGTTTATTATAATTGTTTACAATTATTATATTTTACTAATAGGGTGCCCGGATTTAGTAAGTTTGAGAATTGGTGGCTTAATATATTCATTGAATATATAGCAAATTTACGTTAATTTTGTTTCACTAGAAATACTGTTAGAATTCTTCCCTACAAAATGAGTACAGTTGGAATTGACGCGTTTAATCCTTACTACAGGAGCTGACGCGACTCCGCCACAGTTCCACTGAACACTGACGAACACAAACCTCGCAGAGGCAATGTCTCGTTACTCTAAACTCACAAAGATACAAATAACTGCATAGGAAATTTAAAAGAAAAGTACCTTTTATTATATGTTAAATATTAAAAATTTTGCCTACTCAAAAAAATGAACAGGCAACAAACAAATATCAAAAATGGCTGTCAAAGGATATATTATTTACTATATAAAAATAAAAGAAAGACTTCAATAACGGCTTCATCCAAACGAATTATTTTGATAATGTAATATGTATAACAAATTATGTACAATATTATAACAATAATATAATACAATAATTAGAGCACAATGATATACAATAATATAGAATACTGTAAATAACGTACAATTCAACTATACACCACAAAACAAACGGACGTACGTGTAAATGGCACAATCATACACGTTCGCATAGACCTATTCTTTTTATGTTAACAACAAATCTGACAAGTAATTTTTATATTTCGTAAAAAATTCAAAACAAATTGACTTTTTTTAGGGAAAATATGATGAATACCTAATTAAACAAATCGTTACAGAGATTACGTAAGAAGTTATTGAAATTAGTAAAAAGTGAAGGAACTGTTGGGACCTGTGAATTGATAAATTTCGGTAGGTCAGTGGGAAGCGATGTTTTCAGTTTGAGGTGGGGCGCGCACTCATATCTGAGCCCTGAAGTGACGATCTGCGGTAAGACGTCAAGGTAGAGGTTAGCCTTACTATGCAGCTCATTGGACTGTTTCCTGTTTCATACGCCGTAGAGCTTCTGTATCAACTCACTGTATTACTGTTTAAATATATTTAATTAATGACACTTATTTATTCGGTGTAATGTGTGTATAAATTGATAATGTTCTGTTGCGGTTTTAATGAGTGAGCCCGCAGTATATAGTGTTAATTAATTAGGTAATGCTTAATTAGAAAACGAGTAATATTGGCACCATGAGCTCATTTTCAGTAACCTCTATTTCGTTACAAACCTAAATCAGAAACAAAATAATTAAATAACTATTAATACAATTGTGCCCTCCACGACCACAGCTGAATATAAATCAATTTCAAAAAGCTATTTAAAATAGTCGGCTACATAAGAAGTCACTCACTGTACAATACTGCCGAGTGGCTCTGCGGTTATGATTTAAAAATAATATGTTTTCTTTTGTTATACGTGCTTGGTAATGAAATCTGATGACTCCACGTGTCCATTAAATAATATTAATCAATTACGTGAAACATTATTCATGGAAAAGAGAAAAACAATTCAAATGAAAAATAAACAAACGTGAATTTTCTATGCTCAGTACGGTTGATTGTAGGTGTGCTGGTCAGTGCTTATCAAACTGATTATTCGTTTCGTTAAAAACCGAACAGTTTAACCAATGAACATTCAAACAAAATTTTGTAGCCTCTCCAACTCAAAATTTAATGAGTACATTAGATATGAGAAGGTAAATTAATCTGATCAGAAATTACATGAAATAAAAATTACTGACCTTAAATACGGCAGTAATAACTGCTGACTGAAATGTAACATCCTTACACCTTAACATCCTTTAATTCATCACACACCACTTCTTGAAAGAAACTATTGCTATATATTTGAAAAACAAACATGAAAGACATGGAAAACATCTGTTCAATCGCCAATCGGAATGCGCACACAAAACTATGATCGTGATCACTGCAATTCTAAGCGAACACTAAAAAAGAATCTATACAAAAGTTGATTTTCCTAACAACAATCAAATGAAACATATCATTAACGATTCAAATAAAAAATGTATTTATCTTGCTTATAACACCAGATAAGTAACAACAGAACATACAACAGGACAGAAGCATATGCACTTCCGCCGTCAGATAACTTGTCAGCCAGTTGTCACCAGTGATACCGCTCCAAACACTACCTCCTCTAACGCATACAGGCTAGCAGCAGAATAGTTATAACACGTGCTCTCAGAACGTTACATACGGAGTGATTTGATTAGATAATGATGTGTTCTTAGAGTAGTGATACTGCCCGCGTAAATCATTGACCAGATTTATAATATTATGTAGGTACATTATTCAATATAGTTTCTTCTGCAAGTAGTGTACTACGTTTCTGTCGGTTCACTGAAACACTTCAGTATCATCAGACTATATTGAATAATATACATAATATTATATAAGTACTGCAAGAAACTTTCGAGTTACATATATAGAAAATAATTAACTAGATTTTTATAACAACACCTTGTCCATTACATTAATTACATATTATATATTATTGTCTACATATATTGTTACTACATGTATTATTATTATTACATTAGATTGCCCTGTTAGTAAAATGAGAGGAACATGTCTTGTCCACGTGGGGTTAGCGTTCCAACACTCGGTGTTCAACGGATCTCTCCTATTAAGTCAGATACCCAGAGTTCTACGTTCGCAACACTCGTTACCGTTAAGATAAAGACTGTCATATTCTTTCAAAGTAGTCTAAAGTTCGCGATAGTGTTATCCCTCAATCTCCCCGAAATTTGTTTTATAAAATGATAATTTTCCTGTGCAGATGTTATCTAATAAATACGTTATTATACAAAATACGAGAAAATTTTGTATACAAAATACTCTACTCAAGCGCGTACTCACAGTATTATAGTATTTTACGACAGTTTCACTGATCGTCGAATGGTACAGTGGAAACAAATACCGACACCAATGAAATCACTAATCACTAGCTTCAATAAATCACAATTAATAATTTCTAATCAATAAGGTAGTCTCTGATAACAATTCATGTTAAATTTGTCCACCACGCAATAATAATATCAAGTAACAGAGTTCCGCACAGTAATCACTTTTCAATAATAACCACTTGAGACGCACTGAGTAAATCGCCCGCCGTAAACTGAAACTAAGCGGCAGCTGTTGCCTATTTATAGCCTGCACGATTCCAGACTAATTTTTCATAATATGAGTCCTTAACAAGCACTCGAAAACTCTAGAGGATATTTAGTGCGGCCTTGAGAGAAACTCGCACCTGCTGGGCTAGCCGCGAAACGTGTAGAACGAGAATCGCCATTGTTCGAGAAAGTTCCATAATTGCGTAACAATATAATTGTGGCCGAGGCGCATACTATTGTTCTTCATTTCAAGTTGTACGCGTGACCTGACAGAAAACTGTAAATAAATATAACAATGTACTTACGAGTTATTATGCTCTGGGTATGCGCTGTGGCGGAAACCTATGTTTTGTATGTGTATGCATACTATACGACTCTCCCTCTCTCTCTAATATGCCTTAAAAAGTATACTGTTATAAAATTATTAAATTATTTAGACATTCACGAAATCATCGACGATAAAAATATTATTTTCTATTCTTCCTTATCTAACTAAATGCACTCTCCGCTCAAAACATCTTATTACTTTAATGCGATTTGCATATTTCTCTTTCGGAAAGTCAACAACTTTCCTTACTGTTTTTTTGTTAATGTACTTCCATGTTTGACTGTCGGAACCAGTGGCCTTCCTGTATTTCACTTTCCTCAATAGTTCTAAAAGTCCTTCCATGGTTACAGGATCTACACCGTTAATACTTGTTCTTTCTCCCCCTCATATCTACACTCAGGTTAATTGTACCACACGCTCTTATAATTTTGGAGCCATTCCAATCTCATCGATTATGTTATGCAGGCAACATCTTTTTATGTATAATTAAGATATCTCATTACTTTTGTAGGCTAGTTTCTGTATCCGTGCACATCGACTTCTATTTTTCTTACGAATTTGTCCCAAGCTTCTCGATGTGCTTCCCTCCTAAGTTGTTTGGCTTCATTCCGATGATAATTATATTCCTTCCTGTTCTTCACTTATACTTTGAAGATTTCCGGAAACAATTCTGCAAATTTCTCTCTCTGCATTGTGCCGTGCCTACACGGCGCTTCGTAAAAACCCCGTATTATATTTCTATAAGGGACGAGTGAATTGATGCGTTACGATAAGTCGGTGCACTGCACGGTGGGAGAAACGTAATTTCGGCACCGTCACGCACTCTATAGGCAGAGCGGTGATTTGCGCTTTCAACGTATGTGCTGGTTGACTTGATTTCCGGCGGCGGCTACGAGCAGTTCGGCTCTTCCTGGCGACCGAGTTTCTTTTGTTGTAATTACTATCTGCCATGCGTACGTAGGCTCTAAGTGATCTTCCGGGTTCCTGATCTTGGAGACTTGATCCGCTCCGTTGGGAGGCTGTAAACCTGCCACAATGACTTAAAGAAAATGTGGTTGACTGAGCTCTCGTGATTCTGGCCGCCAGGGAGAAGCTGCCGTTCCTCATGTCGCAGTAGCCCCAAAACATCTTATGGACGAAAGCAGGTGACCTTTAAGCCTTTTACAATTCACTCTAGGCCGTGGAAGTAGACTCCATATGCTGTGCGATTCATCAGTAAAAGCAAATTCACTCAATTCAGATAACTATTTGCTCACGTCCGTCGGGACATTAGTGATTACCAACCTTACGAACTTTTGTGCTCACGTCCGTCGGGACATTAGTGATTACGAACCTTATGAACCTTCTCTATTTAACTCATTATGTATTTACGCCTCAAAAGAATAGTGAACCCGGGGGCAGGCAATGTGTCCGGCCATTATTATTTTTGTTACTAATTTTATTAGGTTGCAGTTGTGATACTGGGGGGGAGTAAGAATTTTAGCAGATTTATGTGGGTATTTTTTTGATATATATATATATATATATATATGTATTATAATATAAAAAGGGGTTGGTTTTTTTTGGGGGGGGGGGTTAAGGGTTCTGTTGTTCTGTAACCTGAGGCCGACACCTGTTGATGCAGTTGTCTGCATGCATGGGACATGTCATTATGTGCTGGAACTGGTGTGGGCACATGTTTGCGCCCGGGGAGATTCAGCCGTCTGTGAATTCATTTAAATATTGTCACGAAGCTTAAATTAATTATTCTACATTTTTTTAACATTATTCCGGCTCTCTAATAATTAAATTCATGATTGTTTTTTTTAAATGCCAAGCTCAGTTCAGGATTTCTCATGGTTTTGTATAGATTTATTATTCTGGTTTCTCACTGTTCCAATTAATAGTTGTAAAATTTATAATATCCGTTCCATTTTATAGTTTATTTTCTGGTGATTATACCACACTTGAATTTTCCTGAAATTCTGTATTCTCATGGAAGCATAATGGAGAGTGAAAGTCTACTATTTTATAGACCATGCAGACACGTTAATCTGGTGAGGGTAGTTACTATCAGGGGACAAGCCCAAATTTTCGGTTATAAATTTGTAATAGGAGAGAGTGTACAGGCTGCTGGGGCAGTTGAAATTGCCGAATTCTAGTCTTGCTAATTACTCCAGTTTTTTTACTTCGATTATGTTCTTATGGGGTTCATGGGTTTTAATTATGAGAATTCATATAAGGCTGTCTGCCGGGTTGAACTTGTTATTTTGTTTGTAATGTATATGTATTCGTGTATCTATGTCAGTTTATATGTTGCATGTCATAGGTTTTAGAAGAATATTAGATTATTTATATGTCCTGTTTAGATGATTACTATGATGATTGATGCTATGTGCCTTTTTTAGATTATATAGATGTATATATATATATATATATATATATATATACTGTTGAATTATATTAACAAAATTTAAATCATTATGAATATGAAAATACTTGCAAAATTAACTTTAATTATATGAAGATGCATATATATACTGTTGAATTATATTAACAAAATTTAAATTATTATGAATATGAAAATACTTGCAAAATTAACTTAATTATATGAAGATGCATATATACTGTTGAATTATATTAACAATTTTTCTTGAATTAATATGAATATGAAACGACTTGGGAAAGGCACTACAATTGTATGAAGAAGTATCAGAGGTTGAATTGTATGGGTAAATGTTAAATTGAAATTCCTGTGCAGATGTGTAGAAAACGAAGTATGCACATAATAAAAATTGTTATTGTTGTCTTACAGCATAGTTTCATTGCAAGTCCCGTCTCACTGGACCCAGCGCATTTTTTGCTTCTCTAGGCCTTCCGCCTAGTTTTAATTAACTAGTGGCCCTCTTTCAAAAAAAAAAGTTTTTTTTATAAAGCATAAAAAATTTGAAAGAGGGGTTACAGCATAATACACCTAATGTCTACTGAAATCACTTCCAAAAGGGAAACGTTATTACATTATTATTTTATCATCTTACACTGCTTTACATTTTATATTCTTATTATGCCTATATATTTACAACGTGGTGAAGTAAAAATAGAAACAGATAAGTTCAAAACAACACTCTCAAGAGATTGATTTAAGCGTAAATACCTCTATTACAAAGAAAACTTGATATTTAACACACTCAAAAAAGTAAATAAAATAAAATCTGAATCCAATTCAAACCAACCAAACCGTTCCAGTAAAAAAAAAACTTTTGAAGCTGAAACTTAGGAGAGTTTTAATTACTGAAAAGACTTATTTTAAATTCAAAATTATTATCAATAATCCTTAACACTATCGGTTCACGGAATTGAGGGAGACAGAAAATAACAACTTATTGTCTCTTTCATGGACATTCAAATACGTCCTTTCATTTAATTTTTTTTTTTTTTTTAATTTCGCAATGGCTTTTCATTCGTAAATACCATGAAATTCGTTTGTTTATGACTATACAACAACAAAAAATACATAGAATTCTTAACAGGCACTTCAAAAAATGAAATTCCATGGAGAAAACTTTTTATTTTCTTGGGAGTTTACTCGGTTGAGAATACGTATTTATACACGATTGTGTAAGACGTACTACTGTCTTGTGTTCGTGAAATCTGCTCATAACATTACACAAAATATTTCAACATCAACGTACAGCAGAAGATGAATTTAACATTTTATTTATACGTTATCTCGCATTCTCAATTAAACCACGGTCTTCATATAAAAAGTATAAAAACTGACTATGAAATTATAGTTTGGAGAACTCTATACATGTCCGTGGCGTGTGAAGACAACTTGGGCTCCGGACAAAGCCTGAATTTTATGCCTCTTTCGAAAAGTGAATGATAATTTTAGTAATTATTATCATGTATTCAGTTAACATCTGGTATATCAAAATAGCTACTAAAAAACTGTATTTAAATAGCACGAAAAGGAAAACAGAACAGAATGTTAAACAACACCAAGAATTTAACAAAACGAACGGAAATTACGTTTTTGTTAAAACTGGTTTAACATGAGGATACGAAAAGCTCATGTTTTTATGTTTATGTCAAAGCGCAAATATGAAACTGCGTTTGAATCTCTGATTTCACAGGAATCGTCTACGTGGCTTTGATTAACGACGCCTCCCACCAATTCTGGGACCGTGCGCGGGCCACCTCAAAATTCTCTTAGCCTTCCCTCTGGCCTCCCAGAATTGATAAGGTATAATACGTAGCGTGTTAGATGTCAATACAGAGAGTGGAACATTTTTTTACAGACAGACGTTTTATACTGTAAGAGTTTACTGTACTCTCCAAAATAATGGGCGATACTAAGTACGTTTTTAACTGTACACATCGGGCACAAAAACTAATGTTACTGATGCCGTAGCAAAGCAACATAGCTTATTAGCAAGTCTACAGTATGGTCGTTTTTGAAAGCTGAAGTGACGTGCATCCGCACATCCGTTTGATTGTGTTTATAATCGTGATTGTGTAGTATCCTCTTTTTCGAAATTAATCAGATTAAGACTCAGTTTAGCCGTGTACAATATATAATTGCACTTAAATATGCCTCTAATCAAATAACTTTCAGTGACTGTAAGGAGAAACAATGTTAGTGTGAAAGTATGTTTCCGTTTTGTTTACAGCGAGTTATGTATTAAGATAAAGTAAATCCAAGTACCCAGTGAAAATTAGCGCACATTAAGATACAAAAGTTAATTAAAATATTAAAATGGAATAGTTGACTTGGAGTCACGAAATATGTGGAATTGCTTTTTTGCATTCCGGTAGGCTTACTTTGTGAAAAATTGCATTGTTACGTAAAGCAGCAGAGCAATAAACGCATTAAATTAACTCAGTTTTGACGTACATTGACACTACCATAACTTGTATGGTAATAAAAAGTGATAATATTACGGTATCGTTTTCACTACGGCTGCTGAACCCAATGAATGTGTGCAGAAATAAAAAAAGATTAATTTTTAAATAATACGTTTGTATATCTTTGAATTAGCAGTCTCTGTAATTCCAACTTTGTCGTGTTTGCTTGCAGAACTGCTATTTGTCATGTTCCGGACGAGGCCTTTCAGTGTTTCCACAATTTTCAAGTCCTAAACCACGACAGACACGTGTTCAGCGAGACCGTGTATAAGATGCAAGACGACCAAGTAGCACACGCACAAACCACATGTATGTTCATATTTTCCACAATAGAAGTTAACATTACTGACATACTTTAAAACAATATTGTAAGCGAAGAAACGTACATCATCAGTATCATTTGTTTCTTTGCAATATAAATAGTGAGCACTCGATATAAATCATCTGGGCTACAGGATGACGTTGGCGTATCATGATGTCATCGATATCCCATCACGGCGAGAAGCAGTTTTTCATAACCAATAAAAATTTGCAGTAACAAACATGAAAATTTTCTTCCACGAGACTTTCGCTTTCGCTTTACAAAATTCTATGATTTGTCTGGCATAATATAGAAATGTCCGTTCTCCTGAGGTTGTCACCTACCTCGGGTAATCATTTTTGGGTTACGTGACAACCCAAAAAAATGAATCGAAAATTCTAATGCAAAAGCAGATTATACGGAATATGAGCGCATTAATTTTATAAAGGGTTAATTTATAGAGCGGGGTATTTTATAAAGATTCTGCATTGAGATATAAGGGACCAGACAAAAAGCGCGTATTATACGGGATAGAGTGATAAGAGGGAGAGTTTTAAGGGGGTTTAATTGAAGTTATGTAATTTTTTACTCATTTAAAAAAAATCATTTACAAAAAAGGTGAACAAAAATGAGAAAAGTTAGATAAGTAGAGTTAATTGCTTAGAATTTTAGACTTTTTAAAAAAGAAAACTGCAGTTTAAAAAATATAATAGCATCAAAAAACAAAAGGAATAAATTTAATGTAGTTAATTGTGCTTTATTAAACCTTTTTTTCCTGAAAAAAGGTTTGCAAAAAACAATATAAATTACAAAAGTAGCCTACATGAAGCTGATTTCCGAGTTTCTTAAATCTGTTGCTAACATGTAAATAAAAAGTAATTTTCTGGGTTTTCCCTAACTGAGAGGGAGCAGGAAGCTTAAGTCTGGGGGTTCTTAGTCCTGGCTCCACAAATATGCTACAATGTTTTCAATGCCCCCCCCCACACACACACACACACGAGAAAATTGTATGGTGTAGTAAAATAGGAACCATTAAAGTGTATTTAGGATAATGGTTTTATTTTACTTTTCCAACCCTGGCCTTACTTTTCCAATTATAGCACTCAGATTACTAGCACAAAACTGTATCGTTTCCAAACAAAATAAAGTAACACCAAAATATAATTCTTTTAAAAAGAGAATTAAAATGTTGTATACATGTTTTACTGACCTCCTAAAACCAACCATTACCACACAGATAAGAATCAGTGGCTGTACAGCAAATCTTCTATATGTAGGCCTACTAGTTATATTAATCTTATACTGTCTGACTGTTATGTGGGTTTCAGTATTGTGTTTTGACAGATGTGTAAGTCATTATCTGATTATCTCTAACGTATAAAACTGGAATATACTCAATGTCACAGAACTTAACTAAGACTGTTTAGGAGAAATCTGAACGGATGGTTTAAAAAGGAATACGAATTTTTAAAACTGTGAGACAAGTTAGTGCTGAACTTGCAAAAAACAGTAAGTGCTGACTTCCCAAACACACATGGAAAAATAACTCGCTGCCAATTAATCTGCAGATTATTATGTGATTCATAAGTTTTCACTATTCACAATCAGTAACCTCTACAAACGTCAGCTCTACAGTTTACCCTAAAATTGTAAGTTTAATTAGACAAGACTTCAGAGTTTATTCAAACATTTTTAAAAGTATAAGTTTTCTTGATCCAATCAGTGAAGCTCTTACAGGAGTAGGTTTATTGAAGTTGTTAGGGATTAATTATATGACTGATACATATTCTCTGGAAGGAGAAAGTAAAATCATAAAGAAACTCATTTACAGGCATGACAAGAAAAGTAGTATAGTAACTCAAAATTCATCTGCTCTCCTTTAGCTACTGTAAGGGTACAAATTAGCATTAAGAGAAATGTGCATGTTGGTACAAGTAATCAGTACTATTTCTGTATCGGCTGTATCCTGTAAGAGGTAATTTTTGTGCTTTAAAAGAACAGAAATCTGCTTAAAGAACACAGTGTGTGATGAACGGCTCAACAGCCTGTTCTGAAATAATAGCAGTTAACATACAACTGACCAAACATTTGTTCTGAGTAGCAGCATGTAGACAATAATGTAGTCAGGCCATAATAATAGGAGAATGAACATGTTTTAATAAAACTTATTCTTTTCAACATGAGCGTACATAGAACACGTGTTTTACAGTATTTTAATATTACTGTATATGTATGTGTATTAGTATGACATTTTCTCTGCTGACTTCTATATTCTAGCTTTTAATTTATTAATTTATTTAATGGAAAAAATTATTACACTGTCGCCCACCCAGATGTCTGTCTGATCCACCTTAGGAATGTTGGAGCCGCCACTGTGTGGGACATACAGCTGTCAACTTTTTGAGTGAGGGTTCACATCATAACTGATAACTTCAACATGCACATCTGTTACGAACTGGAAATCGTATCCAATAACTGTATCCACTGTATTATGTATACCTGTTCAATTAAAGATTATTCACAAAAAATGATAATTCCTAGACGCAGACATTAGTAGAATAGTAACAGACAATTCTATCGACATATATTTTCTACATACAACTGACATATAAGTTTTATTATATATTGTATGTTAAATCTTAAGGTGTTTGCTACTGGATTGTTCAAGGCGAAAGTTCTACATAGTCCGTGTGTTATCAGCGTGCCTTTTCAATGGAGTTAAACGCTACACAAAAAGTCGAAGTCCATATAAGTGGACACAAGTAACGGTATTTCTGGACTGTTTCAAAATAGCAGCCTATTTTCATTTACAATAGATAAGCCTAAATTCGCTTTGTAAGTTATTGCACAAAAACACCTGAAATACATAAATTCTACTAGCCTACGTAATTTATATATAGACTGTGTGTGTGTGTGTCCGCGCGCGCGCGAATTATTTTCTCCTGTCAAATCGTTTACTCACTGCAAACTGACTGCTGTGTGCTTCTGACGAACCTATTCTTTTCCCCAAACAATTCTGTTCCTCGGCGGTTCTTCCACAAGAACATTTAAAGTTCGGACCAAAAGCTTTCCACTACACCCCAACATCGAAGTCAAAATAGAACGGCAGAGTCTAGAAAAGACTACGACTACATGGATCCCAGTAATTAGTATATCCCCTTGAATAAGACACAAGGGGATACTAATAATCTAGACACGTAACCAAGCATTCCACAAAATTATGTGCTTAATGTGATACACAATCACTGTATCAATTATATACAATCATTTATTCAGTACACGTTAAGTGTTATTTAAATTTACATGTATGACGTTAGAAATGTTTTACATTTATAGTGAACATAACATCTTTAGATATGTTTAGAAAATATATTAAATAACCCTTAATTATTTTTAACGTCAGCTTATACTAAATGATTCCGGTAAAACAGTAATATAAAAAAGTTCTATTATAAATATTACTATTTTGCAGGACAACCCTGGAGAAGTAGAAAACACTATGTAAAGTATAAAAAGTTACGTGCCTTTTGAAGAATTTAAATCTTTGTAATGGTTACATAACGGATAACAGTAGTAGTACGAGAGAAAAGGCGTTTTACTGGCCAAGGCCAGAATGACATCATGCTGACATCATACGTTGTGAGATAGCACCTGTTCCCTGCGTCCCTGTCGCAGTCACGGATATTTTCTCGCAGCGTACAAAGGTTTTCATCATCGCAGTCGTCCACTACTCTTGTAACACTTCAAAATAAATATTTATTGCCCACGGCGGTCACACGCACTTACACTGAACGTATGCATGGGTAACCCTGACTCCGAATTGTATAATACGCTGTTTTACATGAGAAAAACACTGAACTAGTCGCTAACTAATAATTCTCTTGGATAAAATTCATCTCCCTGTTTACTTTGATCATAATTTTCACATTAATTACTGGAACAATTTACTCAATGACTACAATTTATTCCATTCCGGAACCAACTTGTTGTAATCATTAAAGCAGGTTAATTGTTCAATTTATCCGGGGAGACATATCGCTTACCAGTCACTGTCCAGTTCGGAACGGGAAAAGTAGTCCGGAAAACTGTAAAATGTGCCCATATCATTGAAGGATCTCCCCTGTATGCGCTATTCTCATTTGCGCCCAGTCCACTTAAGCTGCTCACATAAGACTGTTGAGTTCTTTCCTATTGTTAACGCGTGCAGTATGCCTGTAATTCACAATCACTGCATATTTAGCGCTAGTCCACGAAATGGGAATAAGGGAATGTTTTATTCTAGGACTACTCTGACACCACACATGTTACTGTTCTCGAGGGAAGTGCAAAAGGGACGGGGTGTATCTACGAGGATGCTATCTTTCAAGGTACTGCAGCACATGTATAATAGGCCGATATCTCTACAACAGAAATAACCGAGGCAAAGATTAGGAGTTCCTTGAACACTAAACCAACGTACTGTTAATGCTGTCCACTGTTCTATTCTGTGTCAGTGTCTTCGGATTATCGGATGGAATCATTTCCTTCTAGTATTCTGCCACTGTTCTTTCCTGTGTTTCTCTAGGTCTTGCATTTTTCTCATTTCTTGTTTCCAAAATTTGTTTTACTGGCCTTGTATGTTCGATACAGTGTAGTGTTTCCACCAAGTCGATTGTTTTCCTTTTTTTACACATAAATTATTTATAAAAAAACGTTCTTGTTAGCAACAAGGGGAAACTAGTGTGGAGAGCGACTCCCACCTTCCAACAGGATGAGCCGATTCGATGATAATACTTCATCGAGTTAATAGATATAATGTGCCCAGTGTATGTTTATATGTGATATCACGGTCCTGTGCTTGCAGAAAAAGTATAACTCTGGTGTACCGAATGCGACAAAACTCCGGCAGATGTCACTCGGGCATTAGGACGACCGCCTTTTCTTATCGTTCTGAAACACATGTCGAACTCTATGTTTTTACACCGTTAATGGACTATCATTTCTCACGAGACGCGGAAGTAATATTAATTTAGTAACACAACGTTCTGTTACGTGGAGCATTTTTTGAATTCGAAAATACTGCCATTCACCCGTTAGGTCCTTTCACTTACGTTCGTTCGTCAAGTAAAGTGATCTTCGTTAAGCACTGGTAATTAAATCATCAACGCTACGTTCACCTTTATTCCTACTTGACGTGAGAGTGCCTGTTTTTCTGATTTGACCAATTAATGTAGCACGAAGGATTCTCTGCTCCACGTGCAGTTCCAGTCAAAAACATGTAATATAGCTGATTAACAATACTGTACGATTACCGTTAATTATACGCTAACTGCTGGACAATTCCAAAACTACTGTGTTTTAAAAACCGCAATAAGAAAGCAATCAACGGATTTTAAGCTCTCTTAGATACTCTCCATAAATATCAGTGTAATACCGTTTATCATTACACAAATTATTATCATTCCATGTTCACAAAACATTACTTCCGTGCAAGAAAACTGAATAACTATATGCCTAATAACAGGCACAGACTTAGATGAAGATATTATTTCATAAACACCAAAGTAAATCGAAGACGAAAACTTTGGGGCTGAAAGGAGCCAATATCTTGCTTACTATTGGCGACACCATGTGTTTTCTTCAAAACTCTTACATACATGACAAATTTAATTTACACGAAATCGAGAAGCAACACGCTTACATCGAAATACGAACAGAACAGAACCGTAACCGCCTATACGCAACCACAAAATTATAAAACCATTCATTGCAAGTGGTCTTTCTAAATTGGTTACAAACTTTTCATGTAGAAATAACCGCGATTGTTAATTTTTGTGACGTATATGGGCTGCTATATGTTTTAAAACAGTCGCGGGTTGGTAAAGCTTCCCCTGAACGAAAGACTGATGCCGATTAATTGATAGCAACATAAATATGGGACACACTGATGACACATAACCGTAAATTGTATCGTCTATACGAACGTGCAGGGCGCGTTATATTCACGTGATAAGTATTTCACACAGTGTTCATGACTAATAGCACAGAGTTTGCTTGGTGTAGTTAATATACTCTTCAGCATCAATATGAATTAAAATTCTTCCATAACGTTCCGTGAGCGCAATACATATGTGGAATTATTGAACACAAACACTTGGAACACTACACTACAGTATGTAGGGCATGTTTCTTCAGGGTGAATGTAGGGTATGCCAACGTAATATCTACAGGGAGCAAACAATAAGACGGTTAGGTAAGCTATGACCGGCCATTGTTAATTATCTATTCATACGAGAACACGTCTACCGCCATGCTTGTTTCATACCTTTAATAATGTAACATTCTGCAATATGGGTACATTGTCAACGTACTAATACCAGCTCAGGCGACTGGTTGCTGTACAGTAACGCCGCCATGCGTTTCAGATTCACTGCAATATTTTATGGGCACCTGGTAAATTCCATGTTTTGCTGAACGCGTGATCCGTTTTCTCTGAATGTTTTCTGTATCAAAGAGAAAATGATTCACATATTTCCATATATACACTTTTGGCACTAATCAAAAAATAATTTTGCTACCGTGAATATTTTTATCACAGCTATATCATTTTGTAACAACTTCGCAATTAAAACTATCTCAATTCAGGAAACAAACGACTTCTTTAGTTCAATGAACATGCAGTAGAACTACTAAACGGTGTACAGACATTCATTTCTCTACTACACACGTTTCCTGGAAAAGGCTGACATATATAAAAACATACAAGTTTCAGAAAATGAGCAACAAACATTCCGTTCATGGCCAACTAAGTTCAATTTCAGAACATACGCGTGGTAAAGAGCTCAGAACATTCCTGCCGATTATTCTGGTTCACTTACTTCACTTTCCCTATTTTTCCTCCCTATTTATTCTTTCTATTCCTGTGCCATACTTTCTTCACAAGCTCTTAGTCAGATCTCTTTGCACTCCACGCGAAGTTTTATTTTTGCAACAGAATTATCACCAGCGTTTGAAATAATCTCACTTTCAATATATATCCACACTGAAGCTAAAGAAACAGCAGGTCTTCACCAGCAAACATTTTATTCGAATTATGGCATCAACTAGCATGATTCACGCTTTCATTGACGTTTTGGGTCTTATCATAGAGATGCTCTGTAAGATATTCGGGTGTCACAGATTTTAAATACTGGCTTAATAGTCTTCATTATAGGCACTATGTTTTTACCAGTAGTATATTAACAATTATAATCTGAAAGTACATAAAAATTTAAAAAAAAAGTACAGTAACGTTCGGCAAAACAGCACAAATCCGATTAAACCTATTACAGTAAAAGGTCTATAATCACGCCAACTATACGAATTTTCATGTAGAATGTGAATTATTTTTAACATTGAAAATGTTTATAAGGACGTGTCGCACATTTGACAACGACCGCTGGTGCGTGATCGAAAATGGGAACCGGTGAGTTTCCATAGAAACTACTTCTTTGTTGTCAATAACGTAGTACACATATAAAACTTCGCTTATGAATGCGACTACATTTAACTTATAATCTGTACATTGGTAAATGAAGAATAAATTCATTGATTGGTGAATGAACATAAATATATATATTTCTTAGATTTATTGAAGCATTTTCAATGCCCTTCTCTGTGCATTGCATCTGTGCAATGCCTGTAAATTTTTTCACATAGTTCTAAAATATATAAGACTTAAAATATTACGTTATACCGACTGCTATTTAATCTGATACGCGGAAGCAGGAAATAATTATGCACAATGTGATAAATACATTCTTTACAAGAACTATACGTACGCTACACTTCGAACTGTCTTCGTTTGCGTTCGTAATCGTTTAAAAGGTCGATGACTGATGAAACGTATGGAGGCAAATTTTATTCAGAAACCCGCACAAAACCGGTGTGAATCGAGGCGTAACCGAGATGCCGTGTTTTTATGTGTAAACAGCTTCATAACGCTTGAACACGAATAGTGTGTGCAACTGAAGAGACTCGGACCTTTGAACAGACAGGTAAAAGCGGCAGACTGGTCTCGCTGCTTTTAGCAAATTAAACCACTCTTCAGATACCGATAAAATGGCAATTACGATACTGCTGTGTTCGCTAAGCTGACTATAAATAAAACGACTAGACGCAACTAAGCAAGCATATTCTCTCACAGCCGATACTTCCTCCATGCAATGTACATTATAATGACAGTGTGCTTCATAATGAATTGAACAGATGCTCTAAAGTTTAAAAAATACTTTGAGAAGTTATACTGTTATCCTATACCTAGACAAGATCACAAGGAAGGTTATTAATGAGTAATTAATTATGATACTATGGATGTATTAATTTCACAATGGTAACTGGAAAATAAAGTATACTCATCATAATACAATTAAATTTTACATTACCATAAAAATAAAGATTACACAAAACTAATAAACGTTTCCATTCGAACTTACATTCGAACAAAATCACATATGAATTAGCTGGAGTGAACGGCAATTAACTCGATTCGTCAAATACGACTGTTAAAAGATAAAATAACTATAAAAAAAAGATTCTATTGACATGATATTATCTGTGTTTAATACAGTTCACTGATTAAAAACTATTTAAATAACAATAAGAGAGAACCAGAGCGTTTCGCAGAGAATCATTACAATATTAATTATTTTGTAAAAATGGACGATACTATAGCTGCACAACACAAGTTAGCTGCTAATTTTCACGTCTTCAAAAAAAAAAAAAAATCGAGACCCTGAACAACAGTAGCGCTATCTAGGCTGAGCTATATATTGTTAGCACTAGGTACACAATATCCGACCTCCCCGAGTGATTACTAACCGATTATATAGGCAGTCTGGGATAAATTCTGTACCACAAAATTATTTTGCTGAAAGCTGTAAGCTTACTAAGCCGGTCCCTAAGGTTGTTTACGTGCGTGCGTAATAGAAACTCCAAACATGGACAAGGTTATAACAGACAATGGGGGACGTACAAAGGAACAGACTTCGCATACACAAATACTACAAAACTATCAACAAGTAAAATTTAAACTTTATATTACTACATAATGTTGCCATTACTTTTATGGTTCTCATTCACTTTTTAATTTTCCACAGTATAATACTGATGTCTTTTTTTATACGATAAATCCTTACAAAAGATTCTGTCAACAACTTGGTATAAAATTAAACGTTACGCACACTTGGACAATGAAAAACACATTTGAGTGGTTTTCAAATTACAGCAAGGCTTTGACGAGTTTAAATTAGAATGCTTACAACCAGCATTTCCTTTATAAGCAACTGGTTAATATTATTGATAACTTTAAACAATGCTGCAACTAGAGAATCCACGAAATCCAAGTCAAACACGGGTTCTGGCCCCTACCATGTAGATGTGAGTGGTGTTATAAGTTTTACTATATGTAATTATAGTAAATAAAATAATCAGAAACAGTTATATAATGTAAATCACATTGCACACAACCAGTCACAAGTATGCGTTTCAAATATTTTTGTGTGGATAAGTGTGATTAATTGCGCGCGCGCGTACGCACATCTCTACAGATTACCACTATAAACGACCTGCTTAACCACACGACTGTGAAACTGAATGGTTTCATGAGCAAGTAGGCTATAATATTTGATAGAGTTATGGTTCTCGAAGCATCTATTTATTTGTAAATGTACAGGATTTATGCTACTGAAACCATAATCAGTAAACAGAATCTAAATTATGATGACGATAAAAAAAGTCTTGATAGCGGAAGGTCGGCCGTGTGCTTAATACATCGCCAACTGCTACACCTGAATAACAAAACAACTGTAAGGCATAAAAGTTTACCAGTGTCTGTTGCTGAAACCGTGCATCTCTGAAAAATGAAGACGAATATGAGGAGGTCAAATACAAGTTGGAGGCAATATACGAGTTTGATTGAGCTCTTTAATCCAAATTACACTAAATGTTAAAGTCCTTCAAACAACCTTAGGTG
The DNA here is from genome assembly GCA_034769895.1 of Magicicada septendecula. Taxonomy (NCBI): domain Eukaryota; kingdom Metazoa; phylum Arthropoda; class Insecta; order Hemiptera; family Cicadidae; genus Magicicada; species Magicicada septendecula. The sequence continues at coordinate 1,043,406,941 of CM068367.1, forward strand.
TGCTAGTTTGTATCTGTAGTATACAATTTACAACTTTCCTCACCAATTCAATCACATACGTCACAGACAACCAGGAAAACTCTTACAGTTGACTGAAAAACTTTTTTTTTTAATTACATTTATTTCGTTTTTTCTGTGTTGTCGTCAGCTGTTTTGCTTGTTTGTATGAAGCATTCACTATAAAACCCAACAATCTTCAGCGAGACGTACTAATATCAAAGCTGTAATTAAGGCTTATAGCATTGTTTAAAACTAGTACTAGTGCTGTCGATCGATCAAAATATTTAATCGGTTAATCAAGAAGGTTTAATCGATTAATCGGTCGATTAATCGAGTTTGGGTACTAAAAAATTATCATACTAATGGCTTACAAATTTAATTTTAATAGATGTATCTAATTGTTACTTTTGTTTTTTTTTGTTTTTAAGTAACTTATAAAATCAGTATATTAGCATGGGTTACATTCAAATAATAATAATATTATAACTATAATATGTATGAACAGATTTAATAATATGAACTGTTATCAGGAGACTAATTGATAAATATGAATTTGAAGGTAAGGATATGGTATAACATTAGACTCAGCCTAGTCAGTACTGCTTCAACCAGGATTTTAAGCATGTGAGTGTGTTCACTAAACAATCGTTCGCACGGAACCGATGTAGCTAGAACGCAGAGTAATTTTTTCGCTACAGATGAAAGAAGTGGAAGCTGAATGGAATGTGTTTTCCACCACAGTAAGGGGTCTGCAAAGTCATCTAGTTCTGCCAAAGATCTGTAGACATCAACCTCTGTTGCGAGCGGTGTTAACAAAGCTGTTTTTCCCTCTTGTCATCATCGTCTTTTTCAATAACAAGTTTTCTTTTCTTCACATTTTGTTTTATTTCTGTTTGCGCAGTGGTCACAACTTTATTGGAAATTCTGTTCCACACTAATTCTCTTGCTTCTCTTGGAAGACATTTCAAATATTTAAATCTTGGATCAAGAGCCGTAGCTTCTTGATACATTTCTATTTTAGGCCAGGCATTTACTTTTTCCGTTAAATCATCTAACAGAGCTGTTTTGAATCGCGTAACGTAACCAGGATCCATGTCGGTAATTTTTAGACTTACTCTTAAATGAGTTATGGCGGGTAGTACAACACTTGCCGTCACGTATTTACTTCCTCCAAGAAAATCACATATTTCCAATCATGGTTTAAGACATTTATACATTTTTTGTGTCATTTCCCATTCCACTTCAGTTAATGGAATGATGTTTGATGGATTGGTGGACATTATGGCTACAATTCCTTCCTTGGCTTCCAGAAGAGACTCGAACATAAGGCATGTACTATTCCATCGGGTGACTATATCTTGTTTCAGTTTGCACTGCGGAATATTAAGTTCTTTCTGTTTTTGGCATAGCTGATTTTCTAAATAAGGACTGTGCTTGAAATGACCCACCATTTTTCTACATTTGGAAAGCAGTTTATCTATAGACGCATTCTCAATTGCTGTATTCAGACTTAATTGCAGGGTATGAGCAGTGCACCTAACATTATCGTATTTCGAATTTTCGACACCAAGAACAATATTCCTGGCATTGTCTGTACATATTGCAACTACTTTACTTTGAAGATTCCAGTCAGATACAACTTGTTCGAATTCTTCCGTACAATTTGCTGCACTATCTTTCTCCACCACATGTTTCACTTCTAACGCAGCGCTGCAGAACGCCCAGTTAGAATCAATCCAATACGCACTAACACCCAAATAACCTTGATTTGCTATGGATGTCCAGAAATCACCTGTTATGCCAACAAATTCAATTTTTTTAGTTTGTCTAGCAGCTTGGATCGTTCGACATCATAAAGTTTCTCAATCTGTCTAGTTACAACGTCTCTAGATGGAAGATTATAAGAACTACTACCTACAGCTTCCCTTAAAACTTCTTTTAGCCCTTCATCCGAAATTATATTGATAGGTCGACTGTCTTTTACTATCTATTTCACAATTTTATTTGTTAGTTCAGCCTCCTTTAATGAAGAGATTGGTTTCACTATGAAATGATTCAAGTTCGACTGAGATGAACTTGCATTAACAACAGATGATTCAGCAACACTTTGTAAGGGATGGACGTGTTTTAAATGGTATTGCAAACTGCTAGTGCTACCGCTGTAGCTACATGATTTCCCACAAAGTTTACAGAAAACGGTTTTCCTGTCCATCACTTTACCACTGTCGTTCAATTTATATCCAAACCTTCCACCGAGACTTCCTCGTAAGTCTTCGTACGACATAACACAGATTTCACGCACGGTATCAGGAAACACACACAAAAAGTAGCCTCATTGAAAAACACAAGTTTTCCTCACCTGAATAAACACACTGTAACACGCCACCTGCCCAACTGTTACTATTATAGCAAAATTGAAAGCTAAGGGCATGGAAATGCGCGAAACGCTTACGGTCAGAGGGGAAAGGCTATGTGGAGGGAGTCGCTGTGAGATGTGAGAATTTACATTCTTTTACATATCAGAATGTTTTATAAACATATCTGAGTGTTGTTTGGTCTGTCATTGTGTACTGCAGAGACGTAAAACTACAGCCTTTCTGACCCTTCTTATCACAACGGAATTTGCAAACTGTACACTTCCACTCCTTAATTACACGCGACTATCTCTACAGTTTCTCGTTACATAACGGAACGCATTCTTCGTATTAATTTAATTGCAAGAATCTTTGAATCCTGGACAACAATAAACTGTATTATAACTTCCCGTGCTTGACTATGAATAACTTTCCTGTCTTTGCTAGTAGTTGAAGGAAAAATATCCATTTTAACAAATCTCGTTACTGGATGATAACACAAATAATTACAATAATATGTAATTGTAATTACAGAATAAAAACTACCAAAAGAAATTAACTAAAAAATTAAATAACTAATAAAAATGAGTGACTGTAAAACAATGATATAATTAAAAATAAATTGAAATAATAATAACAAATGCACGACTGAGATAGTACGTTACACAATAACTAAGAATGTACGGGTAACTAAAACATCACACGCAAAGTTGGCGACACCTTCACTTGCATACCAGCTGATACGCTGGTACCCTCCCCCCATTCTAAATTTCAAAGTGGACTCGTCCATCCATAAATTCTTAAATTGGTTTCTGCGTATATGCCCTTAACTTTCAATTTTACTATACTATAGGTCACCCATTGTTAGGATGAGAGTACAGGCTTTTGTGGGACTCTTATTTTTAGCATTCTCACCCCCTCTCAGACAATTAGTAGTGGGCACGTGATTCAGCCTTCTATTGTAGATCTTATCGTACACGGACTAAATCTGACATGCCGCTAGCTGGCTTTTAAAAACCACTGCAACTACATCACCTTTTCTCTTTCAGTGTTTTTCTGGGAACTTCCAGCAGTACTAAATGATTTAAAATAACGGGACTCTCGTTCAAGAGACAAGACATAACTCAGGTATTTGATGGACAAGCTTCAACTTCTCATAAAAGAAAATTTCAACAACCGATTAACTTTAATCGACTCTATTATTCGATTAAGTAGTTTTAATTGATTAATCAAAGTTCAAATTTTAATCGGTTAATCGGTTCGATTAACCGATTAAATCCGCAACACTAACTAGTACTGTTTCAAAAGCATCTTGTACACAAGCGGCACTGTACTTCATTCAGGTAAAATAAACCCACCCAAATTTCCACCACATTAAATCAATATTAAATTTTAAGGCCTGAGGTGTGAATTAAAACTATGTATAAATTATGGTTGGCTTATTAAATTTTTTTGATAAGTTATTTGCGTAGGCTACTAGTAAACTACTAAAATACACATAAATTAATCAATATTGGAAGTAGCGTATTTTCCCTTTTGTGACCTGAAAAAATTATTTAAAAAACTTTCATAAAACCCTGAAAAAAAAATGTAAAAAATGGAGTAAAAAATACAATGATGAAAGTAAGTTATAAGAAGGAAAATATATCGAACTATAGAAAACGTATTCAAGTTTAGAGTTACTTCCTTTCTGCAATTCATTGATTACCTTGTTTGCACGGACAAGTTTCATCACATTATTTGACACAATGGAGAAACCATCTCCATTCAGCGCTAAGCAACTTAGGCTCAAGCCTGTCTTGTGCCTGAGTATTAGTTCGAAACTTTATTTACATTATCATTATGACAGCAATAAAGGCATACCTATTATGCCTTGATCCTTTGTTCTACTGTGAAAAAAAAACGGAATAAACTTTAGACCTTCCAAATTTTTCAGTCTTCTGATTCAGTCTTTCATAGTTCAGAAGAATCTGAGTTTTGAACTCACCAGCCTTCCATAGTTCCATTTCTGTGAAACTGAAATTAAAGTTTGTAAAAATCACACTGCTCTCCTTATAAGCTTAACGCTTTAAGTTAATTACTTAGGTCTCATAATACTGCTGAATTGCTTATTATGTCAGGAACTGTAGTCAACAAAAGATAAGGCCAACTGACATTAATTTCCAATTGTTTATTTGAAACCAGTATTGTTTTTGTGAAAAGCTACTAAGAAACTGAAGATGTCGTCTAACTCCACACTCTGAAGAAGGATCTCCACACTCTTTTTTACAAATGTTGACTGCTTTTCAATGCAGAATGCTTCGCTTACTTCAGTTACTCCACAATGTAAAAAAAAAAAGACATAAAAGATATTCAACAGGGTATACTGCAGCTTGTTACTAACTTTAGCGAAGAGCAAAACAATTGGGACCAATATGTTAAAGAAACAACTAAGTCAAAGAACGTTTAACACATTCACACTTTGTGAAACTTCTTATTCATCATTATGTTCTTTAAATGAACGTACTTAACTTAAGACCCGTAACAGAATGTCTCCTTAACCTTTTAATCTATTTCTAAGTGAAAAAGAATCCTACCTGTCTGAAAAAGAATCCAACGAACCTGCAGATGTTTTGGATCAGTCTGACCACGCGTTCTATGTTCCACGACCAAGATACTATACGAACAAACTCTATGATTGTGGATTCTATTTAGACAATTTTGTAAATATGCATACGGTTTCCACCAGTTTTTAAAAACACTATTACTATTTACTTATAATCATTACTTTCTGTCGCCCTGAGAATTGTTTGGGGGTAAGGTTTCCTTAAAATACAAGGCAGTGCACACGGCAACAATGTACTTTAAACATGTACATTTCTTGTGGAATTATTTTGGAAATTTCCACATTTTCCTCTAGAAATTAAGAAGTCAAAAAGTCCAGTCAGACGTGCTCACGTATAGCCGGTACATCATGTGTGTACATACTTTGTTTAGTACCTGGCACAAGTCTTGTTTTGGCTATAGTTTAGGGCGCACAATGACGTCTAGAAATTCAATAAACAACTGAGCCAGAAGAAACTGCATGACAACATACAGGCTACGTGAGAAGAAATCAGTACTTTTTTCGAAAAGCTATTACACATGTATACGGTCTACCAATTGACTTCTCTCTGGACGAACAAGTATGAAGTGCTGCAGGCCTGAAGTCCAGGATACGAGAGCAATTTTCAAGTAAACTAGTGCGTATAAAAATAATGAAATAAAGTTACACCTTACAATGCTTATTTACTACCATAAATACATAGAGTTATTCTAAAATACATAGAAAAAATGTAAATGTAATTTGCTGTCATGCAAGTACCGCAGATACATATTCTGCTGTCATGTCAGTAACGCCTAACACTATCTTCATTTATGGACTATAACCAGAAATAACAGTTGTTATGAGTCTATTAAATGATTACAAATTATAATCTTTTACTTGATTTGCTTACGTACGTATGTTTTGAATTTTTTCCACGTTTACGCAAACACCACACATCTACTTGGCACGTTTTCTTTCACCTCAAATTCTCACATTAAACGTAAGTTAAAAAAAAAAAAAAAAAAAACCACTCAGCTATACTACCGGATTATTTAATCCGAAAAAAATTGCGTGTTTAGACAGACTGTAACTGTGAAAATTACTTTACTAAATCCTAAATAAAGGCTTTTTTCACTTCAAACAGAATTATTGAATTTTCACAAAAGAAATCAACAAAAACTAATTAGTGGAATAGGCAGCAAGAAAATAAAAAGATCGTTCAACAAAGAGGAGACGAAGGCTATAAAACAAGAGTAAAAAGTATGAACCAACGAAATGAGTTTTTTAATACGAAATCCTAATAGCAGTTGCACGACTACTACTACGGTGTCTGCTTTAATGTTGGGAACTCTTCAACCGTATTCATAAATCTGTTTTTGTTTCGTGCTTTCTGAAAACTGTATGAGCATTCAACAGTTTTATTTACTCCATGTAACACAAACACATGAAGTGTGATTGACATGTACCGTAAATTACATGTACATGGTAAAATCTGTTTAAGCATAATTAGGTAAAACTACTCTACTACCGAAACTCTAGCCTACTGCTAATCAAAATGTTCTACTCTATTTATTCCAGAGTGAGAAATAGTTACTACTTGCTGGTATTAGGAAAATCGGAACGTTTAAAACGAGCGACTGTTCCAATCACTTGCAACCACCTGTAAAAGAATGAGCACTGGTATGTACTAAAGGCTACGAATAACTCTTCATTTCATTAATAATTTCAAACTTGTGAGACATTTACTGCTTCGTAAACCCACTCAAATGCAAACGCTCGCTATACGCGTGTTTTACATAATTAACACGCCCAAATAGTCATCCTACCATGCTATGATTGTATTATAAAATATTTAATTTTTTTTACTGAACTTAATATTTTAGATATCCCTTGTGTCTTACAATATTTAGTTTTTACTTCTCCTTACCGTACATGATCCGTCCGCCATTAAAAAACGAATTTTCACCAGAAATATACGTCTCATCCAAGTCAGGCTCATCAGTTTAATATAGAAAAAGGAGCGCGAACGACAGTGTGACCAAACAAACGCGCATGCGCCCACATACACAATGTATCAGATATTTAACAAATTAAAAATCAAGGAATTTTCAAATTATTACCTTTATGTAAGTAGTCTACGTCTCCCAGAATTGGCATCCAGATTTTGTAGAAAATCAGGTAATCGAAAATAATCCCACACCCTTTATGATGATTTTGTCGAAAACGATTCTATTGATTTTCCTTATCACTGCTATGTCTAACGATTTATGTGCTTCTTAAAAACAAATTCATTAATTTCTAATAAAGCAGAGTAAGAAACATAACAAGACTAAAACAGTGCTGGGGCTGTGTTTTCTTCAGAAGAAACAAATGATAATACGGAATTCCGACTTAAATTAAAAAAAAAAAAGATCTAGATATATCTAGACTTACCTAGACTTTATGGGTGTAAGAGCTAGACACTACACGCGCCAGAAAAAATACGATGCGTAATAAATGTGCAATAAAATATTAAACTGATTATTACACAGGCGGAATAGAACAATGTAACAGCCTCAGAAACACTATCTGATTGTACTAGGTTACACGTAGAAATGAAAAATTATTTTAAAATACAGACTAGCTCATAATATATAAGCTTAACTCAGAAATAGGATACATGAGCTAGACTGTGACTGATCTCAGGAAAATATGTTTATTCTAAATAATTACATACTTGGACACCTTAAAGAGGTTAGTCAGGGTGAAATATGTCATTCATTTACCCCCACCAAATAAAACCATAAAACCTTCCTCGAGAATCATCCTTGCGCGTACTCACGGTTTTTAGTTTTTTTTTCAGTTTGGCTAATTTGTACAACCACACATTAGCAGACCCTATCAACCAAAAGCTCACTCCCATCTACCACTCTACAAACCGTAGAGATATTTTCAGAGTTCCCGAAATTGTGGAAACCTTAAAATACATTTTAACAATTCTTATTTTAGCTGTAAGTGTCAAACATTAATACTAAGTGATAAAGAATTCACAAAGTGTGTTTCTATTAAACACTCACGTTAAAAAAGTGGCGTTTAAAAATTCACATTGTAGGAAGTAATGGGAACAGCCTGGCAGAGCGAGCTGTTTTGCACACAATACTCTCTATATAATATGCCCTGCACCTTAAAGATAATAAAGAACAAAGTTAAAAACTGGCCTTACGTTGTTTTCCTGAAATTTTTCAACAGGATGTAGTTGGATTGATGGTCGTCCTATGAGTTATCCAATCCCTAATATTGACGGTCGGACGATTAATGCTAAGAAACCATTTCAATTAAAAATAGATTTTATCAAAATATTGATTTTATCAAAATATTTCCGGAACTAGGTCTCGATCTCAACGCCCAATAATCTACTAACGGCATTGGATAGAACCAACTCTGTGCCAGATTTCAGCCAATAACTTCAAAATCGTAGCCTGTATCGTGACGCAAAAGGCACTGACTCAGATTACAAATAAAGCCTTAAATACGTGTAGATCTATCTGTCTCTCAGCAATGACGAATGCATTATCGCTAGTGAACTACATGTAATCCTGCACATACAGCGGTTGATTATAACAATCTACAATGAATAAGATATGGTTTTCCCTTCATAAACTTGAAAGGTTTAATGAATGTAATTTTTAGCATGTTACGAATTCTTTGCGTCAATTCAAAGTTTAATTTCACAGACAGTGATTGTATCACGACGGTAGCTATAAACATTTAATTTTTACTTCTTTCCGTTCTTCATAAAAAAAAATATTTAAAATACCTCTACAATTAAGACTTGCGTCTTAAAGTTTGACGATTACGATAACCTGGTGATGACTGTTTTACAGAATTTACTGATGTTTTAAGGTTCCTGTAAATTCCAATAACTCCATAGTTTCTTGACTTCAACTAACAAAATTCTATCGTGAACATAACACTGAGTATTATTAACATTATACATATGTGTACACAAGAACTTTCCTTTTACAGGTTAACAAAAACCAATTCTCTGGGGCTGATTTGTACTCGGTTTCACATAATGTTGCTTGCTATTTGTTGTGTACTACTTAGCATTATCAGAAACTATTTCCACTAATTCTTTAGACTACTTGTTGTTGCAATGCTCTTGCCACCCGACAAGTGGATCTTCACATAGTTACAAAGTAATAAGTTTTTACCTTAACAAAATAAACACGTGAAGATAAACAGTGTTATTGTTTGACTGATTGTTTATTATACAAACCAGTTTATAATATGTGATATTTATTTATAAACTGACTACTTAATCTAAGTAATGTTTTCGTCAAAATTAACATTTTCATTAGTTAATTTTCAGGAATACAAAAAGCAACACCATTCATTCGGCTGTCACACTAATCTGGTGAACTAAATACGACTTATAGGTGAGATAGAAGACGGCTTTAAGAACTTTACGAAATCTTAGGAGTTCATCGTTATATGTCGTATGTTTACAATACGAGTTGTGGTGTATCAGACATTGTAATTAAGTACATGGATCGGCGTACACAGCAACGCGAAACGCTTTATTTTCCCTAAAATAAAAAATTAATTAATATAAAAAAGTGTTTATTGTACTAACGTACACATAATAAGCTTACAGCGAGTGACATGTAATTTTGTGTTCATTACCTTCGCAGTTATGAGATAAATAAATGACACCCACAGACAAGTTCATGATGTGAGCTTGGGTGTGTGCGCTTATTGTAGAAAGGGATGGGTTGACAGGGATTGTTTCATGGGGTTTAATTAAATTTTGAATAATTTAATCAACACGCGTGTGCGAAGTATTTCAAAATATTTGCTGTAAGCAGCGATCGAGAGCGATCGTTTTTGTCGGCTGTGATCCATATCGCCCAGCCAGCAAGCAATTGCGTTTAATCAATCAGCTGTTCTCTCAACTGGATACTGTACTTCTTCCTGCTCAGTATTCATAATATTTATGCTGCCTTATTTCTTAATACCATAAAGCTATACGAGTACACACCATTGCACACATCATTTATTTTTCTTCTACTTTTGTTTTGAACTTCTATATTACGTAATTGTTTCTATATGCATGTACAGTACTGTATAGTAATAATATTGCAGAGAAAATGCCAATATTTAGTTATATAAGCATCTGCACATTATAAGGTCTTCGTGCGTAGTAAGGTCGTTGTTTTCATAAAATCTTTCATTAGAGAACGCATTTAATTTAAGCTGAACAAATTATGTGGTATGTTAAACATCCATGATACCGTTACGTAATTCGATATCAGGACTCATCATTAGAACAGCAAGCTATAACAATCAACTTATAATTAGTCCAATTTACACAGCAGCAACCTCATAACCGATGCACTACACTTCATTACCAATATCTGAAGAACATGCCCGGTTCTGTCTCTCTCTTACATTGGGATAACGGCGAGTTCCTTTTGGTCTGCAACAGAATTGCGTTTTTACATTAATCATTCATAATAACGGTACCAGTTTATTTCATAAATTCTGTTTTTGAATATGTGTTGAAAGCATCCACTACTGCGTTGGAAAATTAATTATATTTGAAACTGTAGCGTATTATATGTTAGAAAGATTAGTACTCGATAAATTTTGGACAGGAGCAATATTCAGACTGCTGTTAGGCGCAGCAATGTGTCTACTATGCTTGGTCTCTTGTCAGATGATGGAAACGGTTATAGGTACGATGTTGTTGAGAATCCGGGACAAGCAACAACTACACGTTGAAAAAGCAGATAAAAGAGACGCTGTCCATAATACTAAAATAACTAGGCGGAGGAATCGCTAAATTTTCGCAACTTTTGATTTTCCTCTTTAATCTCATGAAATCTAGTTTAAAAAATCTTCTTTAAGGAAATTATCCTTAAAATTTTAAAAAATTATGTACAAATTCTATCACATCAGGCGGTATTAATATTGCCATGCGGACAGCAAATGTATGGTTATTAAAGCCAGAGGGAATACGTGATGGTCTAAATCAGTGGCTGCCAATTGGTGGCTCAAAATACTTCTTTGTGTTGCTCGCTACTTTGGAAAATAATTTCATAAAACTCAACTTTCAGCTAACACCAAAAAATGTTTTGATTTAACAAAAGAACATTCAAACCTATGAAAGACCGATTCCTTTATTCCATAATAAACTTCAAATTTGTTTACTGTAATTTTATAACAGACTGTGTAATAACACCTTTTTTACGTGATTATTATTATTTTGAGATAATGAAAATTTACCGTTAAAAGGTATGCGGTATAATAAGATATACATTTTAATTATCTCGTTTTACTTATTCGTAACTGAATATTAGCTTTTTTGTTCTTAGGTTACTTGACAAAAATTGATCGTTTGTGATGCTTCCCGCCGTAAGATCTCTGGTTTAATTGTGGCCTTCAGGTATTTTTGAGTTGGAGACCACTTTTCTAGATAATGTACTAACTTGGTGCTATAAGATCCAGTATACGCTGTGTTAAATAATATAATTTTTATATGATAAGTTACAACAAATTCGATACGATAACATTTTTTAAATATCAGACTATTGTTGAAAGTTCTGCCACGTTGAAAAAAATTTCCAGGAACAATCTACGTAGGAATAAATAAAGTATATATTTTCGTGAGGAAACAGACCCGTGTAAAAATCGTAAAACTGAATGAAATCATTTTTTAACTATACATAATTAGCTATCAATACAAATAAGGTAATTTAAAGTAATTATGGCAAGATATAGCGCTTTACAATACAAAACGCTTTACAACCGACTATATAAAAATGGAAGTAATAGTCGGCTAAATGATTATGAATTACAAAACTGGCTATTTGAAATTACGTGAATATTTCAGACAGACCTCTGTTCTAGCAAGCTGCGAGAATGCCTTCTTGTATAGCCTACATAAGATTTGAAACTTGTTATTCGTGTATTCAAGGTAACTCACTTCGTAAAAGTAACGTCTTTTAGAACTGTTAAATACATTCCTTAAGAGCGTCAGTTTGTTCAATGCAAGAGTTCACAGTACCCCTAAAAAAACTGTCTCCACTTAGCCAATTAAACTGCTGTTGATTCGGTCGTCAAGCGTACGCGGGTCTGCAATCACGAAAATATCATATAAACTTTAACAAAACAAACATGAAGCAATCAATCAGCCGATGCGAATGGAGCGGGAAGTCAACGTATAAATACACCCTTCGAAGTTTACTGTTATTTAGCAATTCTGTTAAAGGTATAGAATGAAAGGGGCGGTGCTTATCGACATTTTACTCGAGAGTAAAACCGACAATAAAATAACGTACACGAACATATCGTAATATAACCCATTGGAAACAAAAAAACTCGTACGCTGAAAAAGAGATTTTACAGTCTCTGAAGGCGACGGGCGCTGAATTTTTTCAATACAAAATACACTAACTTACGTTTACAGACGTCAGTGGGGTCTTAAATGTTTGACGCACTTTTTGGAAACGTGAACAAGTGAACAAAATTTCTATGCCACGCATAAATGATATTTAAATGAGAGCAACGTAACAAAAACATTAAAAACTAAAACGAATTTTAACAATGATTGATTGTTTGAAATGTGTTTATTTAAAAATTTGTCGGTGATTGAACTCATGTTTTCCTAAACAGTGGAACGCTGATCAGTAGGCCTACATAGTTCAGCAAACGCTACAAGAAAACAAACGGTACAAAATTTTCCGTTAGGCTGTGACTTTTAAGTACAGATTAACGATACAAACACGGTTAGCTCAAACTAACCTACTAAAGATAATACCATTAGCAGTGCGAATTATTGCTGACATGAATAGGCAGAATATTTGGAGCTGACTTAGAGGTAGTCTTTTACAAGAATCGAGTATCGTACATTGGCAACGAGTCTGAATTGTACAAAACCCTTGTAAACATAAGAGGCGGGTTAATCTAACAAGACTTATTTACAATATTAGTCACTGACACTATAGACGCTCACTAAATTAACTCACTCGACACGAAAACCAACGTATTCTGAATTTAAATAGCGCTTCCTTGTATGTAAGCCGTTAGCAATAAAATGTTTATTTTATTTTTGTCAGTACCACATGGCTACAAAAACCACTCGACAGGAATGCAGCGGTTGGCAATATATAACACAAGCATTAACATACGTTTTTATTAATCTGTATTAATACTATTATACTAGTATTAATACGTGAGCATTAATGAGTTTTTATTGTAATTATTGTTTATTATTTTAGTTGTTATTATTACTTAAAAAATTTCCAGTCATTGATTACTTTAACAATATCATAACCAAATAAAAAACGCAATGTTTTGCACGTTAATAATTTTTGTTCGAAGCTACATTTTAATTTGAGGTAATTAATTAACAAAATATCATATGACAACAGCCTACACACAATGACTAACATACAAAATTACAGCCATCAAACAGATGAAAAATGAAAATGGACTGAAAATATTCCTATTCGTTAAGTGTTATCAAATACTATACTTGAAAATAATATTACAGTGTTCAAAATACTTCAAAAGAATATTACAGAAAAAGGAATATTTGCAAAGAAACGTACTGTAATATATTTCGTTGCACACAGATTAAGAATCGACAAATCTAAAATTCACGTGCTTTAGTCCTATCCACGGGGCCAGGCGGCTACCAGTGAATAAAATGGGCCATTAAAATTTATTTGTAAAATTTCAACATAAAGAACATAATTCTTTTAAAAATTAATTATTTTAACAAACAACAAAAGCAGACAAATGGCTACATACCTTCTGTAAACACATCTCAGCGAATTATTCTCCTTACAGTAAGCAAATTACAAAAAATACAAGGTGACTGACAAGTGTACTACTATTATGGCTCTCGAAACGTAGCCACACAATTAAAAAATACTTTCTGCCGAACTAAATTCGCCATTTAAAAGTTCACAGACACTTTTCTGTATTAAGTAACGATTTCCTTGAATAACGAAATTTGTTAGAAAAAATATATCAACATAAAATACCTAATGTAGGTTTATAAGAGCGTGTTTTGTGAGACTAAACTGATAACATGTGACCTAGCATTTACACGATTTTTTATTTCAAGAACTAGTAATCAATTAAAAATTTATTATGTTAATATTATTTCGTAGACAATTCGATATGACGCTGAGGTTATTTGAATTTCCACTGCCAGATGTTCTTCCTTTTATCGTATACAGCAAAAGATTCATGTTCTTAAGTAATTGTAAGTCCACTAATCTCTTTCTTTCATTTTTAATGAGCGACTTTGATATCATTCCTACCTCTCCATGTTTATATGCGGGAAGAAAAAAGAGGGGTTCATGATCCATGGTATTTTTTGTTGTTGATACTTTCAGCCTGCTTCTATTCTCATGACTTAAAAAACGTATGCACACTTTTTATGCTTAATTAGTTTTGTAATGAAGATTAATGAATTAAAAAATTGTACGCAATGTCTTCCTATGGAGTTTCCAACTTTTTTACCATCTTCTTATTATAACTGAGACCTTAAAATTTAGTTTTAACTAACGCGTATCAAATTGAACTTAACATCGTAAACATTTCGACCATCTAAAAATGTGATATCACAGACTCCACCAACTAACGTTCATAGTAACCTTGTTGTGAGCATCAATTTACTCGCTCCAATTTTAAAATCCCCCAACAAAAACTGCTGTAAATAGCATTTCAGAATTAAAAGACACCATATTCTGCTACAGAGGCTTATTGTGTAGTACAGAATCTTCAAACTTGTTCACTGTTGCGGCAATTTTTTTCTAATTCGAATATTAAAAAAAAATGTACTTCTCAATAATATACTGATACCAGGCCCTTCAGTAATTAAAGACCCAACCATTAATGTTACAGTTATCGTTTATTATACTTTAAGCTATTTTTTGTCATAAGTCTTCTTTAAAACTGTACACCTGTTCCATCATTTTAACAGATACCGGACGAACTCGTTTTTTTGTGTCGAAGCCAATTTTACACCTACATTTCAATTGTTCAATGTTCTGAAAATTCTACAGAGATGGGAATCACACGGTACAAACTGGGACTACAGGTTTCGTGAAGAAGCTCTTACCAGCCCATTTCCGTTAGTGTTTGCTGTGTGTGGGCAGCCATTGTTATGCAACAGAATCAACACGGTGCAGTAAGCCTGGAGTAGACAATTCAATTGGTCTTCAGAAACGATGTTGTCATCAACGCAGAAGCGGTATCACGACACAACTGTTATAGTTATCAATAAAATGTTTCAAGCCATTTCTGTGTTATGAAGTGACAAAATTTAATCTCCTTTTTGATGTGCAAATATGTGTCTTTAATGATTGTTACCCGTCCTCTTTACGTTATGCCCGTTTTGCTAAATGAACCGTTTGTGTTATTGCCGTTCCGTTCATATGTATTGTACTGTTTCTAACCGCACGTGATAGTATCTTGAAACTGTATTAACTGTTGATTTTACATGGTATAATCGTACATGGTACATCGTTATGTAAGCGTTAACGGTGATACACAAAGCAACGT
Source organism: Magicicada septendecula (assembly GCA_034769895.1). NCBI lineage: Eukaryota > Metazoa > Arthropoda > Insecta > Hemiptera > Cicadidae > Magicicada > Magicicada septendecula. Next base: position 1,043,422,421 of record CM068367.1, read on the forward strand.
GAATATGTCGCAATTAACTTTTTAGCTTCCCCCATGTAGTTGCGTTGTTGCTGTTTCTCTGTAAGTCACAAACGCCCATATTATTAGCAAATGTCCATGACAGTATTCTATAGAAGAAATATTTAAATGATAAAAGGTCTTTAATAAAAGAAAATCTTTGGCCAACTTCCAGATACATTGAAATCTAGCCCCCCCCCCCCCAACCAAAAAGTTTAACATTCTAACCATGCTATATTTTAAAAGTGTAGTAATTTTACACACTGACCACAACAATACATTTCTTATTATCGATAATTGATCAGGATCTTCTAATGTGCAGACGGATCGTGAGTTTGCTACAATAACGAGACCATTCTGACATCTTACGTGATTAGTGGCACGTAAGCTACGTATGTTGCCTATCGCATACGTGTAATATGTAATCTGCCTGTGTACTGAATCGTAGTTGGTCAAATGGTTCTCAAAAACTGGCCAGCGGAATGAAACGCGCACCAAACAATGACAGTTGAAACAACGATGTAAGGTGAAGCAAATATACGCTTCAATTCACCTTAGTTTTACGCTCATTCATTTCTCTATAAACGTTTAAAGTTTCCCCCCAACATGAATTATCATAAGCAGATGTATAATTTTCTGCACGGATCTGTTAATCCTACTGTACAAGTAACTGGAACCTTGCAAATAAAAAACGTACAGTTTATAGTCATAATTACCTCCATAGTTAATGTTTTTTACTATAATGTCAATCATAATCATTACACTTAGTTACTACTAACAATTACAATTATCGTTAATGACATCACACAATCACAGTCGCCTACAATCGAAATAATCACTGAAGTAGTATTCGCCGTATTTTGATGTGACAGATCGTTTAAAATTTGTAAGTAGACCTACAGCAGGCCACCACGAGTAACGTAATTTATGTGTACGAAAACTTGTTGCAATGAAACGCCTGGGACGGAAGCAGAACTTATCCACCATGCTGTACGCAACGATGCAAATTTTACACTTCTTTGAACTTCGCTAAGTACTTTGTACGTTATGCTTTGAATAGAAATAACTAATTAATTAAACTTTTTTTTCTACTTAGCTATTAATGTAGCAATAAATTGTACTACACCGGAGTGATGTAACACAAAATATTCATAAGATTAACACACGTTACGTGACTAAAACTATTACACAAGCATAGTACGATACGTAACAGTTTTACTGTCCACTGTTATAGTCATTGTCAGTTATTGGAAAGGTTTTGTTTTTATGGCCAAAAGTAATTAATAGTCATTTTTGTAACTATAAATCGATTAAACCTTTCAAGAACCATTCTAAAATTAACGTAGCCTTCAGCTGACACATAGAACGAAACATAACAATAACCAGTAACGTCATTAGTTTATTGGCGTTGCCTGATGAGAGGTCAGCAACAATGTTTAGCGTAATATGCTTATACCACGTGTTCCGTGCTCGCTATCTCCCACTAATCTTGTCTTCTTGATATGCTTAGGTAATGAAAATTGTTTCTGTACATCACACTCCAACATATACGGATACCTGCTGTCTGTATTTGGTCATACTTTGACCAGGTATTATTCAACTTTCTAATGTACCCTTTTCAGTTGATAGTATAGTAGTTTTAACTTTATATTAACATTTATCAACTTCTATAATATTTTGATAATAATATTTTTATTATACTTTCATATACGTAAATATTATATAAAAATAAATATTATTATTAAATATTTTTAATAACCATACATCGCACATCACTACAGGAATCAGTTTCATTCTCAAACTACAAGTGTGTATGTGTGTGCGCGCGCGCCATAATGAGAAACAAATTCCTTATTTCCATGGAAGTCATAAAAGTAATTAGGTATTTCAGATCTGCTGCTGTTTGAAGGAACAGATTTATGCATTCTTCAGAAGCCTGCAACTTTCGTCACATACATCATATGTTGTTAGAAACTGAAGTTTTTTTATTATGCGTGTAACAGTTCTTGTGCACTCGCTTCTTTGGCGAGGAAGCCTCTTTATTATATCAGAATTTCTCATTCGGTTAGGACGAACAAATCTGAGGAGAGAATAAAAGAAAGTCCTTAAATACAACTGTTATTAAGAAAATAAAATACGATTATGTGACGGGATGTTGAACTGCATATGAGTAAACACAGTGAATACAATATAAGTGGACTGATAAGAAACAAAGCAACAAAGCTCACTGGTAATGTGATTGTCTAGCCGCACATCTTAAATCCGCTGACCATATGATACGTAGATCAGCTTGTTCTTCGCGACTTTCCTTAATCGTAGTTTGACAATCGCTGTAACACAGTACCATTAACGTCGTGAATTTTGCGGCATTTTGACTGAATGGAGGTCATTACTTCGGAAAAAGGAATAGCTTTACTTTTAGCAAAAGAGAGCTATCAGAATATGGATAACTTTCAAATAAGTGTCTTACATTCTGTAATGTTTCGGAAGGAAGAACATCAGTGTGTCAAGAACCCATCAAAAACAAGACAAGGAATCGTGGATTCACACCAAAATCGTGTATCTTTGTGCGCCAAATTAGGCAGAAACAATGGCATCAAAAGCATTAGAAAACTGCAAAAAAAAGAAGGGCGCGAGAAGACTGAACACCGGTTCACCATTATTCTGGCAGGAGTCAGTCACTTTATGACCAGTGACTCGACATGGCGAGAAAAGTACCGAAATACAATAACGTGAAGTGAATCTTTGTAAGAATCGAGGAAAGCTCTAGGAACTATGTAGAATCACACCATCAGCCAAGAATTCTTCTTCAACGACTCTTACCAAGTTCTCTTATAGAACACTATTTTTGATCGCCGATTTTGAAAGTACCAGTAAGAGGATGTTGATGTGTGGTTGGAATCGGACAAAACCTGTTTTGAAGATTTACACGTTTTTTACCTTGTCGGACCTTACAAAATTTTATCGAAAAAGTTCACTCAGTTGTATACGGGGTACACAACTGAAACGAAGCGAAGCGAAACGAATCTTTACTTCATAGTGTGTTTGTTTAAAAAATAAAAAATTCGAAACTTACTTTAACTGATATAAACGAAACTGATATAATGTCAACTACAACGTATGATTTGCAGACCTGGACAATGACTGGGCGCTACTTTCATTTTATACAATGTTTCTGCAAAAAAATTCAAAATGAAGGCCTTGTCAGTAATTCTAACGAAAGTAAAGAAATAACCTTTGAGATGCAAGACGGTTGCAGCCATAGCTCTCATGGCTGTTTAATCTGAGTATTGCTAGTTTGTGATTATGGAAATATGCCCGAATCATGCAAATTGGTTTTTGGACTATATCGTATCGTAAGTGGTTGATCAAGATGTACCATTTCATTCGTGGAATGTTTTTGGAGAAAGGCACAGAAACTACCCTCGTAGAAAGAGCAAATACATATTTCTTAGTAGAAAACTCCAAACGGGTAAAAAGTCTGAAGCAGAGTCTCAACTCGAAACTACTAGGGTTGGGTCTCGTGAACAGAAAAGAACGTGACTAACTGAAACAGACATTGTGTTTATCAAATCAGAAAACAATAGTCTACTGAATTAACGAGCGAAGCAAGTCCCCAATTAAACTCGACCAATTGGCATTTATCTAACCGTCTATCTATCTGTTTGTTTGGGGTATGCCTTACCCTTTGAATGAATCAACCGATTTTTGTAAACTGTGGCGTGCGTGGTCCACAATTTTGTTACCCTACAGAGTTTTTGAGATTGACCCCCCCCCCCAAAATCTAGGTAGAGGCAAATTGTCATGGAACCACTCAAAATGTTCAAATTGTGAAAAAATCTAGAAAAATCTAATGGAGTAACAAATTAAAGGAAGTTTTACTGATATTCTGATTATAGTGTTCATTTTCGAAATTTTAAAAATTCTGAGCGCCAACGGTCCAAAAGTGAGTCAAAAATCCATCAAATTAAACAAAAAATTTTAATATAGTGTAGGCATTTGGAAATTTCTAAATTTTAGGACGCCAGGCTTTTTAAAGAGATTAAAAATTTGTAAAATCCAGCCGGATTTTAGCGTAAAGCAAATTTTAACTCATAATTCTAATACAACGTTTACAATCAAATTTGGGCCTACCGAGGGCCGAAAATGGATCTCAAAATTTTATTCAAAATACGAAATTGGTCTCTGTAGTAATCTGTCAGAATTAATATCTCTCAACGACCCTTGCAAATTTTGTATCAATTTCAAAAATTCTATTATATTTACAAAAAGAAAGTCTTCATATACTCTATCAGTAGTCCGGAAGTTTTAGTATTTATTGTATGATTTACTGTTCTACACAGGGGCGGTTCGTTCTTAGGGCGCTAAGGCGCGCGCCCCCCCAGATTAAATCATATCATTAAACAACCCATTATCACTACTTGTGGAAAGAAATTACATATTTCTTTAATACTTCGGACAAGAAAATATTTTTGTATTAGATAATAGCAGAAATGTTTTCGGAACAGCATGCATTACGGCGCTCTGACAATCGCGCCCATTTCTCAATTCCCCCACTCTATCCAAAGTTGAACGAAGTTGTAAGCTTAAATACGGCATTTAGACGGTCGCTCGGCGCGCCTGCTTCCGCGCCACGTTTAGCAGAACGTGGCGTGATTCACTCAGTACAACTAATCGCAGACTATTGATAATAATATAAGATTTGCTCTTTTTAGTGTTTATAGTTCCTCTGGCGTGGTTAATTGAGTGGAGGCATTTTTTTAGGTTTAGGTTTTGAGTTTGTGTGTTGTTTTTAATAGCTTCACGAATAATTTAGAGAAATACTGTAGTGTCGAATTATTAGGTTTTGATTTAAGATTTAATCCAACATTTTAACATTCAGTGCAGGCCCTTAAAGCAATAACTTTTGCAAGATCGAAAAACTGAACTAAAGTCATTAGGTAGGCCAACTCCTGAATTCTGCATGATGCAAACAGAAAATAAGAACAGTGGGAATCGTGTTTTCAGATGGCAACTGCTTTTAAAAGATGCATACAAAAAAAAAAATGACTGGATCTGGGTGGCTGCGACGTTCAGAAATCTTTGTTCTGTTTTCCATGTATTTTATTGTCTCCCAGAGACAATGGTGATCCAATAATGCTGGGTGCAGCACTAGAATAGGGGATGCAAAAGAAGTACGTGACATCATTATAACTCACGTAAAAGATAGATTTACTTACACGGGTTACCTAGAAGCAGCTTCATTGATGTCCAATGACTTATTTACACTTTTTTCTACAAACTTTCCGGAAGAAAAATTCAAGCTAGTGATTCGGCATTAACCTTTCTTACAAGAAAACAAACTCCGTAGTGAATTTGAACTATTATACAAACGGCCAAACGGCATGATTATAATATTAAAGCCACAATAAAACTTCTTAAATTTATAGAGGAAAACAATCTTACGTCAGTTTACAAAGAAGTGTTGATACTTCTGAAAATTCTCATAACTACCCCCATGACAACTGACGAACCTGAGCTCTGCTTTTCGACTTTGAAAAGACTAAAGACTTTCTTGAGAAATACAATGAAAAACGATAGACTGAATGCCCTTGCGATGTTATCTATCAACAAGGAACTTGTTAAAGAAATGAACGAGTTTGATGCTAGAAAGTTCGTTAATTTAAAGGAAAGGCGAATGGACTTTGTATATAAATAAATGGTCTTTTTAAAGTGTAGGTATCATAAAAATAATATAATGTAAATATAGTATCTTACTTTTTTTGAGGAAACAGCATAGACATTTTTGTGGACACTTTCGACAGTTTGTGGTTATGTTTATTAATAAAGCTGGTGACTCTCTACAAGAGATCACAATATTTGAGGTGAGATCAAATTTTTAAATAATCGTTGCATGCTGCACGTGTTACTATTCTTATTTTATTAATGAATTATGTGATCAAATATTGGCGACATTTCCATTGTGCGTTAACTTCAATATTGATAAATAATTAAGAAGCCTAAAGGCCGCGCCCTGCAGCCTCTTAAGTCACGAGCCGCCGCCACTGGTTCTACAATCGTTAAAATTGTCTGATACTGAAATTTAACTAACTTCAGTTATTCGGTAACTATTAATGTTTTTCGTTCAAAATAATGAATGAGTTCTGCAGCTCTGGGAGTGATGTAACAACCGGGAGTGTTGGCTGCGGAGTTGTCAACAGACTGATATGCAGCCAGATGTTACCGCGACTAATGGTGCATAGATAATCTCGCCGCACAGAACACGGGTTTATCCATTTGGACGGACAGAGCACGGGCGCTCTTAGCACGCTACCAGTCAGTTTACTAAAGAATTGTTTTAACATTGAAAATGTTTATAAGGACGTGTCGCACATTTGCGGCCGATCGCTGGTGCGTGATCGAAAATGGGAACCGGTGAGATTCCATAGAAACTACTACTTTGTTGTCAATAACGTAGTACACATACAAAACTTCGCTTATGAATGCGACTACATTTAACTTATAATCTGTACATTGGTAAATGAAGAATGAATTCATTGATTGGTGAATGAACATAAATATATATATTTTTTAGATTTATTGAAGCATTTTCAATGCCCTTCTCTGTGCATTGCATTTGTGCAATGCCTGTAAATTTTTACAAGCAACTAACTGCGTAGTAATTAGTGTGAAGTGACATTAAATGTTCATAACTGCGGTTTAGTCAACGATTTAGTGATTTAGTAACGGTTTTGTTACTATTTACTATGGATAGTGCGTAATGAATACTTCTATTCGTGCAAGATAACTGACGTATTTCGTGTGATTTGCTACCTACGTAACACTTCTAATGACAACCCCACTTGCGCACGCATGCAAGCACACACACACACACACACACACACACACACACAATGGTTAAGAGACATGCACATACAACAGACAAACCAGGACTTTAAAACAACAACAAACTTACGGAAGTAACATGCAGTCACAAATTATAAAGCACGCACGATTCTTTACAAGAATGACGAGTCAGCCTTTCTAACGTCTCACTAACCTGTAAACAACAATAATAGATTTAGTAACACAGAAATGTTATACGAAATAGTGTTCGAGATTACAATTTTTCAACAGTGAAAACCATTTACTATTTAATTTACAATTTAGGCTTAATAAGTATTACAAATTTCAGTATTCATAATTTTAGATAGCTCGTACCTTTTATCATCAGAGTTTCAAGCGAATACGTCTGAAAGATTCTAGTGTCAATGGACAATAAAATAAAAAACGCTGTTCTAATTTACTTTATATTTAATCTGTAAAAACAGTGTTACCATGAAACATTTATTTACACTGTAAATAAATTAGAAGGTTTTCGAATCGTTGGAATACAATCTGTCACGCGAACACTTAGTGTCACGCATATGCACATAACTTTGTACTTTGGTTTGGGTAGATTCACTAGCTGATGTTTCTATGATTGTCTGAAAAACATAAAGGTATCTGTTCACTGACACAAAAAATGAAAACAGGCTTGCTATTTACTTGGGCTACCATGTTTTTCAAATTTAAAACCTGGTAACATTGATGGAGTTAATCGGGGTGGGAATTAAATTTACTTACATAATTAAATGTATTTTCTAGCCATAACTCAATATATGATATACTTGTGGCTTAAAAGAAGACATCTTGCTTGAATCTATTTTCATCAAGGTGTCCACTGGTTAATTATTCCAGCCATCAGTGATTTAGCTTTTTGTCGAATAAAGCATTCATTTCTTTTTATTGGAACTAACATTTCCTTTAGTTTCATGATTTTAACAAATACTTCAGTGTCTAAAAACTTGTCTTTTATTTTCAATGTGGTCTGGTGAAATATTGTAGTAGCACAACAGAAACCACACATACAGTAACAAATTTATGACTTCAAAAAGTCTTTTCAAAATCGTAGGACATTGTTTCTATTATATAAAATACGGTTTCCTCTCCCAAACATTTCCTTCACTCGTTCCAGTGCTGACTGCATACTTAAACATTTTGTTCTGTTGCGGGAAAGAACTTTTTTGTATTCAACTACTGTAAAGTCTTTAAACTCTTTTAGCTGGGTTAATCTAACTGTATATGTGTAGAAGCATTAAAATAATTTAATTCAAATTAATTCAAAATCTGCCGGTAGCTTATCTGCAGCAGGTTGAAAACAATTTTTCACAAGATGTGCTCCTCAACCTATCCCTAGAAGTTCCCTCGGAAGATGGGTTTGCAGCCTAGTATGCACATTGTTCGCGCCTATACGATGAACACCACCAAAGTTTGTACCGGTATTGTCCGCTGAAAAACAAACCACTTTTAATGAAATATTGTTTTTTATTATTACATCTACCAAATGCTTATTAAGCAATTCTGATTTTTCGCCATTCACCTCAGCATATTCAATCAGATTTTGCTTTATTCCTGTTTCGGTTTCAAGTATACAACTAAAATTGGGGCTAGTTTCAGTTCGTACCTGCTTGAACAGTCCATTGTCACAGGTACAAAATTGTGCATCACTTACTTCATTTTCTTATGGATCTGCAGTGAACGGTTCTATTATATTAACAATTAACGCTTCGGTTTTGGTTCTTGCAGAAAAAAATTTGAATCAAAAAGATTATTGGTTTTGAAACACAATCACCGGATTTAAAACTGAAATCATGACCATCAGCCATCAGTATGAAAGACTAATGTAGGCTCCTTTACTGTCACCAACTTTTCTTCACATTTTAATTTTACGTTCACGAAGCAAACCTTTGACTGTTCAGGATCTTCTTTCGCTTGGGCACGTTCTTTTTTATGGGACACTCGCTTTCCTTTATGCTCCACCGAAAACTCCGATCGGCAATTGAAAAAAGACTTTATTATCGAACTACCAATATGCACAATAAATAGATTCTGTTCTTTTAAAAGCTGACTTTAAGCAAATTTTCGGTTCGGCATTTTTAAGAACTTATTAAAAATTAAATAGTTAATTGAATTTAAAATTAGTGGCTTTTGCCACTAATACAACTGAAGTAACATGAATACCGTAAGCCAAGATTTGATGTGCAAACTTGCCCAAAACAGCAGTACACTTATATAATGTCGATATCGAAATCATGTACCGATCGTAGATTATTATGATTTTATCATGTGCTACGTACGTTCATTCCAATTTTTTATAATGAATTAAAACAAGTAACTTTGAAAACGCGATTAATTAGGCTAAGTAGTAATCCCTAATGGCTAATTAACATCCCTGAACAGTTAAAAAGTACAGCAGTGAAGTTCATATGTCTTCATATGTACAACAAATGAAAATTAAAACTACTACGGTTATCTTAGATTTTTACTTAAAATGTTCAGCTAAAAGTATCAGCTTCATTTGCAGTTTAAAAATGACAATTATTCTTGGTCAAATTTCAAAATTTAAACCCATACATTTAAAAAAAGTGATGAATGTTATCAAATTTTAGGCAACAAATGTGGAGATCCTATCAGCCAACGGGTGACCAGTCCATTGACTAGTGTTAGGGATAACCCGGATATTTTCCTAACAAAAAATCCGAACTTATTAAAAAAAATCTGACACAAAAAACCCATTTATAAACTTAAAAAAGCTTTAATAATTTATAAATTTAAACTTATGACAGAAAGTTACATTAAACAATTAATTTACTCATAGGAACAGCTCCCCGCAAAACTACTGCGGATATACGTAAAATACATGAATGTTACGATATGATTAAAATGAACCAATAGCTGATGCCTGGCAATGAAGCCGACTAAATGTTTTGTTTGATTATTCACTCTTCGTGCAGACAGTTTTATGTTATTTCGGTATTAATTTAATTAACACGCCTAGACAATTATGTAAAAACTAATTTTTGCATGAATTATTTCAATATCGAACAATTATTTTAAAATAATGAAAATACAAACATTCTGAGCTCAAAGTATGCCAGAGTTAAAACATTGTTATGAACAGATTGGTTAACCAAAAAAACTAATATCAAATTCAAATAGCTTATTTAACAGTTTTATTAATATTTCAATTAATTTACTGAAAATAAATTGTTTAACAAAATAAAAGTAATTTCTCTTAACCTACAATAACGGGGTATCTCATTAATAAACGGCTAATTCTATTTTTTTGTTCTTCTTTCGAAAGACGTTCAAACGTAACGTTTGAAAAGACGTTTAAAGAATTCACTTAACAATCACTACTAGTTTCAAATATTATAAAAAGCCACGCTTTTCTTCATTTTTAGTTAAGCCGGACCTGTCCGACAAATCTGACCGTCTTGTAACTCTACGTCCATTGAGCGACGGTAACGGGATTGATTACGAAGAAAACAACAGAGAACCAACCATTAAAAGAACAATCAAATCTGTAAGGCCGAGGGGCTTGCAATCGATAAGTCTCTAAACCCTAACACCGAGAATAACAAGAAATAAGTTACAAAGTGATAGGAACTAAGTAGCGACGTCACTGGGTAATACTGTACTTCATTTTTAGTTATACACCAGACGTGCTTGCACGTGGCAAATGCGCGGATCGCTGATACGCGTTAAAGGAGTGGTCCGAACTTGACTCCAACTTTCTCCTTTCCACAGTATAAAATTCAACTCGGTCAATACTTCGCGTCCACCAGTCACCAACTCTAAAAAACATACTGTACGATTCATCTCCAGAAACTAGTTTTGTCACACTGTAGGTCCTCGGTGACTGAACAATCGTTTTTTATACCGGTACTTAGGTACTTATCTTAAATTTTTGGTTACTGTGTGATGTGTATGATTTATGGAGAATAATTTCAATGTTAGGGAAAAGTCTCCCTAGGCTCAACCCTGAGAAAAATAAAGATTATAAATTTCCCCCGCACTAACCATCGTGGGGAATTTACAATTTCCGTCATGTATGTTTCTTCAACGGTCATTAAATCACCTCCGCTTGTACACAATTCACCAATAACAATAACACTATCCTTAACCACTTAGCCATTACAATCGAATGTCAAGGCGTCGCTCATTCTCTTCCGGACACCTCGGTTTGTGGTTGATGTATTCACATAATTTCACAAACGTTTGCTGTTACAGTCTTCTTGCTGTCTTTTCCTTGCGTATTGGTTATATGGTATCCTCACGCTGTGGTTTTCCTATAGCCGTATGCCAGTCCAGTCTCCTTTTTATCTTCTCCCAGATAACAGCGCATCTTGCAATAGGGACTTCATTCTTATCAGTATCAACAAAATAAATATGTGAAAATAGTAACATTCTGACTTCAATGAATGTTTCTGCAAATGACATAGGCTACAAGTATGATGATATATGTACACTATTCATCATACAATGTGCATACTCTATTCCATAAATCGGAATTTTGTAAACAAGTCTTCCTTTTTTTAATAAAGGCAGTCAAGTAGATACAGACTTTTTTCTGTTCAGTGATTTAAGTTGATCAAATTCTACGCACGAAATGAAGTAAAGAAGAATTCATTTAAACGACGTAAATTACTCTATATAATAAAATCTGATTTGTTGTGATATTCGAAATTGTTTATAAGTCTTTATCACACTGCACATAATTTGGGCAAAACAGTAAGTGTCTTATAGTGTAATGCAAATTTCACACGTTGACTTTCACTCTGTTGTACGTATGTTCACAGTCTAATATGACGTTCATATTTCACCTAGTTCCATACGTTTTTATTATGGCCAGTTGGCACAGCACATGTCAAACCTGATGTTCAGTTCTTCCTGTAGCTTTTGATGTATACGCTTAAAAATATACGCCTGCAAAGTGTATCTACTGAGGAACGATCAGCTTGTTCGGTCCCGGTAGCATACGTAAGTCTATTTCAAGACTAAAACGGACGGTTGCGGATCCCAAAATTACGACAGTTCACCTGTATAATATAGATGATTTTCAACTACAGTATACATTTGGTAACACTGGGTAAGTAGCGTTTCGTCCGAGTTGCAGTTCGTCCGAAAGCGAAATTCGTAGAAAAATGCTACAGTTCGTCCGCGACGGTTTTACGGATCAGTAAACAGGATAATGAGTTGCGTTTCGTCCGAGCCTGGGGCAGGTACCTGAGTCAACCCATTAGCCCCATTTACACATACACGCCAGCCCGCAGACCTGGCGCGCACGCCGGGAATGCCACGCTGGAGCTCGCGCCGAGCGTACGTTCCAGGCGCGTGATACAAAAGACGTCAGCATTCCCAGCGTGCGCGCCAAGTCTGCGTTTTTGGCATGTCCAGTATTTACTGTATATCTTTTTAAGCGGCGCGTGGAACTTCCACCGGGTTGGAAAGTTTTATTGACGCGCCAGCTGGTAGCATAATACTTCTTAAAAATATTTGCGGTTGGTCTTTTGTCAGATGTGTTATGTTCATGTAGTACTGTTTTCGAGCAATTACTGTTACATTTTACACTACAGTTACATTACTTTACTGTTACAAATTACTGAATTACATTTTCAAACACCATGTCTTCAAGAAAAAAATTTAGAACTCGTGCAATTGCGTGTGCTGCACTGTACATACTTTTCAACGAGGAAGAAGAAAAAAACCAAGATTTATAAACGTCTTCTTCACCACTACCAGTCTTGATTGTTTTTTTTTTAATTTTTTAAAAGTTCTTCACGGAAGGACCCGCGTATTTCTTGTATTTTTTTTATAACAAAATCTTTATTTGCGTTTGGAGAGTTGGCACTTTTGCATAACTCAGCTAGTTCACATAAGCCAGACATTTTTAAATTTCTATTTTTATACTCCTCGGATTTTACTTTCCAAAGGCAGGGGTAACTTCTGTATAATTCAATAAACTTTTCCAAGTTGTCCTTGGTCCACTCCATTTTTATTTTTCAAATTATGGTAGTTTTAAAATAATACATTTTTAAACTCCTACACACACGTCACTGTGGCACAGCTTAAAGGAAACCGAGGTGTTGGAGTGTCCATGCGACCTGCAGCCTGGCACGTACATAGAGACCGTGCTCCAGGCGTCTAGGCTGAGAATTCACACTGACAGTTTTGGCATGCATGCTTGGAGTGTACACGCCAAAACCGTGGAACAAACCGTGTGTGTAAATGAACCTTGACCTAGCGACATACTGATGATGAGTCACACCTTGACTAACCGGTGGTTCCTCCACCCTTGAGGGAGGGCGCAAGACATTGTTGACATTATTTGTATCAGTGCTTTCAAGGAGAACACATCTATTCGTAAGATGGAGTTTACAACAACCAAAAGAGGTCAACCGAGTTTGATATGTAATGGGTACCGGTATACAAAGAAGAGGGAGAATAGGTCTGGTGAAGTTGTGTGGTGTTGTGTTGCGCGACCATGTGGTGGAAAAGTTATTACCAACAACAGTGAATTGATTAAAGAAGAGAGCCACGAGTGTGTTCCTGATGTGGCCATCATTGATGTGCACAAGCTATGTCGCAGGCCAAGAAGAGAGCTCGCGAGGAGACCGACACATCGATTTCACAGGTAGGAATATGTTTTCTTTGTAAAGTTTGTTACGATTACAATTAGGTATTACAATTACAATTAACTGCTGGTTTTTTTGGTTTTCTTTTTAGTTGTATGACGAAGAATTTAAAGACCTCCAGGAGACAGGATATGATTTGGTGACTAGGATACCTCAGTTTACAACTTTTAAAACTACATTGCATAGACAGCGGAGTGTAGCGCAGGGAGTGCAGACTGAGCCAAATCGTCGAGAGGAAGTGAATTTGGATCCAGAAATTTTAGTCATGGCAGATGGCAACACTTTCTTACTAGCTAACGACTGTGAAAGTGAGAGGTTATTAATATTTGCAAGTTCCAGAGGGAAAGCAATATTAAAACAACAACAAAATATTTTCTTGGATGGAACATTTAAGAGTGTTAGCAAGCAGTTTGCTCAGTTGTACACAGTTCACGTAGATTTAGGAAGAACTAGAGAAGAGACAAATGTTACGCCTGCAGTTTTGCGTTGCTTCCTGACAAGAAAAAGGTTACCTATATTCGCCTATTTGAAGCTATCCTTCAAGTAGTACCGGAATGGGCTCCTGAAACAGTGAACATTGGTTTCGAGGGAGGAGCTATTGAATCAAACATGTCTTTCCAAGAGCTAAAGTACAAGGTTGTTTTTTCCATTTTTCACACAGCCTTTGGAGGAAGGTACAGAACATTGGGCTTACAAGTATGTACAAATCCAATCAGGAAGTTCGGAACTCCATCAGGATGTGTGCTGCCTTAGCATTCTTAAAGCCAACGGAAGTGGAGGAAGGATGGATTCATACCCACAGTCAGGCAGAAGAAAATGAAAAATTGACTGAATTTTTCGACTACTTTCTCGACCAGTGGTTGGAAAATCCACAGGTTTCAACTGACATGTGGAACTGCCACCAAAGGAGACACAGGACAAATAACGCGGTTGAAGGGTGGAACCACCGATTGAACTCAGTCGTGGGTAAACCACACCCCCGAGTGAAAGATTTGATTATGTATTTGAAGAAAGAAGCAGAACATTCAGATGCTAAGATTGTAAGAATGGAGCTGAATTTAGAAGGGGTGAAAAGGAAGAAGAAATATGTCTCGATGGACAACAGAATTTTAAGAGCCACTGAAGCAATGGAGCAGTCAGGAGACATAGACAAATTTTTAAGAAATGTCTCTTTCTTTATCCAAATGGATTAAAATGACGGAAGGAAGATACCTAGGAATGATGCATAAGTGATTTGACAAAGCTATATGCTGACATTGTATAATACCTTTAGATTATAGTTTATTATTAAGATGTTATCTATATTTATATAAAGTAACTGTCAAAGCGACAGCTACTAAAATTTAAGTATATAATTATATCAACCATTTTGAGTAACACATTATAAATGACAAAGCGCAAGCTGCAATTTAATTTTGGGACAAGGCCTTAAATTTTAAGGTCGAGTGCGGTAATTCCATGGAGCTGTTAGGCATTTTAAACATTCTATAAAAAATAAACTTAAAAAATCCATGGATTATCCGTGCGTGTCCATGGCGTCCGTGGGTCACTTATGACCCCCTGTCGTGTATGCCGAGTGCGAGGCTATACGGCAGGCCCACCTCTGTTTTCATAGAGGTGCCAATTAAAGAGTGCACGCAGTCCTGGCTGGCGCTAACAATGGACCTTATCGCACTGTAAACCTAAGCAATGAACAATAGGTTTTAAAGCTTCATTAAACACTATTAGGATGGTAGCCCTCGGACGAAACGCTACTCGGTCAGGTAGCAAGCCGAACCGTAAGCTGCCTGTTCCTGGAATTCGGACGAAACGCTACGCCCCGGTAACATTTGGTTGCCTTAATTTTGTAAGCACATTTTGTCTATTTCTCTCTTTATGCCTACGTCTTCCATGAAACAAATATATTATAAAACTTCACTGCTATTCGTAAAATTGACATAATATAGGCAAAGTTAGGCGAATGAGACACATACCAGTCATTCTACAACTGTTCCGTAATTTTCCCAGTTATATATCTGACACTAATATAGTAAAACAATACGAATAAACATAGTTATACTAGGATTCATGTAATAAGTATTGAACAAAAATTATTTCAAAAGTGAGAGTAAATGTCCACCGCAATGAGGCAATATGAGGGCCTTTTGCTTGCCCACCCCAAACGTCACAAGCAGTTTCCACATTATACATGAAACGTAGGTACTTACGAAATTTTTCGGAAGAAACGTAAAATTGTAACCTTGACGTGAGCATATTTTGCTCAAAAAACTCGTTTAACACTGTCGTGTTACATCATAACAAACATGTAAAAAATGTAATAACAGTGGTGTCATGACAACCGTTTTCGGAGACAAGGCACGGTGAACATTAATTGAATTATGAAACACAGAAATTATCATTATTTAAACACCATATAAACAAATACAAATCACTTTTTGTCTCACATTTTGCACTAAACATTGTGCCAACTCAAATCCCGCTCTAGTCAAGACGAATCACTTAGTCGAGACTCCAATGGGAGTCGATCGACTTTAAAGGAATAGACACAAATGAGACAACGTTGGTTTTAAATTGAAACGAGACTCCATTTCCACAACGCTTCATGATCAGCAATTCCTTTTATCTTTGCGGAAACTTGCTTCAACATACTGAGTAAAGAGTAATTCATCATTTGCTGGTTTCAATTCTACAAACCTCTCGCACGGTTTGCAGAAGCACGTGAACAGGAATCTGCCTCTATCGTTGTCAGCGACATACAACTGTCAATGTATACATGATCCGTTTACAAATGTGTTCAAGGATATGACGGCATACGAAACCATCATCATCGTGTTTGTGTAAAACCCATCCACTTCCGAATGCAATGGATTCTATAGAACTTGGAACGCTAATACGTCAAACACAATGCGAGGCAAATTTATCTCCGGTGTGATGTTTATAAAACCTCCTTACAGTAAGATGCCTATTACACTTTCATGGTCGTCAAGAATATTGAAAAACTTTTCAAAAGCATTTTGACTAGCTTAAATATATTTTTATTCTCACTAACTACGTTCAAATTTATGTTTTCCTAATGGAGCGGAATTATGGGAAAACGTTTTACGGGCGAACCGCTGCTACTACTTCATTATAGGATACGCTGCATTATCAAAAGGTGCAGATCCTGACTTTCCGTCGCATTGGCATAAACGGTTATTATAAAATTTGTCAACACATGTATTTATCTTAATTTGAAATGTATGCAAGAACCCAATTTCTTTAAAGAAAACAGTCACAGTTTATCGGACTTTAACATTTTATCGAATATTAAACACTTAATTAAATTCTTGGATTTCGTTGTCCATGACGTGTCCGTTACTTAACTAAATATCACTATAATATTGACGACTCGGAACACAAAGTTTTTTATAAGTAAAAACGTAAAGTTTTACCTTACAGCCTAAACCGGCTTTCACCTATAGAAGGCTTCATCAGAGGCTGTCGTTAGTAGCGCTGCTCGTCTTGTTGTTGGCGACGAGAAAGTGTTTCGAAAGATTGAAGCTGTGTGTGTGTGGTGAGATGTGTTCGAATAATGCGTGCGATTTGAATTGTGTCTGTTCGTTTAGGATGTCGTTTTTATTTGTTTTTGTGTGTTTGTATATTTCTAATTGTTCTAGAGTGTCTAGTTTTCGGCCTTTTGTGTGTACGTGTAGTATGTTCATGTTATTGTCGATGTTTTTATATGTGTGGTTTGCTTCAATGAGGTGGTTTGCGAAGGTAGATTCTGTAGTGGTGTGGAGTGCTTTTGTGTGTTCAATGTATCTCTGTTTGAAGCTACGTCCTGTCTGGCCTATGTAGAATTTACTGCAATTTGAACAATTTAGTTTATATACACCGGGTAGATCGAATTTGTTTTGTGCTTTGGGCATGCGTTTTGATAGTGTGTGTTCTGTTTTGTTAGTAGTTTTGTAAGCGATTCTGTATCCTGCTTTTTTGAATTTGTGGGCAATTTTTTCTGTTTGTTTGTTGATGTATGTTAGTGTTATGAATTTGTTGTTTTCTGTCTTTGTCTGTTGTTTGTTTTGTGTTTTGTGTAGGAGTTTACTGACTATTGTTCTGTCATAACCGTTAGATTCTGCTAGATATTTTATCGTGTTTAGTTCGTCTTTGTAGTCTATTTCATCTAAGGGGATGTTGTTAAGTCTATGTATCATGGTTCTAAAAGCAGCTAGTTTGTGTTGTATTGGGTGATTGGAGGTGTTGTGTATTAGTGTGTCAGTTGTAGTTGGTTTTCTGTATATACTGAATTTGTGCCTGTGTTCTAGTTTTGTGATGGAGAGGTCTAAGAAGTTTATGGTATTGTTGTGTTCGTATTCGGCAGTGAAGGTTACGTTTTTATGTATTTTGTTTATGTGCGTTAGTAACTGTTCACATTGTCTTTTGTTTCCCCTGTATAGTATTAGAATGTCATCAACGTATCTGTGCCAATATAGTATTTTATGTGAGTGTCTGTCATTGTTTGTGAGTATTTTTGTTTTTTCTAAGTGTTGGAGGAAGACTTCTGCTAGAATGCTGGATATGGGGGAGCCCATGGGTAGGCCATCGTTCTGTGTGTAGTATTTATTGTTATAACAATAAATACTACACACAACTTCTAGCAGAAGTCTTCCTCCAACACTTAGAAAAAACAAAAATACTCACAAACAATGACAGACACTCACATAAAATACTATATTGGCACAGATACGTTGATGACATTCTAATACTATACAGGGGAAACAAAAGACAATGTGAACAGTTACTAACGGACATAAACAAAATACATAAAAACGTAACCTTCACTGCCGAATACGAACACAACAACACCATAAACTTCTTAGACCTCTCCATCACAAAACTAGAACACAGGCACAAATTCAGTATATACAGAAAACCAACTACAACTGACACACTAATACACAACACCTCCAATCACCCAATACAACACAAACTAGCTGCTTTTAGAACCATGATACATAGACTTAACAACATCCCCTTAGATGAAATAGACTACAAAGACGAACTAAACACGATAAAATATCTAGCAGAATCTAACGGTTATGACAGAACAATAGTCAGTAAACTCCTACACAAAACACAAAACAAACAACAGACAAAGACAGAAAACAACAAATTCATAACACTAACATACATCAACAAACAAACAGAAAAAATTGCCCACAAATTCAAAAAAGCAGGATACAGAATCGCTTACAAAACTACTAACAAAACAGAACACACACTATCAAAACGCATGCCCAAAGCACAAAACAAATTCGATCTACCCGGTGTATATAAACTAAATTGTTCAAATTGCAGTAAATTCTACATAGGCCAGACAGGACGTAGCTTCAAACAGAGATACATTGAACACACAAAAGCACTCCACACCACTACAGAATCTACCTTCGCAAACCACCTCATTGAAGCAAACCACACATATAAAAACATCGACAATAACATGAACATACTACACGTACACACAAAAGGCCGAAAACTAGACACTCTAGAACAATTAGAAATATACAAACACACAAAAACAAATAAAAACGACATCCTAAACGAACAGACACAATTCAAATCGCACGCATTATTCGAACACATCTCACCACACACACACAGCTTCAATCTTTCGAAACACTTTCTCGTCGCCAACAACAAGACGAGCAGCGCTACTAACGACAGCCTCTGATGAAGCCTTCTATAGGTGAAAGCCGGTTTAGGCTGTAAGGTAAAACTTTACGTTTTTACTTATAAAAAACTTTGTGTTCCGAGTCGTCAATATTATAGTGATATTTACTTAATTAAAATGTCCTCTACATTTTCTGAAGTACTCAAGTAATTCTAATTCGTGTACTTAAGCGCTAATAAATGTTTAAATATTTATTTATAGTTTTCTTACGCTCAGTTTTAAGATAGGAATGAGAATACTTTCTATGCTGTTTATAGAAAGAAAGGCTTCCCTTCCAGTTTAGACGCAGCTACTTAACAAAAAACGTTTGTGGTAAATGAGTTTCATAATGTGCTTACATACTTTCCTGTTATAAGATACGCTTATCCTTATACTAAATACCACTTTCTTTTTCTCCAAACCAGTCCTTTATCGTAAATATTTTTGTATAACTGGTTCAAGACAGGAAAATGGGGTTCCAGTAACTTCTAGAACTTTAAAGATAGTCAAATCGCTTTAATTTGAAAAAACCTACGATCCTACCTTTTTTGATTAGAGAACCGTCTTATTTCTTTCTTCCTTGTGAGAATGGCTATATATATCTGTTCACTCCCCCCACTCAGAAAGTTTACTGAGCACA
This sequence comes from Magicicada septendecula, assembly GCA_034769895.1. Taxonomy (NCBI): domain Eukaryota; kingdom Metazoa; phylum Arthropoda; class Insecta; order Hemiptera; family Cicadidae; genus Magicicada; species Magicicada septendecula. The sequence continues at coordinate 1,043,442,246 of CM068367.1, forward strand.
TTTTTGGTCAATTGATAGAAAATACAACTTGTATGGGAGCACGGATTACACATAAGGTGTGTTAGGAAAAGAAACGTGCAGTAGTAAAAACCCTTCGTTGCCCGGTCATTGCTTATATGCAAGCCTCAATAGCACGTAGTCGAGTTGAAACATCCTAATACCGCCTTGCAGGACAATGATTGCGCTGCCATAGAGGTGTAGAGTGCATTCGGCCGAGGTCTGACCGGTCTGGTGCGATGCAACGAAGGGCGTGTGACGGTGGGGTCGACAGGTTGTTGGAGACCCATGGCATTAGACCTCAGTGAACCCGGCGGTACTGCCGTCTGGCCAGCCAGAGAAATCTGCCGCAGCGGAGCATGCATAGAGAGATACAGGACCTGTTCACGGCTCGGAGTAACTTCGTTAGATTGCATTGAGAAGCCATCGAAATCCACAAGTACACCAACACTTTCAATCGGCGTGAAGAGGGTTTGGTGCTCAATATATCATGGTTCTCGGCCTTGAATGTTGGAACGACAACGAACCCAATGAGAAGAGACGTTGAAATTAGCTACCTCTAAACCTTTCTTAAGCCAGCGCTGAGCGAAAGTTTATATATGTGTTGTTCCTCTATGTGCAGTGTTATAGTTTACCCGCTGTTGTGAGCTCATGGGTGTAGCTGAATCCCAGAGTATTTTGCATCTATTTGTCTACAAACTTTAAAAATTATAAACTTCAGTTAGGGCGATTAACCTTGCTATTTAAAAACATCATCGAACTGTCCTCTCAGGCAATAGCCTGTTTCAGGTTGTGTAAGGAACGTGGGGAGGTGCCCTTCCTGACCTCAGTGTTTCTCTCTTCCAGACAGCTATGTTTTATAAACAGAAACAATAGCGTTCGAAAGAAAAATACAGTAACGAAGGGAATGACGTTTTATGAGCTATGCATTATAAAAAAAAATGTGTCTCTCCCAGGCCCTCCCCCTTACTCACCAAGTAAGCCTGGAAGAGATGCAAGATACGCATGAGTACGTACTGTATTGATAGCAGACAGTCGTAATGTGGCAGTCACAATAAGACAATCTCACACAATTTTCCTCGCAATCGAACTGACTCCATGCCTATCTAAAAAAAAACTATGTTTTGCTCTTGAGTTAAAAATCTTGTAACCTTCTTAAGATTTAGTAATCTTATAACTACCAAAAATAATTTCTTTCCTTACTACAATTTTATTTTAAAAGACGCATCATGCGTGTTAAATACACTGCTTTTATCTAAATCTGTGCTCACAGTACAAACAGCGCACTGAATATACACGGTGATAAACTGACACAGTATATACACAGAGGGTTGAGACCTATGCTGTTTACTTGATGTAAAATCCACCGCCGAGTGGGATGTTCTCCTTTTTACTATCACATATTCTAATCATGTAAACTCAGGCACCGCGTGGTGGAAAGGTTTGATAAGCCAGCATACGTTCATTGTAAAAATTATATCACTAGTTTCTACCTAACAAAGAACACTTTATAAAATGCTGTTTAAATGTTTTATATTTTAAAATACGCCCTAATGTTCATGATTCAAGTCCCGTTATGGATAAATTACGTAGGCCAATAGAATTTTTAAATGCAGTTTTGAACAGCTCTCAATTTTAATGTTTCTACTTTAGATGAAAACACAGGAGGACGCGCGCGCACACAGAGATTTTGCGTATAAGCTCAAATAAAATGTAAAATACATCACAGTGGGCAAACTCCGAGCAAAGCATACAGCTAAAACAAAAAAACGTAATTTTCATTACATGAAAAATCTACAATTCTTACGAACTGCGTGTCTCGATATTTTATATATGCAAGCCAGTAAGTTTTGTTTGCAATATAATAATTTTCCAATGTTCAACTCTACAAAGAATTAAAATAAAATTCAGAACGTTCGTATTTTCAGAATATACGTAGTAGAAATATTCTTTGCGACCGTAGGCCTACTCATCAGTTTCATATAGGCTATTCATTTGGTGGAGAAACAAGACATGGAAAGAATGTAAAAATTTTAGGTCTTGTTTACAATTTTTACAATGTGTAGAACCGTGAGAAACGGTTTTACACACACCCATCATCACCTACATCGCCCGGAACCCGCTTTCTCACGCTCTCTCTCCAGTCTTAATATCCTATAGGGGAATGTAGTAGTTAATGGATGGGTTGTGATCAGTTATTTTCCACAATCTCTACTTTGGCGTCTCTTGCAGCAATGAGTGAATGGTTTATATGTCATGTATCTGGACATCTGGGTCTTCTACAGAAGTGACGAGTGTCTTATGGTATTTTGCCTGGACGTCTTCCTTGAGTTGAAGTTCTTCAGTCCTTTCCTGATAAAACGACTGAAATTCACAAGTTTTCATCTCTGTATAATCGATGGCACACCTTCTTGGCTTATCGACTACAGATATGATCCTTCATCGTGTCGTCAAAGAGATTACGAGTATTGTACGTATGATATTTAAGTTGCATCTCCTTTCTTTTTCACTTATATATGAAACGATCCAGGACTCGACGAACTTTACCCTCATACGATCCGGTGTTACGATCGGGGATCCTACACGCATGCACTGGTTACCAATTTCAAATTAATCTGTTTAATGCGTATCTGTTTTGACTGAACATATCCCTTATTATTCACGTTTCTGTTTGGGTTATCTGAAGTCCATGGTTTCTGCTTTCTGCTTCCACCACACTAAGGAAGACATTCTTCTTTACACAAACAGTATTGTGCGAAGGATACGAATATTACATTGTTTATTTACGTGTAGGTTATTGATAATAAGACTTACCACCCCTGTATGCCAGTGTTCTAGTTCCTTCCGCTGATTTAATGTTTAACAACTTAGAAAGCCAGTATTTACGTACAAATTTTTATCTGTTCAGACACGGGACACACAAAATAGTTAATACCCAATACGATAGAGACAAGGAAATATTTGGAATTCAATACCGATTTTTACATGAATGTAGAGAATGAAATTGTAAAATGTGCGACAGAGAGAGTGGTATTTTCTAGGATCCGTCGTGTGAAAAAAGGCAAAAATAATCGGACTCTTTGAACAAGAACTCTGGTAACTAAGTGTAGTTCATAAAAACACATTGATATATAGTACCAAATTCAAATTCAAAAGACCTAATTAACCAGTGTACAATATGCACGAGCAAACAAGTAAGAACTAAAGCGATCTCGGAATCACAAGCCGTATGAAGTTACATCTGCATTGAACAACACCAAATCAAACCATACGATTTGACCACCTAAAGACCTACAATTTACCCACAAATCGATCTGTACCAATACGTACCAGAATTGCAGTACATCTTCCCAAATAGTCTCAGTAATAGGATGTCTGACATTCCTAAAATGTCAGATTAATAGGACCGTTGAATTAATATTCATCTCACCTTAAAGATTTTATACTGACGGAGCGTTTTTAACTGATGTCCAAAAAGGTTTATAAATTAGTCATCGTGACTATAATATAGTGATAAGTTGTCAAATTAAAATGTAACACATTATCAATGTGAAATACCAATATAATAATATAGAAATTAAAATATGGATAACTTGAATCTACAGCTTCTACACATATTAGAATAAACGGCTATGCAGAAGTCAGGTACTTGGTATTACCCTTTATCGCACGTCATTCCAAAGTCAGTTCTAAACAGTTTTAGACCAAAAGCGCTACTTTAACAACTCTGACAATGTAGCGTGGCAACAACAATTTTAAATGCGAATGTGGATCTGAATTTATTGTTGAAACTTGGAATACCGAATAGTCCAATACCGAATACCGAATAGTAATTGGTTTATGAATGCGAAGCACCGGCGAAATGTCAGTACACGGGCTAAGTCGCGCGAGCACGCACGCGCGCGCGCGCGCGCACACACACACAGAAGTCATTTGAACTACCTTATATAGGTACAATTGTGCATATCTGTCATATTAAAAAAGTGTTTCACATTCTTCACACAGTTATGCAGAAGATAATTTGTCCTGTTGTTTTAGACACATTAAAATAAAGCCATAAAAATAATGTATATTTATATATGAAAACACTTCAAAACGATTTTCAATTGTCGTTATTTATATGGCACGTAATAAGAATACTACTAGAATATACTAGAAAAAATAAACGTAAAAGCTAGGGAATACTCATTAAAAACGTATGTTTATAAAAATTATAAGATTATACGTTACTGCACGTCCTCGGCTCGTATTATGTCTTCTATAACTAAAAATCACCTAACATATTATCATGACTAATTTTATACCATCAGATGCTTCTCCAGACACAGGACACAGATTACCAAATGAAGTGAGTATCAGTGTTATCAAAGAAACTGACTACCCGGGGGTTAAAAACAACTAGCGACTACTGTGTTGATCACTGACACCCGCACAGGCGAACAATGGTTAGGTGAATACTATGACACAAAATTACCTGGTTCGTGTTTTCACTACTCAGAGATTGGTTACGGAGATACAAACTTCCTAGATTGTACAACTTTAATTCTTGTTTGAAACCTAAAAATGCACAGAAACAATACAGAAGACAAAAATTTCACACGTTGTCTAATAATGAAATTGTTACTTCTCGATTCATTTTATGTAAGACGTTCCAAAAGCCACTATGCAAACTGTTGTTAACTAATACCAATCAATCCATCTCCTGCTTGTTTCATAGTGTTAACAGATTGAGCGCTGTTAAAATATTTTAATGAAATCTATTTTTCATATAAACGCAATGAAAAATAAGCTACTGTTTGCAAGAAACGGTATCTATTTAATAGGCGTTTCCTCTAATTAAATGTGATTGTTTTGTTCTGCAACTCGAGTTTATTGACAATCGCTACGTACGCATTTTCGTGCAGTAGGAACAAACTCGGAGTGATTGAGCAGAGCGCTTCGCCTGATGACAGCACAGCGCACCCTTAAAATTTTACGTTACGAGCCCGTATTTTGTGACTGCCTCACTGTTTTTTCTTTTTTATTTGCTGCACATAGAACAGTTTTACCTACTCAAATCCATTATACTCCTAACAAATTTGTGCAATTTTGCAAAATTAACGTAAATACCATAAATATTTACCAATACAGTATCAGACATTGCACAGTATCATACATTGACATACGCGTATGTATAGGAAATAAATAAATTATCGCACGAAACTTGACGATTCTGGTTGTGCGTAATACGTCTGGAGCAAAGAAATTTTAAAAGTTTCTGAAAGACAGTGATTACATATGAATATCGTAATAAGGAAAAATTTGCTTTACTCCAGAAAGTACGAGTAAATTTTCTAACTGGTCTCTGAAAATCTTGAACACTACCACATCAGCCACACCACTATCGAGTGAAGCTACCGATGAAAACTCAGTTATTTCTTTTTGAAAACACTGCGCTTCCAACACTATTCAAGCACTTCAAAAACTTAGTCGGATGTATGATGTCTTGATTATTTGATTATTCAAATGTGATAATTAGCAAATATGCATACTGTTTTTTTTATTACATAGTGCATGTGTTTCACATTCTTATATTTCAAGTTCTTTTATTACACCTCAAGCTTAACAAAAATAGAAATATGTCTAGTACAAACTTTATAAAAATAATTTTTACAAAACTATTTCAACATTTCACTTACAGTTTCTAATTTCTGTACCAGACTATACAAATATGTCACCCTGATTCAAAATGATTAGTTTTTAATTAAGTATGCTTAAACACTGGATGTTAGCTCACTAGGATTGGATACACGTACCTATGTAGGCCTAATACCTATGAGACTCGATCAAGTTCCATCTTAAATAATTTCTATTGAAAAATCAAAACAAGAGGACACAAAATTTCGATTAACTATGCAGCAAAAGAAATTAATAGTATCTGCCCATGAACTCGGTAACGTTTGGAGTTACACAGCGAACAGATCTTCCTATATTATCTGAATTGAATTGTCCGTGAACACCAGCTAATTTCCATTAGTAAACAGACACTCTACTGTACCAGTACTCTACGATGTCTAACTCATTGAAATGTAAACTGTCATACTGAGGTATTTGGATTGTCAAGTTTCTAAAACGGATGAGGAAGATAACGCAGAGCTCACAGTCACTGGAATTATTCAAAATAATACTCCCTCTGTATGGCAAGGTATAAGTGTAAATAAAAACTTAATTAATTTACATATTTCCAACTCTGTCCAAAATAAAAAACATACATACAAGAATAATTAAAAAATTTCAATTATCATTTCAAGCTTAATTTTTGTTTTACAAAAAAGCCACTATGACAGTCTAAACGTGAATTTCACTTTAAAAATACAAGTGAACTAACGTGACGCTCATTAACTTAGAAATAAGCCTATAAAAGTTTCCGTTCAGTTTAGACTGCCTATACTACACAAAGAGCCTTCTAAACACACACTGTAACCCTCGTCTCATTTTTCTTTAACTACACTCAAGCACAGAAAAACAGTCTATCTAAAACAACTGCATCCAAACCAAGGTGATATGGCACTGGCACTTAGGCTACCATTAATATTGGATAAAAGCATAAAACAATGGATCATTAATATTTCTTAATCTTACATACACATTTATTCGAAAGGAGACCTCCTGTTTTTGATAGTCTTGCTCTAAAATTTGGAAGGATCGTTATATTTTTAGAATAATTTGTATTACACCATGCATATAATCGCACTCCGAAGTCACGACATTAGTATTCAGGATTATCATAAGGGAATGGATGCAATTTTCACTTAGGCACAGCTAACGGAATTCTGTAAGAGAATATCTACAACTAAAAAGCGTATAATGTCACTATTAGTTAAAACTGAACTTTGAGTTTCATTACGTGTATCCTTTCTTGTCTAAAATCCGCATACAAAGAAGTTTTTTTCAAAAATGCACTTCAAAAGAAATGAGTACGACGTGCAAATACCGTATAACGGGCCTAGGATAACTTACTTACGTAAAGTACAGTACCAAGGGAATATACACTATATAATTTTTGCTTATAACTCGACGAATTTTTATTAAATAACGCTAAAACGAGTAACAAATGCAGCAACATCATGCAAACGTTTGATGCGGATTTCCGTAAAACTGTAGCAACATCAATAGATTATAAGAATTAACAAATCAGGCACGACATTCTGCCACTTGGTCCTGCTTCTAACAAACTGTATGTTGAACCTTCTAATCCTTACCGGCATCCCTTCACATCGTTTTAGGGCGACCTAAACAAAGCCAAATGGTGTTCCCGGAAAGGCTTTCTTTACCTGCTTTGCAATATCCGTATGCCGTATGTGGCCGTACCATTTTATCTTCTATATTTTTATGTATGTTGACAATAGGAGGTCTTTGTGTATCCCATAAAATTCGTGGTTATTTCTTTGACGCTATCTCCCATTGTCTTTACTCAATGGATCAACTTTCTCAGGGTTACAAACCTGAAACCTCAAGTTGTACCAAGTTTAGGCACTGAGAGGCCATGTCTCACTAGCACATGCAAATATAGAGCCGATGAGCGTTTTAACAATTCCAGTTTTTTCCTTCCCACAGAGCCTAAAAATCTTTCTTTATGAAAAATACGATGTGCTACCAGCTAAAATTCTCTTCAAAACTTCCTCTGGCTCATCTCCCGTACCATTCTGAGTCGAGCCTTAAACGATTAGACTTTCAAAGCGGTATTTTCCAAAAACAAAAGAGCCTTTCATCTTTTCTCAACTGACATCACTTTTATCTTCTGCTCGTTGACTTCCAGACCCACATTTACTGATTCTTCATTCAAATCTTCGAATCCATGCCTTAATGTTGTAACGTCACAGAACGTTCCATAAAAAGAAATCATTTATATAGTAAGTTAGCATAAGAGGAAAGTGAAGTGAACAGTATCGAACCCAAGTAGTCCCAAAAATTGTGTAATTTTGTATAATAATTATTTCTATCAACTTGAAAAAACGACCAAACTATGACTAAGACAAAACCCCATATATATTATTCAAGTGAATAAGAGTGAAAAAACCATAAGACACTATAAGAGAGAGAAATAATGTCAGAATCCACCAGAATAGAGTCAATAATTATTAAGTTTTATAACTATGAATATAGTATTAAAAACTATTTTTTGTGAATAAATGGACAAGATCCATCATTATATTATGTGATGTAAATAAAATAAATGTATTAAATGACTTAAATACATTATTAGAAAGAGTTTAAGTTAAAATAAAAATTGTATATTTGCAATGACAAAAAAATATTAATGTGTTGGATTTGAGACCATACACCAAGATTTCATGAAAAAATCAATTATTATCAGATTTAAATAAAAACTATATGTAATTGTCAAGCAGACAATAGTGAACAATTTATCTTAAATAAAGGAAGCTGTCAAATGAATAAAAGGCAGCCAAAATAGCCAAAAACAGTGTTAACTAAAAACATGTAATAGGCATCTAATATTGTATAATTTATGAATTTAATGTTGCCAAAATGCAACCAAACTGTATTAGAAAGCTGTAATATGATATAAAGCAGCTATACTAATATACCTGACCAACTTTAACATTGTAATAGTCAAGTCAGCAAAATATTTACTTATACCATGTATGGCTGAAGCCAATTATCCAATACAAAAAGAATCATATCTGGCTAAAATACTTACATAATACTAACAAAAATAAGATAGAAAGGTACAATACATCAAAATACCTTAATAAGAAATAAACTCAGTTGAAAGTAAAGTCAATTCTAAAAGAATTTAACTAATTAGAGTGAGATTTGTCACACCATAAAAAAATGACATCTCAAGACAATCAATGATGCTATGTCATCTTGTGATAAATATAAAATATGTACAAAGTAACCAGGTATCACAAAAGATAGACAAAATAATAAACTCTGTGTGTATAGTGGTGAAATAATACATATATCAAGGAAAAAGACTAATCATTGTATTAGAAAACTGACAAGAATTTAGGCCATGAGCAGAGGCCATATAAAATTGTATTTATTTGTGTTTTATTGATGTTAAATTTTGTTTATTTTGTTGTAGGAGAGTAGTAGTAGTAGATGTCCAGCTTGTGAAGGGAACTTTATAACTCCACAGCAATTTTTATTATAAATATTGTGTTTTTAATGACTACAACTCAAGGTGAGGGTTGTAAATTGTAATGTTTTTTAGACTTAAGTTAATTAGATACCAATCATATTTAGTATCGCTAGATTCAGTAAAAAACAAGGAATCCAAATACATTAATGGCATACAAATTGTAAGTACTAATGTGAAACTGTTTGATAAATACCAGTGTAAATTTTGAAATATCCATTGTATGAAGAATAAGAAATTCGTTCTAAAAGCTTCTACGGAAGTGAAAATTGTTCTATGACATTCCATTTCGTTTATTCTCGAACAATCTAGAAAGAATTTTTACACAAATATACCGGAAGTCGACGAAAACAGTCATCCCGATTTAGTATAAAAGCGAGACAAAATTTGACCGAAAAAACACTTGAAGATTGAACTCCAGAGCTGATGCATCTCACACAACACTGATCAACGCAGCTAAGGCGAAACCGAGAGGCGAGAAATCGACAAGACACGGCAGGAAGGCTTTTCCCGTACATAGACATAACCGACTGACTTAACCTCAACGAGAGTATACGCCAAAAAGTATCGCTGAAATAGAGCAGCGATACGGCAAATTTTAATAGAAAGCACGCAGCCAGAACGTCGACGGCCCAGGAGGGTCCCAAACATTTAATAGAGAACGAATTCTGCTGTGTTCGCATTGACTGACTAACGTGACAAATAATTCCCCCGAACGTAAACAAAACAATACATCTGAGCCTTCCTCAAAACTGCATGGGAGTCAGCGCTGCGGTGGCAGATTTCTGAATCAACGCTAAACAGATGATTCGTAGTGGCGGCGTTTGAACGAGATTTTACTGCCAAACGTTTTGACAAAAAGTGCGGAAAAAGTAACGATCGAAAAAATTGACTTTAAATAGATTCAGTGTACACCCGAAGAGGCGAGATCGAGAAATTACCCGAAGGAAGTGTCCAGTGAGAGAATAAACGACCGTTGGAACGTGAGTTACCAAAATTAAAGTTAGTTGTTACCTGGTTACAATTATCACACAGTTGTACTTTACACGCCACACATACACCTTCAAATCACTTAGTTTTTTCTTGTAAGGCATCTAATTGATATGTCTTGGTAGTTCAAAGGAGTCACGTCCTGAGATTAAAGTTTTTTCACATATTAAACTCATGCTTGTCAACTGAGTCAGAATCTGAATTATACTAGCCGATACTTGATTGGACATATAAAAAAAAAATTGTCAATAATAATAACTTGTAAATTTTTTCTCTGCAATTTTATAATTTTTATGAATGATAGTCCTTCAGACGATTTGTTTGTTGTTTTTAAAGAATCATTAAACATAACTGATTTTTCAAAGCTAAACTGACTTGTTTAAATTTTTTCGTAGATTTAAAAATTTTATCACTCACATTTAATTTTTCTTGGAACAAACGTTTCCAAGTGGCGCCCACAAAAGCATAGTTTTAAGTTGTGTTACAGGACTACATCACTGCAGAGGATCCAGTCAACAGAGTAAGTAACAAAAGTGCGCGGAGGTAACGCCCGACATATTACAACACACAAACATTACTTTTCACCCAATACTTGTTTTGTTATAAATTGGCGCCCAACGTGGGGCTTGAAAAAGACGGAACAAGCCCGGCAACTACCAACAGATCAAAATGCCGCAACCAAAGGGAAAAAAGGTGAAGAAGACTGTGGAACCCGAGTTAAGTGTGGAAGACGGAGAGGCAGTACAGGTCGAGGAAACGGAATTAGAACCGCCCACACTAGAAATGGAAAGACCGGTACAAACGGCAGACGAATTAGAAGAACAAACGGGAGAAGAACCCATACAAATGGTATAACAAACAGAGAAACCCGAACCAGAAAAAATAACAGAGAGCGTTGACGCGAACGTAATAATGATGATGTTCCAAACGCTGAGAAAAGAGAGACAGGAAGATAAGGAGGAAATAATAAAATCCCTGAAAGAGGATATAAATAAAAATAGACAGGAAGATAAGGAGGAGAATAATAAAAATATGGGGAAATTAAACAAAAATATAGAATCCCTGAATAAAAACAGACAGGAAGATAAGGAGGAAATAAAAGGAAGCATAGAGTCCCTGAAAAAAGAAATTAGCATAAAATACGAAATAGTAAACAAAAGGATCGATGATAATAAGATCGATAGTGACAGGAAGGTCGAAAACATGGAGAAACAATTGGAAAGGTTACGGGAGGGAAACAATACACGTTTCGAAAAAATAGAGGAACAGACAGTAGAGACCAAACAAGATGTTAGAAATCTTGAAAACAAGGTAAGGCAGAACCATGACGCCATCATGCAGGAGGTGGGAGAAGTCCAGAAAGACGTTAGCGAAAAGAGGCAGGAAACATATGATATCGCTAACAGGCTGGACGAACAAATAAAATCTAACAAAAATAGTATACTGGAAATAGACCAGAGAGAGAAAAACCTGCAGGAAAGATTAGAGGCGCTGAGAGACACACCAATACTAAACACTCATACGTGTCATGGTGAAAACAGGGAAGTAATCAACTTCCAGGACTACCGACGAAACCCAATGGAATTTTTGGAAAGAATGGAGGAGGTTATTGGGAGAAGTAGAGAAACAAGGTGGGACAGGATAAGAGAGATGCTTGACGAGACGTTTAAAAATACTAAGGATAACTGGTGGATAGCGGTACGACCCGAAATAACGAATTTAGCAGAGTTTAAACGCCAGTTTAAGGAAAAGTATTGGTCAGAGACCGCACAAAACAGGGTAAGAATGGACATTTTCTATGGCAAATACGACGCGTCCTATGGGCAGTCCCCGACGTCTTATTTCCTGGGAAAGGTATGTTTAGCACGGAAGTTGATACCGCCGATCCCAGAAGAATGTTTGGTAAGGCAGTTAGCTGGACATTACAGCTATGGGATCAAGGATGCCCAATTATACCAACAGATTAGCAAAATAGCCGATCTGGCCAAATTATTGGAAAATTGCGAATCCACAGGAAGGTTCCAGGATTACCAACCCCCCAATCGTAAGATAGAGTACAACAACAATAATAACGGACCAAACCGGAATGGAGGTGGGAACGGTAATAATCTAAACACCAATAATCAGAATAATAATATCCCACCAAATGGCCGAAATGATAACACTCAGGGCCCAATTAACCGCAACTATCCGGGACCAAACAGAGGTAATTACACCGGGAATGACTACGGTAGGAACTTCCACCAGGGAAACGGTTATCGCGGGAATAATTATAGAGGAAGTAATTTTGGTCAACGTAATGGTTATCGCAACGGGGGAAACCAAGGAGGAAGCGATAGGAGAAACCAAAATGAGTACAGGCCCCAGGTAAATTATATGATGGCCGATAATCGACGACCATATCCACCCAATTTACCAAGTTACGGGTATATGACTCAACAGGCGCCAGGTAGCCAGGGTGATACGGCGAATAACCGGCAGCAGTTATCAGAGGGTAGGAGTAGCGAACCACCCCGAAACGAAAGTAACAACCAACAAGAGCCAAACGCTAATCAAAATAATAATGAGAATCGGGTAACAGTTCACGAAAATCCGGGTTTTTCATTACAGCATAACCAGGCAAATAATGACAAAAAACCCCGAGTATTTTATGTAAACCATGTATTGGCAGAAACTGGCCGAGAACCAGATAATGATCCCCAAACTGAAAGTGAGAGAGAGGAGGAATTCCGCTATGCAGAAAAATTATGGCCCAAACATGTGATGAGATGGTAAGGCCATGAAACCAATCGTCCAGAATAAATGTCATAGACCAGGCATTTGAAGGAGTAGAGGTGATAAACATCGAAGGTCGAATATTGAAAAGAGAAGGAATTAAAAAGGAATGGGAATGATAAATAAGGACATAATATAAGGAACACAACCAAAAGGGGTTGAAATAATCAACGTAATTAACCCAAACTGACAAATATAACCAAAATATTATCAAACATGAAAACAATACCTACGAGGTAACTGACACAATTAGGAACAAGGTAAAAGGAACGTATAACCAGACTTCATTAAAAAAATACCATGATTAAAAAAAATCGCAAGTCGAATACGCAATCAGTGACCAAGTACCATGACCAAAAACCAAAGTCAGATACAGCATCATACAGAAGGTACCTTGACTAAACATGTCAACGTGAATTTTTTAACTTAGCCATAATTAGAAAGGAGATAGAGATTTTTAAATAAATATAAATATTATTGTATAATGATTGTTATTAATTAATATTACGAGAAGGACACCTTACACCAAAGGCATAATGATATATGTATAAAATATAGATTTATTTCCAATAGCCATGTCAACGTATATTTACCAGCTTACCCGTACTTAGAGAAGGAGAGAGATTATTATTATAAATAAATATTACGAGATGGACACATTCCACCATAGGCAAGATTTATTTCCAATAGCCATGTCAACGTATATTTACCAGCTTACCCGTACTTAGAGAAGGAGAGAGATTGTTATTAATAAATATTACAAGATGGACACTTAGTAAAGGAGAAAAGAGGGAGAAATATTGCCATATATTTGATACTAAATGGAAATGATAAATGAAAAAAAAGGGGGAAAACAGTGTGTTACATAAGGAGGTAATGATGAATATGAATATAGCTATTAACATTGAATGATTTTAAACGATAATTTTAACCTGCGGAGAACGATATATTAATATAATTGTGAATTAGTCAGAAGAGTTTAAGAAAGGGAATTTATGTGTAGGAGCCTATGATCTTTGAATATTGTATTTTTTTTTATTATTATTATTATTATTATTATTATTATTTGTTGCAAAGGTGCAATTATTATTTTCTGAACAGGGATGTGATGCCTCTGATTTCAGTAGTGATAGACAGGAAGGGACAGAGAATGTATGCCATAGCGAGCCACTCTGACTCCCAACCCTCTATGTAAGTTAGGGAATTGATAGGGATTTATATCAAAGATTAATTATAAAACATCAAGGTAAAAAGGAAAGGAACAGGTGATATGACAAAGAACGAACTAGGAATATTGAGTTGGATTAATATATTAAAGGAGTAGTACAGGAATTTAATTATAAGATAAAAGAATGAGATATAAAGAAGCTAATAAAGGGTTATTATAGAGATGATAATTTCATCAAAACCAAAGATATGTTTTTCCAAAATTATCAACTTTAACGGGAGGCATATGTAACGTCACAGAATGTTCCATAAAAAGAAATCATTTATATAGTAAGTTAGCATAAGAGGAAAGTGAAGTGAACAGTATCGAACCCAAGTAGTCCCAAAAATTGTGTAATTTTGTATAATAATTATTTCTATCAACTTGAAAAAACGACCAAACTATGACTAAGACAAAACCCCATATATATTATTCAAGTGAATAAGAGTGAAAAAACCATAAGACACTATAAGAGAGAGAAATAATGTCAGAATCCACCAGAATAGAGTCAATAATTATTAAGTTTTATAACTATGAATATAGTATTAAAAACTATTTTTTGTGAATAAATGGACAAGATCCATCATTATATTATGTGATGTAAATAAAATAAATGTATTAAATGACTTAAATACATTATTAGAAAGAGTTTAAGTTAAAATAAAAATTGTATATTTGCAATGACAAAAAAATATTAATGTGTTGGATTTGAGACCATACACCAAGATTTCATGAAAAAATCAATTATTATCAGATTTAAATAAAAACTATATGTAATTGTCAAGCAGACAATAGTGAACAATTTATCTTAAATAAAGGAAGCTGTCAAATGAATAAAAGGCAGCCAAAATAGCCAAAAACAGTGTTAACTAAAAACATGTAATAGGCATCTAATATTGTATAATTTATGAATTTAATGTTGCCAAAATGCAACCAAACTGTATTAGAAAGCTGTAATATGATATAAAGCAACTATACTAATATACCTGACCAACTTTAACATTGTAATAGTCAAGTCAGCAAAATATTTACTTATACCATGTATGGCTGAAGCCAATTATCCAATACAAAAAGAATCATATCTGGCTAAAATACTTACATAATACTAACAAAAATAAGATAGAAAGGTACAATACATCAAAATACCTTAATAAGAAATAAACTCAGTTGAAAGTAAAGTCAATTCTAAAAGAATTTAACTAATTAGAGTGAGATTTGTCACACCATAAAAAAATGACATCTCAAGACAATCAATGATGCTATGTCATCTTGTGATAAATATAAAATATGTACAAAGTAACCAGGTATCACAAAAGATAGACAAAATAATAAACTCTGTGTGTATAGTGGTGAAATAATACATATATCAAGGAAAAAGACTAATCATTGTATTAGAAAACTGACAAGAATTTAGGCCATGAGCAGAGGCCATATAAAATTGTATTTATTTGTGTTTTATTGATGTTAAATTTTGTTTATTTTGTTGTAGGAGAGTAGTAGTAGTAGATGTCCAGCTTGTGAAGGGAACTTTATAACTCCACAGCAATTTTTATTATAAATATTGTGTTTTTAATGACTACAACTCAAGGTGAGGGTTGTAAATTGTAATGTTTTTTAGACTTAAGTTAATTAGATACCAATCATATTTAGTATCGCTATATTCAGTAAAAAACAAGGAATCCAAATACATTAATGGCATACAAATTGTAAGTACTAATGTGAAACTGTTTGATAAATACCAGTGTAAATTTTGAAATATCCATTGTATGAAGAATAAGAAATTCGTTCTAAAAGCTTCTACGGAAGTGAAAATTGTTCTACGACATTCCATTTCGTTTATTCTCGAACAATCTAGAAAGAATTTTTACACAAATATACCGGAAGTCGACGAAAACAGTCATCCCGATTTAGTATAAAAGCGAGACAAAATTTGACCGAAAAAACACTTGAAGATTGAACTCCAGAGCTGATGCATCTCACACAACACTGATCAACGCAGCTAAGGCGAAACCGAGAGGCGAGAAATCGACAAGACACGGCAGGAAGGCTTTTCCCGTACATAGACATAACCGACTGACTTAACCTCAACGAGAGTATACGCCAAAAAGTATCGCTGAAATAGAGCAGCGATACGGCAAATTTTAATAGAAAGCACGCAGCCAGAACGTCGACGGCCCAGAAGGGTCCCAAACATTTAATAGAGAACGAATTCTGCTGTGTTCGCATTGACTGACTAACGTGACAAATAATTCCCCCGAACGTAAACAAAACAATACATCTGAGCCTTCCTCAAAACTGCATGGGAGTCAGCGCTGCGGTGGCAGATTTCTGAATCAACGCTAAACAGATGATTCGTAGTGGCGGCGTTTGAACGAGATTTTACTGCCAAACGTTTTGACAAAAAGTGCGGAAAAAGTAACGATCGAAAAAATTGACTTTAAATAGATTCAGTGTACACCCGAAGAGGCGAGATCGAGAAATTACCCGAAGGAAGTGTCCAGTGAGAGAATAAACGACCGTTGGAACGTGAGTTACCAAAATTAAAGTTAGTTGTTACCTGGTTACAATTATCACACAGTTGTACTTTACACGCCACACATACACCTTCAAATCACTTAGTTTTTTCTTGTAAGGCATCTAATTGATATGTCTTGGTAGTTCAAAGGAGTCACGTCCTGAGATTAAAGTTTTTTCACATATTAAACTCATGCTTGTCAACTGAGTCAGAATCTGAATTATACTAGCCGATACTTGATTGGACATATAAAAAAAAATTGTCAATAATAATAACTTGTAAATTTTTTCTCTGCAATTTTATAATTTTTATGAACGATAGTCCTTCAGACGATTTGTTTGTTGTTTTTAAAGAATCATTAAACATAACTGATTTTTCAAAGCTAAACTGACTTGTTTAAATTTTTTCGTAGATTTAAAAATTTTATCACTCACATTTAATTTTTCTTGGAACAAACGTTTCCAAGTGGCGCCCACAAAAGCATAGTTTTAAGTTGTGTTACAGGACTACATCACTGCAGAGGATCCAGTCAACAGAGTAAGTAACAAAAGTGCGCGGAGGTAACGCCCGACATATTACAACACACAAACATTACTTTTCACCCAATACTTGTTTTGTTATAATGTTTTCAATATTATCATCTTATCCCAGGATCTGAATGGTAATTAAGGGAATGAAAATAATAATTATCAGAAGTGCATCGACTTAATCAAACAGGAAATAATAAAATTTATCACTGCAAGCGCGCGGCACTTACGATGGCACATGTGCGGGTGATCTGTTCGGCCTGTTGCAGTAAACACGATGTTGTAATATTGTAATGTTGCGATGTTCTCTGTGGGAAGGGGCCTTTGTAAATGATGTAGTGCTGACAGATGGAGGTGAACGAGGATTGCACGAGAACGTGAATACTGGAAGTACATATCTCGCTGCTGGAGAAGAAAGGTGTGCAAATTAATAAGAGTAAAACCAAAATGATACTAATACACACACCTTTTGTAATTAAAATGTTTCAGTGTCCGCGGACGAGTGTTTGTCTATAACTGTACCGTTTCCTTCCCAGAAAACGTACACACAGGTGATGAATTATTCACCTATATAGTAGCTAATATCTAATTGTTGCAGGTGTTGTATCACACCTTTAAGCCGTTTTTTAATGTTCTTTTTGAAATTAACACGCTTATTCAAGGTATCATACGACGCTCACAAATAACATATACTTAAGTAAACATTTTAAAAATAAATTAAAATAATATTAACATTAAATCAAATAAAGATATAAAATGTATTAGTTACAAGTATAACTCCATAGTATATAGGAATAACGTACGCCTATATGCAACAGACTGACAAATTTTCACTGACTGTATACAAACGCTGCTTAATGAAGCTGCCCTATTTATTTAATAGATTAATACTCAGAACGCAGAATACTTAATAATAAGAAATAAGCATTAGTTTCATAAAAAAAATAATTTATATAATCTTAATAAGTCAATACCATTGCAATATGATTTTGCAACGTATCCTTCAACTTGTTTTTACGTGTCTCCAGTATTCAACAATAGAGAACAACTCCCGTGATTTCTGTTAAAAATGCATTAATCTGGATCGCACCTTTTATCAATCCAAGCCTACTTCCTTATTGTTTAACGTTGCATCAAACTATTAAAAAAACCAAAAAATTCGAAGACACGGTATAACACATAAAGCTCATGCTAAAGCAGTACGTTGGAAGTCAGTGGCACTACACTCAGCTAATCCAATGAACTCCTGCCTAGGCCAGTAATGAAATATTTTATTCTATAGTTTATTACTGCTTATTTGTTTTTAGGCGGGAGTGTTTGTATTCACCAATGTTAATGTCTCGATGTTTCACTGAGAGACTGGCTGAGTGCCAGTCATGTAGGAGACTGTTGGAATGGCGTGCCGGGAACAGCGCTCGAAACATTCCTCACACGGAGTAACGACTCCTTCTACAAAGATGATGACAGTTCCAGCAAGTAGAGGCTCACAGAGGACAATGACTACAGTAAACCAGGATACTATATATGAAGAGGAAACGTTTCGTGACAATATTTGTATCAAACAAACGGACACACAATCAGCCTTCTTGAGCTCCGAAATGTTCGAACCAAATGGTTGAAATAAATTAAATGAACGCTTTTGAGATGCAAAGTGTGACCATATCTGGACTACAGAACGCATTCCACTTAGCTGATTTTTACTTCATAGCATTACTACAGCATTTTGTTCGCACGACATAAAACCATGTAGAGGCCAAGAATGGTACATGGCGCTGGTTTCGAAATGAAGAAAATACAAGTTTAAGAATAGTATTAATAAACTGATAAAACGTATTGACATTATAAGTGATGGTGGGAACAACAATTACCCAAAGTTTAAGATGCAAATTTAATTTTATTTTCGGATAGGAATGAATGTTAATTGCCTTCCATAAATGTTTATTTAGATAGACGCAACTTTCAGCCCATTCAGCAACAGTAAATTAATCAAAATCATAAATACTAATTCATAAGTAATAATCTTCTTACCGCATTTCTGGATGAACTGTATACTTCAAAGCTGAGATAAAGAAGCGTAATGAAAGCTATTGAAAAGTACTGAAAGCTACTGTAAATACGCTGGATTACAAACTGTCACGTTACGAGCTTCTCCCCTTCACACACACACACGCGCGCGCGCAGAACAAATAAAATCTGAAGACAAAGTTTATGACACGCTGGTGCGCTTTTCTAGCCTGCGGGAATACGAGGGTAAAATTTTAAATTGCTGAGAAAAACTGACAAATGTTCACAACAGTAAAGAGTCAAAAAATATATTAAAATTTCCGTTGTTATTTCAGTTTATTACATACGGATTGTGATTCAATTTTAAATGTATAAAACTCTAAATGGGATTTAAATTAGCCATTTTCGTCACAAACTTAGCTAAAAAAATGTTTCGTTCACTGGTGAATGTAGATTTCCAAAACAGTCGGCAGTTAATTTTGGCAGAAAAATCCGGTTTCACCCGGCAGTGTAATGAATACGAGACGCAACGCAGTTCACTTTATTACATGTAATCCAGCAGTTCTCCGTGGAAACTTAGAAAACCTGATAATCGTTTGTTTTTATCGTAGCAAGTTATAATAAAGAGATGTTACAGCAAATAGACAAAACTATAAAAAGCACATTACAGCGTGTACCTATAACAGCCATATGTGCCGCAATAAACTGAACACTCACCTGCACTTTATCTTACTATACAATGTTACGTGGGCAGCCAACGTAACCTGTTAAGACCAACTTCCATTAACCACAACGACTTACACTATTTAAGCACACTGAATTCTCTTATTGTAAAACTTTCGATGACGTATGCGCGATCAAAGAAACAGTGTTTAAACAATCAATTCATATGTGATACATGTATCGTTCGTCTGACAGGTATTAAAAAACAATATTTATAATTTACTTATTTCAGGAATGTAACGTGTTGTTATACATTTTTTAAAGTAAACGCCGTGTTTCATGATGTGGCTTTATTCAGATATTTTATGGCACTTACACGAAAAACGTATTCTTGTTCATTTCGAAAACGAAAAATAGAATGTCGAATGTTAACAAAACGTAAAACCCTGTCTTCGAAGGAACGGTCTGCTTGGGTGTTAATTGTGCTCACACAATTCTCTTTTCAAGAGTTAAGCGAAGAAAGGAGTTACGAATTGCCGTGACTTTTATCATAAAGTGGAAATTTAACAGCCAGATTTTTTTTTCTGAAACGAGTGCTGCTATAAACATTTTCAGTTTACTGTCGAAATAAATCTACATTAATTACTATAGTAATTATTGAAATACTAGTTGACTTGAAAATAATCTCTATGATCTCAAACTACATTAGCAAAAGAGTCCATACATAAGTTGTTGTAGTGGAAAACCAGGTTTCTCATAAGACAATACAAACGAGTACGGCAGACGCGCGACTACTTCAATACTTAATTCAGTGTCTTCCTTATAATGTATATGTAACTATGTTGAACATTCGTAGTGATTCTAAGCAGATCAAAACAAAGCTCTAATAACCGTTTGGACAGAATGCGAGGCGAAGGCTAATAACTTAAAGCGATCAATTAGTGGACAAACTGCAGACAGTAGCGTACGAAGTACACGAACAATAACCTGGACCGAAAAAATAATAGAGCCCTTTATGAAAATTTAATCATATTATTAAATTTTTTAATTCACTTACGCACATGAAATGTAATTCTTATATTAAGTTAAATTAAATCACATCTATCTCTGACTGTTGCTGCTTGCGTGATATTTACAATTCCGGATGTACACATCTCGTCTTATTCTGTTGGTGTTGTGCCAGCAAACTGTCCCGGCAACACCAATGCCGACGTACGCCACGCGTTCCATTAGTACACATATTTACAATAACTTTTCAATACGAAACGATGTTTTCCTACACACGCTGTTGTAAAACAAGAAATATTTCAACTTTTGTATGCGCTACGTTTACGGGAAATAATCCTGTAAGAATTTCATTAACGCGCGCGCT
This sequence comes from Magicicada septendecula, assembly GCA_034769895.1. Taxonomy (NCBI): domain Eukaryota; kingdom Metazoa; phylum Arthropoda; class Insecta; order Hemiptera; family Cicadidae; genus Magicicada; species Magicicada septendecula. The sequence continues at coordinate 1,043,463,441 of CM068367.1, forward strand.
CACGCACATACACACAGTGCGCGCATTCAATTTGAGCTAGACCTACACCTACACCTACATGCATTTACATTCGTGTGGAGAGAATTACGTCATCGTTAATTCGAACACCAGCCCCTGCGATACAATACGGTATTCAGAACCGGTAAGCACAAAACTAAGCGCCACTGACGCGTTTCTTAGTAGCGTACCGAAGCGTTAAATCGACTGAAACTTTAACGTACAAAAAACGGAACAGGGTGATTGGACAAATCAAAATACAGTGCAACGGTTATGTTCTAAATAAATAATTTGTGAGACAATTTTTACGGTAATAACAATGCCGTTACGGGCTACGGACTACTACCGTAAAATAAATAAAACAGGGGCGGGAACTGCTGACTTACAAAGACAATTGTCCCAATACTGGCGATCTTCGCTACTTGAAATCCCACAGCTGCAGTTTGCTCAACAAAACCGAGTAAATCAGTTGCCGGTACCATTGCAATACTTCACATTTATTCGTCGGCTACCTACACAAACTGTGTAACGAGCGTTTGCCTGTTTGATCCTTTGTCGATGATAATCACTTAATCATCATACGATATTCTTCCAGACACCACCACCATCTTCATTCTTACTTATTTCAGACTTGAGCTTTCATCTCTTAACACTACACCCTCCCCAACATAGTAAGCCGTCAGGAACTTCGTCTTCTCTACCCCCCTCTCACTCACTCTTCTTCTCTCCACCGCTGTGTCCTCAGAAACAGTTATCGGTAGTCCGTTTGCCCTCTGGATATGTCCAACTTAGTTACATTTTCTCCTTTTCTATAACCTGCAGAAGTGTTCTTTTCTTTCTGAATAATTTTGAACGCCATTGGTTATTTTACCCATCAACTTTATTCTTTTTAACCGGTTCTAATTCAACATTTGCAGCACTACAATCCTCCATCTATCCGTTTCCATATCTCTGACCCATAAAACAAAACACTCCACATGTCTCTTTCTCAGTCTAAGCTTGCTTTGCTCTCTACAAAATTCCTTTTCCTACTGAACGCTTCCTAACGCTAAGGCTATTCTACCCTTCTCCACTGATCCACTCCTTCCACGACTTGCTCCCTAAATATCTGTACCTACGCTACCGCCTCTGTTCTTTTCTATGGGATTTCTACTCTAATACCGTCCTCATTATTTTTCTCACCACTGTCGGTTTCCCTACATTAATTTTCACTCAACACTCTTCAATTCCACCTTCTAATTTTTGCGAATGCAGGCTTATTTTGCTCCACAAAATAATATCCAATTTCGGTCGACGTGTTATTAACAATAACACTACTTTTTAGATCGAAATGTTAACATATTAGACAATAAAAGTGTTTTTAATTATAATTATCCTTCTTTGGACGCTGCTTCGCACTACTTCTTCGCACGGATACGACGGAAAAAACCCGTCCAAGGGATGTAATAATCATCCTCTGTAAACTGCAGTGCAGTAATTTCACACACGGAAGCACTGACCATTTTCTTGCCTACGCGTTATTCATCTATGGATGCTGATGTAGAAACAGAAAAGTGCCTCTACAAATCCCTGTCTAAACTAAGAAATAAGCCTGTTGATGGATCAATAAATAGATGATTGCCCCTATTATAAGAGTAGAGATGAGTAGTAAATCCTCCTTCTGCGTCCTACTGCCCTCGCGAGAGCTCAATAAGTACGCCGAATTGTTCTTTCTAGAACTTTATATCATGGTCAACTGTTTTGCTTCACACAGTGAATGTCCAGTTGTTTCCTTAAGATTATTCCCTCGCTACGCTGGGGATATACCCCTATGTAATAATATGTAAATATGTTATCTCAAATACCGTGAATATCATTAAACAGGCGCCTATGTTCAGTAATATTTGGTATTAACGAATGTTTCGTAGCAGGCGACTTTTAGAATGTACGTTCGCGAACTGAGATTACAAAAGTACAGTTTCTACGGATCTTGAATGTCGTACTTCAAAAGTGTAGCTAGGCTAGCTAGAGAAAAAATAATTTTACTTCTACTAAGTCTACAAAATATTATACTTATGTAGTTGTAATACACTGTTCGAAAAGTGCATGTAATATCATGAACAAAATTAACCTTTACCGTACGTATGCGTTAACATACAGTCTCGTAACTTACACGCATGCAACGTGAACAGACCCACTTGTTCTAGATTTAACTGCTTGCAAAAAGAAAACAATCCAAATCCTTTTGTTATTTGCTTCAGAAAACACATAAATAGCTTTATTTACTATTATAAAATCTTGTAAGCGGGAAGATAAATAGTTTCACATTACAATAGCAGTCAGACAATATAAAGCAGACCGACAACGTTTCTGACTACTGGCTCGCCATCCTCTCAAGATCAACATTCTGTGATTAACCCCTACATTCTCCATTAGCGAATTAGACTTTTATCTGACAACACAAGTTACGTCTGATTTTTAGTCCAAGCTAAATAAAAACACTTCATCAGTATTTAGTACTTTCCGAATGAATAATGAAATTTAATCCGAATGACTCCTGTATTAATATACTGTACCATCATACGTGTATTCGAACATCCGCCCCATTCACCAGATATTTCTTTTCCCTTTCCTGATTTAATTGTCTGTATGCGATTGCGTTTACGTTTACATACTACCTACTACACAACCTGTAAAAGTATACGTTTACTATTCTGAAACTGTAAAGAACGTTATTATCACTCTATACACAATGTCTTGTGTACATAATGCTGACAATAAATAACGAATTCCACCAAAACTAATTCATCACTGTGCTCACAAATTGTAAGTCAACCAAATGATTTAAACACGCGTACATCACAATCACTATATTAGAATCATATATTCCAATACAATTAATTCCATAAAATCTTTTAACATATACTATATTAATAAAGGATTTGTGACACTTGCTCTGAATAACATTTGCACGGAGGCTGAATGTAGTGACATTTGCTCGGAGAAACAATGCTTCTAGGAAATTCATAATGAGTCCAGGAAGTGTACTGTAGTATGGTATTAAGCAGTTACATTTGCACATAAGCCAACGATGAGTTTTAAAAACTGTTACCTGGTGAACCTGACTGCATAAGCCCAACAATAAGTCCTTTATTTCATCTAACAGAATTAAAAAATAGAACGTCCATATTGACGACATTCAACTAATCATTTGAAAAAATCATTTGCAGTTCTTTAAGATAGCCTGATCAAATTCTCTGCGCCTAAGTCCCAGATATTTTTATATTGTTATTGACATTATTAATTTAATTAATTACAACTAAATATAATTAACTGTAATTATTATATCATATTATATTATAATTTCAATCACTTTCTGCTACAGTCCGTCTCTTGATGTATATAATACTATAATACTTATAACTAATTTACCTCAAGATATATTTTTTCCTTTAGGAACATGTAGAACATGTTTACATGTGTGTGTGTGTGTGTGTGTTTACATGTGTAGGATCATGTTTTAGATGGCGAAGGCTGAAGATGGGAGAACAGGATCTCCCGAAACATGTTCCTAAAGGAAAAAATATATCTTGAGGTAAATTAGTTATAAGTATTATAGTATATTATAATTATATAATTTGGTTAAATTATATGCATTATTTATTATAACTATTACACTTAACATTGAACACATCATTATTTGTTATTCTTCTTCTTATTATTATTATATTTATTTCCTGTATTATTTTTTTGTTATTAAGCGCATTACGTATGGGCGAGCGCGCTGAAAACACACACACAAACAAATTACAATTTTGAAGCTTCTCATATTGAAAGCTTCACACACAAGTGCTTTTCAGGTGTACCAGCCGGTTTTTTAAAACTCTGCTTCATTTCAGAAAGATTCCTATAAAGTACTACCAATCTATTTGAAAACTGGAAACTTGAAGAATCCTAACCAATATGCTTCTGTCGTCACACCATTTAATTCACAAGAAAGTGTTCTTTCCAAGTTGTGATACCGTTGTTGTTTACTGATGTACCTTTAACTTTCTCTTTCACTTTCCTTGCTGATCAGGGCTCTCCGAAAAGACACTGAGAACTACGGTCACACATTTGATATAATATCCCTCAACCTTAAAGACTAAAAAAGAGGAACCACTGCTGTGAAAAAATATTAATTCATTTCCAATGCTTTTCGAAAATCTGAAGGTTTGGGGAACTTCCAAACTTAGCTTTCAGTCACAAATTGCAGTAAAAAAAACCATCTCTGAAAAATTCATATGAATTGTAAATATTGTATAAAAGACTCATTGCATTGTATATCAAGCTATTAAAAAAACAAAAAAGAATTAAAAACAAAACGCAAAAAAGGTTTCCGGGATCTATAAAAGACCAACTTTCCATGGTGGTCTCTAGAAACGGTAGAAACTGTCTCTAGAAACTGTAGCTAAACATCTTCTTTAAAAATGTATAATAAAATAATAAATAATTAAAATAAAAATCTGGCACACATATTTCTCCACTATTTAGTCTTATAGCCTTCGCCTAAATAAAATGTAAACTATTTTAATTTAAACAAACAGAATTATTATCACTGTTGCACACCACTATAGAGACGATGAGCTGAGAAGCTTGAAAGCGCTAATCGGAATAATTTTTCTATAGTGGTGTGCAACAGAGATAATTCTGTTTGTGATTATAACCACTAACACAACTTTCTTAATTAAACTTATTATAATGTAAATTAATAATACAGGCCGTCATACTAACTAATCGCAGACGAAGAAGCACGCACGTAGAACAGAATTTATCATTATATGCACATTTGTCGAAAAATCAGAATCCCCCTTGTCCGGCCAGTAAGATTCGAACTTTGTCTATATATTAATTAAACAGGACTGGAAGAATGAAGTAGGCAAAGTACTTGTTTGTTTGGTATTCACCTGTGTCGTCTTGTGGTGAGTGCGTGTGCGTGTGTGTTCGTGCGCGCGCGTTTTATCAGCTCGTTGATAACACACGTAAAACATTCAGAGCAAATGTCACTCCGAGCAAACGTTCCAACCCCTCAATAAAATAATAGTCTGTGTTAGATAATTCTAATTCGGAATATACTGTACATACATATTTACATTATTTCTACAGATATGACGTTACACGTTTCAGAAATACAATTTCAGTCGGAAATGTGTGACAATACTCTCGGCGTGACTAAGCACATAAGGACGTGCGCTTTTTGTTTACACGTACATGCTTTACTTCACGGCATTTAAAACTCAATTAATATAACAAAACTTCGATGTACCATATTCAGAGACGCCTAACAGTTACGTAACAGATTTATAACATTAAAATAGTGTAACTGACACAATTACAATCTAACTGAAGAATTAGATTTCTAAGCATAGCAAAGGGAAGTGGTCCAAGATAAAGGTATTCGCCAGCTACAAGCACGCACGCACGCGCGCGCACACACAGAATTCGGTAATGTGACACTCGCTTCTTCTTATATTACAAATAAAAATATAAATTATTCCAGTATAGGTAGACGGAGAGCCGTCTTGACTAGGACGCCAACTGGTTAGTGAAGATGGAAATTACGTATTTGGGATAATTTCAAATGACGTTCGAATTGCGGACACCAAGCTTACGGAAAGATAAGCTTGTCGTAAAAAATACGATGATTTCGGTGCGAGCGGAAAGCGGGCACTGCATCCGACTGAAGGTTTTCAAGCATGGGTGCGTCGTGGATTTTTCAAGCTTAAGTGCCGCATGGTTTGTAACATTTAGGCAATTCTCTGTAATCGCCCCGAATATGTTAAGCGATTCACTCATACTCGTCAAAGCAATCGGCCTCATCACGGGAGAGAGAGAGAGAGAGAGAGAGAGAGAGAGAGAGAGAGAGAGAGAGAGAGGGGGGGGGCAAGGATACATAATACTTGTAGTTGTGTGTATTCCGTTGAAACTTTTTTACATAAAAAGGCAGATTAGTCTGAGATTAAATTTGAGAGTGTGTCAGCTACGAAATTAAATATATCAGAACCTCGCACAAAGTATGCTGTGCGGGCAAGCAAATATTTAACCCTGAACAAAGTTGATAATATACATTCCATGATGCGGTAAATGCAAAAACTACTTATGCATGTACAGAGGATTCATGAAGTTCTTTCTACATAACACGGTAGTCTTTCAAACACACTGCACTGTAACAGAAAGGATACTTACAGAAGATTGTAATGAGAAACTGATGGAGAGAAAAAGTTTAAAGAAAGAAGTTTTATACGCGTACGTTCATTTAACGACTTCAGTATTTTCCGTGTGAAAAATAGTAATGAAAAACTAGTTAACATAAATTTACATGCTCATATAGGCCTACTTGTACAAGACAAACAATGAAGTCATCGCGAGACGAAGAACGTGACTGTTGCGCGTTTGGTTTCTCTATCGCTTCGCGGAACGTAGTAGGCTAGGCTAAATGACTCGTTAACTTCGTTTATTACCACCAAAGAAATTCTCTGTTTTACCAGAAGCCGTTTCTTGAAATTGGTTTTGTTTAAATCAGCGTCGGCAGTGTTATTCGTGTTACATGGGCAAGGCTAGATATATTTTTAGCCGTGATGAATGTTATTTACAAGTTGGTTGACTGTACAGAAAGTTTACTGTGGTTTCTTTCCATTTAATGCCACCCGTTTTGTCACAACAAGATTGCAGACGTCAAACTAACTTACCGACAATCGACTATTTTACAGTGACACTTCACACATCAGTTATGGTCCCTTCCCCTTTCCCCTTCATCGTCTGTCGGGAGGAGACATGTAACTATTTCTTCCCCCTCTAGTTTCATTTCTTCAAAGTACTAAAAATAACGCAAGGATGCTCAGTTATCGGAACTGATGTACTGATTTTAAATCTTCTGTACAGTTGTGCCCAAAATGTTGTGAGGGAAACGAAATGGTATAAAAATAAAGCAACTCCTACGCATATGCATTCACAGACAGAAAATAAACTTGAACGCAAAAGCACATCGCGACTTTAGGTTAGTAAGTTAATGGCAAATATGTACGCTACTAGTAAATTACCGACTACGGAAGGTAATTAAAATATGGTTTTTGCATAGAAAGTACGATTTCTTATATTACACAACCGATCAGTTTCTCAATGGATCAAAAACAATGGTTTCTGTCTTCAGTTAAATGACAATTCCAGTTTCATTATGCTGGAAGTGACACTTTCGTCAGTGTTTTACCGAGCAGAATTCTCGTAGGCACAATTGGACACTCCTACCACGATTACTACCAGCCTGGGACTGTCTCGAATAACGTCCAGGAAGTATCTTTCTGTAATCCCGCTTAGACGTCATCGAGCTAAATAACTTTATTCAATAAAATAGTACGGAAAGTGAAATCGAGTGTTATGACTTTAAACATGTTGCAGTTCTCATATTCACTACTTAAATTTCTTATACTAGTAGCTTACTCATTTTATAAATTATTTGGAACAGTTATACTCAGGTAAGGAAAACTGCGTATCGTACTGCTTTTATCGACGTAAGTTTTTATTAAATATTTATTTCTTAATAAACATTAAACTAACTATTAAATATTAAACTTACTATTTCAAACTATTAAACAGTTTTTCATGAAGTATACATTTCATTCATTAACTTTTTTTTATTCATACCGCGATTTGTAACTGCGAACCCGATATGTTGTTATGCCGCGCCTTTACGATTAGGCATACAGTCTGCATGATGCTTGTGACTTATTGCTGAATGACGTATTTCAGAACATTCTACAACTGCTACTGCGCCTTCCGAGATGCTGCCCGATTATTCTCCGTGTATCTGGAAATCACTCATCAATGTCCAAGCTACACATTTGACCTTACCTACTAGCCTTACGTAAGATCTACACTGGGCAAACGCAGTTGAGTTTAGAGAGTTCTGCGAAACAGACTGCGCTCCGACAGCAGCGGTTCGAGTGCGAGCATTTCAGTGTAATCAGTGTTGTGATGTTTAAGAAATTTAATTCAGTCTTTAATCAGCCTCAAACAACGCTATTGATGTTTAAGAAAAGTGTTATTAAAATTAAAATCATTAAAATTTCTCTGTGTTGAACAGTTTATTCCTTTTTTTTAAGGCTGCGATTTTCACGTAATTCACAGTTATCCCGACATATCACTTTTAAAATTCACCCGCTCTGTTTCCAACATAAGAACTGACATGAAATTTTTTTTAAACAACACACAATTTGTAATCTAAACTAAAGGCCTTATACTATTATGACCCACGAAAAAATGTAATCAACATTAATAAAGAAAACGCAGGTGATAAAAACAAAATCCCCTTGTTCTTATTATGACTCATCCGGAAAATAAACACCTGACTAGGAGAGAAAAGATGATTCTGATTTCGTAACAGTAGAATTCAATAACGAAGGAGGCAAAATGATTTATAAAGCAAAGACAATAAGGATACGTATAGCGTTTAGCGTCTTATTGGAGCTTGGTGGCAGCAGAGTAAAAATTATCAATAACTGAGATACCGTGTCAGACCTCTTTGTGTAATATATATAACAAATGACACCAATAAGATACAACTATAAATTTCTTACTCCTTCCCCGCACTATTATTAACGCACGCCTTGAGGATAAATCGATATTTAATAAATATAGCAGTGGCAGCAAGAATTTATAAATTAAAATAACATGTACGGATTCTAGTCATGAGTATAATAACATCAAATAATCATGAATTCTGTCAAGCGCTAGTTTTATTTAAAATACTATAATTAGTAGTGCACAATGTAGTGTCAAACCTCATTATTAAATATACCAAATAAATGAAAATAATTTAGATTATTTTAGGAACACAAAACAAGCTTATCCATTACTTAAAATTTAAAGTATTTACTTAAAGGTTAATTATTCCTATGAAAAGCTGCTCAAATCCAGGAAACTAAGCAAACAACTAAAACAAACCAAAGCAAAATAAAACAATAGATGTCTTAATTCGACCAATAGTGACATATGGATGCGAGGCATGTATAAAAACTGATGCAGATGAACAGTAGCTTAGATTATATGGGCGTAAAATATTTGAGCTTAGACAAAGTAAAGATGAGTCATGGAGGATACAAATGAATTATAAACAGATCAATTAATGCACGATGCTGCTACACACTGTTCGGTTCTCAAGAGTAGAAGACTATAATGGCTGGATCACGTAAGACGAAAGGATGATAGTAGAACCACTAAAAGAACCCGGACTGGAAACCAATGAGCAGAAAATGACGGGAAGACTTGGGAAGAGAAGGAGAGATGACGCAGAGGATGATTTGAGATGTATGAATGTGAGAGGCTGGATAAGACTGTGTGGTGAGAGAACGGAATGGAAGAAAATCACTGATGAGGCTAAGATTCACGCAGGGTTGAGATGCCAGAAGAAGAAGAACTAGGGCTACAATTTTTATACCAAACTATACAAAGATTTATACATTAAAAATATGAAAATATAAACGTTGAAAATGTGCGTTACAATTCTTTAAGTAGAGTCGTTAAAATAGGCTGATTAGGATATAAGCATAAGTCCATAAAAGTGGGCCTTGAGAGTCTTTTCTGTTCTTCTTGATGCCTCCCCTTTTTCAGCTACCGGCCAGCACAGGCATTCGTCTTCCCACCCTCCACACAAACTCTCTTTCCATTGGCTGAAGGGGGCTTGTGCCCCAAAACAGCCAGAGACTCATCCAATTAAGACAAGTCCAACAGCACACAAAAAATTGAGACTCGCTTTTTCTAATACAGTGAAAGGCTTCTGTTAAACGTTGTGGTCAGGCCGTTACCTAACGCACTGCCTTTTGGGTTTCTGACCCTGTATACGTCGTGACACTTTGAGATTTTTGGTCGAATCTTAAAGATTATCACAAGCCAGACACTACACGACTTATCACAGAACAAAAGCTGCAAAAGCCGACGACCAGACTGAATCATCACCTCATAGGTAATATCGGTTGGAGAATTTCTATCCCGTCTCTAGCTAGCCTATTTGTCACGTTGGGTAATTTACAACCAATGTTGTCGAAATAAGTCAGTCAGGAATCTAAATTATGTAGTTTTACGCATTTACATTAAAATACAAGTTGCCTGAAAGAGTAAGTCAAAACGTGTAGAAACTTTGAAATATTTGAGTTTTATATTATTTCAGCAAACTATGTGATTTTATAGAGTAATACTCAAAATACGAATTTTTCTGTGAAAATATGTATTTACATAAAACATCTAGTCCTATTAATCACAAATATTAAATATAAAATGACAACACAGAACTAGCAATTCCATACGAATAATGGGTTTTCCCGATACTTTATTGGGGGTCTGCGGCGGCGGACAGTAAATTTACGCTGTAACATGTACACTTCACTACAACACTACGTCTTGTACACGGTAAGCATTCACGAGAAGTAACAGCCCTATATCCCACTAACTACTAGCCAACTACAAACTTTACTTTGTTCTGATACTGTTACAGATACGAATGATACACGTTCACTCCTCGATGAGTATCAGAGACGCATTCGAAAAACAGCATTGTTATTACTTTATCATATGAACACGTGTAACGTCTCGCGTATAATATACTGTACAGCGACAGCAATTAATTGTAATTAAGCTATCGCGTTCGAAAAGAGTACACACAAGCAGAGGTTTTCTTCGCTTTTACTATCACTGATTAATTGACATTCCTTTATGTTTACTTCGGCTTTATAGACAACGAACAATTTATAACGTTTCTGTTTAGCTAAACGGCTCTCCTCTCCTGTACTACTGAAAAGATCATATACGAGAACGTGACGACAAACACGGCGTGCGAACAATTTTGCATCAGCTTCTCAATACGTGTAGACTTTCAGCTGTAATTAGGTACGACATAATTTTGCGACGAACGTAATTGTTGTGTCTGTTGACCGCTCGCCAAAACAAACAGTGCAACGCACCTGGCACAGTAAAAAGTTGTAAACAAAACACAACTGCACGTTGGCCGTACAACACTGTGTGCTATTTCTGATACGTGCATACTTCAGAAAATGTTTAATATTTTTTAAGTTACGAAACTAATAAAATGCAATAAAAGCTCACAGGAAAAGAAAGCATATTAATTTTAAGCGTACTAAGTTCAAGCTGATATTTTAACGACAAATTATAAAAAGAAAGAAAATTATTTTTACTTTTGTCCCTTTTTATCTAAGATTCAAGAACAGTTCCCCCCTTGAAGCACTTTATAATTTCGACAAAACTCTTACTACAATGCTGGGTATTGTAAATGAATGACAAACGTCTCTGTATGAAATTGAATAAAAAAAAAAAACAACATAACGAAAAAATGAAAAATGTCTCTCAATTTCCTTCTTATTTCACGAGAAAAAATAAAAAAAATTTTCTTCTTCTTGCGAGTTTAATTAACTGTAGACGACACGACACTGGAACTGAAGGGGCGGGGATGGTCTGTAAAAGGCGGATAACATATACAGAGTAATGGAACTGGACTAATGTATTTATAATAAGCCCAGCCCAACTAAACATCAATAACACTGTACTTTATCTTTGTCAACGCTAAATTTTTTAGTTTACTTGATTTTAGCCGCTGTTTATGTTAAATGATTTTTTTAAAAGATTTTATGTTTTATAAAATGACTAAATGCTTTTACTGATTATGAGACGATGAAATTAGTTTCTAAATTCCAGGCGAAAATGTGGTGCGTTTGTTGATTCTGTGCCACATAGGAACACGTAAGCACTAATTACTCAATGTTTCATTTATTTTTAATTCATCTTTTCTTTAAAAGTAACTGTTGAAATGTTGAGTTTCATACCGTGTTTATAAGTTATATATTATATTATCCAATGATAAATTACTTCTACATGTAATTTTTCACTTTGTGTGTGTGTGTGTGTGTGTGTACACAACACGCATACATACATACACATATACCTGACGTTTCACAGATTTAATCTGCATTTTCAAAGGTTTCAATACATATTATCCTCAACTGTAATCTGTTGGTTAATTTATTTTACTGCTGTTTAAAGTTTGTCAGGTCGGTGTAACTTTAACATTTTTGTTTCGTACTGACTAGTACGATATGTCAGTATATATAAAATTACTAGCAAAATACCCGTGCTTCGCTACGGAGTTTCACGTTGTACGTAATTGTACAATTATTGCTCGCTTAATAGTATAGCATTAGATAGATTGTACAAATTCTCAACTCTTAGTTTGTTTATTTACATTCATAGCAACAGCTATTTATTATTTATTTCGAGAAAATCGTTAGAGCCATTTCCGAGAAAAAAAAGGACATACATTTATTAATTAATTGAACTTCGAAATTTTCTCGACTGTAAGAACCTGCAAACAACGAAGTTTTTCAACTTAAAACAATGATTAAAAACTGAGAACTAAATGTATTCGGGGTTTCCAATAAACTGAGATGTCAACCACTTCATTTACAAAGTATGCAATTCCAGAGATAAATTTCATTATTTGGTTTTTGCCCCTTACGAGTGAAAGTTTTTAAAACCGTTTCTTAGTGAGCACCTATGATGAAGCTACGTTCAAAGTTTCATTGATATCCATTCAGTGGTTTCAGAGATATCGTGATCAGTGAGTCAGTCAGTGGTATCTGGCTTATATAGATATCTATATCTAGCCGATTTACCCAGCGTTGCTCGGGTTCATAATTTATTCATAGACTCATAGGCACCTATTCTTGTTCTAACGTTATATTACTTGCATATTGTATAATCTTCCTTATATTGTTACGTTCGCATTCTCACTGGAGGAATACTCTGTAGCGCACCTGTTTAAGAACATGTCATAAACTGTATTCTTATATCTGGAGAAGAATTCTGTTGCGCGTGATGCTCCTGCTCGATTTCTAACTCTGGGAGAGGGCGAACAGCTAAATTAGTTTTCAATAAAATGTCTACAGTACTTGCACGCGCTGCGTATTTACTGTCTTTTATAATTCATTGTGTTAATGTTGAAATAAGGCATTTGTTAAATTAGTGTCTCCTAAACTTATTCTAACAATACAATACCTCTATAGATTTCAGCTTATCAATTTTTAAATTCAAACTGAAGCAAGTGCATTTATATTGTCTGAACACTATGATCTGAATACATTTGCTATCAAAACTTTGTTTTTTATACTCGCTTATAACTTACTTCGATCTTAACTTATCCACTTTTAAATTCAAACTGAAACAACTCTGAATTCACACACTATTAAGAAGTTTCTTAAGATGCATACACCACCTTTGATATCATAACCTATATCTTTATTTATAAGAACCGTGGACTCTGGCCCCGCCGTCTTTCGCGGGATCCGACCTAAGACTCCCCGGGTTCCGTGGATGACCTCCGGGGAAGGCCCGTCGGACGACTCCCGCGCTATTTCCTACGCGGGAGACTTCCACCGATGCTATGGTAACCAGAATCTATTCTATTGGGTTGCCATAGTAACCAGATCTAATAGTTTCTAAGACCCAAAGGACCCCCCAAAGGATCGTATCGAAAAAACACTTGTCCTATGTTGGTTCTCCCGTTGCGTAAAATATTTGTGCCAAGTTTGGTTGAAATCGGTCCAGTGGTTTAGGAGAAGATGTGGAAGACCCCAAAGGACCCCCCCGAAGGATCGTATCGAAAAAACACCTACCCTATGTTGGTTCTCCCGTTGAGTAAAATATTTGTGCCAAGTTTGGTTGAAATCGGTCCAGTGGTTTAGGAGGAGATGTGGAAGACCCCAAAGGACCCCATCGAAGAAAACACCTATCCTATGTTGGTTCTCCCGTTGCGTAAAATATTTGTGCCAAGTTTGGCTGAAATCGGTCCAGTGGTTTAGGAGGAGATGTGGAAGACCCCAAATAACCCCCCAAAGGACCCCATCGGAAAAAGCACCTGACCTATGTTGGTTCTCCCGTCGCGTAAAATATTTGTGCCAAGTTTGGTTGAAATCGGTCCAGTGGTTTAGGAGGAGATGTGGAACATACATACATAGATACAATGGGGGGGGGGTTGCCCCTTAGGAGTGAAAGTTTTTAAAACCGTTTCTTAGTGAGCACCTAAGACCTATGATGAAGCTATGTTCAAAGTTTCATTGATATCCATTCAGTAATTTTTGCTCTACGTTGATTCTATGTCAGTCAGTCAGGAAAACTTTCCCCCCCTTTTTTCCCCTTTAAAGGTCGAATTTCCAAAAATCCCTTCTTAGCGGATACCTACATCACATAAGGAACCTACATGCCAAATTTCAAGTTTCTAGGTGTTATAGTTTCGGAGATTTCGTGATGAATCAGTTAGTCAGTGGTATTTCTCTTTTATATATATAGATTTACGCATTCAGTCACCTGACTAAATCACAGATTTCACTTATTGGAACGTTGTCACAAAAATTCCTATTCTCGTAAAAATGTCTTATATAAAAGTTAACTTAATGTTTTGTTTACGTACGAGACCGACCGTCCCGGAAACCCGGGAATCGTCTCGGACTGTAAATCTTGTCACGGCGTCCCCGAATGAACAACCGAGACGATGATCTGCTCTGAATTTGAACTGTTATAAACTACGAGTTTCGTAGGCGTAGAGCTGCGAAAAACTTTACGGGGGTGGGAAAATACAAAAAGTTGAGTGATAGATAACAGTGTTTCACACACGCGCGCGCGCGCGCACACACACAAGTATATCGTTATATTTACAATGTGCAATTATACTAATTTATGCAAATCCAATTAATCAATTATCCAATTAGATTAAATGTGTCAAAATTGCTTTATTTACGTGAATATATTAATTACTCTGATATAATTAACTGTATTCATTAACGATTAGCATAATCACTGAGACCCTTTAGTGTTTTTAAATGATATTAGAAAATTTATTACAAATAATTTAATTAACGTTAATGTTTCGTTACTGAGGTAGTGACAATAATGAACGCATGAATACTTAACAAATAAATACTTATTTATTAAACATCATTCAAATAAACTTTTGAGACATAAATATAAATTATGACCTGTAAATACAGTTAAGAAAACATACACGAATATAAATCACAATATATATATATATCCGTTTCGTTGCTTGCTGTAAAACATAACATACAATACAATAGACATACATAAACATAGACATCAAATATTATTTATCCTACACTAATGCGTTCATTTTGCCTCAAGATGAATAGCTTTTTATGTTTCATATTATCATAGTAATTGATCTAAATTCTCAAAGTGTGGTTTCTTTGAAAAAAGACAGAGCAGTAGTTTTTATTATAATATTAATAACATGAGGATTTTACTTGAGATAGTGAATATCCATAATTCCATCGGTGAGAATCCCTGTTCACTGATGATCCATGTAAGTAGAAGTTCCGTAGATTTTGTGTTGTCATCACTTTGCACTCGCGGGTAAGATTCACTCCCGTTGGTGTTGTTGTTAATAATGAAAGTTTATAGAGTCTTGTGTTGCATACGTGTATTCATTATTAGTAGTTGTATACAGATAATTGTCTGTCGTTGAACTGCTTCGTGTTTTATATATGTTTAATTTAGTTGTATCATGACTGTGTGCGATATTAAGTACGAGTGTTATGATCGCTAAGTCACTTATTGTTTCTGAGTTCACACGACTGAGATAGTGATACCTAAATCATAGTGTGTTCCAATATCGACCACTGTGTTCGTAATTGTCGCGCCAAAGTTCTAATATCGAGTCGTTCGTTCACTTATTAATGTTTAATTTGCATGTCGGAATGCTCTTAAAGTTTAAAGTATCAAATTCAGATTCTAGCGATACTTATATCACTTCACACTTCGCGTTACTGCGGTAGACGTCTGTAACTTAGTGAAACACGATTAACTGATTGAAAAACTGCATGACTGTCTGAGAACTATTGAGTAACCAAGAAAACTGCGTAACTGACTAATACCGCGAGACTGAGAGACTGCTAGACTGAGAAATTACTGAGGGCTCGCGTACCTTGTAAACAGTTTTTATTAAACGTCTTCTACCAGAATGCAACTTTCTGTCGAACACGCCTCTGGTCATCCTCGATAGGTCTAATATTTCCTTCCACTCTGGACATCTGTGTTTCTCGGCACCCTGATTCGCTGTTCTGGTTGTCACCATGACGACAATCCTCTCCACCTGCTTCTTTGGAAGATGCTAGACTCTGGTTGGTTATCGAACCTCCCCTAAAGTACACGGCGAAAGGGCTTCGCACTGCTTCTTAGAATGTAGAGTAATTGCTCGCCTGTCCGTCAAACCTTTGTTCTTGTGACTCTCCCAAGGTCTGCTGTTGATCCTTTACTAACAATACGTAGCGCCTCGTTCATTGTTTGACTTCCCTTCGTCTTTTTTCTGTCAATTAACAACTTCTTGCTCGTCGTCACCCCAAGATGCCTCCACGGTCTGTCGTCATAAATATCGGTTGTCATCCTAACGTTGCCTCATGCTGTGTGACACCCTTGACTGTATTCTTTTGGTGTACGTTGTTTTGTTTTCATACTGGGTAAAACCTTTCTAATCCTTTGTGAGTGAGTATCCTTTTCGTAAAGGCTCGCACGCTCCAATTTAACCCTACAGCATGTGCTCGCTTCAATTTCTACGTATCCGTGCCACTAGACTCTGCTTTTGTTCAGTTTGTTGTGGTGTTGTAAATCTGAGCTGAGCTTGGTCTGTCACAGTCGATCCTATTTCCCTTTTGTTGTGTTATGTTAGGCGTTCTCTCATTGTCTTGTAGCTGGCGTCGGGTTGACGTGTTGTTAAATTGTTCTTATTTATTGCTCTGGCTTGGGTTGGTGACTTGACCCTGTGCAAACGTACTTCTCGATCATAAAATTATGAAATTAAAAATTTTTTGATCGCTATACATTTGTAGGGTGAAGAAGGTAAGATTTTTTCAATAATATTCATGTAAAAATATTTACGTAACCAATCATAATTGTGGTTTTGAAAAATCGGCACTAATGATTTGACACAGGCATTACAAAAAAAGTTCATATTTCACAAGAAATTTTTATTATAATTATTAATAAATGAATTTTTGTACAGGTATATAAACTCATTTCTAAATTTATAAACAATTTCTTCCAGTGAAATTATAATCAAAACAAGAATGTAAAGATCTTCATTTGTATAAAACAAAAGCTGACCTACGAATTTCATTACTCCCGTAAATGTGTTGACAAAATACAATGTGTTGCCTGAACGTCCCTACTAAATTTTCATACATTATTAAAATATCTGTTACATATCTTCTAATATAAACTACAGTTAGTGTTATATGAACACTAAGTAGTCCAGTGTAATCATAAAAGACTTTCAACATCAGAATGGTTCTGCCGCTCAACTCATCTCTTGGAGGGGCCTCGGCCCCTGCTCCCCCGTACACTACGCCCATGAGTTTTGTTTATCATGACGAGGACTGTACTGTAATATGAAAGAACGGAAGTGGGTAGATTGTCTTGTTAACTGTAACGGTAACATTGTACTCTGAACTTCTAAAACTGTGTAACTGTCTATGCGCAATACCGTCTCACAATGTCAACATAAGAAGTATATTCTCATGCATGAAAATTTAATAGTCTGGGTACAAAAGCAGGAGAAAGAAGTTAATACGTAGGAATCTCCAAATTCTCTACAGTTTTTAAATGGACTGTAAACGAATAAAAAAAGTACGGCAGCGGTTAAATCAGTAAGTCATTTTACAGAATTACTGTGCATTTTGAACAGCATAAAACAGAACTTTCTCTGTCATCGAGTGTATTTACAGTTAGCCCTGGTATGATGAGGGAACACATGAAACACTACGATAAGTGTGGGACGTTTCGCTTTGTACAGTTTTTACTTCAAGTACTGCAGAAGCATTTATAACTCACGATTGTGGAAGAAGATTAAACTATTTCGAAACAAGATTAAACTACTCGTTTACGTTTCGAAAACGTACAGAAGTATGAACCTAACGGATTAAAAATAATGTGGTTATATTACAGTGCCGAGCGAGGAATTTGAGGGGTTGATGTTGGGTAATAATAACTTAATTAGAAAAGCATTTTGTTAGGAAGTATAGTGAAAACGGGGAAATGTCAAACTGTGAATGATAAACAGAGAAAGAGCCCAGAGTCCAGTACAAGCACTCACTAACAAGATGTAAAATCACTACTAATTTTTTGTAGTTATCAATCCATGTGTGTGTGTGTGTGTGTGTGGCGGGGGGGGGACAGCATGCTATTGTAAACGTGTAAACTGTTTTACACTTGATCCTAGTACGTTAAATTAATTTTTTGATATTTAACTGTAATTTGAAATACTATTAATAAACTGCACTAGAAAACACATTATTTTATCAATGTTCTTATACACAGAACGTTCTTATTACACGTTTCCATTGTATTTTTGCAGCGGTTTTGAACAACTCATTGAAGAAATAGTTGTTTTAATTTCCAGAAAAACATTAGTGATTAATAAAGGGGCTTTCATAAATATTCAATTCCTTACTCTACCAATTACTAATGTATGTTACTTATTTCAATGTCACAGCTAACATTTGAACTGGTTGAATCATGCACGTCTACATGCAGTAACCATATCAAATAATTCTTTATCGATTGTTTTCTGTTTACTACAACCGCCACTGAACAAAACTGAGAACACAATGTGACTGAACCCAACTGAATGGCAAAAAAAGCCTGTAGTGGAAAGCGTCTCGTCCGTACGGTTTTCTTCCATACGGACGAAACCGTTGTGTGTGAAAGTACACTAAGGGTCAGAGACCACCGGGGTACCGCATGATTAAATATCCAGCAAGAGTCATGACGCAAGAATTTAAGAACATATTTATTTCCAAAAACACGTTGACATTTGCAGTACAATACGCTTGCAGAATGTACACGTATACCTTACACATGGATTTTAATGTAATTTATACGAACGACGTATAAAAATGACGCCAACAAACACAAACTTACCAACGCATTTGATTTAGCCGTTTCAGGCGACTTGGAAAGTAGGATAACCTCGTACAGCAAACAAAATTATTGGTGCCTTACAGTGTACAAATACAAGTGTCACTATCTACAGCATGGTTTCTAGCTGTTATTGAGTAACACGTTTCCTGCGACATTACAGGATTACCGTACAGATTGACCACCGACCGCGGTAAACACGCGCTAAGGAATGTTGATCCAAGAGGTGGGACAACGTGTGTGGGGACAGTCACTCCTCAGTCTATAGAAATGTAAATATACGAGTAGAATTTAAGTCAATAAAATCGTATTCACTTTATTGGTCAAGAAAAATTAACTTATTAAAATCAATATGCGTTGTGCTAATTTATTGAGATAAGTTTAAGACTTCGTTGTATTATGTTAAAGTACTTTTCGCCTGTCAAAGTACCAAACAGTAGGCCTACACTCTGAACTTGTACAAGTATGTTACCTATTCATTCGTGATATCATCTCACAACGCCAACATAGTAAAAATGTTCTCTTATATGATAACTACTTAATGGTATGACGACAAAAGCAGATTAGAAGTTAACTCTCTGGCTGGGAATCTTCGAATTTTCTACACTTCTCTCATGTACTGTGTAGACTTTATGTTTCTGAAAAGAAGTACTATTTTCAAAAACACATACACACATCATGATGTGTAAACAAATCATATATGTGTGTGTTTTGTTTACCGTAACTTCCGTATTCACATCTCAATTAGTGAAAATCCGATGTCACCACCTTACGCTAAAATACTACCGTGTTTCAGCGTTCTGACGCCAGACTGTTGTTTACAATAAAAATCTTAAACGTTTGACTAATTTGAAATAGCTTAAATACTTGCTCTTTTTTTTTTAAACATCTTTTCATATTTAACAGCGTAATCTAATAATTAAGATTAGAAAATAGCTATAATGGATATTGCAGCGACTTTATGCGTTTATTTTTACAGCGTTCAGAGCTGGACCTCAGATAATATCAGTTCCCCAGTGGCAGGTAATTACCAAATTTTCGGATGTTTTTGTAGTCGGTGAATTTTACAGGTTAAATTTTCAAATACTTTAAAGGTAAATATCCAGTGAGGACTAAGATAGTTATAAACAACAGCAGTTTTGAACAAGTGAGCCGTTTCAAATATCCCGGCTGTGCGGTAAGTTATGAACCTGAATGTGATATAAGAGAGAAGATAAATAAATTTAGGAATATTTGTGGTACGACTCATAGAAATCTTAGAAACAAGACACAGCACAAGGATTAAATTTTATAAGACAATTGCAATAACCACACTGATTTATTCGAGCGAGGCGTGGGTCATGACAAAAAAAGGAAAGCGGCAAGATTCAAAGATATGAAATGCAGTTTCTTCGAATTACTTCAAATTATACATTGCAAGATAGAATAAGGAATGAAGATACCAGAGCAGAACACGAAGTACAGGACATAAATGAAATTATTTCAATTTACAGAAGACAATGGTGGGATCATCTGCAGAGGATCGATTGCCGAAATCGGCACTGAACTATAAAGCCATTGATAGAAGAGAGGTGGGTCGTCCAAGGATGAGATGGGTGCCGGAACAGGTTTGTATAACCTGATCCTTAAGAGGAGAAGAAGAAGAAGAATTATCAAATGATTTACATAATGTTTCTAGAAAATTCTATATTTCGACTTACTTATTTTTAGTTTCATATGAACACATTCATTATTATACTGCCTAACATTTATTAAAAAAGTTACGACTTACTCACGTGCAGTTTTACTTACAGTCTTCCTAGAGTGTCTTAATCACGCTGTGTAATGTTCATGGAAAATACAGCTCAAGATGATAGTTCACTGAGGCTGCAAATTCTGCAAGACCATAAGAATTATTAAACGCTCGTGGCGATTTCATAACAGTCTCCGAGTGTTGCCTACCCGTTCCTCTTTCCGGTTCTACATAATGCTTGTTAAAATATACTGATATTATCGCTGTCGTAGGTGTCGCTAACATCTTACAATTAATTCCCGTTGTGATTCAGCCAGGTTGCATTGCGTAGGAGAACGCTGACTACTTTCAAGTAAAGAATTTATCAGAGTATTAATAGATTTGTAGAGAAACGCTGTACATAGAACAGTCATACGGATAAATTCTTAATGCACAGACTGTAGTAATGTAATTACGTTATAATATGTAACATGAATTCCCGTGTGCCTGATGAGTTGGGCAGCAGCATGCATATCCCAGGCCGTTACACGCGTGACCGCTGCCCATTCAACATTACGTAGCTACCGCTTTTATATGCATTCAGCAACTATTTCCTCAGAGAAACATATGCCAGAATGCTTTTCAATCAGCATAAATTAAACAACTGCCCGTAATACACTAATGGTAGACGTATTCAGAAAAGAATTACATAAGAAATGTTAATTTCACTCAAATTAATTACAAATTATTCTATTTTACATAAAATTAAAAAATACAAAATGAAATTTATATACAATGAAAGAAATTTACCGAATCCGAGCATTTTTATGTGCAAATTCGTAAATTTAGCATAGATTTCTTCCAACTTAGTTCCAACTAAATTTCTTCCAAATTTAGTTCTTCCAACTAAGAACACCAAACATTTCAAAAGACGATGTTAGGACGGTCACGTTCTACGCCGGTGTAAAAGTAATTCAATGGAGAAAATCCAAGGAACCTTTATCAGCGAATCTTTACAAGATCCACGTATCAAGTCTGTTTTTAATAAATTATAGATAAATAAATCACCTTATATCCGTCGTGTGACTTCGTTACATCGATTAAAATGACGCGTTTCGGAACATCTGCTCCATCATCAGATTAAATCGCTCTATTGAGGTCGTTAATAGTTAAAATCACATGTTACACATAATTGTCCACTATGTAATTCACTCGCTATCTAAATGGTGCGCACCACGACGAAGCCGATCGGACACTCTCGTGGTGCGCACCATTTAGATAGCGAGTGAATTACATAGTGGACAATTATGTGTAACATGTGATTTTAACTATTAACGACCTCAATAGAGCGATTTAATCTGATGATGGAGCAGATGTTCCGAAACGCGTCATTTTAATCGACGTAACGAAGTCACACGACGGATATAAGGTGATTTATTTATCTATAATTTACTATTCATACGTGACTTGGATACCAAGAACTAATATGCATTTTAAACTGTTTCTAATAATCTCGCGGTTAAGCCACTACTCTGAAATCCACCAAGAGTATGTAAAAAACAGAAATACGCAGTCCAGGACAGGGATTTTATTTTATCTACAAATATTATAATATAACTCGATCTATATAGGATAATGATATTACAAATTAAATGTTCCTATTCAATATAGGCTACTACGCTTTTGCGAAGTTCCTTCCAAAGTTAAATTTACACAGAGCTAACATCGTTTACGTCTAAGAATAATACCGTTAACACCACAAACAATATCACTTTAAAAAATTAAGTAATTAGGCTAATCAGTATTGTTTTCTATTTTGCAGTACGACAATGCAAAATATTTTTTAAAGGTAGTATATTATATTAGGTACTGCCGGAATTAATACTCACCTTTCAATAAACTGATATAATGAATTAATTATTATTGGAATTGTTGGTATCACAAATATGGAAGGGCGCAGCGGTATTCAGTGCTCAATTATACGCAGACTTGTGTACGCGCGCGTTTGCGTGTGAGATGAACAGAGCGATGCCCATTTGGCCGGACGGACGCAGGCAGGCAATAATTATTAACCGTGAACACTGCTGCACTGATCAGTGGCAGCTCTCAAATACACCTGCACCTTGCTTCTACACCTCCCGAGACCAATAACATCATATAAAAGCTCTATATGCCTGTCTAGGCCTATATCTGATCATACATAATCAATTCATCATATTCACCGAGCCCGATAAGAATTATCCTTTCCATTTTCTGTGGAAGTTCATCTTTTAGTTTGTAATGAAATATATTTACACTTTTCTAGATAAAATTATACTACCCGTACAATGTATAATAACTGAATGTACAGCCTTAATACGAACCATTAACAACGATACAGACATATTTTCTAATGCTTCAAGTAGGCCTACTTTGAAGTTCGTTAACTAGAAGATTGACTAATACAATGCAGTTCCTATATAAGGAACTAATTGACAAAATATGGGGCACATAATCCCTGAATCACAACCACCTGGCTTTCCGTTACTCGTCTTAATGATTTTGTTAGTGTACTCACAATTTACAGAATTACTTACAAATCTGTAACCGTATTATACTACTAAAAGAATATTTTTGGCGGCGTAATTCTGAGATTTGTACATGTTTATGCTTCTATCCGTACTATCATAAAAATGTCTGACAAAAACAAACCAGTTTTTCGGATTTTCAATATAAACAAAGTTGCGCATTAACAGATCTTTCTGGTGAAAGCTAAACTAAGCATAAAAGAAACCGATGAAAATGAAGTTGTAGACTTTGCTGCTTCAATTTAAAAAACAATTTGAATTCAAAGAAAGTGAGTATGAAAGATGCTGAGGAAAAGTATGGAGCAATTCTGGAAAAGCAACAGATTCGGAATTTTCGCTTGCTGATTCAACTAAGCCACTTTTTTGCCTTGATTCCGATGGGCCAGGGAAATGACCGACAATCATTATTCCATATTCAGTTTAATTTTTGAGAAAATTTCCCTCCACAAACTAAAACTTTACGAGATAAATGAACAAGAAATTTTCAGTAAGTTGTTATGTACTTTTTAAACAGTAGTGAAAAGATTCATCATCTATGGTCGCTGTATTCGACTTTACTGGATAGTGTATTTTGTGATTTTTACTACGTTTTTACCGCTGTTGGTGAAACTGTCAAACGTTTCTTTATGCCACTACAGCAGGCAGTGTAAGAAACATTCCAATAACAGTGGTTAAATTTGAAGATCCACTCAATACGCAATTGCACTCTTCACTGAAATTACATGAAGTCGATGTTGTTTTTACGTCTTAAAATAAACAATCGCCATTAATGCCACTATCGAGGACTTTGTTGGTTATGGCTATGATCTTAGTTCGTTGTAATCCTCAAATTTAGTTATACGCTAAATAATCATAAAAATAATAATGTGATATTGAAATACGTAACATCTTTCAACTACTGAAATAATAGCGGCACCCAAAATTTTAAAGGAAACATTTACTTTAAAAGAACATTCCAACAGCAGACGTTATAAGTTCATCTGCACCCTACTCAAAATGACGCTTCACTCAGCTAACCCATTCAACTATTTTTGACCTACAAAATACTTCGTCAATACCAGCTATACGCTTTCTGGCTTCTGTATAAAATTTTCATCCCGTCTTACTCGAACGAAAACTTCTTATTCTTTAAATTACCTACCGTCTCCATTGAAGCTGCTATTAACAGTTTTGCAACATTTTACGTGAGACATGTTACGTGCCATAATTACTGTGAAACTCTATTACTTGACATTATTATTGCGTGTGGCCAAATATAACTTGAATTATTGTACGAGTTAATCTTGTTGAATAACTTGTTGATTGCAAACCGTTAATTGTAATTAATTAAAGCTGGTGATTAAGAGACTTTATTGGTGTCTGTATTTTGTTTTCCACTGTAACATACGACGATCAGCGAGACCGTCGTATAACACTACGTTCAAAAGTCAAAATCCTTGAATACAGTTTTGAAGGAATACAATTACTGCCAACACGTTATTTTCAATTTCATATATGCCACGATTAATTACAAACCGCTTTTAAGGATTGGATTCGTAAGAGCTAGCAATTTTAACGGACTTGATTATACACGTCTACTAAAGACTCTGAAGCGTGTACTTTAGGCGTATATACTCTTAAATTCCTCATAAGAGTTTGATTTAAGCTCTGTATCAAAGACGATTAATTAACCTCTTAAACAAACCTAACTGAAGTCTGCCGGTATTCTAAATATTGTGTTCTAATATGATAGCATTATAACACGTAAAGCAACGTCTCTGAGTCTACTTTTTGCTTTGTCTGCGCCGCACGCCACTTAAAATTGTATAAACTCGTAAAATGCCACTTGCAAACTTGAAAAGCCTGTCTGACATCACAGACAAGGCCCTGAAGAGATCTTCCTAAAACTGCGAATTATCTTTCTCAACTGCGATCTGACCTGCGTTGGAGTATTAAAGACCACTACTTTCCACGGCGCTTATAATCGGATACGTTACTCTTGTGGTTTCGCGCTTCCCTCTTCTTGCCTGCGCCATCCGTAAGAAACAGTTTATTACTTAATTATTTACGTAATTCCATTTCATACTGCTCTTTGATAAAGGCGGTTCTATTACATAACATATGAAACTATATATACAGGCGGTTCCAAAGAATAGAGAAATTTTGAAAAGTATGTTGGTAAGCTCTTCCGCGATTGGTAGCGCTGAGTAACTTATGAAACCAAACAGACACCATCTTGACATTTATTTATGATGGAGAATTGGAGTAGTGTGGAATGTGATTTTCCCATCAAGATATAAAAAAAAATACAGTGTGGAGGCGGCGCGCACAGAATTTCGCGCCGTCCTTTTTAATTTAAGACGTGAGAATCATGTTCCGACAGCACATGCAATTAATAGACGGGTTCGGCGCTGAAAAGCAAGCTTTAGGCAGGATGCGGATCATTCGTATGCCACATAATATCGAAACTGTTCAAGCTGCTCTTTTGAGAATCCCACCGCGTTCAATCTGTCATCGGAATCATCATTCGACTGTTTATAGAATATTGTCACATGAGTTACCTTACCATCTGTACAAGTTGCAGTTCATACAGAAACGTATACCTAATGCGACGACAGTTCTGTGAACAAATGCTCGAAAAGATAAAATGAAGATGATCAATTCACGGATGTCGGACGAAGCCCACTGAATAACTTCCTGAATGGTTATGTGAATAACAAAAAATTCCGTTATTGGGCCTGAGTTACATCAGCGTCTATGACAGTGTAAAGGTTACCTTGTGGTGTTCTTTATCATCGTGAGGCTTAAGAGCCTTTTACGACGAGAATGGCCTTGTGAAAATTTTGACGGTGGCTCGGTACGTCAAAATGCTGGAAACCTTTGATGCGGAAAGAGATGATTGCAAATGATTCGTTTCAACAAGACAGATCAACCTCACACTGCACGAGTATCAATGGCAGCTGTACGCCAACTGTTTGGCGACCGTATAATTTTGAGAAATGGTAACACTGCATGGCCTCCAAGATCACCCGACCTGACAGCGTGTGATTTATTCTTGTGGATTACCTTACGCGCAAAGTGTACTGCAGTCGACCTGCTACGACGAAAACTCTGACACCCAACATATGTGAGGAAATCTCCAACGCTCCTGTCGCTACACTGCGCCGAACAATGCTAAGTGTTAAGTTGTTAAGTCAGAGGGTACGGGTATCACTACGCAGATATGGAGCTCACCTGGAAGATGTCATCTTCAAAAAATAAATAAGGATTATTTTTTCTTAAACGGAATATTTCGTGCTACTGCATTATATGAATAAATTTATTGTCAAAATATTATCTTATTAAAAATATTTATTTTCAAAAATTTCAGGTTTATCTGAGGCATCCTGTATATTTTTAATAATGTATGAAAGAATCTCTTAACGACTTATTTAGAAATAACCTGCAATCGCTGATCGTTTCGAACTAGTTCAGCTAGCTTGTAATGTGATATCGCCTATACATTACTGGATACGACTTGAACTCGTGATGCACCGCTGTGTCAACAAATAACGCAATACTGTCTAATCACAAGGCAGGAGTGTACAACAAACCGATGGCATCCTGCGTATACACACATCGAGATCACCATTTACTAATTCTATGATGTCCAGCTTATCCTGGTTCTGCATGCGTACACTAATATTTCATTATAATACGATTAATATGCTACTAGAATATTTACCAAGTTAATTACCTCAGTACTCACCGGCCCAAACATCCGGTCTCTAGCCGCGCGCGATCAATGCTGCCTACACACAACTTTACATAATTGAAGAAAGTGCTGCGCACTACACGTTTTCCTGTACAATCTACACTACATACAACTGCAACTGTATTACACTTATGGTAATAATTATTCTGTCCTCAACAGCAATAAATAGTATTCGCCGTTCCCTGACGTACCAGAGGCTACTTTCATGACTTTTGTGCCTTTTATATTTTAATCTGTTTAAATAAAATGAAACAACAATAATACGACGGGGTAAACAAACAAATCACTGCAAACCCATACACCGAACACGGAAAACGGTATAAATAACACCTAATCTCTGTGGGATATTGTGTAGAAACTGAATCACCTTGCAACAAAACAAACGTTATTAAATTTTAGGTGCACGCCATGTACGACGCACTCACCATCTCTTAAACCAGTTTTCTTATATCACAGTGCTTGCAAAGTAAAACGCAGCCACAGGTAATAGAATGTGACATTTACCTGTCCTGCTGCACTTCCCTGCTGCATCATACAAGCAACAAGTAATATTCATTTCAGATTTTTTAGTCTTTATCTACTCTACATTTTATCCGCTTCTTCTTTATTAAAAAATAAGTTTTCTACTGGAATAAAAACAGACATGCTAGACGTGCTCTCCACTAAATCTTGACAACTCACAGTTTCTTATTTTGATTACCTTCTTACCTACACGGGGCTACCGTTTTACAGTAAATCCTACCGTAAGGCAGCGGCCAAAGTTTAACAGCTGGAAGAATTTTATGTAACAATGTGTTCTTAGAAATATAGGACCGCCTGGCTATGACAATCAGATTGTCTCATTACAAAAATAATTCACTTTCCAGTCCACGTGGAGTCGTAGCTTTCTTGCCACACTTAACATTAATCTGCAACTTATCACCCAATCGCGCCGATGTCAGTTTAACCCTACATCTAAGTGAGATTCAGAAGTATGGTAACACCAACGAGGACGACAGTCGCAATCAAAGCAACAAACTGTTATCGTGGTAATTAATTTTTTATCTCGCGTCAATGTCGTTACGTAGCTGACATGTTTCTGTAAATGGATGCGTCGGTTGCAATGAAGACGATAAGCTGCGGATGATGAATACTAATTGTGGCAACACTGCGGCAAGGTGGACACAAAACCACGTTCTCGTCTCAATCTGATTGGTGCAGAGACAGTTCCTGAAAGTGCTGCACAATTAAAAACACATTTTTAAATCAAAGTTTTCCGATTATTAATCTTCTGGCTGTTTTATTAATACGTTGTTATGGTGGCGCTAAAAATTATTTGTAACTGATAAAGATATCTTTAACAGCCAACGTTAACCGTTTCGCTCCAAGGCTTATAAATCTCAAAATGAATAAATCTCAAAGGGCTATATTAGATTCTAACGCTCACAATGAGAGACTCACTGCTAACACTTGTTATCACCTTACACAACACGGTCAAGAACACACCAGTGTCAGCAGTGTACCTAGTCAGACCTACAAGGTAATTAGAGGATTTATCCATTTTTAAATTACTCCGGGAGAAAAACACATTTACAAAGCAGGTCTGTACACCGCCTCCCACTGTCAAGTAAACATTTCACAAAGATTTCCACACGGCGCGTCATGCTTTAAACGTGAAAAAACAAACGTGGACATTTTTAAAGCAATCTGAAAATTACAGTGAAACGTTCATAGTAATGTCAGAGCTTCCCGACCTTTATCAAACAGACTTTGAGGCATACGCCGGCATATACCGGCAAACACGTACAAAACAGGCCTAAGGCAGAGAGCAGTCTGCCAGTGACAACAACAGCCGTGAACCGCGAATGGCATCACAAAACGGTTTTAATGCAACACATTAAATCCCTAACCACTTCTCTACGAAAAGTAGTGTTCCCCCAAAAATAATTTTCAAATTATGGTATATTATGAAAACTGATTCCTTAAATTATATTACTAGCATCATTATTTCAACACCTACGCGACGTAAGTAGAGAAAAATTATGTACAAAATTTACAGGTTTCACAAGATATAGAAAGATACGAGCTCATTGGCGGAGACCTCGAATGTGTCTGAACCCGCATGACAAACATATAGGAACACTCTCGGCCATTCACTTCAGTGTTAAAGTCATCGTTTAGTGCAGTAGTGTTTCTGTTGTATGCCGGAATAATTGTTAAGTATACAAACTGAGCAACGTATCAATTTGAAATGTTTACAAAAACTGAACAAAACACCATCGGAAAGTTTTCAAATGCTTACTGAGGCTTACGAGGTAAGACTGCATGTCTCGTGCATGTGTGTCTGCGTAGTGCACAACATTCAGTGACGGACGCCAGAACGTCGAAGACGATGAACGCTGGACAACCTTCCACTTATATAACCGAAGAAAATGTAGAAAAATTTGCCAGATTGTTCGAGCACACCTCCGAGTGTCTGAATGAACATTGACAAAGACGTGCGCGGAAAAAACTGTGCGAGGATCAACATGAAAAATGTTTCTGCAAAGATGGTCCCTCGGGTTCTAACACCAGAGCAAAAACAACATCGCAAGAAAATTTGCGCTGGCGTGCTGCAGCAATCTGATGCAACCTTTTCAAAAAATAATCACTTGTAGCGAAACTTGTATCTTCCAATATGATCATGAAACGAAACATCCTTCACTACCAAGAATGAAAAAGCTCATTAAAGCAAGTCCAAATTTAAAGTCATGCTCAGTGTTTTTTATGTCCAAAGCATAATTATGAAAGAATGGGTTCCAGAAGGTGAACCAGTGAACCAGCATTATTATTATAAGGACGATATGACGAAGTTGACAGAAAGAGGCAGAAGAAACGACCAGAACTATGAAAATAAATTTCGACGAAACCGAAACATCGAAGCATGATAATGTTTTTAGGCTTTAAAAATAAGATTTCTAGACTGTGGGGAATCGAAAGTGTGGAAAAAATATAGTGTTAACATCACCTGGAGGGTTACATTTTTCGATGACGTTACACATTTTGTGGAATGACCCCCAGCCTAAAAACATTATCATGTTAAAATGGTTTTACTTTTCACTACGTTAATGCGCCTGCTTACACAGCACTCTTGGCCGAGAAACGCAATACTACACTAGAACATTCTTCATATTCACCATATTTGGAACCATGTGACTTATATTTTTCTTAAAGTGATATCTGTACATGAAGGGACATAATTTGAGCCATTTGATGCAGTAAAAAAGAAAACGGCAGAAAGTGATCTGCTCCACGCCTTCGACCAGTGGAAAACAAGACTATCGGTGCGTAAGTGCGAATGGAGACTATATTGAAGGGATACGCATTGGAATTCTAATACGTATAAATAAATGTGTCTTGTTTGTGTCAGTCTCGTTATTTAATACACCCGCCTCGTAAGCTACCTTAGTCTCCGTTAAGCAGTCTACGTATTTGAAGGTGACGGAAAGGTGCCGAATACTTTTCTTGATACTAAATCACATAGGTTTACAACCATGAACTTACACGGGCCAAGGGAAAATATTACACTTATTTCTGAATATATTAGTTCAATCAAAACTAAAACTGCAAATTAAGTACCGTACTTCCCATGATGATAAATTACAAGTAACTAATTTTACGATGGTTCGTTCCAGCAGATCTTGGAAAAAGAAAGTGTTGTAATAGTAAGGAAATAGGACTACTACTGTACCGAGAAAACTGTAAAAACCAATATTTCCATTGATATTAACTGGATCTGTTTTGGTTATGACTTTTGAGTTTTTACTGTACAACAAGCACAGTAAAACAAAACCATAGTAATTTTAATTCTCCTGCTTGTTAACGAAACTGTCACGCTTGCCGATGCAACAATATCACACGCTTCAAACACGGAACACCGTACCTGGAACTATACATAACTAATTTGAAGTAGTCTAAACACAAAATAATTTGGGGCTCCAAAATTCTTTTATCAATATTTAATTTTGTGTTTCATTGGCGAGTGGTAAAAAATTAAAGCTGAACAAACGGACAAGGCGTTGTAATAATATGTTTATTTGTAAAGCCAATTTCGGATACAACTTTGTTCCTTTTTCCGCTGCTACTCGACATCACGATGAATTTAAATTCAGTTAACAGTAACACCGAATGAAGCGTAATTCATGCACTGTTATGCAGTTAAACATCCAGATTTTGTATGGTACATGATACTGATGATCGTCTACCCAGGTCTCGTTCTCTTGCTTCCGGACAGTTATAAGTGGCTCATCATGCCACATTCGTTGTAGATATTTCTCATTTCTGAGAAAATGCTGTTCCTCAATAATGTATGGCGTCGAAATTTAAATTCTTTCTCTTTAAACTCGTTACGAATTCTGGTGACTTATCGTGTAACATTTAGCAGATGAACACCCTCTTTTTGAAGATCTGCGGGAACGAACTTTCATAAATTAGTTCCGTGTAGTCTTTATTGCAATGACATAAGAGTTAAAATAATTATAACATGAAATCCGTTTTATAACAAAATTGCCAACAACTACTTTAATCCTTACATGCGACTTCTCTCTAAATCTATGACGTCAGTTTCCTTTGTGTTACTTTAAATACAATCTGATGTCAGATAACAAACAGAATACAGACAGGCAAAATCTGATACGCAAGATCCGTTAGATGCACTTGCCCAAGTTGAAAAAGCCTAGAGGGACAGTTTTACGTCAAGTGAAGCTTTACCTCGTTTTACAAAAATCGTGTACACGGCGTACTCATATAATCACCACAATCGGATTGTTGCTGACAAGTATTTGTGTTTCCCGTAAACAGTTACGAAAGTAGTGACGGAATTAAAAAAGTATTGTATACGTAAAACTCGCCGTATCACGTCGTGAGATAATTCACGGACCTACAGGCAATGTTTTTTAAAACGATACCGGTGAATTAATTTACCTCCGCATTACGTACGCAGCGGCCAGATGTGACCGCGAAGCACTGGGACACATAATCGCAAGTTAATTAATAACTGCGATAATTTTATACATTTATCTGTGTTTATCCATTCACATATTATTTGAACGTATTGGGGTATTATTAACAAAATCGTACTTTATATACTGACTTTACCCAAACATAATCATTAACGCTACATTAAATACGGTACGTTATATCAAAATTAGTTTACCGAAGGCATTTATTACTGGTTAAGTCAAACTATTAAAATCTAATGATTGCATAATATTAAATATCTAGTCATTACATTCATTTAATCTGTCTACGTAATTTTCATAAACATGTAATACGTGTAACTAAAATAAGTTTTAACTTTCTCAAGACTGTGCAGAATCTGTAGGAATTTCAGACAAATACTGTTTATGTGAGTCATATAGCCACATGTGGACGGCTCGATTTTCTCGAACCGTAAATCATTTCATAAAGCGAAAATGATGTCTAAAAAGTAACATCTTGAGTCATTTACTTCGTAATTATTTATTTTTCTGAGATTGACGTTAACTTCGTTTTTGCTTGTAAACTGACCATGCGTTAATCTGAAGCTTGTAAGATTACCTGCTTTGACAAGTTTCAAGCTTTACAACGTGTATTAACTTACTTTACATTTGCTTCTAACTAGGCGACAATAAGGAAACCCCCCAAAGCTAATGGATGGATAACGAATATCAGAACTCAAGATACAGTGGTTCAGGATATTATAGGGTCTTATATTAATATGCGACCGATTTTCTTAAAACATTTCCTATAACGTAAATTGCACAAATTATGTTATGCCAACGTTTATGATACACCAAGGTAATATTAATGTTAACTGTTACATACCTTAACGACTTACCTTGTACATTAATGTATTATGTTGTAAAATATAACTCACAACCCGTACATAAAATATGTATATTGCAAGGAATGAAAAAACTGTATTCACTGCTAATGAAACATAAAATATTGTAAATAAGGTAGTTTATGAGCTTCAATGTAACCTAATCCAACATACTGTTTCACTCTGGTGGCCATTACGATCTCATATCGCTCTAAGTATGTTCAAACATACTCTTCTCTTTGCTTCTGTATCGTCACAGGTACGAGTTAACTGAGTCTCTACAAGTTCTGCATTCTTCACGGTTGCGCGGCTTTGCTTACACCAACAGGAACTCAACCTGTTACGGTTTGGGAGCCTACATGCATGGATCAGTGCTAAATGTTAAGAATTCATTCCAGGTTAAGTTCGGAATATCACAGTAGGGAGGCCATAAGTCGAAAATGATTGTTGTTCCTGAAACAATGTGCTGTTCGGCATTTTGGAAAAGGGCGGCGGTTGTTCTGATAACACATTTTCTTTGTAAATAACGTAGTAGGAAATATTTTAAATGGCCGCATTAAAAAAAACATGTAGCGCGCGAACACACACACATACACACAAAAAGGAAGCTGGGCCTACATACTTTGGCAGGCCTTCTCTGCCATTACTTTTACAGTTTCAAATGTAAAATAAACACGCGTTGACGAACGACCTGTTAAATACCCTGAAGTCTGTTCAAATCTACATTTTATCGTCGAAACTACACTCATTTCAGATGAAGTTTAGCGACCCACGTTACATTACGCTGTCGAATGTTTCTACAAGTATGGATTAGTTTAAAATCAAAAGCAGATTTCGCATTATACGCTTATATGAATTATTTCATCAGCTCATCTTATTCGCTAACAGGCGGATAGTTACAAATACATAAAACGAGGGCGGTAACTTCACTAATCTCACACCCAACGCCTAAATTAATTGAATTTTTTAAGATACAATATATTTAAGGTAGCACACATTGTCGATATCTTCAGCACAATCGCTTGTGAGTTCAGTATTAAATTAACTCAAACACTACTCCATAAACTAATAATGTACTTGGCCGGATTGTAAAACCACATACACGAAACTGACCGAACTTTGTCTCTTATATAAACAGATTTTCTCTTGAGGAAAAAAATACTTTTAATTCATTTTACCAGAAAATATTAAAGCACAGGGATGCGGTATATACACAACCAGAGTTAAATAAAATTGAAAGGAACCTTCTTTCTTGAAACGTGAAAGAAAGAACAAATACACACACGTGGTTTTTTTAGGGTAGATGTTTTCAAAGTTGTTATATAACGCACACAAACACACATGTCGAATGATTGAATAAAAAGAGTTTGCCGCCTATCTCTTAGTTATTGAAATTGTGGAAAACACAGCTCTGCGCTGTATCTCTAAATTCAATTTGCTCAAGATCAATCTCCTAACCTTTTCACTTTCCCTTTATACCAACGAACCTTTAAGACCGTGCACAACAAAGGATAACGAAAGATGAACTGAGATATTTACGAAAAGCTGGGCAAATTATTATTACCATATAGTCGTATAATGAATGGAGGGTTTTGAGTTTTCTGTTATCGTTGAATCAGACGTACTCTGAGGTTTAAACTGATATTCAACCTTTTTTACTACAGTTACCCATAAGTATTTAAAAAATAACCATGAGTTTCACGTCTACAGGTAATGACGTGTATCACTATACAGTAAAATACGCTTTAGCGCTGTAATCTGAATAACCATCAGAATTTAGAATTTAGGAAGGCTTTTGTAAAAGTAAGGAGAATCTTACTTTTCGGATATGAAATCTGAACCTTGGAAGGAGTAAAAAGACATATTGTATAGACAGTAAAGCGAATGGTGAAGTTTTTTTGGGTAGTAAACGAGAAACTAAAACTCATGGTATAACAGAAAAGCAGAATATACAATGTCTAGACCATATGTTCAGATATAATGGCTTTCTTCTTCTGATGGGGTATTCTGTTGGAAAGAAAACTGGGTAATCGAGAAGAAAACTGTTGACAATGTGCAGGTATCGATGGGAGTAGAAAGTATGATGTATGAGTATGAAGTACTCGTGGAGAAGAACAACAGTTACTTGTTGCAACATAAGACCTGGCCTTTACGAAGTATAAGAAGTTATGATGTGCCACTTGGTGAATACGGTTTGAAAAGAGATCACCTTCGTACCGTTCACTCGTCACACAGTAAACGGAAATGAGAGGTCACGTACCTTCTAGAAACGCTGATGTCTGTAAAGCGATCTACGTCGCAGCTTGTGCTACAAGTAGGCGGTCCACCATTAACAAGTAAAACTGACAAGGAAATCTGTGAAGCCTTGACAAGGCTTAGCAAGCCTTGGCAAGGCTCGACAAGTCTACACATTTCCTTGCAAGTATCCTTGAAACTGTCCATCCATTTACAAGTAAACTTTGCAGTGACCCAGTCGTTTTCAATATGCCTCCCGTTCAAAACCACGTATTTCTTCCGTCGCGTGACTTCGTGTTGCGTTCGACTGACTTACGCGTTTCGAAACACATGTTTCGTCTTCAGAAATAAAAATTCACTCTTAGCGAGGTCGTTAAATATTAAAATTGCAAATATTGGAAAACAATTCCACACATATCCGCGTTACATGTGTGCCCGATCGGTCCGACTCGAGTGCGGTAAGAGTCCGACGGAAGAAATACGGTAAATATTATACAGATTTTGTCAATAAGTGACTTGGATACCAATTCAAACATGTCTTTCATTAAATAGTCTGTTTTGCTGTAATTTTAGCAAAGTGTTTGAAAGCAAAAAGAAGACGTAGGTTTTGGACGCGAAGTTGGTTTTCCAAAAGAACTTATCCACTCACGTAAATTTATTAGATGAACTCCAGTTAAATGATGCATAGTTACCGAAATTACCTTCGTATGGATGAAACCAGTTAAATAACGCTCCTGGAGAAAGTGCGGCCACTTTTAGAAAAAAAAACATTAAGTTTCAAAAAGCTATAAGTGTTCAGGAATAACTAAGTGCTACACTACGATTTGTAGCAACAGCAAGAAGTTATGAAGACTCACAATTTTCTTGTGCTATATCACCATAGTCTCTAGGCCGCATTATATTTGCACTTGGTTCTATTTTGCGACGCAAGTCCACGAGTGCTGGAAAGCTTGGTTCCGCTTATCTCTGTCGCTATACTCGTTAGATTTAAGTTTTCATAAACACGGCATGGAAACATATTTATTTAAAAACTCCCTCCAAACATCTCGACTCATGATGTACAATAAAACTCAGTATAATACACAAATAAAAATAAATAATTCACAGTGAATAAATACACAATAACACACAACAGAGAAACCAATACCTACAAAACAAACTGTAGGCTACTAGTAGTAAATAGGGCAAGCGGATGTGACCTCGACGGACCATCTAGTGTACAGCGCATGCGCCAGAAAAAACTGCCGCGACTTGCCGTGCAAACTTCCAAACTGTTTGAATACCGCAAGGATCCTTGTCGCAAGCATTTTCTTGGCCTTGCCATGCCATTTTGTGCCCATCCACTATAAAAACTGACAAGGATCCTTGTCGAGTCTTGCGAAGAAATTGGTCGAGACTTGACAAGGAAATTGCTCAAGACTTGCCAGTCAAGAAACTTGCAAGGAAAACTGTAAGTGGATGGGCCGCTTTAGACGTTACAATTACTGTCAAGTTTTAAGGACGCTTTGAGTTTGTTAAATTTCAGTGTCGTACTCGTTCTGTGTGAAAACTCGTATCGTACTATTTATGTGTCAAATATACACCACATATACGTATATGTAGTATGTACGTGTGATATCAGCGATGCGGGCGAATTTTATGAAGCAAAGACGCCTCGACTAGTTTATCTTACGGTAGTGGCTGTAACCGCAACCGCGGTATCACAAGAGAAAGTTCCATGATGTGTAGTTCAGGGTCCTATAGATGGGGAAAGTGCAACGTAACCAACCAAAATTACCACGGCTAAGAGTACTTTCACACAACACATTGTAACCAGAACACTGTATTCGTTGATATATACGGAGTATTCTTGGAGACTGTACAGGCTTACATTATATTGGAGTACATCGTGCCTATAAAGCACACTACGCTGAGAGAGAGAGAGAGAGAGAGAGAGAGAGAGAGAGAGAGAGAGAGAGAGAGAGAGAGAGAGAGAGAGAGAGAGAGAGGGGGGGGGGTAAACTCGCAAGTATCAGGTCCTAAATCTTTACGGGTTTTACGTAAATCAATTTTTTTTCCTAATTATGCTGTTTACAAACTGTTACAAACTATTAAAAACTCAACACACTAAAATTGTTTAATAACCGTGCGAAGGTACTTAAAATGCTGAACATATGCGAACGTGGGAGAAAAGGTTTGCTTCAGTGGTCTAGAGCTGTTACACCGAAGAAAATTAATGTTAAGTAAAGATTCTGGCATTTTAATAAGCTATAAAACTGAAAGAACAAATTTTAATAATCTCGATAACTGGCACTGGCCAAAAGGTGATATATTTCATAACCACTACACGAGCAACCGACTTAGCGACTGTCATATTCCATGTTACTACAAACGTTACTAAACACTTCATATTCCAGTTAAAATATGTGAGATTGTTCAGTGAACTATATTTTTTCTAGTGACACTTGAATCTACTAGTAGTAAACCCGTCTACCCACATGAGCCTACATAATGATAATTCATGGATGCACTTTCTCTCAATGAAACTTTCTTTCTCCGAAATTCTACTTAAAACAGTTTCTGATTAAATTTTTGCAGTCACCGATCATCGACTTCCATATACTCGACTTAGGGTAAACGAACTGATTATGAAACTGAGCTTCTGATATCAGGATATAAACAACCTTTCCATTGAAAGTTTCAGTAGCAAGGTGTTGGACGAATCTATAGAAGAAATTTAATCTGCTTTGTCAAAGAAAATCAGTAACAACTGTCCCGTAGCGTTGGCAAGGGGGGTCATGGGTGGTTACCACGTTAAGTCCCAATGAGTTTTTACTGGTAAAATCTAGTGAAACCTGAAGAATATTTGAACATCTTCCCACAGACGCCACTATGCGGTTTATGCCTACTGTAGACGGGTCTATACAGAAGAACGATGAAGGTGCGTTGAGATTTTCCACACTAATCACCACTTCTCTGCAGCATCAACCATAACCCCTGTAATCACCGATAATCCTGGCTACATTACTTTAGTAGCCTTTCCTTCCGACCACAAACAAGTGCGTTTGTCACCAATGATCGACTATACAGAAAATTTCTTTCACGGTAACAAAATCATAAAAAGATATTACGCAAAATCTACTTTAACAATGTATCAACAATCATGAGAAAAACACGGTGAAAATAATGTTTGCTGTTCTTGGCAAAGTGCAAAAGAAAATTGTACTTCTTCTTCTTCTCTTCAAGGATTAGGTTATACAAACCTGTTCCGGCACCCATCTCATCCTCGGACGACCCTTGTCTCTTGTACCAATGGCTTTATAGTTCAGTGCCGCTTTTGGCAATAGATCCTCTGTCATCCTTTGTAGATGATCCCACCATTGTCTCCTGTATTGAAATAACTTCATTTATGTTATTATTATTGTAATAACTGGTAGTACAAATCTGTAGCTGATCTATTTGCTATTTCGACGCAGAGAGCATCAGCAAGGGACATTCTTCCTTCAAATAAAACTTTGTTAACCTTCATTATTTACGTGTTCGTAACTATTTATAAATGTTTAGAAAAATAATATGTAACTTAAAAAGAAAACATGTAGTTAACAGTTGCATGTAACAATTTTCAACTGTTTACGATGTAAATTTTAACAAGCTTGTTGGCAATAAAAAGTAAAATTTCAGTTGTATGCAAGAAAGTATGAGAAAGTTAAGTTGTTAAACAAATCACACAAGTGTGCAACAATATACATTAGCAAACTCCGAGGAACTCTGGTTCTACATGTGTGTAACCTTTTTATGTATAACTTAAAAACTATCAACCTTTACTATGAAACATACGACGTACATTATTACACTACAAAATCTTCTCGAGTCGTGTTAACTACAGTTTTATTTCAAAATCTATAGAGAGTGAGTAAAACTAAGAGAAAATACAACGCATTATGTTTCACTAGCTCTACTGCGTCCCTCTATTTAAATATCTTTCAAAGAGATCCGAGATAAATTGAACAGCAACAGATATTAGAACTTTGGGTTGGATTTGAAATGTACTGATAATTAAGGGAAGAGGCAGCAGTGTTTTAAACAGATTTTTTTTCTTCAC
This sequence comes from Magicicada septendecula, assembly GCA_034769895.1. Taxonomy (NCBI): domain Eukaryota; kingdom Metazoa; phylum Arthropoda; class Insecta; order Hemiptera; family Cicadidae; genus Magicicada; species Magicicada septendecula. The sequence goes on from CM068367.1 coordinate 1,043,502,588, forward strand.
ATTAAAATATCTCTTCTCACAGAACCTAATAACGTTTTTCCACAGGAAGTTGCATTTCATTTGTGGTTTCTTCAACTCACGTTAACCTTTCTGCTCACATGCAGGATTTTCCTACTCATAACGAGGTTTGTGATATCACTTGTTTCGTTCTCTATACGATAAATTTCATATTCATAACGTTAAAAATATTACGTTCGATTCTCTTCTCTATTAAATATCGAGAAACTGTCAATTCCAGATTTATGTTGTGCATTAATCGCTGCATAGAATGATACTTTTAACTAGACTTCTTTACAATTTATTTTTTCTTAGTATCTTACATGCATCATTGTATATCCATCTATAAAGATGATCTCAAATTTTATTGACATAAAAAGTGATTATTGTTTAAAGCACCTGGATGGCCCCATATCCCGCAACGGCTGAACTTTACGTGATAAAAAGAGCCACGTTGGCAGGGAACGGATATATGCTGGGAAACCAATACATTTCATTCTAGGATGAAGCGTATCCTAGACCTTAAACTAACAAAGCTGCTTTCCTAGTGGACGAATAACCAACTAATGTCAATGGCATAAAAATACAAAAGACAATTGGAACTACAGCATTCAGGATCCTTGTGGATAATCTTCCACGAAATCCTGTTGTATCATCATATTATGGCATATGATATTTGATGCTGTTCATATCGTATCACGGAGTATGCTGATTATATAAAAACATCCCGAATAATATGCTCAAAGACGGATCTCATAAGAGGACTGTCAAGCGAGCCGTGGACGAATACGGGCAAAAACTACATTATTATAAAATCGACACCTGAAAAGTCGCTTATTGATCTGTAAACTACGCTTCACCAGGATTAACATATTTTGCCTACACAGTAATTTACTTTTTCCCCTTATTAATTTAATACAGACAAGCACGAAGGGAAAGTGAAAGAGATGATATTGGATATCCTTAACATTATCAAAAACATTCAGTACAATCGCGGTAATCCGATAGTTAAGTAGTCCGATACGTCCAGTAATCCGGCACGAAACTTATACCAACCCTAACTTCTCTTCTTCAAGAAGTAATAAGAGACTGAGAAATACTCACCCTGTTCAAAATTTTGCGACATTAATAAATATCGGTATGGAGAACCATACATGACTTCCATGTTCTAAGATTTATATTCCACAGTACTGTGGTCACTAAAGTATACCACCACACGTTATCGCACTCCATTTTCACTGATGATGGCAGTCGACGGCACTGCGGAAACGTCTGGTTTTGCAGAAAACATTGGACTACGGCCAAACAGCCCGGGAAGGAATTTTAACAACAAACTACTACTTTGTTGCTGATAACGTAGTACACATATAAAACTTATCCCCTCCCTTTTCAACTATAATTTTCATTTATAGAAAATTACCCCCACCCCGTTCAACTAGCCTCTTCATTTATAGATATTTCATCTACGTTTCTACAGTGGATTATTAAGATCTTATTATCAGGATACTTTATATATCAAAATTAAGTACGTACTTTACTCTGTTACAACAAAAAATGTTTCAGGTAAAGTACCCTTTCCCCGTAACCGATCTTCACCAAAATCAATAGGCCTTGAGTCCTCTACAACTCAGGCACATATGTAAAAAATTATTTGATTCTGTTTGAATTTACGGCAGTTATCGTTTTTCATGAAAAAATTTCTCTTGTTACAACATAAAATGTTGCTGTAGCCCTTTCCCTCAACCGATCTTCACCAAAATCAACAGGCCTTGAGCTCTCTACAATTTAGGGATGTATGCGAAAAATTATTTGATTATGTTTGAATTTACGGCAGTTATCGTTCGTCATAGAAAAAATTACCCTTGTTATCACATAAAACGTTGCAGGTAAACTACACCTTTCTCTTAACTCATCTTCACCAAAATCAATAGGTCTTGATCAATAGTCATCTACAATTCAGAGATGCATGCAAAACATTATTTGATTCTGTTTGAATGTGCGGCAGTTATCGTTCGTCATAGAAACAATTACCGTTGTTAAAACAAAATGTTGCTTGTAAACTACCCCTTTCCCTTAACCGATCTTCACCAAAATCAACAGACGTTGAGTTCTCTATAGCTCAGAAAGGTATGGAAAACATTATTTGATTCTAATTGAATTTGCGGCTGTTATCATTCGTCATAGAAAAAATTACCCATGTTAATACATAAAACGTTGCAGGTAATCTACCCCTTTCCCTTAACCGATCTACACCAAAAACAATAGGTCTTGAGAACTCTACAAATCAGGACTGTATGCAAAACATTATTTGATTCTGTTTGAATTTGCGGCTGTTATCGTTTGCCATAGAAAATACCCTTATTAAAACATAAAACGTTGCAGGTAATCTACCTCTTTCCCTTAACCGATCTTCACCAAAAACAATACGTCTTGAGTACTCTACAAATCAGGGCTGTATGCAGAAAATTATTTGATTCTGTTTGAATTTGCGGCTGTTATCGTTTGCCATAGAAAAAAACTACAGACAGATAGAAACAGACAGACACTTTTCGAAAATGACTTTTTTTCATGTTTTGAGGATAGTACAATCAGAATCTGCAATAATTTCAAATACGATTTTTTTTTGCCATCACCATACTTCCATTTCCTTATGGAACATGGAAGTAAAAGGACAACTGAATGTAAAGAGAAGAATCTTCAAACAGAGACTGGTGAAAAGATAATAAACAATTTAAAGAGACAACAACGGCGAAAATGGGCAAAAGATAAAAACTCCACCGACTATCCGTACAACACTGACATAACCGTCAGATAGCAACAGCTAGCCAACACGATTAACCACACTACATCCAAGACAGCAATGTAGGCCTACTAGGAGAAGCCATCTTCTCGCTATACACATTTCAAGAAACCCTTTTAACGATTCGTTTAGAATAACGAATTAACTCTTCTTGTGTCATTAATCCCCTACAAATTTTCTTATTGGACAAACTTTTAGGGTTACTGTACACATTTATGTACAATACAGTAATCATTATAAAAATAAATGCCTACAATAATTAAATGATAATAAATTTTGTTAAATGATAATCAGCTCTGAACAATATGTAGTCGTAGATTACAGATTAAAAACGTTATTCAGCCTTTCTCCAGTAATCCGTCGTTTTAAATAATCTAGCGGTACTTTGGTCGCACATATGTCGGACTACTGAGATTAGTCTTAAATTAAGACTTAAAAAAAATTTGCATTTTTTTCTGAGCTTCTTCTAACACGGTTACGGATACTAAAGTACTGACTGGCCTCTGGTGTTAAGGTAGTTAGACACTGATATACCCATACAAATGTAAATGATTAAAAAATTATAGCAATTCTTATAGCACATACCTTTACATAAATGTAAAACACAGTACATTTAAAAATAATAAACCATAAAAATACACTTATTTAAAGAGAGATGACCCAAATATTCGATCCACTGATATGTACCCACGCGCCACGTTCCAATAAGGCACGCTCAAGCAGGTACACACAGGCGCGCGCGTAAAAATTTTAGGAAATTAAAAAAATATCTGTTAACATCAATAAGACAAGGCTTCAGGTTAAAAAAACAATTTCCTTACACTCTTGAGTGGAATAAAAATCGTCCTGCCATTTCGATGGTTAATACCAAAAATTTCTTTTGTTCATGCAGCCATGACATAATTATCATGGCAAATTTCCATAAGGTTTTTCCAAAAATATTTTTTCTATACATTTTTGTTTTAAGGAACAGGTTATTTGAGTAATTAAAAGAGTAATTTTACAAGGTGAACGGCATGTGTAAATGCAGCATTAAAGAGAAATTCGTGTACGAGAATTTTACAATATATGTACTCCTATGTAATATCCGTAAAGGCTTCATTTCGCTTTGCAGTCTTTTAACATGCTTGATGTACGTTCCAAAACTGATTTTACATTATCAGTAAAGGCAATGGTGCAAGAATGAGAGGACACTGGTATGAAGCAATTCTAGGTAAAAGGGCAGAACGATATCTCATGGGAGCAACCATTTTCCAAGTTCAAAAAACTTCAGCAATAATCAATAATGCAAAACGACAATGTCATAACCAAATAAGAGAAGTTTTAAAACTTTTTTCGTTAGGATTTGTTCTGCGTATAAAACTTGCAGTCAGTAAACATTAGTCTTTACAGCCAGTATTCTTTTCGCCGGTAAATCTACACAACAGCCAGTTACAACGTTTCATGGTACAATTTGTCGTCAACAATATTAACGTCCGTACTATACGATTAACAATAATTACAAAGTAATTGTTGTCTTTGTAACAAAATATCTTACTGTATATTTTAAGCATACTGTGCGACCCTTAAATTACTAAAAAGTAGTTTTTTAAAGTAGACCCTTAAATCTACTAAAAAAAAATCTTATTACTAGTTTAATGTACTAATGAATCCTTTCACAAAGTCTAATTTGGGGAGAAACCGTGTCGCAACATACGCCCCAAAAAATTAATATCTCAATTTAATATTTACCACCTGTCTAGCTACTATTGTGACCATGATGCTTTTACAACAAGACCGTATCGGCGAGCTGTTAACTGTTTATACAAATATACACTAGTTACTTCCTAAATCTTGAAAACTAAAGTCAACTGAAAAGTTGTCACACTCGTGATCAGCAGCTTTGAACTGGTGACATTCAGTCGGTTTTATTCCTAAAACGTGTGACTGGTACAATTACAATAACTTGCCGACTCTAGTTGTCGTTTATAAATATACTTTTTTACATCTTTAATAATCTGAAAAAAAATACCTACAAGTTAAACGTTGCAAATTTTGGGCAGTCTTCAAAAAGCTTGTACACATGTTTGAAAAAAAAACTTTTACATCAGTTATCAATTCAAAAAAGAAGCAATGTGGTCACCTCTTCGTGGTGTTTCTCAGCGAACGCTAACAATTTTTAATACAAAGAACTTTACTCACAGCTTTAAAAAATTAAAATTTATTAATTTCATTAACTTACATAATAATACATGTATTTGGTTCAAAAATGTATTAATAGCTTACTAGAAAATTAATTCTGACAAGTACTACTTTTTTTCTAATTTTATCACACAAAAAATTCTAATTTCTTTAGAGGAATATTATTCTGACAGCGCGAAGTTACGGAAACATCTTACGTGGCTTCCTGAATTAAAGTACGATTTTACTTCCATGTTCCTTAAGGAAATGGAAGTATGGTGATGGCAAAAAAAATCGTGTTCGAGATTATTGCAGAATATGATTGTACTACACTCAAAACATGAAAAAAAGTCATTTTTCGAAAAATGTGTGTGTGTGTGTGTGTCTGTAGATTTTTTTCTATGGCAAACGATAACAGCCGCAAATTCAAACAGAATCAAACAATTTCTTGCATACAGCCCTGATTTGTAGAGTACTCGCGACCTATTCTTTTTGGTGAAGATCGGTTGAGGGAAAGGGGTAGTTTACCTGCAACGGTTTTTTTTTTATCAAGGGTAATTACTTCCATATTCCTCAAGGAATGGAAGTATGGTGATGGCAAAAAAAATCGTGTTCGAGATTATTGCAGATTCTGATTCTACTACACTCAAAACATGAAAAAATATCGGTATGGAGAACCATACATGACTTCCATATTCTAAGATTTATATTTAAAATTATTTGCGAAATGAAATATTACCATAGAAACTACTTCTTTCTACTTACTGCTTCAGCCTTAACCACAGTACTGTGGTCACTAACGTATACCACCTCACGTTATCGCACTCGATTTTCACTGATGATGGAAGTCGATGGCATTGCCGAAATGTCTGGTTTTGTAGAAAACATTGGACTACGGCCAAATATATGACGAACGATAACTGCCGTAAATTCAAACAGAATCAACTAGGTTTTTGCATACCTTTTTGAACTAAAGAGAACTCAAGGTCTGTTGATTTTGTTGAAGATCGGTTAAGGGAAGTTTATCAGCAACGTTTTATGTTTTAAAAAGTGTAATTTTTTTATGACGAACGATAACTGCTGAAAATTCAATGAGAATCAAATAATTTTTTGCACCCCCCCCCCCGAGTTGCAGAGAGCTCAAGGTCTATTGATTTTGGTGAAGATCGGTTAAGGGAAAGGGGTAATTTACCTGCAACATTTTATGTTGTAACAAGAGAAATGTTTCCATGACGAACGATAACTGCCGCACATTCAAACAGAATCAAATATTTTTTTGCATGCTTCCCTGAATTGTAGAGGACGGAAGGGAATTTTTTATTTGTGTACTACGTTATCGGCAACAAAGAATTAGTTTTTTGTTAAAATTGCTTCCCGGGCTCTTTAGCCGTAGTCCAATGTTTTCTGCAAAACCAGACTTTTCGGCAGTGCCATCGACTGCCATCATCGGTGAAAATCGAGTGCGAAAACGTGAGGTGGTATACGTTAGTGACCACAGTACTGTGGTTAATGCTGAACCAATAAGTGAAAAAGACGTAGTTTCTATGGAAATATTTCATTTCGAATATGATTTTAAATATAAATCTTAGAACATGGAAGTCATGTATGGTTCTCTATACCGATATTTTACTTCCATATTCCTTAAGGAAATGGAAGTATGGTGATGGCAAAAAAAATCGTGTTCGAGATTATTGCAGATTCTGATTGTACTACACTCAAAACATGAAAAAAAGTCGTTTTCCGAAAAGTGTCTGTGTGTGTGTCTGTCTGTCTATCTCTGTGTCTGTCTGTCTCTGTGTAGATTTTTTTTCTATGGCAAACGATAACTGCCGCAAATTCAAGCAGAATCAAATAATTTTTTGCATACAGCCCTGATTTGTAGAGTACTCACGACCTACTGTTTTTGGTGAAGATCGGTTGAGGGAAAGGGGTAGTTTACCTGCAACTTTTTTTTTATCAAGGGAAATTTTTTTTTGGCAAACGATAACAGCCGCAAATTCAAACAGAATCAAATAATTTTTTGCATACTTCACTGAATTGTAGAGGACTCAAGGCCTTTTGATTCTGGTGAAGATCGGTTAAGGGGAAGGGGTAGTTTACCTGCAACCTTTTACGTTTTAACAAGAGTAAAGTACTTGAAAATTCATTTAAACTTTTTCAAACAATGGTAATTGTTAAAAATAAAATAATTTTGTTGCCAGGCAATAAAATTATACTTTTTTCATTTTAATGTAAATCTGTACATAGTATAAAGTAAAGTCGGTCCGTTTTCTCTCTGTGTTTGAAATCGCTAATCTCAGGAAGTACTGAACGGATTTTATTCAAGTTTTCGCCAATAGATAGAGTGTCTATCGAGGAACATTTATGTGTATAATTAATACATATATGTTGTACATTAGCTTAGCTATCACGGTTTATGTCAAGTAAGTGGTATAGTTTACATCTTATATATAAAAATGAATGTTTCTTTGTTTGTCCCGTATGCGTTCCTATACCATTCATCCGATTGCGATGAAACTTCGGTGAATTGTTGCGCGCACATCCGCGAAGGTTTCTTCCACATCTCCTCCTAAACCACTGTACCGATTTCAACCAAACTTGGCACAAATATTTTACGCAACGGGAGAACCAACATAGGATAGGTGTTTTTTCGATGGGGTCCTTTTGGGGGTTCTTTGGGGTCTTCCACATCGCCTCCTAAACCACTGGACGGATTTCAACCAAACTTGGCACAAATATTTTACGCAAAGGGAGAACCAACATAGGACAAGTGTTTTTTTCGATACGATCCTTTGGGGGGTCCTTTGGGGTCTTCCACGTCTCCACCTAAACCATTGGACCGATTTCAACCAAACTTGGCACAAATATTTTACGCAACGGGAGAACCAACATAGGACAGGTGTTTTTTTCGATACGATCCTCTGGGGGGGTCCTTTGCGGTCTTAAAAAACTATTAGATCTGGTTACTATGGCAACCCAATAGAATAGATTCTGTTCTAAATATATTATCGCATTAAATTGAAGACCACGCGAACGAAGTTGTGGGCAACAGCTATTTATTTTTAAGAAGCCTACTTTAATTAAACTTTATTAATTAAACTAACATTTTCATTACGTACAACGTGAAACTCCGTAGCGAAGCACGGGTATTCTGCAAGTCATGTATAAGAGAAAATATATCGTGCGTGGCAGGCAAGCATATCTCAGTTATGTACTGTTTACGTTTCCATTTTATTATTATCACTACCGCAATAAAAAGGCAGGGAACACACACACACACACACACACACACACACACACACACACACACACACACACACACACACACACACACACACACACACACACACACACACACACACACACACACAATTCGCGTTATTTCTGGCCTCATTCATGTTTATTTTCTTACATTTGCACGGTTTTTAAATGGAAAGTGCCGAACCCATACCAACATAACGCATGCAAGCCAAAAAAATGGACATCAATTTGCTTCCTGTGGATCGCTGGGCAGTGTAACTGCACGTGTTTACAGAGGAACGATTCATAGACAGACTTTTCGTCTTTAGGGAATGAACCCTCTGCAAGATGCTGAGGGTCCATGAGGGACTTCGGAGCGCTCCTTCTTTTCCGCGTGTTTGTTCTGTGAAACGTACACTGTAGATTCGCAGATTTATTCTAAGCAACGCTCAATAGGAAATGTGAAAAATTTTTGTCCACGGTGAACCCTCATATACACTAAACCTGCTCTGATGTTTTAATTACGGACATCATAATATTAAAACTTTGGAAACTTGAGCACTACTTAATGGAGATCAATCATTAACTTATACAAGCCATTAATTTTATGCATATTTTTTATATATATGTGTACAACGTTATCGGCAACAAAGAAGTAGTTTTTGTTAAAATTCCTTCCCGGGATATTTGGCCGTAGTCCAATGTTTTCTACAAAACCAGACGTTTCGGCAATGCCATCGACTTCCATCATCAGTGAAAATCGCGTGCGATAACGTGAGGTGGTATACGTTAGTGGCCACAGTACTGTGGTTAAGGCTGAAGCAGTAAGTAGAAAGAAGTAGTTTCTATGGTAATATTTCATTTCGAAAATGATTTTAAATATAAATCTTAGAATATGGAAGTCATGAATGGTTCTCCATACCGATATTTTAGAAGAAGGTATTTTACCAATAGCATCGTAAGTGTCTATAAGCGGGTATTACAATATTACACTATTTAAACATATTACACAGTATTTTATATTATTGTACAAGATTATTCTTGTCACATTATCAACGTAAACATCAAAATATTCTTTTTAGTCATTGCCAAAAAAATTTATACTTTTATCTCTGGATGAAAACTAGGAAACTCTTTGGTATTAAACTGCAAATCGTTTACATCGTTTGTATGACGTTTACAAATCAATTACTGAAACTGGACAAAATCTTGTGGAAAACGCATTCGACTTCCAACGAGAGAACGGGCAAAGATGTCCCTAATTGCTTTATCATTCCGTAGAGCAACAATTCCGAACATAGGGTAGTCTTTGCGTGAGAGAAAATGGAAAAATCATGTTTTCGTGTTGCGAACTGACATCCGCATTAGGGAACGAATACAATAAATAAATTGACACAATAACAGAACGTGGAAGAATCTAAGCGTACAAGGAAAATTGTAGCAGTACAAGCGTAAACTGTAGCAGTACGCAGCAATAGCAGTTCATTATTCCCTGAATGGATGGAACAGACATCCAGCAGTTACTCATATAGGCTAGTTGTAATTTAGAAAATTGTAAGCAAATTTACTCCAACTCTTCAAATGTTCGTGAGTATCTGAGTACGCCGTCGAACACAACATTCGAACTTATACATTCTTCAAATGTTGATTTTGCGAGGACTTTACTATATGTAGATGAACAAAAGTATTCTGTCTTTCTGTCTGAAAAACTTCAACAAAACAATGAAAAAGACGAAAACTAGGTACGCCGGCAGGATGGCCACAAGTGAAAAAGGTGACGCGTTGCGATGTGATAATACGGTTCATGTTACTAACATTGACGGTTTCTATTTGCGATTGCTCCTACGTAACATTAAAGAACCAAAACCTTTTGCAGATTTAAAAACTGATGTTGGTCGATAATTACTACGTTAGCAGATGTATGTGAACTTTTAGAAAACAAAAGCAACTGGAAAGACGGGTTCCAAAAAGCTGTCACGTTTCTAAAATTAGAAAGCTGTCTGCAATATTAATAACACAAAGTGCTCTAAAGAAACCGCAATATCTCTGGGACGAATTCAAAGAAGGAATGACTGCAGATATATTAAAAACTCAATTTTAGCACTCAAAAACATTATTGTAAGTTTAAAACGTAGGTGATTGAGGAAATCTAAATTCAAATTTGGAAGTTCCATGCAAAAACATACATAAAAAACCTATTTTCACTGAGAGAACCGAACAAGTGTAGTGCAGTGCAGTATAGAAACCGCTAACATTATTACGAAAGAGCACTAATTTAATTAAAAATAAACTTATTTAATTTGACTAAAAATAAATTCTGAGCATATATAATAAGGAAAACTTAAATTAAGAAAGTAATAGGTATATTATTCATTTGTGGGGCAGCAAAGCCCATGCGATCAAGTAGTATTACAAAATCTTAAGATCAGACTTAATGGTAGCCACTAAAATTTCCGGTGGAAGGCACATTTTTATTTTCACGATTGTTGTCAGACGTTTCGTTTGTTATAATATTTAGCGGCTCAAATAAAACTATTGTGGATACAACACATTCAAACTTGGCAACATGTGGGCAATATGTCTAGCAACGTATTCTTATTTGCACATTAAGGCCCAAGTGAAAACGTCACAAAACAATGGGCAACACACCAAGTGTAATGCACCCAAACTAAATCATACAATACTGTGTACTCACTGTAAATAGATCACCAGGCCCTTTCGTTCATGAGGCTTACCTGTAAACAAACAAATGATAATTAATAAACATGCATACGTAATCATCTTTTACGTTCTATGTACGCAGATTCACAATGTTCAATATTCTAATCACAAAATTCACACAGCCCAGCAACTATCAGTTTAATTAACTAGCATTATCCTACGATTTGGCTTGTAATATTTTAAAGACAAGTAACCGGTTGATCGGTGACGACCAGTTGTTATACAATGACGTTTCGGCCAAGTAACTAATATCGGTATGGAGAACCATACATGACTTCCATATTCTAAGATTTATATTTAAATCTTAATATCGCCTGCCAAGCGCGATATATTTTCTCTTATACATGATTTACATTAAAATGAAAAAATTTTAATTTTATTGCCTAGCAACAAAATTATTTTATTTTTAACAATTACCATTGTTTGAAAAAGTTTAAATAAATTTTCAAGTACTTTACTCTTGTTAAAACGTAAAAGGTTGCAGGTAAACTACCCCTTCCCCTTAACCGATCTTCACCAAAATCGAAAGACCTTGAGACCTCTACAATTCAGGGACGTATGAAAAAAATTATTTGATTCTGTTTGAATTTGCGGCTGTTATCGTTTGCCATAGAAAATACGCTTGCTAAAAAAACGTTGCAGGTAAACTACACCTTCCCCATAACCGATCTTCACCAAAAACAATAGGTCTTGAGTACTCTACAAATCAGGGCTGTATGCAAAACATTATTTGATTCTGTTTGAATTTGCGGCTGTTATCGTTTGCCATAGAAAATACCCTTGTTAAAAAAACCTTGCAGGTAAACTACCCCTTTCCCTCAACCGATCTTCACCAAAAACAATAGGTCTTGAGAACTCTACAATTTAGGGCTGTATGCAAATAATCGTTTGATTCTGTTTGAATTTGCGGCTGTTATCGTTTGCCATAGGAAATACCCTTGTTAAGACATAAAACGTTACAGGTAAACTACCCCTTTCCCTTAACCGATCTTCACCAAAAACAATAGGTCTTGAGAACTCTACAATTCAGGGCTGTATACGAAATATTATTTAATTCTGTTTGAATTTGCGGCTGTTATCGTTTGCGAAAAAAAAAAAAATTCCCTTGATTTAAAAAAACCGTTGCAGGTAAACTACCCCTTTCCCTCAACCGATCTTCACCAAAAACAATAGGTCGCGAGTACTCTACAAATCAGGGCTGTATGCAAAAAATTATTTGATTCTGTTTGAATTTGCGGCAGTTATCGTTTGCCATAGAAAAAAAATCTACAGACACACACACACACAGACAGACACTTTTCGGAAAACGACTTTTTTTCATGTTTTGAGTGTAGTAGAATCAGAATCTGCAATAATCTCGAACACGATTTTTTTTGCCATCACCATACTTCCATTCCTTAAGGAATATGGAAGTAAAATATCGGTATGGAGAACCATACATGACATCCATGTTTTAAGATTTATATTTAAAATCATATTCGAAATGAAATATTTCCATAGAAAGTACGTCTTTCTACTTATTGCTTCAGCATTAACCACAGTACTGTGGTCACTAACGTATACCACCTCACGTTTTCGCACTCGAATTTCACTGATGATGGCAGTCGATGGCACTGCCGAAAAGTCTGGTTTTGCAGAAAACATTGGACTATGGCTAAACAGTCCGGGAAGGAATTTTAACAAAGAACTACTTCTTTGTTGCCGATAACGTAGTACTGTACACAAAAAATGTCCCCTCCCCCTTCAACTATAATTTTCATTTATAGAAAATTACCCCCAACCCGTTCACCTAACCTCTTCATTTATAGATATTTCATCTACGTTTCTACAGTGGATTATTATGAGCTTCTTATCAAGATACTTTATTTATCAAAATTAAGTACTTTACTCTTGTTAAAACATAAAACGTTGCAGTTAAACTACCCCTTTCTTTAAACCGATCTTCACCAAAATCAACAGACCTTCAGTCCTCTACAATTCAGGGCTGTATGCAAAACATTATTTGATTCTGTTTGAATTTGCGGCTGTTATCGTTTGCCATAGAAAAAATATTACCCTTGATAAAAAAACGTTGCTGGTAAACTACCCCTTTCCCTTAACCGAACTTCACCAAAAACAATAGGTCTTGAGTACTCTAAAATTCAGGGCTGTATGTAAAAAATTATTTGATTCTGTTTGAATTTGCGGCTCTTATCGTTTGCCATAATAAATACCCTTGTTAAAATATAAAACGTTGCAGGTAAACTACCCCTTTCCCTTAACCGATCTTCAACAAAATCAACAGACCTTGAGTTCTGTATAACTCAAAAAGGTATGCAAAAGAGTAGTTGATTCTGTTTGAATTTACGGCAGTTATCGTTCGTCATAGAAAACATTACCCTTGTTAAAACATAAAAGGTTGCTGGTAAACTACCCCATTCCCTTAACCGATCTTTAACAAAATCAACACACCTTGAGACCGGTATAATTAAAAAAGGTATAAAAAAGACTAGTTGATTCTGTTTGAATTTGCGGCTGTTATCGTTTGCCATAGGAAAAAATTACCCTTGATAAAAACAAATGTTGCCGGTAAACTACCCCTTTCTCTTAACCGATCTTCACCAAAAACAATAGGTCTTGTGTACTCTACAAATCAATGGAGTATGCAAAAAATTATTTGATTCTGTTTGAATTTGCGGCTATCGTTCGCCATAGAAAAAAATTACCCTTGATAAGAAAAACGGTACAGGTAAACTACCCCTTCCCGTTAACCGATCTTCACCAAAAACAACAGATCTTGAGTACTCTACAAATCAGAGCTGTATGCACAAAATTATTTGATTTTGTTTGAATTTGCGACTCTTATCGTTTACCATAGAAAATACCCTTTTAAAACATAAAACGTTGTAGGTAAACTACCCCTTTCCATTAACCGATCTTCACCAAAAACAATAGATTTTGAGTACTCTACAATCCAGTGGTGTATGCAAAACATTATTTGATTCTGTTTACATTTGCGGCTTTTATCGTTTGCCATAGAAAATACCCTTGTTAAAACATAAAACGTTGCAGGTAAACTACCCCTTTCCCTTAACCGATCTTCACCAAAATCAATAGTTCTTGAGAACTCCATAATTCAGGGCTGTATGCGAAACATTATTTAATTCTGTTTGAATTTGCGGCTATTATCGTTTGCCAAAACAAAATTCCCTTGATAAAAAAAATCGTTGCAGGTAAACTACCGCTTTCCCTCAACCGATCTTCACCAAAAACAATAGGTCGTGAGTACTCTACAAATTAGGGCTGTATGCAAAAAATTATTTGATTCTGCTTTAATTTGCGGCTGTTATCGTTTGCCATAGAAAATAAAATCTACAGACACATAGACACACACACACACACACACACACACACACACACACACACACACACACACACACACACACACACACACACACACACACACACACACACACACACACACACACACACACACACACACACACACACACACACACACACACACAGAGGCACTTTTCGAAAAACGACTTTTTTTCATGTTTTGAGTGTAGTACAATCAGAATGTGCAATAATCTCGAACACGATTTTTTTGCCATCACCATACTTCCATTTCCTTAAGGAATATGGAAGTAATATCGGTATGGAGAACCATACATGACTTCCATATTCTAAGATTTATATTTAAAATCATTTTCAGCCAAACAGCCAGGGAAGGAATTTTAACAAAAAAATACTTCTTTGTTGCCAATAACGTAGTACACATATAAAAAATATCGGTATGGAGAACCATACATGACTTCCATATTCTAAGATTTATATTTAAAATCATTTTCAGCCAAACAGCCAGGCTGTGTCTTACCTGCCTTTTTATTGCTGTATTAAATGAAAAATATTATATTACATTAAAATGAAAAAATTATAATTTTATTGGCTGGCAACAAAATTATTTTATTTTTAACAATTACCATTGTTTCAAAAAGTTTAAATAAATTTTCAAGTACTTTACTCTTGTTAAAACGTAAAAGGTTGCAGGTAAACTACCCCTTCCCCTTAACCGATCTTCACCAAAATCGAAAGTCATTGAGACCTCTACAATTCAGGGACGTATGCAAAAAATTATTTGATTCTGTTTGAATTTGCGGCTGTTATCGTTTGCCATAGAAAATACGCTTGATAAAAAAACGTTGCAGGTAAACTACCCCTTCCCCTTAACCGATCTTCACCAAAAACAATAGGTCTTGAGTACTCTACAAATCAGGGCTGTATGCGAAACATTATTTGATTCTGTTTGAATTTGCGGCTGTTATCGTTTGCCAAACAAACAAAATTACCCTTGCTAAAAAAAAACCGTTGCAGGTAAACTACCCCTTTCCCTCAACCGATCTTCACCAAAAACAATAAGTCGCGAGTACTCTGCAAATCAGGGCTGTATGCAAAAAATTATTTGATTCTGTTTGAATTTGCGGCAGTTATCGTTTGCCATAGAAAAAAAATCTACAGAAGACAGACAGACAGACAGACACACACACAGACACTTTTCGGAAAACGACTTTTTTTCATGTTTTGAGTGTAGTAGAATCAGAATCTGCAATAATCTCGAACACTATTTTTTTTGCCATCACCATACTTCCATTCCTTAAGGAATATGGAAGTAAAAATTATCCCCTCCCCCTTCAACTATAATTTTGATTTATAGAAAATTACCCCCAGCCCGTTCAACTAGCCTCTTCATTTATAGATATTTCATCTACGTTTCTACAGTGGATTATTAAGATCTTATCAGGATACTTTATCAAAATTAAGTACTTTACTCATGTTACAACAAAAAATGTTTCAGGTAAACTGCCCTTTCCCCGTAACCGATCTTCACCAAAATCAACAGACATTGAGTTCTCTATAGCTCAGGCACATATGTAAAAAATTATTTGATTCTGTTTGAATTTACGGCAGTTATGGTTCGTCATATAAAAAATTACCCATGTTAAAACATAAAACATGAGATTTATAAAACATATCTAAGATTTATATTTAAAATCATTTTTGAAATAAAATATTTTCATAGAACCTACTAACGCTGGGGAAATCTGAGGAGCCAATCAGAGTTGGGCCTACCTGTCACTCTGCTGAATTTGGTGGAAAGCCCTGTCACTGTCGTCAAAGTATCAGCCTTGACAGGGTCCTCTTTTTCTGCAAAATGGGAGAGGAGGCTTGAGATGGAGTGAGTGACATGGTCCCCACCTCAATGAAGAACCCATTGTTTTATAAAAATATATTTAAATTTTGAAAACTGAAAATTCTTTTCTTGTTGTAAATATTTATATTTTATAATCAAAATGACTTTATCAAAAAACAAACATTATTTTTTTATAATAAGTACTTACATATGTTTCTTAATATGCTTACTTTTTCTTCAATGTTGATGATCATTTCCAAACATTCTGACAAAATTGTATCTACAGAACAGTTAACATTCCCCAGGTTTCCATTTCTGCTAATTTCTCATTACACCTTCCACTGACGTATTATTAACCATTTCATAAACTATCGTATAATCTTTTCAGATTTTGTGGTACAAAATCTGAAATTTTCAGATTGCATGGCAACAAAATTATTTTATTTTCAACAATTACCATTGTTTGAAAAAGTTTAAATGAATTTTCAAGTACTTTACCCTTGTTAAAACGTAAAAGGTTGCAGGTAAACTACCCCTTCCCCTTAACTGATCTTCACCAAAATCTAAAGGCCTTGAGTCCTCTACAATTCACTGACGTATGCAAAAAATTATTTGATTCTGTTTGAATTTGCGGCAATTATCGTTTGCCATAGAAAATACGCCTGATAAAAAACGTTGCAGGTAAACTACCCTTTCCCCTCAACCGATCTTCACCAAAAACAATAGGTCTCGAGTACTCTACAAATCAGGGCTGTATGCAGAAAATTATTTGATTCTGTTCGAATTTGCGGCTGTTATCGTTTGCCATAGAAAATACCCTTGTTAAAAAAACGTTGTAGGTAAACTACCCCTTTCCCTTAACCGATCTTCACCAAAAACAATAGGTCTTGAGAACTCTACAATTCAGGGCTGTATGCGAAACATTATTTGATTCTGTTTGAATTTGCGGCTGTTATCGTTTGCCAAAAAAAAAATTTCCCTTGATAAAAAAAACCGTTGCAGGTAAACTACCCCTTCCCCTCAACCGATCTTCACCAAAAACAATAGGTCGCGAGTACTCTACAAATCAGGGCTGTATGCAAAAAATTATTTGATTCTGTTTGAATTTGCGGCAGTTATCGTTTGCCATAGAAAATACGCTTGATAAAAAACGTTGCTGGTAAACTACCCCTTCCCCTCAACCGATCTTCACCACAAACAATAGGTCTTGAGTACTCTACAAATCAGGGCTGTATGCAGAAAATTATTTGATTCTGTTTGAATTTGCGGCTGTTATTGTTTGCCATAGAAAATACCCTTGTTAAAAAAACGTTGTAGGTAAACTACCCCTTTACCTTAACCGATCTTCACCAAAAACAATAGGTCTTGAGAACTCTACAATTTAGGGCTGTATGCAAATAATCTTTTGATTCTGTTTGAATTTGCGGCTGTTATCGTTTGCCATAGGAAATACCCTTGTTAAAACATAAAACGTTACAGGTCAACTACCCCTTTCCCTTAACCGATCTTCACCAAAAACAATAGGTCTTGAGAATTCTACAATTCAGGGCTGTATGCGAAACATTATTTGATTCTGTTTGAATTTGTGGCTGTTATCGTTTGCCAAAAAAAAAAAATTTCCCTTGATAAAAAAAAACCGTTGCAGGTAAACTACCCCTTTCCCTCAACCGATCTTCACCAAAAACAATAGGTCGCGAGTCCTCTACAAATCAGGGCTGTATGCAAAAAATTATTTGATTCTGTTTGAATTTGCGGCAGTTATCGTTTGCCATAGAAAATATCGGTATGGAGAACCATACATGACTTCCATATTCTAAGATTTATATTTAAAATCATTTTCAGCCAAACAGCCAGGCTGTGTCTTACCTGCCTTTTTATTGCTGTATTAAATGAAAAATATTATATTACATTAAAATGAAAAAATTATAATTTTATTGCCTGGCAACAAAATTATTTTATTTTTAATAATTACCATTGTTTCAAAAAGTTTAAATAAATTTTCAAGTACTTTACTCTTGTTAAAACGTAAAAGGTTGCAGGTAAACTACCCCTTCCCCTTAACCGATCTTCACCAAAATCGAAAGTCATTGAGACCTCTACAATTCAGGGACGAATGCAAAAAATTATTTGATTCTGTTTGAATTTGCGGCTGTTATCGTTTGCCATAGAAAATACGCTTGATAAAAAAACGTTGCAGGTAAACTACCCCTTCCCCTTAACCGATCTTCACCAAAAACAATAGGTCTTGAGTACTCTACAAATCAGGGCTGTATGCAAAACATGATTTGATTCTGTTTGAATTTGCGGCTGTTATCGTTTGCCATAGAAAATAAAACGTAAAAGGTTGCAGGTAAACTACCCCTTCCCCTTAACCGATCTTCACCAAAAACAATAGGTCTTGAGTACTCTACAAATCAGGACTGTATGCAAAACATTATTTGATTCTGTTTGAATTTGCGGCTGTTATCGTTTGCCATATAAAATACCCTTGTTAAAAAAACGTTGCAGGTAAACTACCCCTTTCCCTCAACCGATCTTCACCAAAAACAATAGGTCTTGAGAAATCTACAATTCAGGGCTGTATGCGAAACATTATTTGATTCTGTTTGAATTTGCGGCTGTTATCGTTTGCCAAAAAAAAAAATTTCCCTTGATAAAAAAAACCGTTGCAGGTAAACTACCCCTTCCCCTCAACCGATCTTCACCAAAAACAATAGGTCGCGAGTACTCTACAAATCAGGGCTGTATGCAAAAAATTATTTGATTCTGTTTGAATTTGCGGCAGTTGTCGTTTGCCATAGAAAATACGCATGATAAAAAACGTTGCTGGTAAACTACCCCTTCCACTCAACCGATCTTCACCAAAAACAATAGGTCTTGAGTACTCTACAAATCAGGGCTGTATGCAGAAAATTATTTGATTCTGTTTGAATTTGCGGCTGTTATCGTTTGCCATAGAAAATACCCTTGTTAAAAAAACGTTGTAGGTAAACTACCCCTTCCCCTTAACCGATCTTCACCAAAAACAAAAGGTATTGAGAACTCTACAATTTAGGGCTGTATGCAAATAATCTTTTCATTCTGTTTGAATTTGCGGCTGTTATCGTTTGCCATAGGAAATACCCTTGTTAAAACATAAAACGTTACAGGTAAACTACCCCTTTCCCTTAACCGATCTTCACCAAAAACAATAGGTCTTGAGAACTCTACAATTCAGGGCTGTATGCGAAACATTATTGGGCTGTATGCGAAACATTATTTGATTCTGTTTGAATTTGCGGCTGTTATCGTTTGCCAAACAAACAAAATTTCCCTTGCTAAAAAAAAACCGTTGCAGGTAAACTACCCCTTTCCCTCAACCGATCTTCACCAAAAACAATAGGTCGCGAGAACTCTGCAAAACCGGGCTGTATGCAAAAAATTATTTGATTCTGTTTGAATTTGCGGCAGTTATCGTTTGCCATAGAAAAAAAATCTACAGACAGACAGACACACAGACAGACACACAGACACTTTTCGGAAAACGACTTTTTTTCATGTTTTGAGTGTAGTAGAATCAGAATCTGCAATAATCTCGAACACGATTTTTTTTGCCATCACCATACTTCCATTCCTTAAGGAATATGGAAGTAAAATATCGGTATGGAGAACCATACATGACTTCCATATTCTAAGATTTATATTTAAAATCATTTTCAGCCAAACAGCCAGGCTGTGTCTTACCTGCCTTTTTATTGCTGTATTAAATAAAAAATATTATATTACATTAAAATGAAAAAATTATAATTTTATTGCCTGGCAACAAAATTATTTTATTTTTAACAATTACCATTGTTTCAAAAAGTTTAAATAAATTTTCAAGTACTTTACTCTTGTTAAAACGTAAAAGGTTGCTGGTAAACTACCCCTTCCCGTTAACCGATCTTCACCAAAATCGAAAGTCATTGAGACCTCTACAATTCAGGGATGTATGCAAAAAATTACTTGATTCTGTTTGAATTTGCGGCTGTTATCGTTAGCCATAGAAAATACGCTTGATAAAAAAACGTTGCAGGTAAACTACCCCTTCCCCTTAACCGATCTTCACCAAAAACAATAGGTCTTGAGTACTCTACAAATCAGGGCTGTATGCAAAACATTATTTGATTCTGTTTGAATTTGCGGCTGTTATCGTTTGCCATAGAAAATACCCTTGTTAAAAAAACGTTGCAGGTAAACTACCCCTTTCCCTCAACCGATCTTCACCAAAAACAATAGGTCTGGAGTACTCTACAAATCAGGGCTGTATGCAAAACATTATTTGATTCTGTTTGAATTTGCGGCTGTTATCGTTTGCCATAGGAAATACCCTTGTTAAAACATAAAACGTTACAGGTAAACTACCCCTTTCCCTTAACCGATCTTCACCAAAAACAATAGGTCTTGAGTACTCTACAAATCAGGGCTGTATGCAAAACATTATTTGATTCTGTTTGAATTTGCGGCTGTTATCGTTTGCCATAGAAAATACCCTTGTTAAAAAAATGTTGCAGGTAAACTACCCCTTTCCCTCAACCGAAATTCACCAAAAACAATAGGTCTTGAGAACTCTACAATTTAGGGCTGTATGCAAATAATCTTTTGATTCTGTTTGAATTTGCGGCTGTTATCGTTTGCCATAGGAAATACCCTTGTTAAAACATAAAACGTTACAGGTAAACTACCCCTTTCCCTTAACCGATCTTCACCAAAATCAACAGATCTTGAGAACTCTACAATTCAGGGCTGTATGCGAAACATTATTTGATTCTGTTTGAATTTGCGGCTGTTATCGTTTGCCAAACAAACAAAATTACCCTTGCTAAAAAAAAAACCGTTGCAGGTAAACTACCCCTTTCCCTCAACCGATCTTCACCAAAAACAATAGGTCGCGAGTACTCTGCAAATCAGGGCTGCATGCAAAAAATTATTTGATTCTGTTTGAATTTGCGGCAGTTATCGTTTGCCATAGAAAAAAAATCTACAGACAGACACACAGACAGACACACAGACACTTTTCCGAAAAGTGTCTGTGTGTCTGTCTGTCTGTGTGTCTGTCTGTCTGTAGATTTTTTTCTATGGCAAACGATAACTGCCGCAAATTCAAACAGAATCAAATAATTTTTTGCATGCAGCCCTGATTTGCAGAGTACTCGCGACCTATTGTTTTTGGTGAAGATCGGTTGAGGGAAAGGGGTAGTTTACCTGCAACGGTTTTTTTTTTAGCAAGGGTAATTTTGTTTGTTTGGCAAACGATAACAGCCGCAAATTCAAACAGAATCAAATAATGTTTCGCATACAGCCCTGAATTGTAGAGTTCTCAAGATCTGCTGATTTTGGTGAAGATCGGTTAAGGGAAAGGGGTAGTTTACCTGTAACGTTTTATGTTTTAACAAGGGTATTTCCTATGGCAAACGATAACAGCCGCAAATTCAAACAGAATCAAAAGATTATTTGCATACAGCCCTAAATTGTAGAGTTCTCAAGACCTATTGTTTTTGGTGAAGTTCGGTTGAGGGAAAGGGGTAGTTTACCTGCAACGTTTTTTTAACAAGGGTATTTTCTATGGCAAACGATAACAGCCGCAAATTCAAACAGAATCAAATAATGTTTTGCATACAGCCCTGATTTGTAGAGTACTCAAGACCTATTGTTTTTGGTGAAGATCGGTTAAGGGAAAGGGGTAGTTTACCTGTAACGTTTTATGTTTTAACAAGGGTATTTCCAATGGCAAACGATAACAGCCGCAAATTCAAACAGAATCAAAAGATTATTTGCATACAGCCCTAAATTGTAGAGTTCTCAAGACCTATTGTTTTAGGTGAAGATCGGTTGAGGGAAAGGGGTAGTTTACCTGCAACGTTTTTTTAACAAGGGTATTTTCTATGGCAAACGATAACAGCCGCAAATTCAAACAGAATCAAATAATGTTTTGCATACAGACCTGATTTGTAGAGTACTCAAGACCTATTGTTTTTGGTGAAGATCGGTTAAGGAGAAGGGGTAGTTTACCTGCAACGTTTTTTTATCAAGCGTATTTTCTATGGCAAACGATAACAGCCGCAAATGCAAACAGAATCAAATAATGTTTTGCATACGTCCCTGAATTGTAGATGTCTCAATGACTTTCGATTTTGGTGAAGATCGGTTAAGGGGAAGGGGTAGTTTACCTGCAACCTTTTACGTTTTAACAAGAGTAAAGTACTTGAAAATTTATTTAAACTTTTTGAAACAATGGTAATTGTTAAAAATAAAATAATTTTGTTGCCAGGCAATAAAATTATAATTTTTTCATTTTAATGTAATATAATATTTTTCATTTAATACAGCAATAAAAAGGCAGGTAAGACACAGCCTGGCTGTTTGGCTGAAAATGATTTTAAATATAAATCTTAGAATATGGAAGTCATGTATGGTTCTCCATACCGATATTTTTTCATGTTTTGAGTGTAGTAGAATCAGAATCTGCAATAATCTCGAACACGATGTTTTTTGCCATCACCATACTTCCATTCCTTAAGGAATATGGAAGTAAAAAGTATTCTTTGTCAGTTTTCAGTTTTTATGTGAAGAATCCTTCACAACACAAATTCTGTATGCCTAAGTCTTTTTTTTTACCAAATTTGAAGACACTTGGACATTTAAGTCGTACAAAAGAAACAGAAAACGTTCAGACAAAAATAATGCAAATTCCGACCCAAAACTGACAATTTTTTACTTCCATATTCCTTAAGGAATGGAAGTATCGTGATGGCAAAAAAAATCGTGTTCGAGATTATTGCAGATTCTGATTCTACTACACTCAAAACATGAAAAAAAGTCGTTTTCCGAAAAGTGTGTGTGTGTGTGTGTGTGTGTGTGTGTGTAGATTTTTTTTCTATGGCAAACGATAACTGCCGCAAATTCAAACAGAATCAAATAATTTTTTGCATACAGCCCTGATTTGTAGAGTACTCACGACCTATTGTTTTTGGTGAAGATCGGTTGAGGGAAAGGGGTAGTTTACCTCCAACGGTTTTTTTTTATCAAGGGAAATTTTTTTTTTTGGCAAACGATAACAGCCGCAAATTCAAACAGAATCAAATAATGTTTCGTATACAGCCCTGAATTGTAGAGTTCTCAAGACCTATGGTTTTTGGTGAAGATCGGTTAAGGGAAAGGGGTAGTTTACCTGTAACGTTTTATGTTTTAACAAGGGTATTTCCTATGGCAAACGATAACAGCCGCAAATTCAAACAGAATCAAAAGATTATTTGTATACAGCCCTAAATTGCAGAGTTCTCAAGACCTATTGTTTTTGGTGAAGATCGGTTAAGGGAAAGGGGTAGTTTACCTGTAGCGTTTTTTTATCAAGGGTATTTTCTATGGCAAACGATAACAGCCGCAAATTCAAACAGAATCAAATAATGTTTTGCATACAGCCCTGATTTGTAGAGTACTCAAGACCTATTATTTTTGGAGAAGATCGGTTAAGGGGAACGGGTAGTTTACCTGCAACGTTTTTTTATCAAGCGCATTTTCTATGACGAACGGTAAGAGCCGCAAATTCAAACAGATTCAAATACTTTTTGCATACGTTAGTGAATTGTAGAGGACTCAAGGCCTTTAGATTTTGGTGAAGATCGGTTAAGGGGAAAGGGTAGTTTACCTGCAACCTTTTACGTTTTAACAAGAGTAAAGTACTTGAAAATTTATTTAAACTTTTTGAAACAATGGTAATTGTTGAAAATAAAATAATTTTGTTGCCAGGTAACAAAAATAAAGTCATTTTGATTATAAAATATAAATATTTACAACAAGAAAAGAATTTTCAGTTTAAAATTTAAATATATTTTTATAAAACAATGGGTTCATCATTGAGGTGGGAACCATATCACTCACTCCATCTCAAGCCTCCTCTCCCATTTTGCAGAAAAAGAGGACCCTGTCAAGGCTGATACTTTGACGACAGTGACAGGGCTTTCCACCAAATTCAGCAGAGTGACAGGTAGGCCCAACTCTGATTGGCTCCTCAGATTTCCCCAGCGTTAGTAGGTTCTATGAAAATATTTTATTTCAAAAATGATTTTAAATATAAATCTTAGATATGTTTTATAAATCTCATGTTTTATGTTTTAACATGGGTAATTTTTTATATGACGAACCATAACTGCCGTAAATTCAAACAGAATCAAATAATTTTTTACATATGTGCCTGAGCTATAGAGAACTCAATGTCTGTTGATTTTGGTGAAGATCGGTTATGGGGAAAGGGCAGTTTACCTGAAACATTTTTTGTTGTAACATGAGTAAAGTACTTAATTTTGATAAAGTATCCTGATAAGATCTTAATAATCCACTGTAGAAACGTAGATGAAATATCTATAAATGAAGAGGCTAGTTGAACGGGCTGGGGGTAATTTTCTATAAATCAAAATTATAGTTGAAGGGGGAGGGGATAATTTTTTTTATATGTGTACTACGTTATTGGCAACAAAGAAGTATTTTTTTGTTAAAATTCCTTCCCTGGCTGTTTGGCTGAAAATGATTTTAAATATAAATCTTAGAATATGGAAGTCATGTATGGTTCTCCATACCGATTTTTTTTTTAATGAGAAAATGATAAACCATTTAGAAGAAGCTCTAAGTCTGTACCAATGGTACGAACTGGTCATACACTAATAAAGGCATACTACAACCTAGATCATACTTAGAAAATTTGTCTGAACAATTTATGTATTATTTAGCCTTCTTTACTTCTTTATGGCGTCAGCTGCTTGCTTGCCTTTACATATGATGAGACATATAATTCAGAAAAATTTATTATTACTGAGAGAGAACCGTTATCGATTCTGTGTATTTCATACGAAAAATACCAGTAATGATCGCAGATTTTATGACGTCACTACGCTGTGGCAACTATGACAACGCTAAAATGGAACAACACGCGAGTACAGACATGGAGAATGAAAGTTTAGCTACCTGATGTGGCGAAAATAACACACGAAATGCACCTACAGCTGCCGATTTACTTGTTCACGTATGTTTCCAAAGTAATGAAATACTTTTATTTAGTTTGATAGTTTTCCCAATTACGTTAATATAAAAATAAGGCGTAGGCCTACTTCTATTCCTAGTACCAGCACGTACACACTTCTGCAATCTTATTAGTTGTGCATTATTATTATTATTATTATTATAGGTAGTCCGTTAGCTGACTAATGACAGCTCAATTTTTCCTGAAGCTCTTATGAACCTACTTGGCGGTGAATCACTCCACAGGTACCCCGTGTATCTCTTTTTTAATTCCAAGTTTTTATGCATTTCACTGGTCACAGGTTGCACTTTGTTCTATCTAGCATTAACATTATCTATAGCTTTGTATCTCCAGCTTTCCTGCATCTGTCTGTTCCTGATCCTGTCATCTTGATTTTGGTCTCGCGTTTGGTTTGTTCTTCAACGGTCTCTACGTCGTTACCTTCCTTATTGTCGCTCCGAGAATTTTAGCCATGAATAGTCAATACAAATTTCCGTTAATGTGATAAAGTACGTGAAAATGATTACCCACGTATCAGCACATTAGCGCGCATACTAGCCGAGCGACGTAAGACCATTTTAAGTCTATTTAGTTACTTACTGCCTGTCAAAATAGTGGAGCCGTTTTTGCGTCAGCGATTTTCAACATTCTTTCCTCAAGTTCAGTGATGCAGGAAAGGTTAATCGTTCTTAGTTATTATAAGCACGTTGGTATCTTTAGTTTGAAATTTACAAGATGTATGTTTGACAAAATGGCACACAGTTAGGCAACCGTATGGACGTTTAGGCATTTCTGTCATCGTATCTAAATCGTCATTATACCCATACGAGTTTTGCAAACTGTTAGCAGCTGACAGTAGAAGCGTGTAAGATTAGTTCGGGTGGCTACACATGTAGGCCTATACATATTCTACGTATGTCTATGTGCGTGCGCGTTAGTTTAAGCGTTTAACCAATTCTACTTTATAGGCCTACTGCTAAACTAGAAAAACGCAGCTGCAAGACATAGGAGAGCGCAACACTGCTGACTCGATCTAAGACGTAGAATGTTTCAGGATACGGAATTAATAATTTTTTACAATGGGAATAATATTTTGACTTTCGAGTTGTTGGTTTCAATTGCCGTTTAAGGATTGATCTTTGACACACAGATATTTTTGGTGACTCATTGTGCCTAATATTACGTTTAGCATGTGACTATAAATATAACGATTCTATAACAAAAAGCGGGATAACAACAGGTTATTCATGTTGAGTTTCATTATAACTAACTGTGGATAATAGACATATCTGTTTCTTAGAGTATTGGATGGATTAATAGTTCCATCCGTGTCGAAATTAACAGTACGGCCGATTACTCTCACAACTGGCACGGACAATGTTCAGTATACCTGATTGATTTTCTTCTACAGAGAATTTGTTGTCCCCAAGTAACTGATAAGACAGACGAACTAACAACACTTACTTTTGCCACCGTTCACATTTTGCATGTTCTTCTTATCTTTTCGTATTCAAATTTAGTTGAACGTTTCATCAGCTGAGCTTAATTGTGCACACACACACACACACACACACACACACACACACACACACACACACACACACACACACACCAGATGGAATACTACAAGTAAATCATAATAAACCACGGAGACGTCAAGAACAGTAGGTTTGAATATTTTTTTGAACAAGTGCGGTTTGAATTAGGCCCATGCTTTGATTACGTTCACGAAAAGTCGTATCTGTTGACGATAGGGACAATGTCATTTATTCAGTGTTCGGAAGTCAGCACAAACGTGTTCACAGAATGCTAACGAGAGTAACAAAAATCACTATCACTAAACATGGCGAAATTGGCAGCCACTGACGTGGCGCCTGTATCTGCGTTAATGTTATGCACAGTACAGTACCTAACGCTCTGACAGGTGTATAAAGCATCTTTTCAGCAAATATCACACACGCATCAGACCTGCATATGGTAATGTTTCTGTATTATATTCAAACACATACTTCATTTATTAATTTTAATTTGTGAAAAAGAATGGAAAAGTAAACCGCGCCTAAACTAAATATAGGCCTAGTTTTGTTTGAGAGTGCGCGTATAAACGTCGCCCACTATTAATTAAGGTACGAGGTACTAGTATCAGTAAAACAAAAGAAACGAGTGAGGGTAAACTAGCACCATTCATGTAGGTTATACATAGCAGTAATAATACTGGGTGAATTTTTCCGTCATTTCGTTAACGTGGTTTCTAATTTGTAAATGGAATGTTTGTTTAGCGCTCAACGTCCTTTTCAGTCGATCGGTTCAAACACTCGTAACGTACAGTTCCAACACGGCCATTCACTCAGTCCCCATCACAGCCACCCCTAACCCATACTTATTGATTTGTTAGAACTTCAAAGCAGAGATATAACATATTACTATAACATTACATTACTTTAGTTTTAGTTAATATACACTTAGCACCGACGGGCGTGCAATAACATTTATACTACACACGAATGTTGGACACAAACTCATTTGGCCGGTTTATTTGTAATAATAACGTTTCCTCCTTTTCAGAAATTGCCATACACCTAATACAAGACTAACTTAACCATTAAGTAATTTCGTACAGCGCCTGTGTATGCATTTTAAGATCCAAGTAGTATTGCTTTGTGTAAGCCTACTGATTTAAGATTTTGTCGCAAGTTTTAATATGCTTAGCTCAGTATTATTATTAATTAACAAAACTAAGGTTATTCGGATATTAAATAATTTCCAAAGATTAAATTAATTCAAACGTAATAATTCAAATGTAAATTTAAAGGAAACAATAACGTTACTGGAACTCTCTGAATGACGAGTACAGTACTACTTAATCGCTCGCTCCTCGAACAAACACAAAACACTCGCATAAAGATTCTTCAACTCACCATAATCTTAGTGAATGCCAGCGATAAAATGAAGGGAGGATTTGTTAGTTAAAGGGCAATGATGTTAACTTCGCTTACAATGAGCGATGATTAATTTTAAAACGCGCAGAAGTTGAAGTAAATATACGTACTCTTGCGTACAAACATTTTACGAAGAATTCAGAACAAAGTAAATACTGAACCTTACTAACTCGGCTAATGTATACGAGTTCAGTGCCGTACTATAACAACTTAAAATAATGCACTAACGTCTTCTATCGTTGAACAATAGTGTTCCATAAGTCAACCTATCCTTTTAACAATAACATTTCCAGCAACAAGTATGTGTTTTTTAAAGGATGGTTGTGACGAATTGTAGACATTTGAATTTGAATCTAAATGACAGACCGCTGCCATCACTCAAACAATATAAATACAACGTTTCGGCCACCAATCGGCAGCCGTCAAAATTAATAAATAATATTCTATCAACGAGTGATAGAAAGTCAACAAAATATATAATAATCAACAAGTTCACATAATATACAATCAAAAGACTAAATAATAAATACAATACTTACTACGAAAAAACGCACAACGCTCACAAAACACAAGCACATGAACACTTGCATCCCAACAAGGTTACTTGTGACGGCAAACGTTCGCTATTTGGATTCAAAATAAAAAGTACCTGTCTATTCTACACTAACACTATACAAGCAATATGTATTGTACGGATTACGCTTTCAGAACAATTTACCCAAGGCAGCTTAAGTAGACATCAAATGTACTAAAGGTATATCCTTCTCTATTACAACTGATTACATTGTTTGGGGTTTAGGTATGTAGTGGCACTATGAATTACGTGTAAGAATAAAAATAATGAACGACATCCAACAAAACTAACTATATTCTACCCATATTTTTGTACAAAAACGATAAGAAAACGCTGTTGAAACTGTTCGCACTAAGTTGTAATACGTCGGTGTCCTATTTCTGAGTCTATTTACAGTTTGTAATAAACAGTGTATCATTATTCACGCGCTCGCTCGCGCGCACGTACAGTATTTTCCCCGTTGCTGTAGCAATGTAAAGCTGTTGGCGAAAGTCTGATAGTTTATAGTTTTACCTTCTAACGTTATAACATTAAACGTGATTTTAAGTTTTCCCTTCGTCCCATAAATAGGTTTGTAGTTTTTTTAATCTAGATTTTACGTTTGTTATATTCGGTCCATAAATGATACATATTTTTCTTTTTAGAGACAAATGAAAAATAAAATACACATAGAGTATCTACTGCCCAAATGTTACACAATATTTACATGCTCTAGTGAATGAATCCGGGAGACTGAAGCTAAACAAAATGTTTAGCTCACATACGTGAAACACACGCTACAAGTTGAGAGGACTACACTGGGAACCATGATAACATAGGCAAACTATTTATACGTAGGCGCATAGTGATCTTAACATGCTGTTAGTTATACGAATGCCAAAAGCGAATAACGAAAATAATTGTTTTCACAATACGGACTTGTAAAAATATAATTAAAAAATATTAATTACAGACTGGGGAAAAGGAATATACAAACTGATACCGCACAGTTATAAACACACACGGGCGAGTGATTATTACTACATAATTATTTGTGTTAATTATAAAGCGAAATTAAGTTTCAAAACGAAGGTAATTAATTAACGGGCCGCTCTGTACGCTGCTGTCAATAATTACTGTACTCGCAACTTTTGTCGTGCTTTTGTTATGCATAATTACGTACGGTACGGGGATGTGCGTATTGCACACTGCTTATTTACACAATTCCATATGCCTATGATCCTATAAGAAGTATTTTGTTATTGTAAAAATTAATGACGTCATTACACACTCTGTAACAGCTACTACTACAGTAACTACGACCACAAGTTATACATAGTGCTTTTTTATTTATATACTTACTCTGAAACCTGGTTAGCTATTTAACATTTTACATAGGTACTTAGTTATCCTAATAGAAACTGTAAATTTTGTTGTTGTTTCGCAAAATAACATTACTTCGTCTAAATGTAGGCCTACACTCAACTGCGATAACGTATAATTACGTGAGGTACGGGGGTGTACAGAGATATAGAATAAATATTGTATACGACGGGGCATATAGAACGTCCTATACATGTTGTTTCACACATTGTCACTGCATTTTCGTTCACAGGTCTTAGTGAAAATTATATACTAATTTAATAAGCCACTTATTCAAACAAATTTGCTGTTTTAAATTTTTCATAGCGCTGTCGAAGAGCGTCACGTATTCTTCACCATTTCGACTGCACTGTTATGGCAATAAGAAAAAGGGCCATTCAACCTGTTTTTGTTCCTTCTGGTACTTTCAAATTAATAATAAATTGTGAATTCTCTGTCACTGAAATACAAATACATAAACACAAACGCGTACAGTAGTAACAATAAACCGGAAAAACAGACAAAAATAAAAGTAAGTAGAACAGTGGTCTAGTTATTGTCAAAGTAAGTACATAATGAGAAATTAGAGCTAAGAATAGGAACGAATAGAGTCGACTCTTTTACCAGGCCAGGACCCGTGGGGAATGGTGGAGTTAAATGGAGATGGTGCATGATATGACACATATAAAATGAGTATTATTTTTATACACTGTGCCGCAACATGCACGCGTGTGTCAAAAAACAATTCCGTATCACAAAAAGATTTTTTTTTTTTTACTCAACAGGCCCGACATTTTCTACGGTTTCACTATGACATAATTTATAAAATAAAATTAAGTATTAAATGGTTCGTGCAATTAAATTGTTCTTAAAACTTTGAATCAACAATTGAGAAACAGAAACTTAGTCTTAATACTTCTTCTTTACTAAACTCGAACACAATACTCACACTACACTGACATGTGAGTGAATTGTTAAATAGGCCTATATAATAATAATAAATATTAATACATGTATTGTTAATAAATAATTTAGACACAAGAACTGTACACATCGAGGAGAAAATAATTCTTGTCAAGGGCCTACTTCATTTGATGTAAAGAATTAGCCTTATCTATGTTTTCTTCTAATTTGTGAAAATAATAATGCACAAACTCTAAGAAACGCAATACTTCAATAAATTTTCTTAAATCACAATACATTTCACGATCATAAAATTTTCCTTAAAGTTAGTATTCCGCGGAACATCACGGATATAACAATGCTTGCAACTATTGTAGAAAAATATCGTCACATTATCGAACAATAATATTTTTCACCTAAAGACCGGAAAAATTTATGAAATCTATGTGAACACACACACCGGTGGGCTTAATATTTATCAGTAACGGAACGCGTTTCAGGACACAGTGCACGGTAATGTGAGAGGGAGTAGTCAGTTGTGTGTTTAAAAGACACAATACACAAAGGTCCATCGTGTGCCCATCTATTGTTAACATTCAGCCACTATAGACACGAACGCTGGCTATACACGCCGTGTTTACAATTGAATTACAAACATTAAACCAGCACAGCTCTGCGATAATAACAACAAAAACGTTCCTCATAAAGCGCCTATTGAATATCCATTTCCACGTCTGTCTTTTCAATTCCTGATTGTTCAGGTCGGATTCAATACGCTGAAATTTAAAACAAATTTTGTACTTGGTTGATACCCGCAAACATTTTGATGTCTTTTTTATAGATTATAAAACCCCCTACATGCTGCCGTAACACTGCGCTAAGTACAGATTATTTTTCAACGAGAATACAAGCTTTTGAACAAAGTGAATGCAAAAACAGCTTGGAAATTATTTGCAATTAATACATTTCCCTTACACTCGTTACAGGTATGCGAAGACAATTATACTTTTTTTACAAAAAGAGTTAATTTATATGGTAAAGTACGAAGAATGTTGCACTGAACAGAGCAAACCTCACAATTCTCAGAAGAATTTAGACTTCTCAAGGCAATGTACGTATGTTTTTATTCGTAGTTAGAGTTTCATAATTTATCTAACGGATTTTCCAACATTTCGCTGTTAGCAATTAAGGATTTGAAAAATAGTAACTTACGCTCACCTGAAATTCACTTCAAGGTGAATTACTAAACTAAATTTTACTACGTATGTTTATTTTAACTCTAATTTTATTTTATTAATTTACAAATAATTTAATTCCTTTTATTTTTATAACTATTTGTAAGCCTTATTTCTAAACACGCAACTGATTTAGAAATAGACGTACGGTGAGTGATTATGCAATTTCGCTGAAATTTTGAATAGCTCTAGGATTGATCCCCCCCCTCACATAGTTACGCCACTGCTCTCACCCACCGTACGATATGATTTACAGTTACGATCAGAAAGTTACAATTTAAATACGAGAATCACAAACTAAATTTTTTGACAGGTTAGTATAAGTGTTTTTACGTTACCAAAATTCATTTTTAAAACAGTCCCTTCGGAAAAAGTGATTAACGAGTGTGTACAGTTGGCTACCCTGTATAGGCTGTTAATTAAGTTCGGCTCAAGTTGATGGCGTACCTGTTTGTTTGACAGATTATGTCGGCAAGTGAATGCTATTACTAATTAGTAAATTGGAAATGTACGTACCCCTCCAAACAGAAATCCCTTCAGCATGAGCAACAGCAGGGCCGAGGCAGGCAGGCTGCTGACAGAGTATTACATACGCGCGCACCTCCATACGCAGCCAGCCCAACTATTCAATGTGTCTAATTGCTTAGGTTAAGCCTTATGAAAGTTTTATTAATTTCAGCAATATCTGCGTGTCAATAGTTAAACAGATGCGACCGCACGGTGGTTACCTCTGGTCCACGAAATATTCAACCGTGTCTCTTTACGCTACACCAACACCATACGCTACGGATAATGTTAATTAAACTCTGAATCCGAAACGTCACAGCGTTTCCTTAACAGATTTCAAACCAACGCAACAAGAATGTATTAACTGTACTCTATTATCTTGCAAGTTTGCACGTTACAAATTATTAATGAAAATTCTAAATATACCTAATGACAACATAGACTAGACAATCGATATCTGCGAAAACTGATAACATAGCCCGTCAATCAGATACTCGTCATAACTTAGTTTACGCTACAGATTCCGTCCCGCTCTTTCACGATCCACTTTCCTTGTTGTCTTCGACGACCGTCCAGATTGTGAACGCTGAATCTTCTCGGTATGGTTTCTTACGACAATAGAAACCACCTCTTGACATTCAACTTTTAGCTTTCAAATGTCCCGTTGTAATTAGATATCCAAATAATGAAAAGCCTCTTGTGTCGTTACAGCAGACACACCCCTTAGAATCTCCCAACTGAATTCGTTTTCTTATCAAATTTCATCTATAATCAATTAGAAAAACATACTGCTGCTCTTATTTCTTTCCAGAAAAGCTAATCGTGACAAGTTTCTTCGTCACGCTACAATTCAATTACGTTAATTTTCTTTTAGATATCCCAACATTATAATTTTGTTAATATCAACTGAGAGTTTCCTGGTTCAATTAAAAAAACAACACTATTATTACATGGGAATACGTAATTCTTCTACATGGCCAAGCGAGATCGTAAGATTGAAAACAAAGAGGGAGTTAGGTACGACGACTGACTGACCAGTGTCTTGGTACGGTATTCAAATTTTATTGCGCTGTCCAGTGGGCGCTTCAAGCTTTCAATTTCAATGTTGTTGCGCGCTGTACTAATCACCAGGATCCTCGATAAACACAACGGGCACCGCTATGGGGTGTCGGCTGCGCTTGGTGAGGCTCAACGCCGACACTGACCTAGAAAAGAGTCGCTTGCACAGCTCTCGCAAGCCCGGGTCTGGATAACAGTACGGCCAAGCGAGCTAACAGAATCTGGTGGCTGAAACAAGAGGAGCTAGACGACACCTACGAGATGTTGCCTGAAGATGCTGTTCATGCACGGGAGTGAGTGGTTTGTTAGGCTTCAGATTTGTTTACAGAATTCTTTATACCTCTCTCTTATTTAGCTGTTCCCGCACTCAACTGTTACATACACAAACGATGCCACGCGATATCATAACTACAGTACAATTTTTACAGATAACATTACATAAATTAGTTACACAATATAGTCGGACAATTTACTACAATACTGCACGCAATAATATCTCATTTACAATGGTTACATAATTTATTATGTTATCGCGAATTTATCGGGATTGGAATTTGGATCTGTTGTTACCTCTGTTACGCCAATTCTTATTTTTAAAAATTCTATATACGGCCCTTGAAACTCCTGACTTTCATATCGTTACTTTGTACCGAAGGTATCAGCTAATCTATCTGACAATCAGCCGTATATTATGCTTTTGAACACTCACACATATAAAGTTCCTTCCTTCACTCAGCCGCCACAGTCTCCAATCGTCTCTTTTCTCATCTCTCGTCTTTCCATCGCTTCGTTCACTTCATGTCTCTTGGACTTTCCCTCTTCTTCTTCTTCCAAATGACTACAGTTCTAACCCATGCTATCCATCTACCATCTTCAGCTCTTCTTATGTGCCCATATCACACCAATGTAACTGAGCACATCTTTTTCGACGTTCAACTTTTTCTACTTCTTATTTCATCAGTGGTGATCCTGTCCTTTCTACAGTTCCGCTTCCAGAAGCTTTACACTTTTTGTTCATGACCCAGTTTCCTCTCCGTACGCCATTATACTAACCACCAGAGTAAGTAACTGATTTGTCTAATTTACGTCTTTTTATTGTAATCTGTTGTTTATCTCGTCTTCTGTCGTCACGTGCTTCGTTAGCACAAACTCTAAGTACTTAAATTTCCTTGTCTCTTTAACTGCTTGCTTAGAAGGTACCAGATTCTGTACCTTCTCTTTCTTTCTTACCTTCCTGTTGTTTGATTCAGGTGTGTAAAAATTTATTTCTAACCCAATACAATTCTTTGTATATGATGATTTTCACACTCGGTCGACTTCTTATACGCCATCGCTAAATACGCGGCATATCTCTCCTCTGTCTGTTGTCTTGTTTCCTGAGACTAGCTCAACTTCTGACTCGTGGTATCAGTTGTTTCTTTGTGTTTACTTCACCGTTTCATGTTATAATAGATTATTATAGATATTGATTCTGGATAATAATTGATGTGTAGATACTCAAGTCGAGTATATGTAGATATGATGTTATTGTTGATGATTATTATTAGATATGATTATTAAAATTGGGTGATTGGAATTAATGTTCACGTTTATAGTTTGTGGTTTAAAAGAGTATTAGGCTTGCTATCACTCCACTGTGTTAACCTCCCCACTTACCATCCGTGGATATCTTCACTATTCTCGATGGCGACTTCTCTTACTGTAAACACACTTGACATACATACATAGATATTCCTTTTGAATATCGAAAAGAATGCACATAAACAATAAAATAAATCAAATATTCAATTGTAAGTTGAATGATATCAGTAATTCAAATACTACCGCCACCTTATGAGATAACTGTTTATAAAAAAATTAAACTACTGCTTCTATTGTATAGAAATTAAAACTCTGGTTCCACTGATAATAAACTGAGGATTTATTGACAATGATTAAATTCAGTAAACTCTTTTAAAACAATTAATAAGATATTTTCACAAACAATAACAAATTTAAACAAATATTGAGATCTCTGTATCTCAAGGCTGGTAACACTGTTGTGATGTACAATAGTATTGTGAACGAGGTTAGGTTCACTTTAGTTAATTATATTACCAATTTGGTGAGTTCTTTGAAGATACATGATACCAGATATAAAGATGTGTTTGAATAACAATATTTACTTATCTATTATTATAAAAAAGAACAAAAATTTAAAATTATTAAACTCGGTACGATAGCCGATAGTAGAGGGAAAATACCGGTTCTGACTCACAAAGGATGCCGCCGTTCCCACGGTCCAAGATTTTTTCCCACGCTCTCCCCACCACCGCTGGACCTGCAGCATCCGCGAATTTCCACCAATAAAATTTCATGCCGCCTTTCGCGCGCCAAGTTCAAATATATGCAGCCTTTCGCGAGCCTAGATCAAAGAGATGCCGCCGTTCCCAATTTTTTAATTTTTTTTAATTTGATATTTTTATTTTTTTAATTAAATTGATTTGCATATCCGTGAATATATGCAGCCTTTCGCGAGCCTAGATCACTTTCACTTTCTACTGGACCACAGCATCCGCGACTTTTTCGCTGATCTGTGTCAAGATCCGCGACTTTTTCGCGTATCTGGACCACAGCATCCGCAATGTATATTAAATCTATATGATCAGGTTTACCAACCTATGTATGGGTTCAAACTTGATATGTGTGTGTATTATAGTGTATATTAAAATATATGATCAGGGTTACCAATCCTGCATTATTGTGTGTGTGTGTATAGAACAGATCTGTCAACATTTTTCTTCGGTGGGAAATTCAAACTATATTATAGTAAATTGTTGACGACGACTTCGATATCAACTCTCTCTCCCCTCCTCTCTCTTTGTCTCTAGACACAGTTGTCGATCACGATATAAACACTCTCTTTATGTCATCAGTTTTACATAAGCGTCGTGCTACTTATGGATTATTGTAAGTAGCGATACTAAAATGTAATCACCAGGAAATATATATTTATCACCTATCTCGTGGCGTCCTTTTTTGACACATGACAGTCATTGACTACGATTTAGAAATTAATATACTGCCAAGTCTGTGTGTGTGTGTGTGGTAAAGTGTTACGCATAAAAAAATCTCCTTGAAATAAGGTATTTTCAAAAGTTTTGTGTACACACACACATTGTATAATAATTTTCGTAATTGTAAGATACAACCTGCAAATTATTAAAATGTCTCTCTCACACATTTCTGATTACTATACAAATAATTGGATGCATATTCGAAGATTTCCCTTATTCAAACGATTTGTATGTGTGTACACGAACTTAAATACAGACGATTGTAATTTTAAAAATTCATTTTTTGCATTAAATATATATCGTAAACAATGAAATAATAATATTTCGTCATTGTAAGATTTTAATAAAACAATTATCAGTTTAAATAATAATTTTCATGATTGTAAGATACAACCTACAAATTATTAAAATGTCTCTCTCACACACATTTCTGATTACTATACAAATAATTGCATGCATATTCGGAGTACGTTGACAGCGAAACAAGTCTATGCACACACACACACACACACACACAACGATACTGAATTAGATATAGTTATTATTCGCTAAATTAAACCAGAGGTCATTAACCTTGTGTACGACGTCCTATATTCTAATTTCACACCTGCTAGTCATTAGCAGTAATTAGGATTATAAAGTATTTACTCTAAAAACGGACAACTCTACTTTCTAATTTGACACCTGTCAAGCATTAACACCGCTTACAGTAATTACTCTAAAAACGGACACACACACACGTGCTTTCCCCACTACAGAGTACACTATATATACGCTAAGTAAGTTAGCGGCAATTTCTTATTTGTCGACTTGTACTGCACGTATTACGTGTCTTCCAGTATACACATCTTCTTTTGAAAGACTGTTTGTACGTCTTCAGTGTAGACAACGCACATACTAGTTTGGCTGATACTGTCTTCCAGTATACACATCTTCTTTTGGTAAGTGTATAGATTTTATTTAAACGTAAAAATTATCAAGTGCATTATTTATTGAATTTAATACATGTGTGTGTGTACGCGTGTGTATGATCAAATTACAATTTCTGAAAATATATTCTTACCGTATTTTTATAGTGGCAATTTCTCACCAACGTGTGCTGATACATCGTGAAATCTCTACATCTTTTTTTAATAGTTGAAAGACTGTTTGTACGCCTTCAGTGTAGACAACGCACATACTAGTTTTTTTGGTAAGTTGTACAGATTTTATTTAATTTTAATTTTAATGTATGTGCAGATTTTTATTTAAACGTAAAACTTATTTGCATTATCAAGCGTGTTATTGAATTTAATACATGTGTGTGTGTATGATCAAATTATTATGTCTGTTACAAATTTTCTGAAAAATTGCTTTAAACAAACGTTTTTAATGTAACAAATTTAGAAAGTAGGTCACAGCGTATGATGACATTTATATCTCTCTCTAATTCTGTTGTGGACATACATAGCTGTAAGCAGTGACTATCTCCTTATGAATGCGGAATGTAGACTTTCCTAAAATTATTTGCATTAAAACATTATCAAACGCATTATTGAATTTAATACATGTGTGTGTGCGCGTGTATGATCAAATTATTATGGAGTGGGTTATACAAATAATAATAAAGTGTGTGTAATATATATATACATTTATTAAAATACATACACACAGCTCCAAGATTATATTAAACAGTTTTACAATTAAAAATACATACACAGCTCCAAGATTATATTGTTACAAGTATGAAAATATATCTAAACTAATATTTACAATTTAAAAAAAAAACATACACAGTTCCAAGATTATATTGTTACAAGTATTAAAATATATCTAAACTAGCTTTACAATTAAAAATACATACACACACATAGCTCCAATATTATAATGTTACAAATATGATGAAAATATATATATTTAAAACTAGTATTTACAAAATATGTATAAAATAAGACTTAAACACGTCTATGTACTGTGTTGGACAATGGGGTATATTCTACAAGCGAATCATGTAGTATCATACAGTAGGCGGTTGTCTGTCTAGGAAAATTCATTGACGATTCAAATTCTAAACGTACATCAACTGCTGAAGACTTAAGTGTTTCGTCTTGCTTGCTACAATCGAAAACAACCAGCGGGGCTTTTGATTTGAATAATTCCGGTGTCAGTACTGGGCTGCCGTCTAAACGGTGGTAATACGAACTTTGAAAACTGGCGTACATATTGTACAATAATGCAAAACGGTCTTTCCCAATATCCAAGTTTAAATTATCGTAAGGATAATACTTGTCGTTTAGAAACAGTCTCGCATTGATCACGTTACAGTGATCGAATTCATCAGCGTGTGCTGTCAGTACATTTTTTCTTGCTGTCTGAAACGCTAACACAACAAAGCGTGGTTTTTCCAGCTGACTCGAGGTCTTGACAATCCAATTCTGCCTTTTAGTCTGTGGTAAGGCAGGATACTCGTGCAACTCCCAGGTCCTAAAAGGCATAGTTATCGGGTGGTCTTTCTCTATGAGTCGTAACAGTGGTAATCTGTACACATTAGCTACATGTACATAAGGCATTTTCCAGTAAACTTTATCTAGTTCAAGAACACAATTAGCAGTCGTTTGTCCGCTTACTAAAACCATAGCATTTATGTCGGTAGAAGCGCGTAGGAGTATAAGTTCTTGTTTCACGTTCAGCACGATGCGTGTATAGTCTTCTGCGAATCCCATTAGCATTTTCAGTGGTATACAAAAATTGAATTCGCCGTCATCATTCACTTTTAATATGTTCGTGGTCGGTGCCACCCAACCTGCGTTTTCCATTGCGTTACGTGCGTTGTTGTTGAGTGATAGAAAAGTTTTAATAGTTGACGTAACACCGACGTTTCTGGTATGGTCCACTACCACACCGGCCAACTCGTAACGAATCTCTTCAAAGAGAAATGCTATAGCATTGTTCACCAGTTCCACATTCAGTGCAGTATCTGCAGCCGCACTAGGGTTTTTTTTAACCAACTTGCCTTCGATGTAGAGGAAACTTTCTGACGGCAGTGTAAAGACGTCCTGTTGTTGTATTGGCACACGTATTTCATCATTGTTTCCATATCTTGTTGTTGCGTACGGTGCGTGTGAGTGAAATGAAAAGTGTGTGATACTGTCTTCAAAGAACGGTTGCTGCTCCACTGATAATATTCCACTCGCCATGTTACTTGTTTACAACAACAAAACCCAGTGAAATCAGGAAACGGCGGTTAACTGATGTTAATCGTTTCAGTTTCGAACGAGTACTGATGCGTTTCCTAACTGATATTTCTTCTTCTTTTATTACTGACGACGACTGTGGTAGCAGCGGTGGCGAAGAAACAAAGTACAAACCCATGTCTATAGTCGTTTTAGATGTAAACGCACAGTGATGACTTCTCCGCGAAAATCTATTACGTCACCGTCCTGATCGTGTAAAGATAATGTTATGTTGTCCAAACGACTCACATTCACAGGTAGGTATATGACGTTTGTAGGCGATTCAATTATTTTGAATCCTGGTTCGACTGACGGATAGAACGAGTGCAGTGTGTGCTCGGTTTTACCGTTCTTGTATGATCCTTGCGCTATATTACACCTTATCAGTATACTGTTCACTTTTATAATGTTAACTGTGGCGTCAGACGTGTGAGTTTTATTCGCTTCAAGCAGACGCTTTCCCTTGAAACCCAACATATCACCGATACCGTACACTGTTTGTTGAAAGTCAATATCCAGTGCACAAGTCAGCTCACATTTCAGTGTATTGTTGTTAGGACGTAGACTAATCTTTGAGTCTCCTAACCGCTTTTTGAGGAAGGCTTCTATGTCACCGATTTCATAAGCACCTGTAGGTAAAGTTATCAAGTCCCACGTTGTTCCGTCTCGTAGTACTGGAAACACGTTGTTTTTTCCTTCAATCACGTTCGGTATACTGTTGTATGTAGTAAAGTCCAATAGACCTACATACCATTCGCCGTTTGTTAGTTCGAGAGGCGGGAAAAAGTCACATACAAGAGCAGCAGCATTCGTACCTGTTAAGGTGACCGACAGCGAAGACATCTTGTCGCTTACTGATCACTCGCGCGTTAAGAAGTCCAAACATAAATGCCCGCAGATGACTGTGTGTGGTGGCTGTTCACGTTCGTAATTGTAGTAAATGTCGGTGTCGGTTCCAAAATACTGTGTCAGCTCAAGAGGTGGCTGCATATTACCATACGCATCATAGTAGTAAACTTGTTTGTTTCGCTTCTTGTAGCAAACCCAGTGCGTACCAGGTCCTTCTGCACTGTCTAGATTAACAACTGCACTCTCATTCTTCCATGGTCGTGTGTGTGGTAAAGTGTTACGCATAAAAACTCCTCTGAAATAAGGTATTTTCAAAAGTTTTGCGTACACATACAAATCACTGTCAGACAATGCACGCACTGGTATGCAAATTAGTTTTTTTGTCTGTAAGGACGTAGGTATAGACCTGACGCTATTTTTTTATTGTTACGTTTATGTCTTGGGACTATTTTGCGTTTGTTCACGGATTGACGTTTAATTCCTGAACCCTTCTTCTTCTTGTTTTTTCTGCAACCACTACGCGAGCTCCCTCCACCCACTGCCGATTTCGCCTTCATCGCTGCCGCTACGGCCGCCGCGTACGCTCTTTCGCTGATGCCAGAATTCAAAGCTTTCACTCGATCCCACGCCTTGCCGGCTAGCACACGATCCGCTACGCGTCTTCGTTCGTTGTCCTTGTACTTAGCGTAAGCGATATCGTGTTCGCGACAGGCTTCGTCCAACTCGTTGATTCCGCGCTCGCCACGCGCCAATCTCTCTTTGAGTTTTGTTCCAGGTCCACAGAATCGGTAGCCCGGTAGGTGTAATTCTACTGGTAATGCGTCCACCGCTCGATTAATCAAAGTAGGTACTGACGAAACGATAGCGGGCACAGTGTTTTTAAGTATTTTTCCAATTACACCACGCCCCATTCTTTTCTTACGAAGTACGTGCATTCTTGTAAACAGATCTCCAATCCTTGATTTCCGTTTCTGTATCGAGAACGTCTATTAAACGCCCCACCTCTTCAATATATTCAGACAGGACTGAACGCTGTGTCGTGCTGTCTTGATATTTATAGACAAACTTTATTAGATTGATTATATGAGCGTGAAATACCTGAGTGACCTTGTACAATTCGGTCATTATATGTAATTTTAATTCGTGCATTTGTCGTACAGTGACTGCGTCTTTGTCATTGACACCGTTCGCTATATTCGTAATTTTTCTTCCGGCAGCGTAGAAAGTATCGTTTTGCAAACTGATTGTGTGTGCATGTAAAAATTCCAAATTCACTGCGTCTTTGAAGTCAACAGGCGCTTGCACACGCGTTAGTCGACAGTCATTAACGATTACGTTACCTGCACGATCTTTTTTCAAACTCTTCTCGTCTACGTATCGTTTTGTGGCTGCATCTCTTGATTTAAGCGGATCGTTTAGCCTTATTATTCGATGATCTTTTGCGTCTACGGTAGCGTTGTCGTCGTTCTTGTACTGTAAGCATGTGTCCTTTACGTACTGTAAAGAAACAACATCGTGCAACTCTTCAGGATCACCCAAGTTGCATATCTTTTTGTTTTTCACATCAAAGTGACCGTCGTTAGTCACTCCTAAACCGATATCCTCACGCAGACTTCGATGAGTTTCTTTTCGCACTCTTACAGCGCTGTCGTGTCTACCGAACTTGTCTACACTCATATTTATGAAGAACTGATGGTTATAGAACGGTGCGTCTGCTTTTATATGATAATGCCAGTTTCACGTAATTCTTCCAATATCGAAACGATTTCATTCCTATGACCAGTATGGCCGCTATTTTGAGACGCCATTAACAGTCTCAATCTATTAACCAACTCGTTAGGATCATCCCAATGCACGTAATCGATTGCAGTGTTCGGTTTCATCTCCATATAGCCACTCCCTGTACGTTTTCGTGCAAACAATTTAGATATTACTAGTCGGTACTTGACGCCACTGTTACTGTTTATTTGCATATTGTGTTTATATTTTTGTTTGTGTCCGTTGGTTGCTAGTAGTATAGACTTATATTTCCTCATATCATCATTATTGTATTTTTTCGGTAGTTTCATAAACAAAAGTTCATACAGACCAGGTGTACCCTCGTAAATTTTTCCTTTGACATGAAAGTTGTCGTTATCATCGATTTTTACATTTGAATCACCTATCATAAATTTACCAGCTTCGTATCGAACACCATACATGCGATCTATAATCCGTTTACAGTCCGCCGATTCGCACAAACGCATATATTTGTTTGCTAATGAATCCTCGCTGAAATGTGAAGCGTTAGGGTTCCATGCGCTATTGTCACTGAAATGAGAAGCGTTATGACTCTGCGTGCCACTTTCGTTTTCTGTTATTACGTGTTGTGTAGGCTCTTCTTGTTTTATCTGCTCCTCCTCCTCCTCCTCCATCATGTCACCACTTAACTTTCGTGAAATAACTTCTAACGGTTCCAGAATCGGTCTGTAATTTTTTCTAAACGCCTCGTCGCTTTCTCTGATACCGTGTTGTAATGCATGATATTTTTTCCTTATGTTGTCGCTTATCGTGTCTATATCATACGCGAGTCGTTCCTCCTTATTCATTGCCATCGTGTGTTAGCAAGAGGACTGATTACATTACTACAGTGCAACCACTTTTATACTTCGTCGGAAACAATTATGAATCGATCAAAGCCGATTCTATATCTACCTTCATTTATTGACGAGTCTTTGTCTATGACTAGAAATCCATAACGATCCTTCCACGCTTCCATGCAGACGTCTTTGAAAGCATCATATTTCATATCTATGTTAACGTGATCATTGTATGCATGTCGTAAATTTAGATCGTCTTGTTTGAACAATATCAACAAGTTAGCGTTGTCACGTACCAATTGTTTCGGTATCTGGCTATATGTCTGGCATAGATAGAATGTGTCCACACCGCTATGTCTCCCCATAGCAAAATACTTTCGAATATTGTTTTGTCTTTCACACGATACGTCATCGAATACGATAACAGAGTCGAGACCAGTGATTTCACTCGGTAGCGGGACTTCTTCGTTCTCGCTGTATGCATGATAACCTAAACCTTCATCAGCGAGTGATTTCATCACTGTTTCTAGCATTCTGTATTTTGGTTGAAATAATGATTTTGAAAACACGTATACGTTGCGGAAACGTAGTCCGTTGGCATCAAACAGTAGGTTGAATAGCACATTTGATTTCCCACAGGAACTTGGGCCTGTA
The DNA here is from genome assembly GCA_034769895.1 of Magicicada septendecula. Lineage (NCBI taxonomy): Eukaryota > Metazoa > Arthropoda > Insecta > Hemiptera > Cicadidae > Magicicada > Magicicada septendecula. Next base: position 1,043,546,621 of record CM068367.1, read on the forward strand.
ACGATACAGCGAATACTGTTCGGTAATAGCGGGCCATGTTTACGCTTAGCACTACCTTCGTCACCAGCCAAAAAGTCCATATCCTTTATTGGTAATTTGTTTGCTTGCTGTACAATCTTCATCTTTGTGAATACCGAAAGCATACTGTTTTCAGCACGTGCTGTCACCTTTTTTATATTAGATCTTTCTTATGTATCCACGCATCGTGTTTACCATCGAAACCGAGCCAACGAACACGCACTCTGTCACCTTTGCGTTGTAACACCTTTTCCACTAGGTATACGTCGCCGACTTTGGACTTACTAATCTCGTGCTCGTAAAAACCACCTTTCAACACTTTGTTTAGATGATCTTTTAGCAGATAAGTGACGGGGATAGTAGTGGATTGTACTTTATCCACAGTGAATATTTCGTTAGTCCAATTCGGTGTATAACTTTTGGCGAAAGTCATTTTGTGCTTACTTATACGAACACGGTCACCGACTTTAAATTTGGGTGGTTTCGTTGGACTGATTTTAGGCGCTGTGTTCTTCCTTATTCGTTCCAACACTATATGTTCGTTGACGTCATTCACTTCACTCGGTTTCATACCAATGGTTCTGTGTGTTGTATTGTTGTACGATTTCAGTAATGTAGGTAGTAGATCCAACCAGCGGTAGTGTCCTTGTTCACTGAAAGCTCGATACATGTGTGTCTTCAGTGTGCGATTAAAACGTTCCACTATGGAAGCTTTTTTCTCACTGTAGGTTGAGTAATGTTTCACATTATACTTTTTTAGTAACGCTTGTACTGTGCTGTTGTAATACTCCTTCCCGTTGTCTGTCTGTAAATATTTCATTCGATTAGCAGTTAGTATAGGCTCTAGTGCATGCTTTACTTCTTTTCCTGTCTTTGTTTTCAATGGTACAGCGTACGCGTACTTGCTAAACGCATTGATCACTGTCATCATGTACTTGTATCCTTTGTTCACTCGAGCGTATGGTATCATCTCCACAAGATCCACCTGGTACAAGTCGTGTAGACCCTTCAATTCAACCGCGCGCCTAACGAAATTCCTTCTCGCTGCTCTGTGTAGCTCTAGAGCTATAGTCTTGCGTGCGTTGTTCATGGTTTAAGATACACTAACATAATACCGGCGTTAAAAATACTATATATATCTATAACAGTTTCTGTGTTTTTCAGTATTCATTCACACATCTGAATATCACCATGGCTGACCTTCAACAGAATCCAGAACAACATCAGCAGGAACAGGGACATCCTCAACAAGGTAAAAATTTTTTTTTAAAATACCAATTGTCTCTCTCTATAATTATGCAACAAACCAAATTTGTTTGATATGAATTAACTCTGTCTAACCTGTACAAGATAGTCTCTTGACGTTGTTTAGAAATTGATATGACGGAGAAAATTTTTTATGTTCTGACATAGGTTTGTCACCTTCTCCCCAATGTATTGTCTCTTGACATCGTTTAGAAATTGACATGACGGAGAAAATTTTTCATGTTCCAGCATAGGTATGTCACCTTCTCTCCAATGAACTAATTCAATTCCGCAACAAAAGCATTTAACTCTATCGTCTATGAATGACATACTATGTCCACAAACATCATAATTTAGCGGATAGTAGTAAAACCCAGCAAACGCTAACTCGTCGGGACTGACAAACATCACTTCCCAATACTTGAACGATTTTCTTCTTTCACTTTCAATGCTAAAATCATGAGTAGCTGCCATCTTCCCAGTTTGCAATAAACTAACGTATTACTAACGTGTACTATCTATTTATTTACCACAAACATGAATTTGTGTGTGTTATTCATCATTCCTATTAGCTAATACATGTGTTTCTATTGTTTCAGATATGACACGATTTTATATTGTGCGAAACAGTAGTATTAGAGGATGTCTCACAACTTTTAATTACCTGCCCGTGTACACAGAAGAAGAAGATCAAGATATAGTACCGATAATGACCGAGGTGCGACCTTTATTGTGCAAGGATATTCTGGCAGAACAAGCACGTTTACGCAGTATCAAATGGCATATTGCGTGCAGGATACGTTTCACTAAAACTGTGTTAGATGGTGACAGCGGCGAAGAAAAAGAGGTAACCAAAGACGCCGTCTTCCACGGACGTTGTCGTACGTTGCTCACGGACGACAACGACGAGTTGAACTGTCTACTCGATGAATCCTATGATAAAATCATGAATAGCATATCCAATTTTACCCGTGACGGGAGCGGATGGTCGGTGGATGCTGTACTGAAGCTGGAACTAGTTGTTGGACGGTACCGACCTCTAGCAGCATCCTCCTACCTTCCAACCCCGCGAAAACTTGCACTCACCAAGGCAGTAGTCAACATCAATAACTCCCAAGATGAAATGTGTTTTCTATGGTCCGTACTAGCTCACATACACCCTCAAGAACGTAATAAAGAACGTGTTTCAAAATACCTCTTATTCAAAAACACAATAAATATGTCCGGTATCGAGTACCCTGTTTCTATAAATTCACTTTCTAAATTTGAAACACAGAATCCCAATATTTCTATAAACGTTTTCGGCTATGATATAGACGACAATATCAGAAACGAATCAAAAAATGAGGTTTATCCGTTAAGAATTACCCCCAATAAGGACAGATTACATCATGTTAATCTTTTACTTCTGTCCGATACAAATAGCCGAAAACATTACTGTCTTATCAGTAACATGAGTAGATTGTTATCATCCCTAACAAAATTCGAACATAAATCATTTTACTGCGACTACTGCCTGCATCGTTTCTCCACAGAACATGGTCTGTCCGATCATCTCCCCTACTGCACACCTCACGGCGAGCAGAAAACCAAAATGCCTACAGAGGAGGAGAAGTTTATGTCATTTAAAAATTACGCGCACTGTCTTAAAGTACCCTTTACCGTCTACGCCGACTTCGAGTCCCTCATCACTCCGCTTCAATCGTGTTCACCTGGTAACAACGTCCCGACGACAGTGCACGAGTTAGGCGAATTCTACTCAGTTGATAGCAACGGTGCCCGTCAGAAAATAACTTCTCCTCCTGTATCGTCCACATCATACGAAGCGATGCATATTCCGTCAGGTTTCTCCTACGCTATCGTCGATCATACACACAGACTCTGGAGAGAGGCTAAAGTTTATCGAGGTGAAAACGTCGTAGACACTTTCTTCTCGTGGTTGATGAAAGACGCTGAGGATATGATGAAGGTAGTACGACATAACGTGCAAATAATTATGTCCGATGATGACAATATTGCGTTCACTAACGCCACCGTTTGTCATTTGTGTGAGCGCCCTTTGACAGACGATGACAAGGTACGCAATCATTGTCATCTTACGGGGAAATTCTTGGGAGCAGCCCACAATAGCTGTAATCTAAGCTACAAGATGCCTCGTCATATCCCCGTCTTCTTTCACAACCTTCGTGGCTATGACTGTCACCATTTAATGCAGGGTTTAGGAAAATATAAGGACCAACACGTATCCTGCATTGCAACATCCAGTGAGCGTTACGTGTCGTTCTCCCTGGGTCCCTTGCGTTTCGTAGACTCTTTTCAATTTCTTAATCGCTCTCTGGACACACTCGTTACCAATCTGTCCACGTCCGGGAGCCAATTTCCTTTGCTCAGAGAGGAAATGCTTAGACGGGGTTTCGACGAACAGACCAATCTGCTCGTACGCAAGGGAGTATACCCTTACGCGTACGTTGACAGCATTGATCGGTTCAACGAATCAAGTCTACCCGCTCGTGAACACTTTGATAACCGGTTGTTGGAATCGGCTATTTCGGACGCAGATTACGAGCACGCACAAAACGTGTGGAGTGCATTCAATCTGCGTACGTTTGGCGATTACCACGATTTGTATTTGTTGACAGACATAATGCTGCTGGCCGATGTCTTTGAAAGTTTCCGAGACATGGCCTTACGCGATTACTGCTTGGACCCGTGTCATTTTTACTCGCTTCCCGGACTCGCTTGGAACGCGATGCTAAAAATGACAGGGGTCGAATTAGAGCTGTTAACAGAGATAAATCTGCATCTGTTCCTTGAGTCTGGGGTCCGCGGAGGCTGCGCGATGATATCCAACCGTCACGCAGTCGCTAACAATCCTCTGATTCCAGATCAGTACGATGTATCGAAACCGACCTCCTTCATTTTGTATACAGACTGTAATAATTTATACGGTGCAGCCATGTCGCAACCACTCCCTTACGCAGACTTCCGATGGCTCGATCGTAACGAAATCGAGTCCTTGGACGTACGTAATGTGAGTGATGATTCCGACATCGGGTACATCCTCGAAGTCGACCTACACTATCCCGATACCTTACACGACCTGCATTCCGACTACCCACTTGCACCTGTGCGCCAGCGCGTAACACCCGATATCCTTTCTCCCTTTTCCAAACGTTTACACGAGAGTATATACAGATCATCGTATAACGAATCAGGGTCATCCGTAGAGAAGTTGTTAACAACTTTGGAGGACAAACAAAATTACGTTCTCCATTATCGAAATTTGAAATTGTATTTAAGTCTTGGCTTAGAGCTGAAAGCGACTCATAGGGTGTTGTGTTTTAAGCAAAGCGCTTGGTTGAAACCGTTTATCGATTTCAACACCCGCAAGAGGCAAGCAGCCGTCAACAGCTTTGAAAAAGACCTTTTCAAACTGATGAACAACGCCGTATACGGTAAGTCGCTGGAGAACGTACGGAAACATATAGACTTTGAACTAGTCTCGAATGAACGACGGCTTCAAAAACTAGTTTCCACACCTAGGCTAAAACGTATGATTCGTTATACGAACGATCTGGTGGGGCTCTCACTCCGTAAAAAATCCCTTGTTCTTTCCCGTCCCGTGTATGTCGGCTTCACGGTGCTTGACGTTAGCAAAACGATAATGTACGACTTTCATTATCGTTATGCTGTCGCCAAGTACGGTTGCAACGTTAAATTATTAATGACAGATACAGACAGTCTGATGTATAGCATTCAAACATCAGACTTGTATGCAGACATGAAGAAGGACCTACACGTTTTTGACACATCGGATTACCCTACGTCTCATCCTTGTTATACCCTTAAGAACAAAAAGGTTGTCGGTCTGTTCAAGGATGAAACGTGTGGTCGTCCTATTAGAGAATTCGTGGGTCTCCGTGCGAAATGTTATTCGTTCCTTGTGGCCCACGAAGATCCCACCCAAGAGTGTCAAAAACGTGTATGTAAAGGTGTGCCTCGAGTTGCGATTAAGAGGAGTCTGCGACACGATATGTATCGCAAGTGTCTCACTGATCATTGTCAGTTTTCTACCAGTGCGCTTTGTTTACGTAGCGATCATCATACGCTGTACACGATGCGTGTAAATAAGCAAGCGTTGTCACCGTATGATGATAAGCGTTATATATTAGACAGTGGTCATGATACACTTGCATACGGTCATTATCGGATACGACAACGCATCAACATGGAGAACGACGACGACACCTCCCCACCTACTAAAAAAATTTGTCTCCATGTATAGTAACCCTCCTCAACACTTGTTTCTTTCGTCAGTTGATGTCTCTCGGTGCTTCAGTCCAGACGTCTGTAAACGTAAGTTCACATATTAATATCGCAACGATATTTGTATGTTTAAACATAATATATATAGAGTTTGTAATGTGTGTGGTTTCTTTGTCTTACAGTATTATGGATAACACTGCGGTTATAATCGACTTCCAGTGCTTTTTCGACGACAACGGAAAATATATTGTGAAGGAACTGTCAATCATGGACGTTCTGAGATTTGCTGGTAGACATTGGATTTTGACACCACCTGCTACATCCGTTACGAATCCCAAATACGTTAGGACAAACCACTGGTTAACAACAAATTATCATAGACTTAGATGGAGCGAAGGAGAGACACCATACGACAATCTTGTTTCATTGTTAACATCACATACACGTATATATAAATATGTGTTTGTGAAGGGTTTTGAGAAAAAACGTTTTTTGCAATCAAAGATAATACACAATAATATCATCAATCTCGATGACTTTGGTTGTCCTAAAAATATACCGTATATAATTCATGGAACAGAATGTCTTAGACATTTCTATTCTTCTAACCGTTGTGCCAACTATAAGGTGCATGCTATTCGGGAATGGATGATTCATGATTTTTGCTTTAAACAAACATTTTTAATGTAACAAATTTAGAAAGTAGGTCACCGTGAATGATGACATTTATATCTCTCTCTCTCATTCTGTTGTGGACATGTACATACATGCATAGCTGTAAGCAGTGACTATTTTCTTATGAAAATGGACTTTCCTAATGACATTGTTATATTTTTGGTGTCTCTAATTTCGTCTGTGGGACATGTTCATACATGCAAAGTGGGACACCGACGTTACCACCACCACCACTATCACATTCTACTGTCCTTTTGTGACGAATATTCTGTCATTGTTTGGTTCTCTCTGGTTTGATACAGACGTGTTCACTTGTGTCTTCTAATAATGTCGTTTCTTGTAAAGTTTAATGTTGTAAGTGCTATCGAGTACAAACGATGTTCAGAATTGATAGTGAATAAAAAATATCCCATCATGGTCTTAACAAATGTGGACACGAAGTATGGGAACTCTGTGCTTGCTACGTTGGAGGATGGCGACCGTCAGTATCGTGTCTATCTTCCCAAGAGGTATGCAGGTGTCTTCACGAATGAGGAGCTCAGACATATCAAACCTAAAGAACTACATTTAGTGTATCGAGGGACGAGAAATCAAACAACACAAGTAGAGATTGAGTCCTAACGTCGTAAGTAGCAATCGTGTTAACAAACAATTTATTGATGTGTGTGTGTGTGTGTGTGTGTAGTTTCAACTCTCTGTACTTAACACTTTAATAATTGAATTTGTATGTACATGATAAATGTATCATTGATTCTACAAGTTTCGTTGAATAATAGTTGGTTCGATTAGAAATTATTTGAAAGTACATTAACTTATGCGATAAATGTATCATTGATTCTAAGTAGTATTTACAAATTTCCAGTGAATAATATTTGGTTTGGTTTGATTAGAAATTATTTGAAAGTACATTAACTTATGAAAAATGACATATACTTGAAAAAGTTTACTTAACGCATTTGATTCTTTCCACTAACTGTGTGTGTGCATGTGATAATTGAATACTATCGTATCAGTGATTCTAATATCGACTGTATTGTTATGTTACAGATAAACTTCCTTGTGAACTGTATCTACAGCCGTGAAATTATTATTTTAAAATCTTACAATGTCAAAAATTATTATTAATATTTATTTTATATATAACAATGTTTGTTTGTGATATATGTATATTTAATCAATGTAAAATGTATTTTGAATAATTGTATTATAACGGTTTGTAAACTATATTTTAAGTTTGTGTACAGTGCTGTAAATATATATTTAATCATTTAAAACAATATTATTATTAATATTTTATATATATAACAATGTTTGTGATATATATATATTTAATCAATAATTGTATTATACCGGTTTGTAAACTATATATTTTATGTTTGTGTACAGCGTTGTAAATATATATATTTAATTATTTAAAACAAATTATGGTTTATTTTAATTTATTTCGTTATAAACCTTCGAATATGCATCCAATTATTTGTATAGTAATCAGAAATGTGTGATAGAGACATTTTAATAATTTGCAGGTTGTATCTTACAATTACGAAAATTATTACACAATGTGTGTGTACACAAAACTTTTGAAAATACCTTATTTCAAGGAGATTTTTTTATGCGTAACACTTTACAACACACACACAGACTTGGCAGTATATTAATTTCTAAATCGTAGTCAATGACTGTCATGTGTCAAAAAAGGGCGCCACGAGATAGGTGATAAATATATATTTCCTGGTGATTACATTTTAGTATCGCTACTTACAATAATCCATAAGTAGCACGACGCTTATGTAAAACTGATGACATAAAGAGAGTGTTTATATCGTGATCGACAACTGTGTCTAGAGACAAAGAGAGAGGAGGGGAGAGAGAGTTGATATCGAAGTCGTCGTCAACCATTTACTATAATATAGTTTGAATTTCCCACCGAAGAAAAATGTTGACAGATCTGTTCTATACACACACACACAATAATGCAGGATTGGTAACCCTGATCATATATTTTAATATACACTATAATACACACACATATCAAGTTTGAACCCATACATAGGTTGGTAAACCTGATCATATAGATTTAATATACATTGCGGATGCTGTGGTCCAGATACGCGAAAAAGTCGCGGATCTTGACACAGATCAGCGAAAAAGTCGCGGATGCTGTGGTCCAGTAGAAAGTGAAAGTGATCTAGGCTCGCGAAAGGCTGCATATATTCACGGATATGCAAATCAATTTAATTAAAAAAATAAAAATATCAAATAAAAAAAATAAAAAAATTGGGAACGGCGGCATCTCTTTGATCTAGGCTCGCGAAAGGCTGCATATATTTGAACTTGGCGCGCGAAAGGCGGCATGAAATTTTATTGGTGGAAATTCGCGGATGCTGCAGGTCCAGCGGTGGTGGGGAGAGCGTGGGAAAAAATCTTGGACCGTGGGAACGGCGGCATCCTTTGTGAGTCAGAACCGGTATTTTCCCTCTACTGCCGATAATATCGTACTATCGTATGTTATGCAGAGGTTTAGAAAAACTAAGATCAACATGTGCTTTGAACGTTGCACTGTTAAAATATTATTGTTATTAATTCATTAGTTATCAGAACCATGTACTGGAAAGAGAAAAAATCTAAAGAAAAAAACTCTTATTATTGCTTTCATTTCATTAAAATCATTCAAGAACAGAATTGTTTCTTTGTGACAAAAATATATGCTTCGGTTCTAGGTTAGTTTGCCTAGTAACACGTAAGTGGTTATTTAGAATAAGTAATGTTATTTATAAAATTCTTAATAATATAGTTACAAACATTTTATTTATGATTCATTTGATGTGTAATTATCAGTCATGAAAATATTCGCACAAGAAAATAATTGTTTATTAATTCCAAAAGTTATAGTCAAGTAAGCGACTATATTTACATACTGATGAGCGGTATCTAAGTTTAATTCCGCCGTTCTCAATTATTCTTTAAATATAAAATAATTATTTTTTATATTAATTATTGTCATTAGACTGTGCTACAATTTGTTTATTAAGTTCTGATAATTGTCCATCATCACTCATTAAAGCACTCAAGCGTTATGACTAGTGCAGTCAAAACAATAATTCTCGTTCGTCAACGAGAATTATTCCTTTCATTAATTTCTTTAAAATTATTAAAATATTGTACTCCTTGATTATATACACAGAACATGACCCTTATTATACACTGGTCATGTTAATTCACTATTCACTTAATTCACTGGACACTCGGTAATGTTGTGTTGAGTAGAGGTTAATGTCTGTTTGTGTATTACTGTAGGTGTCGCGCACATTTCAAAAAAATATCTTGCTGATTTTAACATAGACCTCTCGCCGTGAGTGTTGCAGAACGATTGTCACATTTCGCTAAAGCGTCTCTTTTCGTCTGGTCATTTTAAGCTATTTGATTGGTTCAAAAGGTCATACTCTCAATCTCAAAACACTCTGGTAAAATAAAACTTTCAATTTTTCGCATTTCTAAGCGTGGGTTCGAGATTATCTGTGACGTATACATGGATACTCAATATGATTGAAAAACTTATAATGGTCATAAGTTTCTTATTTTTCGTCACAGCGTCATTTGGATAGTGGCATTAAATCGCGGACACTTGTGGCTTTATTTTAAGTCTAAACAAGCACTAAATCCGTCCATTATTAATTCACTTGGTCATCTTGAAAACTCATATGGTGATTCTTAATATAAATAAGTCTTTTTCACCATATTTCGTTATAATTACACTGTAATACTTATTACTAAACATTTTGAGTCCATTTCTCCTTCATGTTAGTACATAAAATGGTTATATTTATAGTTTAAACAAAATCTGTTAATGGCGTCTATACCAACCATGTTCGATTGTTTATATTTACTTGTAACGCCATTATTCCTTATTCTACTACATATGTTTGACATCCTAACACTAATATGTACATTTATTTACATGTATTTACACTTTATTTTGATAAATATGTTATTTTGTATACTCATATAGTATGATCAAAATACTTTCTGTTCTCATCTCTCCATTTTGTCACTTATTTAGTTATTTTAGTACACAAGGGATATATTGTTAGTAATTAAAATAGTGTACAATTGTTGTACATTGTTGGTTCAATGTATTCATTAACTTTTTGTTATCTGAAAACTCTCTAAGTTATAGTATTGTGTTTATTTACATCTGGTTTTACAATTGCAGTTAGTTAGTTTATAATATTTCAATTATTAAACTACTAGTATTACATTTGTGAGGTGTTCTCATAGCAGTATTAGACATATCTCTAACTACTGGTAACATTTGTCACATTCTTTTGATAAGTTTTGATAATGTTTTTTGACTAACTCTCTTGTCACATTGGGGTTCTGTCTATTTAACTTTATGATATTATATTCAATCTGATTCATTTGCTGTGTCCTTCAGTACATATGGTATTCATTGGTTTGCATTATTATTCTTAGCTAGTCTCTGTTTGAAACAATTGTGGATAATTGCTTGGTTTAACTAATGTACATGATTTTATGTTATAGGTTCAAATCTTGTGAGGTTATGTGTCAGTTGTCTGATAACAATGTGCTACATACTTTTATGCAGTATTTAACTCAACTATTGCCATCTCATTATGGCATTCTACTACAATGGTTTATTATTAAGTTACACACATTTTTACACTATTTGTTGAAACAATAATACAGTCTAATTATGTTACATATTTTGGTGGGTTGTACCTAATCTTAGGTACATTGATTGGTTTATACTCAACAAACTAGCTTATTTGCTACTATCTGTTCTGGTATTCATTTACATTTTGTCCTGTCTTGCTATGGCATTCAGGCACATTTCATATCAAGGCATGCAAAGCTTTTATTATTAATCCCTATGAACAATTAATTTACTGTTCTGTCTCATATTTTTTGGTGGTCTTACTGATTATCTATGTGATTTTACAATCTTGATTAAACTTGTTACACTAATTGTCTGTGCGTTTCACTAGTTAATCGTGGATTCTTTCACTTATAATGGTTAATCACTTTTTTCCGTTATAAACATTTTCACTGGTATTGTTTGTGTTGTTTACTTGGGGTAAAATGGTTATCATATCACATGTTGTTACACTTATATTAAGTACTCACTGTCATTGTTCGTGATCACTTATTGATGCTCAACACTGGTTTCTTTGTTATTGGTATTCGAATAATCATCATACTTCTTCTGGTCACTATATTGATTGTAATTCCTTGTATATCTTGTGAATGTTGATGTCTTGTACTGTTCATACATAATCTTCATTCTTCATGGTACATTTCTTTTCCTCTTCTTCTCCTTTTCTTCTTCTGGTTAGTTGGTTCTCACTGCCGGTGTCCTCCTGGGTTACACATTATTTGTAATAATCCATGTTCCCTTAATATTGTCATACTCTTCCACATTTTTATTCATGGTTATGGTAGTCATTGTCCCATATTATTTCACACTAATAAACATATTTGTGTTTGTTTTATCACCATTGTGATTGTACTTGATTCGTCTCCTTTTTATGTTAAAAATTATCTTCGGCATATCCCCTCACTATTTTGGATCTATTGGGCCTGGATGCTAACATATTATATTGGCTCGTTGGTATTTTCTCTCTCTTTGTTATACTCGATGATATCCTTATTACTCTTCTTTCTTCTTTGTTGGGTTGTTTCAATAATATTCATTCGTAGATACACACTTTATTTATATTCTCCTGTTCCTTCTTTTATGCTCGATGAAATATTTTCATGATATCCTTTTATTTGACGTATTAGATAGTTATTTTATGTAACTGCTAATTTGGTACGTTACAATGTGTAGGCCTACGCTGTTTTAAACATATCCTATTTTTCTGCCTAAAAGTGGAGTTACCCTCAGCTTTAAATATTTCGCGAGTCGGTTCTTTTACAAACGGCGTACTCCAGTATTACGTCTCGTATATTAGTTGTCCTCACGTCTAACAGTGGAAGTGAAACGTCGACCATCACTTTCATAATGAAACGAATGGGCTGATTTTAATTTCGTTAAATTCGCCCATTCTCTGCCATGAAGCCCGCGTATCAACCATACAGCCTATAACAGACCTACAGTTAATACCGTTAGCCCATTATGTGAAACTGCTGTATGCGCCGATTGTGAACAAGGAATACAATGCTGTGAATTTATTCGTTCGTTCGTCATAGTTATAGGCGGGAAATACTACAGAAGAGGTGTAGTCATAGCAGTCACTTTCTATCTACCCACTGAGGACTGTCTGGCGACACGCACGATGGCCAAACATCTGACAGTGTCAGAGTTATACGTATTTTGTACCGAAAAAAATGTATTTTTAAACTGTACATAATCTAAACAGGGACTTCATAAATACTATACACTATATACTACAGCTGCCACATAAATTTAAAAAAAATCATACAAGGTGAAAAACGTTAATGCATGAACAATTAAGAGTCAATTAAGATGCACGATTTCACAAAGTAAACTTATAATGAAACAGTACGTACAGAGGGCAGTAAAAATAACCCGCCATCACTGGTTAACTTCTCTCTGTCTACTGAAAGAAACGATTATATGAGCTTTATCGAAAATACAGACACGTAAAAACTGTTTTCAATTTTCTGATCCTTACAGAAAATGAAACGCAGAAAAACAGTTGGCAATTTGAGATTTGGCATCATCAGAAAATAATGAAAAATAAAAAATTCAATTTAGGACAGGAAATGGGATAAGGTACGAGAGGGTGTACGCTGGTTATCCCTCATCCAGAAATTGCCAGCTTTACTCTTTAAATCCCGTAGGAGACTCAAGTTTGTACAAGAACAATATAAGACGTCTTGTGAATGAAGAGCATTGCCTAGGAGTGGACATTGTAATGCGTTTTTAAAGAGGACGTTTAAGTAATTATTGTTTCGATAGCAAGGAATATATGAGTTGTGTATAAATATAACAAACTTGTAGATCCACGCCAAATCGACAACTAATAACGACAAAACTTCAGTGACACATAACTACACCTAATTCTTTATCCAAAACCACTTAGGCTACTTACTCGTGTATGTAGCTACAACCAGGTGACAATGTACGCAAGCCCGTGTGTTCGTGACGCTATTCCCATTAAATTTCTCACTCTGAAACGCCAAAGAGCTTAAGTAAAATGCAAAGATCATGTATAAATTATGCACAAAATTACGACAGAGCCAAAGAATGTTGATTATTATTTGCTTAACACGAAATCCCTAAATAATGTTTTGTTACACAAAACCTTTTTGTAAATTGTCCTGTTGACAAAACGGATCGTTTTTGTAGAATTTTCGCTGCTTACAAAATAAGGTATCACATATCCGTAGTTCACTCAGCATATTACTGCTCAATAGGTATTCCTTGTAGACCTACATTAGATTACTACAACACCTTAACGACTCTGTTATATTTCTACATAGGCATACAATTACACCACTACGATAATACTTACTTAATACACAACGTTAGTCACGTTTGCGTTATAAGTGTAAACCTGTTCCACACAAACTTTTTTCAACAATTACACAAATTCGTCACACAGTATAATACATTATTATAATATAATAGTAATACTGTATATAATTATATTATTAGAATATAATATAATATCAGGCATATGATATAATTGGATCCATCAATGGACTTTCGAAAATACAGTGTAAAGTGATGTTTGTTTAGTACTTACATTAGTAATTTCCAGGCACATAACAATTTATTGAGATGCTTTTAACATCCCTATCCCCATTCAGATTGTTACAATTACGCCTAATATTCATTATACAAAATTACGTATAGGTACATTATCGAAAATACTGTGTACATTTATGTTACATTATGCTCTCTCTCTCTCTCTCTCTCTCTCTCTCTCTCTCTCTCTCTCTCTCTCTCTCTCTCTCTCTCTCTCTCTCTCTCTCTCACACACACACACACACGCACACACACTCACACACACACACTCACACACACATATTACGATTCCATTTATGCATTTTTTCTATCAAATAAATAAAAACGTCAATTTATTGCCATTTTTTTTTTCAAGAGAAATATTTACGATTAAACAGTTGTAGTTTATCTGGCTTCATAACATTTAAGTTCGACTTCGACCAGGTACGTTTAAGCCAGGCATAACGCTGAACTGGACTCATACTGCTTGAGTAGTGTTAATAGAAATACGTTATCACCCCATATATTTCTTCTTTTAACTTCTAGGGTTAAATTTTTTCATATGTCAGGATTTGTAAACTAACATATCTGGCGAGCTCTCTAAAACAAACTACCTTTTCTGAGTCTGAATGTACGGAGATCTGTCTTGAAACGACACACAAAAACCAGAGCTCTATACATCCAATCGGATTTGGTGTTGCATAAAAATTAACATCAGTAACAAATTCTGCTCCTAAATGCAGATGTTAATGGCATGTCAGGTGGCAGGAGCCACCTGAGATTCCTACAACTGAAAAACAAACCAAGAACTGAAAATGTGTAACTTGTAACTGAAGATCTTACAAGTTATACAGACCACTATTAAATAACAAATTGATATGCAGTAACAAATTCTGCAGGAGCAGAATTTGTTACTGATGTTAATGGCATGTCAGGTGGCAGGAGCCACCTGAGATTCCTACAACTCAAAAACAAACCAAGAACTGAAAATGTGTAACTTGTAACTGAAGATCTTACAAGTTATACAGACCACTATTAAATAACAAATTGATATGTCGCCTCGTCAATCAGTGTGTACATAACGCTGTTCCCAGCTAAATGTCTCATTAATGCTAAAACTTAAGAAATATGAAAGAATATAAATTGACGTATAAATTATTAAAAACATTATGACAGAACCAAAGTACGATTAATTGTTATTTGCTTAACATGACATGTCTAAATTATCGTTTGTCTGTAAATTGTCTTGTTAACAAAAATACAAGGCAAACATGACAACATTTTTTTTTTTCATTAATAGAAGCCTGAAAAAGTGGGTATCACGAATCCGTATTCCGTCCAACCATTATTACATATTACATTTACACTGTTAATCCAACAAATCAATAAAAATTAATTTACACATGTTTTAAAAAGTCCTATAAGTAAGAAATAAAAGAGAAGAAAAAGAAATTGTTGGAAAAATATCACCAATGTGTAGAATAAGCGAAAAAAATTGGAAACAAGGAAGACAATATAGTTATAGCTAACTGGCGTATCATGTAAAGCAGTCATGTTGCAGTCAAACACAGAACCCGCTCTGGGCCATGTAAATCAGTAGTTGAGAGTCAATTACATGACAAAACCATTTTACCAGATTATTTAAAATAAATAACTTCAACGAATGAAATATGTCGAGCACACGGTATTTATACCATGTACTGAGTCTCTCTATGGAAACTGACAGATACTATTAATGTCGAACTGTCAGTAACGCTGAGGGTACGAATCAATTATTTGTTACATTCAAAGTGCGGCTTACACAAATACGCAAGAGTGTGAGGCAACAGGGGCCAAGAAGATCGTCATATCATCAACCAGTTCTTTTTTTCTCCAAAAATACACATTTCTAAGCACTGTACGTAAAGTTATTACGTAAGGGATTTCTCTTATACATTCACGTTATTTTAATATTCCAATGAAAGTGGTTAGTAAACAGTTCTTTAAGCGTCCTATACATGGTCAAGTTGAATAACTACAAAATCGCTGACGGCAGGTTAGAAGAATTTATCATTGGGTTAGGTATGGACACTAGGGAGGGGAAAAGACAGAAGAGGGAAGAGAGAGACTATGCTACGGGGTTTAAATCACAAGCGAGAATATGCGTTTATTATAAAACAAATCAACAAATTTATATTTATACTGTAAATCCACATGTATTTTACAATAATCTTTAGATCGTTTTTGATATATTCTATTTTAATGATGATTATTACCAACAATAAATTACATCTTACGTCATTTAAGATTAGTAGGAATAAGAAAACATAAAAGTATATTAGACAGAAGTCTCTGTATATCTCTAGTACAAACACTGTGAACCATCCGACCGGGAAGTGGACTCTGATGTAAGTACAAATTTACAACCAAATACAAAACAACGTATGATAGTCAACTAGTAAATGAAGTCCACGAATCAGTATTACCAACCACGTTGTTCGAAATCTGGTGAGAGGAAAAAACCTTTGATATAGTACAGTGTAACAACAGTGAAGGCTTTAGAAGAATAAGGACATGAAAAGGATGATCTGCACATTCCACCTCAAACACAAAAAAAAATCTCCGTAATTCAATCGAAATCGACCTTCAGACATAGAAGGCAGGACACAGTATATCATAAAGCTGTTCTCAGCACTGAAGCGTACATTCAGACAATCTAAATGGGAAAACGAAGAAAGATGGAAAAAGTTTTACTAATTACGGTTTGCAAATATCGTAGTTTAATAAAAATTTAGTACATATATAAAAACGATTAATGAACTCAACCACGAACACAGAAAAGTAAGTCCGAGAAAAAATATGGAAAAGAAAACCAGTGTTTAATAAGGCTGGACCTGTTGAGGAGGTGACAACGGTCCGTAAGGGTCGAACAGATCTGAATGATGTGACAATTTTCTGTAAAATACCATACAAAGAGTGGAGATGAAACACTAAAAATTTAAACCAGACTCACTGAGATAAAATCGACAGGGACAACGACAATATACAAGGCGCCTATCGATCAGATAGTCCCGCTAGGTAGCTCCGATCATGGTATCACAAATTCCTGCTCACGCTCAGTAGGTAGCTCTACTCACACCACCAGGTAGCTCAGACCACACTGACCAGAGGTCTCCGCTTCCCTAACACGTAGCATCGTCCCTGACTACAAATAGCGTCCCTGAAGATAGTTCTTTACCACGCCCAACAGTTAAGTGCCAACAGTCAACTGATTATTCTCCCAGGAATTCACAACTTCCATATCCTAAATTTCATAGTCACTAACAACGTACCGCCTGATGCTCCGACTTTAGGACTTCGATCTCTGGTGTTGCCTGTTTGATTCAAAACAAAAAGCGTCGTAGCAGATAAAAATTCGAGTTAAAATTCATATCCTGTGAACAGTATAAATTTGTTTATAAATTCGAACCTTCATAATTCGCTTCCGACGCCGGACGTTACGAGTAGGCAGCCATCCGTTTACACCTTTCTTCCGAAGTGAACAATTTTTAACAACGGCACGAGTTGTACCAACAATTAGCAAACTCACAGTTATGCTACATCATATCAACACGTGCTGTAAATTTGGAGTCTGACGGTTCTTACGAACTGATATTCATTTCCAGAGCAAGGCAACCATCATGGGAACGCTCTGCCCACTTATTCACGTCTTTTAGGAGAATATCTAAATAAACAACAAATTTTATTATCAGTGTATGTCTGATGGGGAAAACAGTCCTGCTAATGAAAATGTAACAATACTACGTTGTCCAATAACACAACACACACTCTGAAAACGTAGATATTATTAAAGAAAACGCAAACAATGCACGACTGTGAAGCTGTAATGAAACGACTAATTTATGCACAGTCGCCTGAAAACATTTTTAATGATTCTGATGAGTATTCACTGAGTTAAACGATCAAACTTTTTTTGGCCAGTTTGTGTCATTAATTATTTTGGGACATACAAAATTTAAGATTCAAAATCACAAAGCTAGATAATCAATTTGGAAATATTTCTAGATACTATGCTACTTTCATGCTTAGGACCATTAAATTAGAGAACGATCAGAGAAAACAATTTTTGAACAGTTATAAAAGTTAAGGAACGGTGTCCGAAATAATAACGCTTTCGTAAAAAGATTTGATGTAGTTTTCGAGATTACACTACACTGATTTTCGTTATTAAATAACAATCGTCGTCATCTGACACGAACTGAATCTTTATTGTTACCGAAATGAAATAGAGACTATTTTTTCTGATCATATCATGAAAATGGGAAATGCTAAGAACTAATAATGCCCTATCCTTGAAAAGTACGCAAACGCATATGTTTCACAGGGAGTACTAACAATTACACAACGCTCACATTTTTATATACCCTATAGTATGCTGAACCCATCCTGGGGCGTATTTACGGCGGGGGACGAACGTGACCGGACCCCCCCCCCCCCCAGAGGGTCGAAAAAGTTGAATTTTGTTAATTTTTAGGTTGTTTTACTATTTTTTCAGCTATGTACGCTAATATAGAGTAGTAACTCAAAAAAGAGTTAGTAGGCTATATATTGTACCTATAGGCCCACACACACACACACACAGGTTTATTACACAGCATTGGTGTATACGTTTGAAATATGAAATATAGGAAAATCAATAAGTATCTTCTAAACAATGTTTCAATAACGTGTATTTTTATTGTGTTATTACCGTTTACTCTAATGAGACTGTTTTCAGCCACTTTAAATATAGTAATGTTGAGTCTTAACTTGTTTTACTTCCATATTCCTTAAGGAATGGAAGATGGTGATGGCAAAAAAAATCGTGTTCGAGATTACTGCAGATTCTGATTGTACTACACTCAAAACATGAAAAAAAGTCGTTTTCCGAAAAGTGTATGTGTGTGTGTCTGTGTGTCTAGATTTTTTTTCTATGGCAAACGATAACTGCCGCAAATTCAAACAGAATCAAATAATTTTTTGCATACAGTCCTGATTTGTAGAGTACTCACGACCTATTGTTTTTGGTGAAGATCGGTTGAGGGAAAGGGGTAGTTTACCTGTAACGGTTTTTTTTAACAAGGGAAATTTTTTTTTGGCAAACGATAACAGCCGCAAATTCAAACAGAATCAAATAATGTTTCGCATACAGCCCTGAATTGTAGAGTTCTCAAGACCTATTGTTTTTGGTGAAGATCGGTTAAGGGAAAGGGGTAGTTTACCTACAACGTTTTTTTAACAAGGGTATTTTCTATGGCAAACGATAACAGCCGCAAATTCAAACAGAATCAAATAATTTTCTGCATACGTCCCTGAATTGTAGAGGTCTCAAGGACTTTCGATTTTGGTGAAGATCGGTTAAGGGGAAGGGGTAGTTTACGTGCAACCTTTTACGTTTTAACAAGTGTAAAGTACTTGAAAATTTATTTAAACTTTTTGAAACAATGGTAATTGTTAAAAATAAAATAATTTTGTTGCCAGGCAATAAAATTAAAATTTTTTCATTTTAATGTAATATAATATTTTTCATTTAATACGGCAATAAAAAGGCAGGTAACACACACACACACACACACACACACACACACACACACACACACACACACACACACACACACACACACACACACACACACACACACACACACACAATTCACGTTATTTCTGGCCTCACTCATGTTTATTTTCTTACGTTTGCACGCTTTTTAAATGGAAAGTACCGAAACCCACACCAACATAACGCGTGCAAGCCGAAAAAATGGACATCAATTTGCTTACTGGCGAAGCTAGTAGTTAATGAATGGGTAGGCAAAAATTTTATCTTAAATTTTTTTTAAGGAATCACTAAAAGGACGGTGGGTCAAATCGGACGCTGAGGTAGAGTTTGCTGTAACCGAATGGTTCCACAAACAGCCGTAAGAATTTTACTAGCAGGGAATCTACAGGTTAGTGCAACAGTGGAACTCATGTCTTAATGTTATTGGAGACTTCTTTTAAAATCGTTGAATAAAAAATGCTTTACAGCTCTATACGTGTGTCTATTGAACAATCCTTGTATTAGTCATACACAATAATACAACTGATTGAACTTCAAATTTTTAAACTTGATTAGTTTCTATATATATGTTTAATGTTACTAATAATTCAAATAACAATCTTGATCATCTGTTAGTTCAGCGGAATAACAGTGACACTTTTAATAACCGCATAAAATAAACACTTAGAAACAACACAGGCGCTTTAACTTAACTGTTTGGACCACAGAAGTGAGGCATGCCTCAACGCTCTATGTGTACAGCGCGGGACAATCCCCCCTCCCTACACTTCCCTATCACACCACTACATTGCTTACATACGATGTATACAAAAAACTCTGAGGCAAGTTCAGGTTGCCTCATTCGCTTTAAACGAACTATGCCGAATCTCACCTGTCACCATCTAGCGGTCGCTCAATAAAGCACGTTTCGGTTTAATAAATTTGACAGTCGCAGTAACAATGTATAATCTTTACGTTATGTAGTTCATACGTATTTATAATTTTTATTCTACAGAATTTTTTAAGGTTGGCATTGCCTCAATTGCCTCCATGTAACTTCGCCACTGATATATATGTGTACAACGTTATCGGCAACAAAGAAGTAGTTTTTGTTAAAATTCCTTCCCGGGATATTTGGCCGTAGTCCAATGTTTTCTACAAAACCAGACATTTCGGCAATGCCATCGACTTCCATCATCAGTGAAAATCGAGTGCGATAACGTGAGGTGGTATACGTTAGTGACCACAGTACTGTGGTTAAGGCTGAAGCAGTAAGTAGAAAGAAGTAGTTTCTATGGTAATATTTCATTTCGAAAATGATTTTAAATATAAATCTTAGAATATGGAAGTCATGTATGGTTCTCCATACCGATATTTTTCTTTCGTGAACCACCCCTCCCCCAAGGCCAAATTCTAGACACGCCACTGAAACCATCTCATTATTAACAGGAATGCTATTATTAGTGTTAAACAAAGTGGCGAAAACATATAGCATGATTAATATGAAG
The DNA here is from genome assembly GCA_034769895.1 of Magicicada septendecula. NCBI lineage: Eukaryota > Metazoa > Arthropoda > Insecta > Hemiptera > Cicadidae > Magicicada > Magicicada septendecula. The sequence goes on from CM068367.1 coordinate 1,043,567,601, forward strand.
GTTCAATTTAAATCAAGATTGTCCAGTCTATGCTACACGTTCCTCTAAATTCATCGCAGAAATTTTAACAAAACGTATTTTAACAAAAACAGTTTTGCCAGTAAATAAACAATTAAATAGTTTGTTGTTCAGAAAAACACAGCAAGAAGATCGATAGGTGAGCAATAAGGGTTACTGCGTATTTGTGTGATGAGTGCAAGTACAAGGCAGGCAGTGGAGGATTACAGACTGGCAAGAAGTAAGGAAGAAGCAACAACGAGAGGATGGGGTACCGGTAATCCTAATGGAGCTCGCTAAGCACCTGCATAATTCACTACGCCACAACTCCGCCCTTCGTCTGATCGCCCTACGCGTTCCCTACAACCAATACTTCCAACTTACTTTCTTACTAACTATATACCATATTCTGCTAGTCACCGTGTATTCAATTTTCTACGTTATAATTACCTCAGCTATAAGAACAATTATGAAATAAAAGAACAACACCTCACAGACGGTAAACACAAACATTACTAGCACATTATTCATTCAAAGACAAACTCGGAGAACAGTTAATGCGCCTCTCAAGCATGTGAAATATTCATTTGTTCTAACAAAGGAAATATATTCCTGCAGTGACTTTGTGAACACTTTCAATTTCAGCTAAAATTCCATCAAATTTATAATTTTATGTAATCAGATGATAATAAATTCTCTCGTATGCACACACCACAGCATAAATGCATGTTTATATTTATTAATAAACTGGTTATCAGTCACCATAAACCGTACTTGTGAAAACCTTCTATATCAGTCTTTTCCATCGTTTTATTATTTATATTTAATTTTTTGTTTATTTGCGTTTGCGTTTAAGGAAGAATTTCGCAATGCTGGTAGAAAGCCTACATGCATAATAGTTTTCGCGTTTGAAAAAGTACAAGGGTAGAGTGACATCTGTCAGTTCCACTATGCTACCTTTATTTTGATCGTGTTATATGATGTCATCCTTTGTAGGCTTAATTTCGATGCCTTCAAGTCAATGAGTTGTTATTATTAGTTTCACAGTCCACCGCTGTAAGCGCCAAGAGCATCATTTAATAATGGTTAGATTTACTCGTAACATTCGTGCTGTAATTAATTTTTTGTTGTTTTTTTGGAAAGGCTTAACTTCAACCAATATAAAAAAGGGACTGTTTTCAAAGTTAGGGGACTTGTCCATCGAATACAACGGTTAAGCGCTGGGTTGCTGAACTTAAAATAGGTCGGACAAGCACAACTCACGCCCCAATGAAGTGACTACGCCACAAATAATAGACAAAATCCATTAGGCTAAATCGTTCTGGCAGACTGTAGAATGAAAGTGAGTGAGATAGCAGAGACTGTTGGTATATCAAAATAACGTGTGCGCAAATATCTTACAGGAACATCTTGAGTGTAACAAAGCTATGCTCTAGATGGGTGCGCGTTTGCTGATACTTGACCAAAAACAGTGTCGAGACGTTGTTTCAAACGATTGTTTGGCACTCTATACGCGCACTCCAACCAAATGTCTGCGTCGATTCATAACCGCTGATGAGACTTGGATCCCCCACAACACTCCTGAGACCAAACAACAAGTAAAAACAATGGACCGTGAAAGGCGAACAAACCCCAAAGAAGGCAAAGACAATTCCTTCTGCTAAGATTATGGCGACTGGTTTTTGGGACGCTCGTGGAGTAATTTTAAGTGATACCTTAAGAACGGCAAAACAATTTATGGCGAGTACTATGCAAACCTACTGCACCGTTTTAAACAACGCAAACAAGAAAAACGTCACATTTAGCGAAAAAGAAAGTGCTGTTTCACCAAGATAATGTACCATCTCACACGTCAATTGTTGCGATGGCTAAAATCAAAGAATTTAAGTTCGGACTGCTCCCTTACCCAACATATTCTCTCGACTCAGCCCCGATCGACTTCTACCTCTTCCCTAACCTAAAAAAAAAATGGCTCGGTGGAAAAAGATTTACTGACGACAATCTAGTCAGCGATGCTGGAAATAGTTACTTTGAGGACCTCGACAAACCGGCTTATCGGTCTGGCACAACCGCTTTAGAAAATCGTTGGAAAAGCGTATAGAGCTAAATGAAGATATGTTGAGAAATAAATACAAATTAATACAAAAAACGTTTCTTATTCAGGCTCGGGACTTTTCACCCTACCCTCGTAGGCACACAGTTGCTTGTGTGAATTCGATATGTGTCAAAAACGAAATTAATTATTAATTCATTCATTCTTCATTAAAAATGAAATTAATTTAAATTATAAAAGCAAATGACTATAATTTAGCCGACTTCATTCGTAACGAACGAATTTACCCTGTGTCATTTTTATTTACGATACAAACTGACGTGCAATCTTTTTCAAACGACGCATAAACGCTTTACAAAGAAAAAGTAGTTACAAAGCTGCACTCACTCGACAGTATGTATGGGTCTTACTAAAAGAGCAAAAAATTATTAACTATACTTTTTTTTCTAATTAGAAAAGGACTAAAAATATAAATTCTTACAGAGACAGAAAAATGTAAATCCTAATTGAGGCACGTGTCAAAGTAATTGAGGCAATAACTGGAACAGTAACCAATCAGTAGTGACAGGTATTCATTCAGAAGTCACGAATGACTGACACAGAACGTCAATAACATGAATGTAAATATGTTTGTTAACAGAAAGCGGAATTGCCACTGGCGAAGCAAAATATACTTTGTTACAAGTATTAAGCTGATTTAAGGGAATCTAGTAGCGAACACTCTGACGAAAAGAAGAAAAAACGGACTAAAGTATTACTTCGCGTCCATACTACCAAAAACATCGACGCACAATCATGGCAATGTTATATGATATGTAGGGTACTAGATCAGTATAGATGACTTGTGAATGTCTGTCTGTTCATTGTAAACAGAGGCGTGTTCTGCAGCAGAGAATTTTTATGCGCATACTTACCACACACCCGCACGTACATACACATGCATGTTATTTATAGACTACACGCCCAATCTCCTTACTTTCTTTGTGCCAGAGAATCACATGGCAGTTTCATCTACAAAACTCTCTTAATTCCTAGACCACCGTACAATGAGCGGTTTCTATCTCCTTTCTTGCTGGATTCCAGAACAACGTTCCGACTGATATTACTACTGATGGTTTTGTAAAAAAAAAAAATATACTGCATAATTTTAAGTGGAATAATCCCAACGGAAATACAATCATCGTATTCTCCCCCTCGCTCTCTTCCCTTCTGGCTACAGCGTGAGCTCGCGTATATGTACTACAGCGCGAACAACGTATCAAGAAATAGCATCAATCATATAATGTGTGTTTGTATGACACATACCCGTAAACATTGGCACCGATTTCAATAAAACAGGACTTCTTCTCATCGACTCGATGGTTCAACGTCTTGAAAAAAGAATTAAACAGCGGATACAAAACTGCGGTATAAGTTCTTCGCACAAAAATTAAATGAATTCGATTACCGTCTTCACTTCGCCAGTTACCTTTGGAACAAAGACATATAGATGAAAGGTTCATTAACGCTAACTAAATTTAACAGAATCGGCTGTTAAGAGAAATTCCTGATGTCTACTTCGCTAGTGATTATTCACGGGAGAAGATTACGTAATTACGTGCCTATGTAACCGCAAACTGCTGTATAAATTTTGGTAAATAGCCCTTAGTGTCATTCCATTCCTTCTGATGATAAAATTTGACACTGTATACATGATACTTAAGGAAATACAAAACAGTTCTCAAATACACTGCATAATATCTCATATACACTGTATTTCATACACTGCAGAAATCTCAAATACATCTCATACAAAATACGATCCCCTGTCACAACGAATCTATTCACTTTGATCCCTGCTTGCTGCTACACTTAGAAAGTAGGCCTATAACTTTATGGTTTTACTTTTAAAATGAAATAATAAAGCACCGTAAGAAGACCGTTTAGGAAAGTAAAAGCCTGTGAGGATTCAAAATTTATTGACAACAAGAATCAGAGCGGGTTTAGGTTAGGATGCTCATGTGCAGGTAATGTCTTTAGCGTCAAATAAGTAACAAACAAATATTTAGGCCACAGTTTAGACACTCCTTAACCTCAAATAATCTCAGAGAAACACGTAAAGAAAGCATACGACAAGGTACCTCTCTGCAATTCTTGAAAACTGTGATCTATCAAAATATTAAAGCGGTACCTCACAAGAGCTATTAAAGAACTATATAGTCAAAATACTGGCGTTTTACTACTTATACCACGGAAGAATTCGAGGTATAAGGTTCTCATTCTGTTTAAAATATACTTAAATGAAGCACCTGGGTTATGAAGCAGAAAATGTGTCAATGTGGGAATTAAAATAAGGATAATAATCTTAATTTTGGAGATGAAAAAAAAAACATCAATTGAGAAAAAAGGAATATTGTCGCCAGAATATATAGGGGCCAAAAAATGGAAGAGAGTCCAACAGTCATACATGTTGCACAAAGAGAATTGCGTAAAGAATAGACCAAACGACTGGAAATGGGTTACTAGCGACAGAATATGGAGTAAGAAAGTCAAAAACAATTAAAAATTATGTGATTAGAATAAGACCAGATGTAGACGTTATTCTCGTAATGCAGACATTAATGTAGTAATATTAATATTAGGCCTACAGAAACACATGGAAAATATGTGATTTATATGGTATAGGCACGTGCGATGAAAGGCAGAAGAACGGCAAGGCAGCCGACAACAAGACAATAAAAGGAGACCACGCATGTCTTGAAACGACGGAGTGATTAATCCGATGGAAAATAGTAATCTACAAAAGAAAGACTGGAGATAAAACTAAAGTGGAAGCTAGGATGTCCACTCACACAGGTAGACAGACAAATAAAACAACAGTGTTGGCAACTTTGTCTGCTGTAAATGAGTTAGAAGTTTCTTGAAGTATCCATTAAAAATTATACCTTTATACCTGTAAAGCGCGGAAACTTTTGAGTTATACGGAGACGTTATTTTTTCACGCTTCTGTTCCATAGCGTACTAATAGTCTGCCTGAAGATGGCCCCGTTTCCCACTTTTAGAGTAACATTTACACTTCTTATACATCAAGGAGTTGCCAAAATCGTTATGACTATTGAAGTTTAGTGATACTGACATTACTAAGGCTTTCTGTGTTTTAAATAACATCAATTATAAGTATCTAGCCTGGAAATATTAGGCCCTATACATAAATCTTCAGGTGTGGCAATCTAGTCCACCGTCTGATGGTCTCAAACTCCTCAAGGCTCTACACGGAATGCTGTGTATGGTATACATTGAAAAAGTGTGGTCCGCGTACGGGTCTGAAAAACAGAGATTCAAATCCATCGTCGTAGATGTTCTGGCTATCAGAGGATATTTTCTGTTACTGCATTGGCCAATTTATAGCCAACGCTTTTTTGTATGCAGCAGTTTTCTGAATTTCTTTTCATCTTTACAATAGATACTGACACTTGAAATATTCCTTTCGAAGTATACAGCTTTATTTACTTTCATCACTTGTTCATCTTCAATTACAATGTTTTCTAATTGTACTGATTACACACGTAACACGGATTCCCTCACAGTAGTACATATCGACTCCTCCACTTGAGACATTATGACACTTACTGTCTGAGAGGTGGGCCGATATACCTGTAACAGGTATTTTGGAACGATATTTTTGTGGAACGGATGTAACAGTGACTGAAAAGTTGAAATACCTGTTATTCGCGGCGACGCTGTTCTGAGTCGAGGCACGCCCCCTACGCTCCTATACAGACACGCACAAAAAAAGTACGCAAGTATCACGTAAACGAATACGCCAAGGCCAAATACTAGGCGTGCAAAAATATCGCTGGTACGCAAGGGACAACCAGTATTTCAAATACTAGTGGTATCACCGATACACAAAATACTAAGCGTATCAGAGGAACAGTAGTATTTTTGGAACACCTAGTATTTTAGGAACAGGTAGTATCAAGGGTATTTCGATATTTCGATTCTACGCAAAGAGACGAAGTTGTTTTTAATAAAGGACTATGTTTTTACTCATAAAAAAATTTGTGATCTGAGTCGTTAGTGAAATAGTTGTATTTAATTATATTGCGTTATAACCTATAGAGTGGCTGATGTTGAAAAGCTATATTATACTTTTTATTAATGGGATTTTAACTTCACGGAATTTTAATTTAATGGGATTTCGTTTCTTAAATATCTGAACGAAGAACACGAACACGATTATCATCAAGGAAAATGCAACAGTTGATATTTTTGAATGCTTTAAAATAGTGTTTGAATAACTGAAATCCCAGTATTTTAAAAACAATTCAATTGTTTAATTTTATTTATAATGTGTTAAGTGAAGCAGATTGTAATGTAAATAGGTGTGACATTTCATAACTTGTATATTCTGTGTACATTAGTGAATGAATCTGAAGATTATCGAGGTATGTAATGCATTTAATTTACTTTTGTTGTTGCTTATTATTTATAAGTTTTTATTTATTTATTTATATTTATTTTATTACAGTTGTTTTTATTATTTTTATTTGTAAAATTTTGTTTATTCTCATTCACTCTTGTGGCTTACTGTTATGTTTTTATTATATGTTTCTGATATTTTTATCACATTATTTGTTGTGGTATTACGTGTACTCTAAATTATTTCATTGCCCCGAGTTTCGCAACTGATTTGTCTAAAGTTTAAGCAATGTTAGTTTTACTCCTAGTGAAAACTTAAATTGGTATTCCCAAAGGGAGATAGGCCTATAAATTCTCTTGTTTCTTATTTTCTTTTAAATAGTAATAGTTTAATAAAGTCACAGTGTAAAGTAACACTGTTAATACTTTTAGTTTCAATTTATTTCTTATAACAAATTATATAGTATAGGTTATATAATATCTTCAAATAAATAAACTGCAAGTAGGTTTATTAATATATTAATAGGTTTATCTAGGTGAAAATAAACCTACCTGCAGTGTATTTATTTGAAGATATTACATAGGAGACCTGCAGGAAACTCAAAACGAGTTACTTACAAAGGATAATATAGGTTATGTATATATAGTATATAATAACAGGTATTTGTACCTGTTATTTTTTTGGAACGGTATTTTCATACCTAGTATTTTAAAATAACAGTTTAGCCCACCTCTACTGTCTGGCCACGATTCGATGATCGAGCATAGTGTAAGGTGGGAAAAAGGATGGCCGGGTACTACGGTAGGCTAAGTGGGGGTAAACCAAACGGCTATACATAGTACACCCTACCTCGCTTGCAAGCGGCCGCGTGGTGGGGGAGAGCAGCTACGATCATCCAGTCGCGGCCAGACAGTACTTCCTGCATCACTGACCGAAGCCACAAACTCGACAATGTCACCCACTTTTCTATTTTAATTCTCAACCAAAATTCTTTACTGTCCGACTACTCTACCTTTTACCAACGCTTAAGGTCACACTTGTTTCGTATGGATTCTATTATAAATTATTATAATATTTCTATTACCAGTAAACCCGTGCGAAACTTTCGCACATTGAACCTTCCCCCCCCCCCAAAAAAAAAGATTTAGTCTTTTGTTGGGTAGTTGAAATTAAATACTCAGCTAAGTGTATACACAAAATAGCAAAGAGATTTTATTAATGTAAATATATTTACAATTTACAATACCTCTTTGTATACAATATTTGATGTCAGAATGCAATCATCTTGAATTTTTTGTTTCTTTTAACTTAAATTTTAAACAAACAATGTGTTTTAACATAAACTGAGTATGATATATCAGAAGTCGGTAAAAAATCCTATCCACTGATACCTTATTCATCGCTGTAGGCTTTGTATTAGTTGAGAAAACGGGATGTAGACAACAGAAATAATATATAATAATAATCATCATCCCCATTACTCGAGAGCAAATGCTTACCACAGATAGTAAAACATTCTCTAGTTTTATTAACTTTTCTTATTCACATATCACTTAACTGAAAAAATTATTCTCATGAAAAAAGTGCCGGTACCCGTTATTCATAAATAACAATAACCGTTACAATAGTCAATATGCATAGACATATAAACCTGCAATTAATGGCACTTCGTACGATTCGCAATGCAGAACTGATCAGCGTAAAACAACTAACTGGGCTTGGATAATAATCGAGTAATAGTCTAGAAAGTACTCGATTATTCTGTGACGGTCAATGTAAACCAAAGGTAGTAAATTAACCACATTTGTTCAACTTATTCAAACGTGAATATATTTAAGCAACTCTGAAAAACAAAAAAAATTACTTTAACAAATTTATTTTCATGAATACAAAATAATCCATTAGGGATGATCACTAAATGTCATTGAGATAACTAAATTACGCTTAATATAATTTCGCACGTTACGCAGAAAAATAACCTCGGAACCATCAGCATGGACTCACTTATTTACGCCATTCTGGAATGTTCTTTCTGTAGCACACAAATTAATGCGCTATCAAGTTTCTTTATGAAATTAATTTCACGCTCGAAATTGAATCGTTTTATGCATCATCTTCACTATGCTAGTAAATGTGTGAATTCCTAACAAAAATTAATGGCTACGTGGAATTGTATACATGTATTCGGAGGACTACTTTCACCCACAATAATATCGTAACGTATTCACAGTATTTTGGTTACGCCACTTCAAAATTATTCAGATTGTTAGCGTAAATATTCTGAAAACCATTCACATGAAATCATAAATCTTTTGTCGTAAATAATATTTTCAGCCCGCTATTTCGTTAAGCAAACACTGTTTTTAATCAAGATAAAAAAATGATAACATCCTAAAATTATGGAACGGAAAAATGATTATAGAGATGAATATTTACCCGACAGTTACTTTTTATATAGACACGATAAAAGCTCTAAATTGCTACAATCAACTTCGAAATAAAAACAACTTCAAACAAGTAATAGCTTTGAGCTAAAATCAGAAGTCTTATCTCTATAGCTGGGCATACGAATGTGTCACACGTGTCCTACATATAGCCTACCGTGAAAGAAACATGCTAGGTTTTATACGTCATGCATTACAAAATACAACTGTGTTGACTATTTTTTCAGACATCATGTGGGCCTATGCACATTTTAAGTCCTTTTATTAGATCTTATAGAACAACAACTGTATCTTTTTTCTTAACTTTAAGGTTAACACAGTATTACCGAAACTAAACACGAACTACTGGTTAACTTGATAGTCCCGAATCTTCAACATTCAAAAACGTGACTATTTTTGTTAATAACATGCTCTATACGGGCTTCCGTTTTTGACGTTTCTCTCCTGAACGAGCGCACATTCATTAGTTGATAACTGAAGAGACATCTGAACAATACCAAGCGTCATATCATTACGTATTTCCAGGAAGAAACATTTGCAGTTATAAATTATTAATTTTACTTACTTCGCAGACCACAGTGTACCGACTGTGCAAACGCCTGAACGCACAAACGTAAGCACAGTGAAGAAATTAGCGACCCCCGTTAATCAGCCCCTATTGTTCACCGCGTGCATTGAATTTACTGCTATACTATGAAGAAAGATTAGGTCTCCCACACGCCCCTGCTACCATAATTCAGCAAAAATATTCGGTTCCAGGATAGTTTTCTAAAAGCATTATAGTATAAAAACAGAACAATTTCTATTTATTTTCTGGGAATATTAACTTTACCGAAAACAATATATACATTCATATTTACAGTTTCTTCATGCTTATATTTTATGTTTAGGTACATAGCTTTCTTTATGATCAAACCCAACCATGAAGTTTACCTACAACTCAGCCGCTCAGTATCTCATGTACTGGTACCCGATACGTAATCCATAAAGTGGAAAAAATTTGGGAAAATGAAAGTGCGCTCCGTACCGACTCCAAACCTGGCTGCCCAGAAATGTGGTTGTGACAGATATTGGCAAAAATGTAATGGCTTTTATTAGACTTGAGCTTATGGGAAATATAATCTTACACTATGCGTATCTATACCAGGGAATCTATGTAACCTAACAATTTATACCTTGTACTATCTTGTGTGTTCCGTGTTCTATATCTACCCTAAGGCGGTGAATCAATTTTTCCATTTCTTTCTTGAGTTACCATCCTCTCATCACAATCTAGCTTGAAACGCATTTCAACTGACTTATTTACTTACATATCTAGGTATATTTTTTGTGACATTTTCTTGCAGGTACTTTTGGAATAAACCATGAATTTTAGAATAATATACGACTTTAGTTTCTCAATGTCTGACTTGGCCAAACAGATTAACACGTGAGTTAGCAACTCACCATTTCACAAACTCAATATTGAGGATATCACATGTAAACTTTACAACTGACCACACTTGGAGAAAACAAACAACTAAAGGGGAAGTGTTGCTTTTAGCCCATTTTGTCACTGGCATTAGTTAAAGTAAGACAGACCTATTGATTGTATATTTAAGGACACTGTTTTGCCTCGTTAATATTCCTTCTTATCGATAATAGTGACGTCTAGTTAACTACCCGTTTTCTTCTCCTAAAAAAATTAACAAAAAGCTACTGTATTCGTTAATTTACCTGTCACGTTTTTCATTTACTTATTTTTTAGATGAAAAGAGCATGAGTTTATGTATGAAAACCAATACTTGTACACCTTCAAAATGGGTCAATCCATATCAAGTAGCCAAGAGGTAGTTGATTGACTATTTCAGACTTTTTTTAAACTTTATACACTTGTTACCCGCCCACAAAACAAAAATACATTTATTTTATTTTTAAATTTTTTTCTTGCTCTTGGCGGCCATTTTTGTTAAAAAGAAACTGTGAGTTTTGGCGATTACAGAGCTGTACGTTTAGCTAAACATCTCCAGTTCTATTCATCCTAGAGCATTCAAACAAAAACCAATTTCCTCAGTAATGAGTGTTCTAAAATAAATGTGCAGAGCACTATTCTCCTAAAGCTAAGCCTAAGGGTCTAAAGTTCATTCAAAATTTGATGATTTCCGATTGTGAAAAGTATGTTTTCGCACAATTACTTCTGCGAGAAGGGACAGAAGCTAAGGCTTGAAAATTTGTTATTTCAGAGATTTATGAGGATACTTACAGCTGGTCAGTTTTAGTTTTGAGACTAGTATAGTTTATGTGATAAAAAATCTCAAATTACCCAATTATCTCATCTTACTCGAAGTTCAATGCCTTCTATCTCCACTGAACATGTATATAATAATTTGAAATTTGGTTTAATTTGAGTCATCAATAACAAGAGTTAGCTGTAAAAATTTGGATTTGTAGACGTAAGCAATAAGTGAAATCCTCAAGTTTGGAATTTAGCTTTAGGCCATCAGGGTTACTTTTAGACTATTATTTTAGGTCACACTTTACTGAAGAAACTGTTTTTGTTTCAGTGTTCTAGGATAAACAAATCTGGAGATATTTACATAGACGTGAAGTTCTGAAATCGTCAAGATTTGTCGTTTCTTCAAGACAGATACGTCGTCTCCCCAGACAAAAAATAAACAAAATAAATAAATAAAAATAAAATAAATGAATTTTTGCATAGTAAATAGTACACATATGTGCTACAAAAAGAGTAATAAAATGAGTTTAACCATTAAAAATTGTCAAGCAAACAATTATTTTATTTTCGGACCGCTTGATATGAATTGGCCCCAACAGAACACGTTTACATACCAAACTTCCGTTAATTTAAATTGTAGTAATTGTAAGTTATGTTGGTGTTCTCATAAGATCTATGAAACATTTACCGTAGTGTATACATTTTACGATTAAATAAGGCAAACGGATGTGCTGAGAGACGATTCGTCAAAAAAAAGTCAATAACTTGGAAAAATGCCAGTGCACCTAAGAAATCCTTATGGCTATAAACAATGCACTATACACTAGATAAAGTAGGAATCAATTTCGAATAGATAGATATTCGGCGTCGGGAGCCGGTGACCTCTGCTAGGTGCACAGCTGTATGAAAATATCGTACACAGATAGATACTCGGCGTCGGGAGCCGGTGACCTCTGCTAGGTGCACAGCTGTATGAAAATATCGTACACAGATAGATACTCGGCGTCGAAGCCGGTGACCTCTGCTAGGTGCACAGCTGTATGAAAATATCGTACACAGATAGATACTCGGCGTCGGGAGCCGGTGACCTCTGCTAGGTGCACAGCTGTATGAAAATATCGTACACAGCGGTAAAATGTCTACAAAACCGACTTACAGATGGTTAGTAAACGTTTTTGTCAAGTTCACTGTACAACTGACCCCTGTGTACAGTTACACAGCGCTTATTGAAATGTTGCCAGTAGCCCGGGTTATTACCGTAGTAAGCCTTAATGAAACAATAATGTTTGCTTAGTAGTGTGTTGTTTAGTACACAAGATCAAACCGAACGGCGCCGTCGCTAAACAAAGCACAGTACAACTACACAGGTACCGGTAGGCTAGCTCATAATACAACACACTTCACTAACTTCCCAATAGGCCTACTGTTCCATTCACGCATGATTCGCCACAAAAGTAATCTGACAGTACAAACTACTGAACTAGAAGAAGCTGGCTAACCAACATAATAGTTACTGTAGATTCCCATTTAATAGTTAACTATGTCTTGTCATTAACGACAAAAAATGAACCCAATTGAAGAAAACTAGTTTATAAAGCTTGTGGTTTAAAACAGAAGCTTACGAGTTTTTTTTTTAAACAGAGCTGACAAAATTCTTTGTGTTATTAAATTTCACAGAGGTTACTAATAATGTGCCTTGCCTCAACTTATTTCAGCTTTATCTTTTACCAGTTAAATCCTAACAACTATATAGGTGGTTTTATGTATAAGTAGCAGCTACTATTTCGGAAACCAACGATGAAGAATCTGAAATATGAACTGCAACAGCTAAACCATGTCCCCAAAACTCGAAAGACAATAACTGACGATTACAGCCACGCAATGCAATTAATTAACATGACGGTTATAAGAAAAAACAGCGAAGGAAGTTGCTTTCTACAGTACCAAGATGAATAGTTATGGGATTAGTTACCGCTGTGACGTGCACCAGTTCGCTTCAGGACCAGCTGAATAAAGTATTCATTCTAACATGGATTTCGCATTGGCCGCCTTTCCTCCCTACACTATACACTTTCTCGCTGTACGCGTCTGTATTCTCCTTAATGCTTCTTCTTGCACGTTATGATTGTGGTAATAACGACGTATTCACAGTTTCTGTAATTTCTGTAGTACTCTAATAGCACAATGCTGATAATCTACTCATGATTACCACTTTCAAATATACATGGAATACATCTGGAATAACAGAAGTGGCCAACATATTTTGCTAAACTGATGATAGGGTCAGAACCGAAAGCAAAACTTGTTAAGTTAAAGATTCTGTGTTTTTTAGCAAAATACTTATAATATATTGACGATGACAGCTTTCAAATGTACCTGGTATCAAGAATTTACAAGTTCTGTGCCCTCAAAGAATCGGCTTACATATTTTCCTAACTCACATTGACCACCAAAAGTTAACTCATATTTTCCTAACTCACAATGACAACCATGGAACTCGTTAAGTTAAAGATTCTCTGTTCTTCGATTACCTTACATCGCTAAGAATATCAATTAAATGCTCCTGAGACTTATTAAAAATTATTTGGCTTATTACATTATTATATTTTTTTGAATACATTGAAGAGCCTATAGTTTCTACAATTCTGTTGCAAACGTATCTTTACTAATTGTATTTGCAGTTTTTTTTAAAACCATCACAGTAATTAATTGTGTACAGTTTGTCTTTATTTAGTTCTGCACAGAACGCTACTCTTGGAAAAAGTTACCGTTACAGTATCACTCGACTAATCTTATCTGATCCGTTTACTGCAATCAATACTATTGCTAGTAATTAAAAAATTTAATAAAGCCGGGTCGAGAATAAGTTGTCATTTAATCCTTTAATCGTTACTACAAATAAAATTCCCTTACTACAGAAAGCAAAATGCTCCCTTACGGTCAACGGATCAGCAACAGACAATATGTTCTTTATTAGGCCACATTCTAATGGTGCAATTAAACATTGTTGTAATTAGTGACGCATTGCTGACCAACATTTCGTGTTTCCAATTGTTTAAATAGAAAAACGCTTAATAAATTATAGAGAGGTTCTTCAGTATCACAGACGTTCAGCAATGTGGACAGGTCAGATGATAAATAATCAGTCCTATTAACGGCTGGTTTTAGTTATCAGACATATTACTTTGCTTAGGAAAATAACTAAAGTAACTTTGCTTATACAAGAACTATTTTCACTAAAACAGTAATAATAATAATAATAATAATAATAATAACTAATTAGTAACCAGTCGAATAGAGAACATATAACTATACAGATCTAAACATACCTTCATCTATGTTCACCTAAGGCTACTTATAATCACCTAAGGCAAGTGAAATTTTGTTTTGTAAAATATTACAATTGCTTCCATAATTTACAAATTTTTCTCCCAAACTGAAAGTTTTCTGCGTGGTGCTCGCATAAAAATGAAAGAAAATACTGCACCTACTTTTTACGTTTCTTTCTGTATTCATATCGATTTAGGAACTATTGTCAATGTATACTGTTAAGTACATCACACCAACAACTCGTTACATTAAGTAAATTCATTTAGTACACAAAGGAAAATTTCATGCTGAAAATATGCAAGTGGTAAACAAGTAGCACAAGGGACATTTTATAACCTTATATTAGGTGTGGGCAAGTGTAAACAGAAAGTTACAAATTAAGATCTATAAACCATCCAATTGTGACATACGGAAGTGAGGCATGGACGTTGCCAGTTACGGAAGTTGGCTTAAGCGATTGGAAACAAACATGGGGATGGAGACAGATGGAGAATACGCACAAACGAAGAGCTGGAGAGAATTTTCGGGGAACTAAATATTGTTACTGAGATTAATAAAGAATAGAACTAGTTGGTGCTTGGGTGGGGGGGGGGGGGGGTTATGTACAGCGACTAGAGCTGTGATAAAGTATTACATAGAGATCCAGGCGGGAGAAGAAGAGGGAGATCCCGGAAAAGATAGGTGGAAGATGCTGAAGAAGTCCAGCACCGCCTGGGAGTAAGACCAGTGGCGCAGAACAGAGACGACTGGTGTTGAAAGGCCCGGGGTCTGCAAGGGCTGTAGCACAGAGCATCATTATCATCATCATCATATTATGGGCAGTCAGGCGAATACAAAACTGTTTTATTACAAATGGTTTTTTGTTTCATTCAGCTTTCAATCAGTTCACCTAATTAACGAGTCTTCTTTAAGTTAAAAATACTATTATCTTTCTGCTTCTACAATAAAATGGGAAACGCTAAATATTAAAGTAGCAGCAGTGTAATAGTACGGAGGAAACAAATATGTACATCTGACATTAATTTAAACTGTTTTCAACGCCTTAATGTTGAAAACACATATATAAACAGCTACTTTTCCAATAGGCCTATACAGTGGATTGTTGCTGTGTTACTTAATTTTATTTCATGTAACTAAGAAAAGAAAAGAATAAAAAAAACGAATCTCCTCGATTTTGTAATTTAGTAATAAATTTGAAATAAAGTGAACATTTCACTTAAGAATATTTCATTTATATGGACATTAAAGTTTTATTAGACTCCTTGATACTACATTTCACTTGTATCAGTCAACCACAGAAATGGATGGTGAGAGGAAGAGTGTAGAGGAAGGGGCAGAGAGACAGACATACATACACAGGAATCATTATGGAGTATATAGGTAGCAACTGCTGGCCTATGCAGATACATCTTTTGTGTCGCAAGCTATAAAAAGTTAAATTACGGTTCTTGTTCCTGATGATAATTGTTAATTGGAAATTACATTGCACACTTTTTGCATATCGAAGGCATATGTAAATCCAAGAGGAAAACAAAATTCTGTTGGGAATTCATTCGTTTACACAAAACTTCAACTTAAACAATGACTATGTTTATGTGACAATAAACCAAAGATAGCATGCAATTCGTTGTGTCAAGGTTTATTACCGTCCTTTTAGATACGTTATTTGGAATGGTCATAAATAAATGTGAAAAGCTTGTGGACAATTTACAATTACAATGCACAGAACATGTTATTTCACCTATCTATATGACACACATAAAAAACCTGATTGGCTTAAAAATAATTTTACAGTTTTGAATTATGCTGACCACTATTATTGACTTTGTGAAATTATGCTTTAAATATTGCTTTCCCCTACACTACAGCTCTGACACCACCCAACGGGCGGCTACTAATCGACCAATAGCAGTGAATTAAATACCACGCCCACTTTCGTTCTATCAACCAATCATTATACATAATATAAAGTGTTTTCATTCCACTATTTGTATAATTAATTAATATTTGCATCACATATTACTAAAATAAAAAAATGATGTTCCAAAAACGTTTTATTCCTATTTTCGTAGCAACATGACCCTATAGTCATTTTTTCTACGCGTCCACTGCAGTTTCAAATTTATGGAAAATTTTGTTCGGACGATTTTCAATTTTTCAAATATAAGAATTTATTTTATCAGAACAGGTATAGCTGCCTTTCACTGCAAGGTAACAAAATTATGAATATTGAAAAAGAAAGTTTACTAATTCTATTCAGTAAACCGTTTGTCGCCTACAAGGAACAACTCTGCATCTTGCATGCCACTGTAGGACAGCAGTTAGCCTACTATTTCCTTTTTCGTGTGGTTTGTTAGGTACGTCTACATGAATCCGTCTATTTTTTTTAATTAGCAGTACTAACTTATTTATTCTAAGATTTATTATTTTTATTATTATTTCTCTTCATTTTACTACTCAGATTTTCCTCTGGAGATTTTTAAAAATCAAATTAAGAAAAAAAAAGTTAATTTGGAATTTGAAAAACCTTTGGAAACAAATTTCTCTAAATCCAAGTCAGATTTCAGTTTAAATATGAAAAACATCTAACACCTATCAGTCAAAATATGCCGCTATTTTTTTTTTGTTTTTTTGAATGAGAATAAACAAGAACTCGTCAAAATTACGATATAACAAAAGTTTGTAAGACGGATTTATTTAGGAAAACGTTCTGATTTCCCAAGTTCACTCACAAGACCGCACTTAATGACATTGCTGTATCGTAATTATAATAAAAACATCACATTCAATGTGACATTCATGTCTAATGTTTTATGACCTGTAAGACACACAACAGTACACAGTAAGATTACAGTAATTGTCTGCGAGGAGGAGCTCGTGTAGTTCACATTAACGGACTCGTTGTACTGGTAATATCTACGAAATATGGAATGTAAAGAGCCAAAAACAAATTACCTTAGAAATGTTCGCTGTCTGAAAGGGCATTCTACTGAGTTCACATTATTCGCAGCTTTTATTATTAATCCTTGAACATTCCAAAAAAATGTTAATACCGTAACCATAATTTTTACTCATTTACATATTTTACAAGTATCTTCAACATCATAATAAATATGCGTTTTTCCGAGCTCACCACAATGTACGGCTATTCTATAAGTGTTAAGTCTACACTATTAGATTAAATCCAGAGAAACTAGGACTACAGAACAACAACAAATTTATTTGTATATAAATGGTTTCTTCATAGAGAAAGGAGAACATAGTGGTTTTTTTTTTTTTTTAAACGACTGTTAGAAAAATAAATTTGAAGTGAAGCTCAATCATTAATCATAAATTATGTTCTAAATACAAGATTGCCAAAAATGTTTAACATCGTGTGATGTTATTCCTTTATAGTTAACATCAATCTCTACACTTTCCCAGTGCACTAAAAATAATAACGTTCACTATGATTACGTCGAGCTTCGTAAATCATGTTACTACCACAGCACCGATCTTTGACTCTAAGACTGCTGACATTTAAAATATTCACAATCACGAAGTCGGAGTAAGCTTTCAAAGTTTGCAGTCTGCTATATTGCCAATATTCTGATACAGATAGTAATTTCCTATCTTAACTATAAGTACTGTTTGGCATCTATTTTTTTCAAACTGATAAGTATGTACTTTATGTACAGTATGTCAATGAATGTACTTTATGATGACTCAGACTTTAAAGACTGTTGTAAATATTCGTATATACATCAAGTCCGTAAAAATTCTGTATTCACGTATAGACGAACGTAAATAATATATGTGGATTTAAAATAAACAATCCACTTGGATTTTTCAAAAACTGCCGTTACTAAAATACCTACCACACTTGAAGTAGGCTACTCAATGAATGTAAGTGTACGAGATCTTTTAAATTAAGACAACTGTCAGTCAAATAATAAGCAAACGCGTGCCATGTAGGAGATATTCCACAACTCTATTGATAACAGAAATACGACTGTTAAAACATCACGTTGACATGAGTTGTTACATGACGATCCATGAGAACGTCGTTCTATGCTCCTGCATAACAAGTATCGCAAGAATGAATTACAAGATTTTCGAAACGTTCTTACGAGGCGTCATCACGTTCTGGTGGTTTTGTAGCCACCTGTTCGTCCACAACTACTGCAGGGAGCCCAAAAACGTAGGTCGACATCCTCTTTTCCCTACTTTACCCGACCTTCTTTACAACAACAATAAAATACGATCGATAAAATAAAACAGCTATTCTGTATCAATTCCTGTTGATACAGTTTGCTTCGTTCTTCCGTGTACTCATTTGTAACAAAACCATCGTCCTCAAAAAGTTTCAGATAAATTAGGCGACTTAAAATTTGACTCAACCAACGTATATACTTCGCTGAACACACTATTGCAGTATTTACCATTGTAAAATGTGGCCAGAAAAAAAATAAAATGAATTAAGTCAGAACGAAACATCTATAAAACAGCGAGACGTTCAGCGAACACGCAATCACTGCCATCAACGTTGGACTGACATTGCACTTAAGGAAATGAGACAACATGAGTTTCGCTGAAAAATTTCAACCTTTTCTCTTTTTATTTAGTAAAATCGCTACATTAAAACATTAAGACTAAAAATTAAAAAAAGCTGAATAATTTGTGTCAATGTACTCTGAACAACTGCGTTTTTAAAACAAAATGTGTATACAAATTAGAATTTTACCAATATCAAGCACCGAATATAGGGTAGGAGAACATTTCGATGTTACTAAACGTTGTTTCAGAGTCAATAGTAGGAAACCAGTAGGCCTACTAGGTAATTTCAGTACACACGATGCAATATGACCGTCATTATAATGCGCGTTATTACACATTAGCACGTCATGGAAAGTAATTTGCACGAATTTTTACGACATTTCAGAAAGAGGAAATTACGTTGCAAAACACCCATGACGCCAACATAAAACATAAAGATATAGGCCTACAAACACAATCATCTTCTAATACATTTTAGGTTAGTTGTCTCCAAGTCGCTTATATTAATATAATAGATATTTACCATATATCCGTCGTGCGACTTCGTTTTTCTCGTCTTATTTTGACGCGTTTCGGCAACGAATTACCATCTTCAGAAAACTTAATCACTCATATGAGATCGTTAAAAAATTAAAAACACTAAAATCATTACGGTAAAAGTGCACTTTTACGACACTGGAGGCGTCTGTGAGTTTCCAGTGTCGTAAAAGTGCACTTTTACCGTAATGATTTTAGTGTTTTTAATTTTTTAACGATCTCATATGAGTGATTAAGTTTTCTGAAGATGGCAATTCGTTGCCGAAACGCGTCAAAATAAGACGAGAAAAACGAAGTCGCACGACGGATATATGGTAAATATCTATTATATTAATCATCTTCTACCGCCCTACAGCCTAAACTGAGCCTTGGCCTCCTTTAGGTTTTGACTCCATTCTGTTGTCTGAGGCCATTCAATTTCGGGTACACGGAAGATTTCTTGTTTCGTCGGTTACTCAGTCTTTCCAGTAGGCCTAATTGTTTCGGAATCTACGATATCCCATTCTAATCGCATATCTGTTCCACCGTTGTCTCTCTATCTTAATGAATTCTGATTGTCGAACCTTCCTGAAAAGTTAATAACAGAGTGGGCCACAAGTAACTTGGACTTGTTTCTCCTGTTATGTTAAGCGACGTTATGTCTCACCCTGCATTTCATTGGCGCATCCTAGTCCTCTTGAACGGGTATCCTTCGATTTTGTGTTATAACTCACTACCACTAGGCTGACTCACTTTTAGTCAAATGGCTGTTTTATAGACTTCTAACATTATATTTCCTTGATCGAAATATAAGTGAGAAATGCAATGTACGCTTTATTTGCACTGATAATCTCTACTTCTTCTGTACTATCTTTAGAAAGATCAGTCCGAAGTACAGAAAAGGCTTCGGCCGACTTATAATATTAATGACGTCCACATAAGCAGACAGCTATATTGTTTTCTTGGTTACCAGCAGATTTTCTCTTTTTCTCCCTGTTTCAGTTCACGTGATATTTTGTCAGTTCGCGTTTATCCGTACACTTGCCTCGGCATTTCTCACTGGACATTTACAAATCTTAATAATTTGTAAGATACTGGTAATTCTTTAATTATTAATAATTAACGCTTGGTTGAAAAAAAAAATATATATATATATACATATATATATATTTTCAATCACTTTCTGCTACAGTCCGTTTCTTGATGTATATAATACATTTAATATTTATAAATAAATTTCCTTCAAGATATACCTTTTTTTTCCTTATTAGGAACATGTTTCGGATACTATCTTGTACCCATCCTCAGCCTTCCGGTTTTTTTTGTCCGGTGAAGTACATATGTGTTGTTGGTTGACTATTATTATTGTGGCTTCCTGTTGGCTTCTGGTATTTCAAATTGGTTTTATTGTGTGTGATTGTGGTGTATGTGTTAGTTTTTTGTGTATTTTCAATGTTGAGTGTTTTGAATATTGTGTCATGTTTTGTATTGATTTGTATTTGTTCAGGTATTAGTTTGTTTTCTGTTTTATGTTTGTATATTTGTAAATTTTCCCAAATGTTCATTATGGTGCCTTTGTGTGGTATATGTTTTATTAGTGTTACATTGGTTATGTCTGGGAATTCATGTCCTGTGTTTATTGCATGTGTGGCTAAATTGGATTTATATATTTCTGGTTTTATAAATCCAATTTAGCCACACATGCAATAAACACAGGACATGAATTCCCAGACATAACCAATGTAACATTAATAAAACATATACCACACAAAGGCACCATAATGAACATTTGGGAAAATTTACAAATATACAAACATAAAACAGAAAACAAACTAATACCTGAACAAATACAAATCAATACAAAACATGACACAATATTCAAAGCACTCAACATTGAAAATACACAAAAAACTAACACATACACCACAATCACACACAATAAAACCAATTTGAAATACCAGAAGCCATCAGGAAGCCACAATAATAATAGTCAACCAACAACACATATGTACTTCACCAGACAAAAAAAACGGAAGGCTGAGGATGGGTACAAGATAGTACCCGAAACATGTTCCTAATAAGGAGAAAAAAGGTATATCTTGAAGTAAATTTATTTATAAATATATATATTTATATAATTTATATATATATATATATATATATATATATATAGGCTATAGTGAACAACGTTCTTGTGCTCCCACGCCTTATGTGAGGGGGTGACGTCGTTGGGTTATTATGTAAATAACACTTTTATATGCTGTACACCCGATAATTTTAAGATTGCTGCTGTACATTTTTAAGATAGACCACCCGATAATTTGTGGATGCTAGTTTATCCTCTTTTTATAAACGAGGCAAATAATACTCCTCTCGCAATCGAAAAAACACATTGAGATACGAAAATTGTATATAAGTATAAAGAAATTGTAAAGACGAAACATAAGTTTGCAAATTATGCAGACACAAAGTGTGTAACCTGATGTACAATTGACAAATATAATACGTCACCACCTGAGAGACTAACGTCGTTTCCGTACGATACACGACAGTAATTTACAATTTACGTAACGAAAGGATGCAACGAATATACAAAAATGTCTTAGCAAACAAAAGCCAGAGTGTCATAACAACGGTGACTACGTCAATGAAGCTGTAATCAGTTATTAAAAATTACTATATTCCATACTGGAATTCCTCTACTGGGGTTTAATTCTTGGTTCTGTTGGTACTGCTTATAACATTTTATTGTTTTGAACTTAATAATCCAGCGTCTGCCAACTGCTAAGTCAGACAGTATCAGCTTAAGTCGCATCTAGACACGCAAAACAGTGAGGTGTGCAAATGCTGTCTTCCTGGACGCAATCGTCTGGGCGCCGCAGGTGTCCGCTCCGAACGACGCCTTCCGGCGGCCGCGCTTATCATCCACAAAACAGTACTGCACTAAGCTCCTGCGGGTGTATCCTTAAGAGGTACACGCAACCGAACATCAGACGTGGTATCATGCTAGTGCATCTAACAAACAAAATCAAAGAATTCAAAATTAGAGGCAGCATCTCTCCTGTACCGCATCCGCTGAGCTGTCATCCAGGATACGGAAAACCGCGAGCTGTGCAAGTAGCTAACTGCGGAAATGGCAACTCATTTTTCCGGCCGACGACGCCTAGGGGAGGTCGAGCTCTCGACTACACGAGCGCGCCTTTCACCTCATGGGGGTGAATTCTTAAGGGAGACAGGCTGAGACAATACACGAATTCCTTTCATACACTTCTATCGTGCAGTACTCGTCTGAACCTGGCGTTAATCGGTTTCGACCCGGACAACACGAACAGACCCGGCCTCCAGACGCCCCATGCAATTTCTGTCTGCGTGTACTTGTTTCATATGGGAAAGAGAAAAACGGAATCTTCCATCTTATGTTGAGTTCGACCCACAAACTGTTCCGGAACAAAAAAATGTTCCATTGAGCCTTCTTCTCAAGAAACGCATTTACATTAGAGGTGTGAACGCACATACGTCTTGCAGTAGTGTAACATAAGATGTCACAAAATAGTTTTTACAATCAAATAAGTTTTCCTGGCCGTGCTAATGAATTCGTCATTAACTTTAACATACTTATAAATACGGCATATAATTATAATAATTATATCAATTACTTGACGTATCATAACAAGAATGATTGTTGTTACTGAAACTAGCTTACAGCGGTTTTTACGCTTTAAGTAAAATTAAATAAGTTACCCAGCAGCTGTCAGCGCCGTTCTTATAAACGAATATCTTAGAATAACAAAAGACTGGAAAAGGACTGGATATTTAGTGTACATCACAGCTAAATCTATCTGGTATATAACACAGTCACCGTGAGCAATGTCATCATAAATCTGATCAGCGGCCAGCTACAACGAACGAAGTCCACATAGTTACACAATTTACAATTTTAATGTAAGTTGAGAAGTTCCATTCAGATAAATCCGTACATATATTTTTACAAATTTACAGTACGTTACGGTATCTGTCCGGCTGACATAAACTCTCGAATGTAAATGTGCAAGCGACCAGATGACAATTAACTATTACGAAGAAGCTTTCCTTGAAACATGAGGAACTTGTTTAATGTTTCGGACACCCATTCCAATGATTCGTTATTCACTAAAGTGTTAAGCATGAAAACGGGCAACAGAACAGTGAATAACTGGGTTCTGGATACAATACACTCGTCATTTCTGTTTTTCGTATTTGGGTACAATATTATTTTTCAAGTATAAAACCTGAAAAGATGTTGGAAATTCGTACTGACTGAGACTTCGGATTTTATTTTTCTCGGACGGAGTCCAGGGCAATAACGATTGGCCAACCCGGTATGCATCATGTAGTCGAGTGGTTTTAATGAGCCTAAAGAGCCTTTTGTTCAGTAATCTACACTATTACTATTATTATTACTGTTCAGTATTGTTACTATTAGCTTACACGATTACGATTATTTCAAGATGAATAAAATTTCAAAACTGACTTTGTGACAATTAGTTTCTAGTTGTTCCTTTCTTTTATAATATCAGTAGAAAATAGTGATGATAAGGGTGAAAAACGGACGTCACTAGAGTAGCATTCATTCGAACAAACAGAGAATCTAAGATACAAGTTATTCGACTATTATTACCAAAGTAGTATAGAGATTTCATCAGACAGCTGTGAGGCAGACAATACTGTAGTAAAGCATATAACAAGCAATTACAAAGCAACTATAACACACACAATCGCCCGCAAGCAAGCGAACATTTGTAACAGTCAGCGTACGACTTCTGACTGCTTGAGATCGCAAGTTTCCGTTATCCTGCCTACTCACAGCTCCTTAAGAATTTCTTTTGTCGTATACGATTATTATTTTTAGTTGTGACACTAATATCAATCGTATAACTAACACCTACTTAACGATAAGTCAGAGAGTTGGAAATTAATGAGACATAAGCTGCAACACTGACGAGATACAGCAAAGTGAAGTTTACGTTAACTACATGAAAGGTGACAACTGGTGGTACAGTACCAGCCGTGACACACCCACACCAAAACGCAGTTCCAGCCACATTATTTATTTTATTTTCCAAATCGACACGTTCGCTAAGGTAAATTTATTATCTAAATTTGAGCTACCCCCACTTGACAAGTGAAACTGACGGTTGTCAAAGTACTAACCACCGACTGCCAAACCAAACAGAATGGCTAGCGATTTAAACTAATGGTCGGTAACTCATTGTTACGATTGAAGTCGTTTTCACACAACTGTCTGCCGTGTGGTCCACCCTCCTGAACTACTGACAGGTTTTAAATTACGGGAAGTCTTAAGCCACTGTCGTGTTATTAAAATAAATGCCTATAATAATATCGTTTAATTGGTTGTTGTTGTTATAACACAAACAAACTGTTAAAAGTATAATCAAACGGTTAACGTGTGGACAATGGTTAGTTGTACCTTTCAACAAATAGAAGCGAGAGTTTAGAAATGCAGCACTCTATATCACTGTCAATGCTACTGTCGAAAAATTTTGGATAATCGTTTAGACTGCCATAAAAAATAAACGGATAAATCGACTAATTGAAAAATATAGCTGCTTTCTTTGCGGGTGCAGTAGTGTTATTTGAAAAATTATTTTTCTGTTACATCATCTTATCGTAGCTGAACAAAAAAGATCCTTTCTTCAAAAAAAATCAGTGTCCAAGCATGATACAATTTTGACAAATGATTGGCGTGGGTGTTTTCAGCTTGTTCTGAAAATACCATTTTTATTTTTTAATTAGAAAGATTGTTACCAATTTTGTAAAACATGTTTCCTAATCATGGATAATTCGGATAAAGTCAAACTTGGCATTAATTTAATTGGCTTTCGGTTCTAAATTTATACAGAAGTTTCTTTTTTTTAAATTACACGGATGTAAGTTTTATTTATTTCTCACACGTATGTAAGAATTTTACATTTATTTTTATTTGATATAAATAAAATCTACCTAACAAAATGTGAGACTTTCGAAACGCAATCACAGACTTCCCAAGAAACTTGTCTTCTCCTCGTGTGTCGCGTAAATGAATGTAATTTTAATATGAAATAGAAACAGTATTAATTTCACATTGAAAGCTCAAAATTCATTAAATCAGAAATTAAATAATCTTCATAATAACAATACAAGAAACCGTATTCAAGTAGAACCAAGAGGAAGAATGAGAGCGACTTGGCAACACCGCGGTCGCTCAGACACATATATTCATGTCTCGGCATACTTTCATTATCAAATAAAAGTACAGTAGATGTACAGTCATACATCCGTTTTTTAAACATTCAGATATAAATGAAAATATGAAGACAATATGAACAATGCCAACTGACTTTGCCCAATTTAGGTGAAAAAATTATCTTACAAAAACTGCAACTTTTGATTAACGAAGATAAATAGGTAGTAAGATACGGTACCTTCTCATAGCACTGAAGGCAGTCACTGGTTAAAACTGTACCACGACCGGAAACCGCATTGTTATTCCACACCATTTTCAAATATGCGAAGAGTATAGTATCCACAGAAACATCCTGATTTAACTTTACGTGCAGATGAGAGGTGAGTGTAAATACAATCGTCACGGCAGAAATGAGGTAGGCCCACTTAAGTGATCAAAATATGCTCGCGCTTAGATATGCATCGCAATGATGATATACGGAATGAGCTGAGGTGTCGTTCAAAAAGTTGAAATATAATAACTGGTGGAGGTAAAAGGTCTATCACTAAAGGCTGCATATTTTTAAGCTCCACATTCCTCTTAGAGAATCTCCACATTTTAACCCTAGGAATATTCAAATATGGCGTCTTGTGGCGAGTCTAGTGTTGATGAGCTCTGTAAACTAACTTTTGTGTAGTGTTTAATGTTTAGTGATATTTATTTTGATACTTTTTTTTTGTTCGTCCTTGTCCTCAGTGTGTTTTTCTCTTGTTGATAATTGTGATAGTAGGGTTAATTTTTCATAAAACTAAGATACTCGCGTTTAAGGTTAAAGTGAAATTCATGGTGACCTTGAAGATTGACAGCTGATCTCCTGTGCTGTGTGACGTCATAGCAGTCGACAGTGCGGACAAGCTTTGTTTATCGGCAAGCAGATAAGTTAACAGATTGCTTTCTACTTATCAAGCAGATTATAAACATTACCAATTCGACAACAATATTTATTTATTTATCAATAATATACGGCTATATCATTACCGTTACAGACAGTCAACATTTACCGCTGTATACCGTTGGTCTGGGTGTGTTATTCACCCAGGCCAACACTCACTCTATCAAAATATAAAAAATGAATAATAACGTGCAACCAACTCAAACAAACTCAATGACACAAAGCTTAACAGTGCAACAACATACGCAAACTATTCAGCACTACCCAGTAGCCAGTAACATCCTACAATATCCAGAAATGGAACCACAAAACCTGACTCAGACACTTTGAAAATCAAATACACAGTTAAATGCAACATTATAATCCACACACTCTCACGCAGCAAAGCCAGGCATATGCAATCACAGGCCAACAGCAGGGCCAATACTTGCAACCTGCAGCACACGCGCAACCGCAGCAGTGCCAGTGCTTTCAACAAGCAAGCGCCTGCAATGCCACCACTGCAGCCGGTACACACAGTGCCATTACCTGAAGATATCAGAACTACTACTCCCGCTCTTCCATACTATTCAGAGACGGAAGAAAGTGACTCGGTTGCTAATGATGATAACGTCCCATGGCAAGAAGAAAGAGGAAAAGGAAGGAAAAGAGCCAGGCTCCAGGGCATCAGAACACCAACGCCAAAAAAAAATAAGCAGCACGGAACTACTGACACTATACAAGTAAGTACAATGAACAGATACGACCCTTTACGAGACACTGAAATACAAGACACCAACGATACACAAACCCAAACACGCTACCCAAAGCCACCACCAATCTTTCTCCCGAGAGTCATAGATATTAAGCGACTGATGTCGCTAATTGAAGGGTCTGTAAATAGAAACGATTATATTTTGCGAACACTAAACAATGATACAATAAAAATAATGAAAACAAAAATGGAACATCATAAGACTGTATACAACATGCTAAGGGACAGAAAAGTAGAATTCCATACATTTCAACCCCGTAATGAAAGGTCTTTTCGAGTTGTTATCAGAAACTTACATCACTCAGTGAATCAGGAGCCGATTACTGAAGAAATCGAGAAAATGGGGCATAAAGTACGAAACCTATGGAACATAAGAGATAAACACACTGGTAAACAATTATCCCTCTACTTTTTAGATCTGGAACCAGATTCCAACAACAAAGAAATATACCACATCAAATACCTGCAAAACATGAAGTTATCATCGAACCACCGCATCATAAAAAACATATACCACAGTGTACAAGGTGTCAGGCGTTTTTTCATACGCAAGCCTACTGTCATCACAAGCCTAGGTGCGTAAAATGTGGGAAAGCGCACAATACTGCTGATTGCAAGCTACCTGATACCCAACCGGCCAAATGTCTGCATTGCGGCGACCCTCATCCTGCTAGTTATCAAGGATGCAAAGTTTATCAAAGAATAATCAGCTCTAAATTTCCATCACGGCCGCCCTTCACACCGAACAACCCAGTAGTAAATTCTGTTAGAACTGAAAATCCAACACCCAATAGTACTCAGCAATTTCAAGTTGTCACAGATAGGCCTATGTCTTATGCTCAGGCCACTAAAAATAACCTCGGAATACCTACTGCATCTCGAAGCAACACTGATGATAACACATTAGTTAAAGTATTACAAGACTCCTTTTCCCGATTCGAAGCCATATTAAATAGGCAAGCAGAACAGATGAGTACCCTCATGAATCTTCTAACCACTGTACTCAATAAACTGGTTAAATGATGTATACTTATAAAATTGCAGCTTGGAACGCGAATGGCTTTAAAAAACATCAAAGAGAACTAGAAATCTTCCTCAGTATTCACGACATAGACATTTTATTAGTATCTGAAACGTACTTTACTGACAGAAACTATCTACGAATCCGAAATTATGTTGTATATCATACTCAACACCCTGATGGTAGAGCTCACGCAGGCACTGCAATTATTTTGAAGAAAACATCAAACACCATGAACTTCCTAAGTACGAATTAGAGCACTTGCAGGGGACCAGCATCTATGTTGAAGATTGGAACGGACCATTAACGATCTCAGCTATATACTGTCCTCCTCGACATAACATAAACAAAAAACACTACAAAGAATACTTTGACACACTGGGTCAAAGATTTATTGCGGGAGGAGACTTTAATGCTAAACACCAGATGTGGGAATCTAGAACCATCAACCCGAAAGGGCGTGAACTTTACAAGACCATCAGGGAAAACCAACTAGAAGCTATATCTACAGGAAGTCCAACCTACTGGCCAACAGATATTAGGAGGATTCCAGACGTACTTGACTTCTTTGTCGCCAAAGGAATATCATCTAATTATACTGACATTCGCTCTTGCCTTGAACTGTCTTCCGATCACACACCTATACTTGCTAACATCAGCACGCGAATCATAACACACGAAGGTCCTCCAAAACTCCATAGTGCAAAAACTGATTGGTGCTTCTACAGAAACATACTAAATTCCACATTAAAAGTAAACGTTCCTCTGAAAACAGAATATGATATAACGAAAGCTGTGGAATATTTCATCAGAATAATACAAAATGCAGCGTGGCAGTCAACTCCAAACGACAAACAACAACCAAAACAACCTGACTATCCCAGAGAGATTAAAAGTAAAATTGCTGAAAAAAGGAATCTCCGGAGAGTATGGCAACGTACTCATCATCCTGCAGACAAACATAAGTTCAACGTGGCTGCAAGATAACTAAAAGATATGATAACATGATTAAAAACTGACGTATTCCAAGCATATCTTAAAGATTTATCGGCAACAGATGACACAGATTATTCCCTCTGGAAAGCCACTAGGCGAATAAAACGACCTATCCAACACATTCCACCCATTAGATATGAAAACCAAACATGGGCCAGAAGTGATCAAGACAAAGCCACCTGCTTCGCCGATTACTTAGAAACAGTGTTTACTCCCAACAACACGCCCACAAACGTGATCGATGAAGAAGAACTACAGAGCTTCCTAGAAGAATTCCCGCAACCGTCGCCTCCAATCAAGTTTTTCACACCTAAAGAAATACACAGAATAATCCACAAAGAACTTCATGAAAAAAAGGCTCCAGGATATGACCTCATTACAGGAAAACTGTTAAAGGAACTTCCAACACTTGGAATAGCATACCTAACTGCCATATTCAACGCCATCTTAAGAACCGGTCATTACCCGCTCCAGTGGAAAGTTGCACAAGTAATAATGATACAAAAACCTGGCAAGCCCATCACTGAAGTCAGCTCCTACAGACCAATAAGTCTGCTGCCATTCTTAGGTAAAGTGTTTGAAAAAGGGTTTCTGAAACGTCTGCCTCCCATAATCAGCGGGAGACAATTAATCCCGGATCATCAGTTTGGGTTCAGAAGCCAGCACGCTACTTTGGAGCAGCTTCATAGAGTCACAAGCGAAATACGAAAAGCATTCGAAGAAAAAAAATACTGCTCTGCTGTGTTTTTGGATATTTCAATGGCTTTCGATAAGGTTTGGCACCCTGGGTTGTTATACAAACTGAGGAAATCACTGCCATAATATTTTCGGGTGTTACAATCTTACATTACCGATAGATTCTTTCAAGTGAAGGTTAAAGACGATACTATTAATCTTCGCAGAATAATCTCGGGAGTTCCGCAGGGAAGTGTGCTGGGGCCTGTGCTTTACTTGCTGTATACTGCAGATCTCCCTACATGCCCAAACACAGGCGTGGCTACCTTTGCTGACGACACAGCAATATTAGCATCTGATAAGAATCTGGATACTGCCACAGCCAAACTGCAAACCAACTTAGACAGTCTCCAACAGTGGGCCAACAAGTGGAAAATGAAAATTAGTGAAACCAAATCACAACACATCACATTCACGTTGAAACACGGAACATGTCCACCAGTCACTTTTAATGATACGCCCCTGCCACAGGTAGATGATGTAAAATACCTTGGAATGCACTTAGATAAAAGACTCACATGGGGCAAGCATATTAAGACAAAAAGGAAACACCTAACCCTGAAATTTAATAGGCTGTACTGGCTACTGGGTAGACAATCACGGCTATCGGTGGCAAATAAGCTACTGATATACAAAGTAATGCTTCGGCCAGTTTGGACCTATGGAGTGCAGCTTTGGGGAACGGCGTCCAACTCAAACATCGAAATCTTGCAACGATTTCAGTCAAAAACTCTGAGGACAATACTGAGCGCGCCGTGGTACGTCAGCAACGCAGTGCTACAAAAAGATCTACACATAAAAACTGTAAAAGAAACCATCAGCGAACACACCAACAGGTATCTTCTGAGGCCGGACAGTCACCCAAATCCACTGGCATTAAACCTCCTCGACAACAGCGAGGCGATATACAGACTTCAACGCTATGATGTACTGGCACTCCCTACAAGATTTCATAATTAAGCGAACTGTTCAATAATACTATATGAGTTATGCCACTGGGCACAACTCATTCATGTGAATTTTCTGTGAACTTTTACATTTATTGCAACTTTTGTTTGCAGATTATGAAATGTACTTAAAACTAAAAAAAAAATAAAGATTTTAACCCTAGAGATTCCGCTGTCTCGCACATCATGACATGTATAACAGAGAAAATTGGTAAACTATTCACACGACATGTAATGCTGGTGTTCTACTTACGGTCTTAATTTTATATACACACCTAAAAAAAAAAAAAACACGGGAATCCGTATCTAATGTAATGATAACAGACTATTACTACGATTTGTAGTACACTGTTCGAAGAACAGTACGCCATGACTGCAGAAGAGCGGCCAATTTAAATTATATCAAATCACGGCAGTGTTATCACTTTTATAAGGTAGTAATCTTATCAACAAGAAAGTAGATGAAGAAAGAACAAAATCATTAGAAATGTAATTTCGAAAGACTGTACTCGACGCGAGTATAACCGACATGGAGAGTTAACGGCGCTTATAGAATTTGGTATACCGTATGACACTAAAGGGGTATCAGCTGGTCGTATTCATGATAGTTTGTAAAAAGGTTAAAAGTCGCATATAATAAGATCAAAGTAGCATAGAATAAATACGAAAGTAGTATCATTATTACTACTATTTTATATAATTTTGTAAAATATGCGTTAATGTAATTTGTACTTTACAAAAAGTTTAATAACTAATTCAACTTTCTTATAATTAGGTTTGGTTACTTTTAATATCTTAAAATTCATATTTTACTGTAGAAAAAAAGTGTTTAGTGTTAATGCGTTGACCACGTTTCTTTTTAACAGAAGATTCCGTTTTATAAGCGACTAAAATAACAAATAATTACATAATTAAACGTTGTTTTTTGTAATACATATGTACACGTATTATAAATAAGTTAATATTAATTTTAAAATTCTGGCACAATAAGAGTAGTCGAAAAAATTAGAAATGCTCAAAAGTACTGTTAATATGAAACTGAATTCACAACACTGTCATTCTTCAGTGTTAGAATAGTGTATAATACACGTGTATGAACTGGTCGTTGTGTTATGAACGCTTGTGGACTGGATATTAACCACATGGAGACAAGCAATAGCAAGAGCTTGCACGCATTTCTCATCGATGACGTTAATGGTATATATTAACTGGTAATGGATATATTAACTGGAATGAAGTGAATACAGCTATCAGTAAACCAGTAGTCTTATGCACCCCAAGAGGGTTGTATTTCGCTAGTTGCTGCTCTAAGTTTTAATCAGTAAACAGGCTCATTATTTCGTACTTCCACCATGTCAGCTGTTACGTCGGAAACTGGCATCTTGCTAGTGAAATACAGACCTACATCATGTACCTGTTTCGTTTGTGGAAAAAAGTGTCATTCTGAAACCACATGTAAACGCTTACCTTCGCCAGTTTTGTCACATACATAGTGTTATTTTGGTGAGAATCACTTCCCGGGCTGTTTGGCCGTGGAAGTAAGCTGTTTGGCCGGGCTTCCCACGGCCAAACAGCCCGGGAAGTAATTTTCACCAAAATGACTCCGGCCGTGTAAGCCTTCGTACCACACAGAGTTATTTTAATTGGAATAATAATATTATTTTGAACCCTGAGGGTGCTTTTGCACATCCGTCTGTCGCAAATGATCATACATGCAATGAAAATACTCCACGCACAGCATAGAAATATAAATCAACACGTTAATGTTCTGTGTAATTTAATACAGTTTCCTAGTTTCTTCGTCGGTATTACCAGCTTCAAAAGCTTTGAATTTATCTTCAACTAAACGAGCACAATTCTTTAGAGAGTGACTAGGTTAACAGTAGCATAATTACACAAATTACTGAGAGGTTTCTGTCACGTGCTAAATATTGTAAACAGCAAATACTGTATTTTTCACATCACTATTATAACGTTAAAGGAATTGAATACAACAATGTTCTGTTTCAAAATGTAAGATATATTCTATGCACCAACAAACACAAAAGACCCTCCTCGCACAAACACACAACCAAGTGGTACACAGTATCTCCGTCTTGGTGCGAACACTCACTCGATAGTTGAGGTTAAAGTGATAAACCAGATAATAACGTATCAACGGTAATAAAGCAGTGTTGTTTAATGGCAGTCCGTTAATTGACATCAGTCAACATTTCCCCGAAAATGGTTCATTCGACAAATGGTTGTTTTTATTAGTGCCATTAATATCATCCACTAACCATATGAAATGCACACAATACACGAACACAACGCATCGTATGCCCATATTTAATTACGTTAAACACGCCCGCGCGCACATAACTTACAATATATTTGGTGGCTCCTGCTAACTACAATTCGTCATACTCATCAACAAAATTACAAAAAGTAACGCATGAACTATACGAAAAGTATACTACAAACTGTAAAACAAAGTCTCCTGTACACGAACATAAATAGCGTAATTTCTTGCGTAGAACACACTCGCAAACTAAATGTAGGCCTATTCTGGCGTAAAAACTCAACTACTTTAACAACATGCAGCTGTATGACAGTTGCTCGTGAAACTGACAACAGTCGACAGAGGATTACAGTTGACCTTCCATGTGATATATTATAATCACCGTAGAAAATGAAAACCACAAATCATCACCTTCATATACAAATCATTGAGGGTTAGGCAATGTTACAATTAACATTTTCTAAGATGAAGCATTTTTTGTTGAACGAACGAAGCGAGTTCTCAGTTTTAACTCGACCGCCTGGCATCGGTCTGTCTGACTATCTGTTTGAGGCACGTCTCAATATTTTCATAAACGACACAACCCTTATTCATACTTTTACCCCATACCCTATTGTTTTTTATCACCGCAAAAGAATGGGAGCGGGAAGAAAAAAGTGAAACGTCAAAATAAAAAAAAAAAAACGCAAGCATCCATGTGGGAGTTAAATTAAAGAGAATTATAACAAAACTGTGATTAGAATGTTTACTTATGACAATTTGAAAATTTTTCGAAGTTTAAAAAATTGATAAAAATTTCAAAAAATTGTAAAAACTCATGACAGGTATTATACTGAAGGGAATTTTAATCCAAATCCGAATGCAGAGATTACTCTGTAAATTTCTAACTTTAGGTATACGTTATATACATGGTCCAAAAGTGGAAGTCAACATTATGAAAACATCTACATGGGGCATCAAATTATGAGGTATTTTTGTCAAAATACGAATTCGATATCTTTAATAATTTGTCAATATTAATATCTGTCAACCCCCTTGCCGTCTCGGACTGTCTTCAGTAAGTTTGTAAGCAATGTTTGGACAAAATTTTCACATAATGTCATCAGATACGAAAAGTATTACACGCCTACAGACCTGAAACCTGTAGGTCATAGGTCAATTCATTACAGGGTAATGAATTGATATCTCGCTATGTATTGCGCGTAAAGTGGGGACAGACAGACTTATGAATCATGGAGTGCCGGTGCTACTGCGTTAATGTATTTACTGTTTACATTTGAGAGCGACTTCTGCAGCTCGGAGAACTTAATAATCTATATTACATCATAAGGCCACTACTACGGGTACGAGGATCCCCGTATGTACTACCCCTACGACATATTAGAATAAAAACCATACACCGTCAGTAACGAAACTCACATACAATTGTTAACATTATATGTGAAAATTGTTCACCACTTCGCCACTTCAGATTTATAAACAATTTTGCCTTGACACAGCATTACTCCCACAATACTAAAACTGACCATAGCTCGAACACTGCTTTCAATGCTCACATTTTTTATTTAGTGTCAAGATTTACAATCTTTGAAATGTTTACTAACCAATAATAATATTTCTACGCTCCCTTTTTACTAAAAATTTTAATTTTAACTAAAAATCTCTACCAACTCTGCATGAAAATAACAGCACATTTTCAACGAAATTATTTCCACAAACACACACACACACATACTGGGCACGATTTCGCCCAAGATGTGAATTATTTAGTAACAGGTAGTTATTAATTTACAGAGCATACGATGCCGCCCTTGAGGTATACAAGTTGTTTGAAGCAAGAAGGCAAAGTGGGGGTACAATGGATTTCATTACAAGCTTACTCAGCCCTCCCTCTACCAACATATAAACTAACTTCATTATAACAGTCCCCCATCCTCGCATTCCCCCAATGAAACGGTAATGTTTGTATTATACTGTTATGTTTTGTCCACTATTTAATTGAGTTTAACAATATTCACATTGTGTATGTGTAAGAGAAAAACAGGCTATGAACTTTTGCTAGAATAATAGAAATTTCACACAGTTAAGTCTCTCCCGGCTGCGTAGGTAATACAAATACAGGCATACCACACACGTTACATACACATCCCGGCGCTGCAGGTAGCTATGAGTAAATATGAATATTGTATACTGTTGAAGCCCCATTTCACCGTGGTAGTAGTACAGGGCTACACAGATATTACTCGAAACAGTGGTATACAGTAGTACCACACGTACTGCGTATATATGTACATATACAGCTAAATGTCAGAGGCCTTGGACACTTTATTTAATTTGAAGTCATGCTTTCTTAAAATAAACGAGCCGCTTTTGTTTTCATTTGACCATTCTTTTGTCGAAATCACATTACAAATCGTGACTAGGTGAATCTGCCTTAGTACTTTTGACAGGATCCTGCATACTTGAAAAATATTTCGTAATTTCAGTAAGCCTTGGTGCTTAATACATTAAACTTTTTTTTGAACGAGATTAGTAACCTTTCATTCTCGGAAGTTAACCAGCACGTATAGTTTTTTTTTTCTATTTTTACCTGCTATCAAATATTTTCAACTAAAAGATTTCGCAGTAAAACGTACTTACAATATAGTACTGCCTCGTTCTCGAAATGTCAGTCTGTATTCACATGCAAAATGAACCACATAGACGGTAGTCTTGCAAACACGAACATATATTATCATTAAGGTGACAGGTCGACGGAGCGGTATCTGTATTCACTGTAAAGAAGTGATAATGGAATTAGTCGCATTTTGTTTGAGAAGGTACATTTATCAAAAACAACACAACTTAACACTAATACCAGAGGAGATTTAGTCGAGTGAAGAGTATAGTGTTAATAGTAAGGCAGGCGAGCAGACAGGGTATGGAACGGACAGGAATGGGGCGGCATGAAAGTAACCAGGTGAACAGCCGGCGGCATGTTTACCTCGGTGGATCCTGTACTAGCCAATGGAGCTGAAAATGATCTGTTTCTATATGGTAATGTGCTGCTTGCCTCAGGTTCACTACACGGCTACACATACATTGTCCAATTTATGTTACGCTGCACATTTCAATTTGTTTTTTTGCATTACTGAACCTCTTTTCAGATTCACAAAACAGTTTACTCTAATTTAGATTAACCGTTACCTTTGTGTTTTTAAATACATCCGAACCCGTATATCATTGTCTGCGGGTACGTGTATACGTTTTCGTAACCAAATGCAAAGCTGCTTCATCGTGTTTTTATATGTTCTGATACAAAAGAAACAATTACAACTCTTTTATAACGAAGCAAAAAAATGAAATTCTACACAATGGAACAAAGAAAACTCCAGTTGCTTTCATTTAACGTTCACACCACATCATCACAACGAAAAGTAAGATTATATATGTATTGCTGTGACAGTACTATATGCTGCTTGTATTTTAAAAAACAAGAAAAATGAAATAATACCGCGTTTCGGCGCGGTATATACAACTTGTAAACGAATATTCATCATTATTTTAGGCAAACAACAAGTGAGATGTACAGTAGCTGGAGATTATAAATAAAAAACAATTTTACAGCGGCCGCTATTCTGACAACTCACGGCAGCAACAAAAACAAATAATTGATGGAAAAACGTAACTAAAACCAGAAAATGGAATACACCGAACAGAAGCAGAGCAAAGCAATTATAGTATGTCAAACGGCGGACGAATATATAAAGTGCAGGGTCGGGAGAGGAGAGTGGCCGGTTTTATTGGAATCAATCTGCAAATGCGACCGTTCATAAACAGTTTATTCCCGGCCGCAGATCTCCAACCGTTTCTGTCTGCTTGCTATTTATTGTTCCTGCCGGTGCATTATTTTGTTGCACACATGACTGCCGAGTGAGAGTGTGTACACCTGCTCCCACAAGATGGACATTCACTTGGATCGTAAATATTCACTTACCGCTAGATAAAACATTTTATTTCTAAAGTAATGCACTAGCGAACGCGTTTTTCTGAGTCTTACTACGCCCTTAATACGCGGCGAGCACACGCGCACAAACAAAACAAACCTACAGTGATGAAACATTATAGCTTCACCGTATACACACTACCTATTTCTATAAGTTCTCTCTTCTCTGACTCCCCCCTCCCCCGCACACGCAAACAAAATATTCCTACACTATGGTCGTTATAATATTTTGCAAATACATACATTAATTACATCAATTCTTGTTCAATATTAACGAAGTAATTAATCAGTGAATCTAATGAAGTAATGAGAGAAGCTGTTGTTACACATTTATCTCGCCAAATATTTCATACATAACACGTAATTGCCAACAAGCCACTCGTATTTTCAATGGGTATCAAATAAATTAACGTCTATTTACATACCACAAAATAGGCTCTGTACACACACCTAACAAAATAAGCATGAAAACGATGACTGAATCGTATTTAAAGTTTTTCTAAGAACCAGATTATGATTACTAACGAGACTAAGAATAAGACTAAACTTATTTGGTTAAGATTCCACCTAAGTCTCGTAACGGGCAAAACAAAACATATTTGTCAGGCATTACCAGCTTCTAAATACTGTCCTGATGACCGTTATTGTTGAATGCCAAAATTCATAATACTGCTGGTAAGTGGAAAGAAATAATAATAATCAGGTTCAGCGTAATGAAAACGTTAACTCACTCTCGCAGATTGACATGCGATCTTGTACACTTTGACCACCGTCCATCCTTTGGCAACCTCAATTTACGTGTTACAGCGTTTTAGCTGTAGCTTCTGTATCAAACAGCTAATTAGTTCCCGGACTTTAGACATTGTTTGATGTTTTGAAGGGTCATTTCCTGGCTCTAACTACTTAACAGTATTACTACTTATGAATCGGTAAGTGGGCTATTCGACGCCGCAAAAATAGGCGTTTACCACGCATGTACGCGTGTGGAAGAGACGTTTACGACGTGCATTCTTCCATCTGAAGTGGTGAAATATAAACCCATTCCTGCAATCTTTATACAAATGACTTTCCAAGGATTCAGCTTTTAGCAAACCAGGTATAACTATAGTCTACAAAATATCTATGGTTTTGGAAAAGAGAGAAACAAAACGTATTTTATTTATTTCAGAAGCTAATCAACAAGGAGAACTTCAGTTTCGTTATTATCAAATTTGGATAAAGGAAGGGAGAGTCTGTCGGTCGAGGAAGGAGAATAGATTAATACAAGCACACTGCCTCAGCGGTTTGTTTACTGTGACAACAATGGTAACGGTAAACCACTTCATTAAACCTCCCTTATGCGGAAGTGAACCGTCATTTATTTTCCGCAGAAGTCTCTGAAAAGTCCTTGGGGTGTCCAATATATCAAAGTAGTTCACGCATAAGACTGGTATGCAATCAATTGTTTCCGCGGAATCCAGGATATTTCGAGCGTTGGGAAATGTACTAAGGAAATCAAAGCTACTCGACGAGGTCACAAAGAAAGCCCGTGTCGTTGTACTCCGCTAAAGCCATAAAATATATCTCATATTAACTACACTAGAATACAAACCAAACACATACCTTACATTTGGTCACTGCCTGTATACAGCCTACAAATACATAAATTTCTATACTTTTTATCACAGAATGCTTTTGTAATAGTAGTTACACGAATGTTGCGTGGAACACTAGAATACCTTACCAATGTTTCAGATGGTAATGGTATTATATCTTGGTAACAGTCAAATGAATATAGTGGCATGGTGGCGATTACACTCCCATTATCAGTGTATTTTGGATGATATGTATTTCTTGTGAACACACTGTTACCTGTCAATCCATATCCTTGCGATTATACTTTTAACAGATCGCGATCAAATATGCGCATCCTGTTTAGGGTTATGAAGATCTTCCATCACTTACCCATGTCGCGGATTAAATGCGTTCCTCCTTGTTCGATTAGATGATTCGTCCTTCAAACGAATGTCTGGAATTCTGCGGCTAGTCGAAATTAAAAGAGCTGTACGTATAGTTATTCATATAAAATCCTTCTGTATCGCTGCTACGAAAGGAAATGCCAAATCATTTCATACTTTTTTGGTACTTTCAATTATTTAGCCATAACCCATTCTACTTTGACGCGTGGAGTACCAATTTTCTTTTGGAATCAAACGATAAAAAATAACTTTATGCATAGATTGTCTTAATTAAATTGCAGATATAGAAAATGTTCAAGTACAATGAAAAGCTAACAGTTGAAGACTTGAAGAGTTTAGTTTGTAGTAAGGTGTCTCCGAAATGCAACATCCGTGTTTTACATTACAATTACTCATTAACTCTTTGTACTCCTATAGGCCTACTACACATTTCGTTTATGCGTGTGAACAACACAACGCTTTATATTCTTTATTGTATTATTTACAAATGAATTTTAACCACTATACATAACATAATCTGTTACCAGCTTGAAATACTAAAACAAATTAGCCAACAACTACACGCACATGAGCGATTGCGAATACTCTTATTGTAACAAAGATTGCTCTTTAAAAGTTTACATTGCAACTGGAAAATATTCATAATCCGTCTGTTTTGTCTACAGCAACTCTACAGTTTACAAGCCGCGCGCAAAAGTTTTGAACAAATTCAACGTATACATACCACTTTTGTCTTAAAAAATTTATCACTGCCATTAATCTTAAAAGAAAGAAACAATGTGCCCTGTAGTAATACAAGTGGTAACAAATCACGACATAAATAATTCCCAGCTGTAAACTGAGAAAGTAAGTGCTATAAAGTCTGCTACATGTATACCAAGTTTTACGGACACTGGTTTGCACAAAAATACTTGGAGTGGTTGTTGTGCTTGGTCAGTCACTTCCATACACCTAGTAAAATTCAGCAAAAGACAGCAGCTCGTGGTTTTTTCTTCGTTATCTGCGTTATCTTCGGTATTTTTTTTTATTTCACAGTTATGCAACTATTTCATATACACCTGGTGGTTAAAGACAAGACAGGTGGAAATTTGTTGCGACCAGTTGGTAAATACTGAAATGCAGGAAAACGTGTCACGGGCGCGTGTGTCCACCTGTCTAATTACTACAATCAATTAACAAAAAAAAAAGTCGTGAACTGCCAAGTCGTATTTCCCAGATAATAACTACATTACCGTGAATATTTATCATTGTCATTACAAGAACTACAGTATTTCCTATAGATTACTGTAATTTTCGTCTCGTAACATTTGTGTAAGGTTTTAGAGAAAATACTAGAGACGGTACACACGCTGAGGTAAGAAAACCCCCGGTTTAGGCCAGGCGAGTGTTTTCTATGACCAAACGTTAAAAATATTACAAAACAGTTGACGACCACAGAGTAACAAGTAATAAGCGTGTTGCTGACTGCATTAGGAGATGACTTATCAGATAACAATGTGGGTATAAACAGTACAAAACATCCCAGAACATCGTAAAATAAACAAATGCGTTCTATGATATTCAGAAAATTATTTTTTGCCATAACGGCAACCTATAAAAAATACAGAGCGAGGTCAGTCAGCTAAGTGCTTCAAAGTGACTACAGTGTGACTTCCAATTGTGCGGAGTATCTGAAGTGTTTGTCTATGTATATCTGGGAGTAAGTATACACTTAGTGGCTTAGTAACAACTGTAGAAATCTGTTTCAATATTGTCAGTACTATTTTATTAGACCTTTGGTGTGATATTCGAGGAAACTGGTAAATAAAACGTGTGAAAACTGTAGAAATCTGTTTCAATATTGTCAGTACTATTTTATTAGACTTTTGGTGTGATATTCGAGGAAACTGGTAAATAAAACGTGTGACTGTATTTTACTCTCTGGTGTTCAGTTTAATTACACTGCACTTTCAGACAGCAATCTATGTAACAACACAAACTTTTGTTTCACTTATCAGTTTCTAAACTGCTAATTAAGCTTGTGGGGCATGAGAAAAACGAAAGAGATCGAAATTTGCGGTTCCTATGGTCTAACTAGTCAAATAGTGCATATTAAGATAGAAATTCAACTAGTTAAAATTAAGGATATTTTATTGACGCACCGTCGACAGATGTAAAAGACAAATTGTGAAACATTCCACACGATGTCAACATGCATAAGATCAAGGATTATAATAATATTCATTTTTATTATACTGTTCTGTTAACCATATTGTGCTTTTATTATATTGTTCTGTTAGGTATTGTGTGATGAACTCACATACAGCCAAGATTATCGAAACAACATGCGGGCTGCATTAAATGAACTAAAGTAACAGACCAGCGTTCCTCGTAAAGTAAGCATTTGGACTGCGTTAAATTTGGATCGCTTATTCCGTAGAACACCAGACACCGAATCATTCCAATTATTAAATTTAAAACATTTCATTGAACAGTGAATAACATAAAACTCTACTTATGCGCTTCTATCGTATTCGGATCAAAAGAGCGGCTCACGCTCAGACGATTTTCCCGTATGTGGGTCAATCTCAAAATGGGCACAACTCCTGTTCTTTAACCGTCAATACAGAGGTATAGTTCAAATGATTTTTATTTTATTTTTGGATAGTTGATGTTATTACGGAAGGAAAGTCGTCTGCGTTACTTAAAGTGTAACGATATGACAAACTATCAGTTCTTTCAGTAATTTATTGAATCCAAATTTATATAAATTCCGCAAATGGGTTAAGACTAGTCTGAAAATCGCTTGAGAAAAAACCCGGGAACATCTATGACGAAATACACTTACAGTAATCTTTGGGCCCTGTGAACAGTGCGTTAAGAGACATCTGTATTTATGAAGAGCAAATCTTATTTCAAGTGTGAGACGAGTTTAAATGCGGCAACTCCAAACACTTGACAATCACAGGATCCGTGTCAGTGTTCTGTTAATTGGCGTATTAAGTACATTGTTAAAAAAACACCTAACAAGAAAAAACGCTAACCCGTAGCAAGTGTCGTGAGAAGCAACCATAGAGAAAATTTGTCATATGAAAAGGCCAAAACTGATTTGAAATAATTTGCATCCGCATACATGCGCGCGTGTACCGTTTGTTTTCGCTCACCGCAGGATAGGAACTCGCTACACCACAGGCCACAGTGAGTGTTTGGTTTCAGTTTGTTGGCCGAAGGTCAATACAACAACCGTCAAGTGAGAGGGGAAATAGCCGAGAGACACGAGCCTGGATCTCTGTGGTTGTCTCTCGAGTGTGACTCACTTAACCCGACGAGAATACTTAAATTGATAGGATGGATTGGAAACCACTTCGCAACACACACGCTGTTACTACGCATGTTGTGTTTAATTTATTGCCATTAGTGAATCCTCGTAACTCCATAATAAACACTAATGAAACCTTCTCTATCTATCAATGGACTAGTTTAAATTTTCTTAGGAAATCATTCTGTTTAATAGTAAAACGTATTCGGCATAGTTGTATTAAACTTAGATATGCTGCATACATTACAAACATGTGCAGAAGATGAAACAAAATAACAACAAATGTTAACACTCAGAATATCAACATTTATATTTCTGAAACAACGAAAGTTGCTGGACAAACAGACTTGCATAAGTACTTGAAAATCAATAATGTGGTCAAAACTGTCGTATAACACACGTGATCTAAAAAGTTATTCCAGCTTTTAATAAGACAGCCTTTATTAAACGTGAAACAAGTTTATGCAATAAATTTCAATACATGGGGAACTGAATAAGAGCAATCAATGTGAGCATTCCACGACAAAGTTTTTAAATTTGAGGACATAAATATGTGCCGAATGAAACTATTATTTAATAATAACGACATAACTTAGGTTATACGAGTACACTCACATTTACCGGCTATTTTGTAATTCTTACATGTTTAATCAGGATTTAATTTTCAACCTGTTACTGAGCTGGACGAACTCTGGCTATACGAGACTAATTTCACCATACATATGGCACATGTTTCTTTAAACGAATGGTGGATCACTGTAACTTCCGTGTTGACAAA
Source organism: Magicicada septendecula (assembly GCA_034769895.1). NCBI lineage: Eukaryota > Metazoa > Arthropoda > Insecta > Hemiptera > Cicadidae > Magicicada > Magicicada septendecula. Next base: position 1,043,611,001 of record CM068367.1, read on the forward strand.
CAATAAATCAAAGAGGCAGGTATCGTAATTAGGTGATGATGAACAGCTATACCGCGGCCTTAATGATGCGTACAAGTGAAAAGCAGGGACGGTGTTGCTGTTGTTTGTGTTGTTACTGCGAAAATATTTTGAACAGTTTAGCAGGAACCTGTCAGCCCGTCCCAAAGTTGGTGCGCCGCACACAACCAAGCCACCTGAGGTGTGTCTGAAAATTAGTGGAACACTGCATGTCACAATGATGAATTTCACACAGCATATCCTCCAGAGTACGGGCTCTTGACAATCTCTTAACATGATTAACACGGCGCTGGTTGTAATATAACACAATGTATTGGCTTTGGGAGTACAATAATAAACACGTCAACAAGCGACAGCAGCTAATACGGCTGACAGATATAATGACGGCATTCGCCTATTACAGCCTTTGGTGTACACTCTACCTGCACCTACGTTTACTGTACGTGTCCCACTTCCGCCAACGCTGATCGAATATCGAATACAGCGTATGCCGAACGATTCTCAGGCTAGTCAATGTTTAGAGTATGTCGTAAAATATGAACAACGCATACCTTGCCATATTACAGAAAGCAAGCAAGTGGCTACGAGAGGACGCACGGGAACCTCATAATCGATAAGCAACTAGAAGAGTGCTTCAAGGACTACCGTAAGGCTAAGTTCTACCTTTTGAGGATGGGTAAACTGGATAGAACATAAACTGTTTGTAGTTTTATTTGTAACTAAGAACATTCACAAAAGATGGCATAGTAAACAATTGTATACAATTTTATTATTAACGGAATACTCGTCAACGCGTATGTCTGCGGACATTACTATACGCGCAAGTTTAATTTTATCATCACTGAATATTTAAATAAAACAACAAAATGGAAACGTACATAAAAATATTATGCCGGAGAGGAAGCATGGCGAGCACCATCGTCAACGATAATCCATACAGTTAATACGTAATTACAACGTGCTTTGTTATGTACTACAGCGGCACAGGGTTATATTTTTATATCTCCCTTCTGTGTCAGGTTAGTTCTTTGTTCAAATATACATCAGGCAGAATTATTAATTACACTGAACTCTGGATGTTACAAAGGGCATTATTACATTCAGAGAAGTGTAGCTACTGCTGCTGCTGTATGACTTCCTTTGCCCGATGTTACTAATAAAATATTTATACGCAAGAAAAAGGGGTACGTCACACAGAAAGAAATAAGGATCTCAAAATATCTCCACATCCTTTATTGTTTCCTTTAGTTGGCTGAAAGATACACAATTTCATACGATTTTGTTCCACCAAAAGAAAGGAGAACTCATACTTTCGTTGCGATACAAGAGAGGAATAATAGGGAGACAATTCTACAGAGATTTACAAACGTAAAGTAAGCCGTGAAAAGCAAAAGTGGCTACGAACTGAACAATAAAGGACAGTTACAAATACATAAACATACATATATATAAACTAAACTATTTATTATTTATGAAATCTACAATTTGCTGACAGTTACGTATGAAGCAAAACGTAACTTTCTGAATGAACCTGATGTATGATAGATGGTCTGATAAATGGATAGATAAAATCGTTCCGCCTGGAGAACCTATGGGCCGGTGAGAGGGATTTAATTTTCTTGAACTGCAGGCCGTGGTCAGGTATGTCGTCCGTCTTCTGTTAAATTTGGCGGAGTGCTAATTTTTGCTATTAGGACGTTTTTCATGTTCCACTCAGAATACGCTGATAGGAGAGCGCTGAAAGTGTGCAATACATCTTCGGAAACACATGAAATTTGTAGGCCATTCTGGAGTGTCAAGTTGGAGACACCAAGATGCGTCGGTTACTGGTCGTATGATTTTGGATTGAAATCTTTGGTTGTTAATTTTTAAATTAGATGCCATCCTATAATCCTATAGCTGTATAACGTACACTACGTAAGTTTTAATTGGATCTGTATAGAAGAATTTTGTTTCCTAGAGATAACTTTGATTTTCAACTCACCAACAGGAGATTTCTCGTAGCTTTAAGTTTACTTGCTGACGCTTTGTTTTAACATGCTTCTCACGTTAAATTTTGGTGTAGGTATTGCCCTATGTATTTAGTTTAACGAATGCATAATGTTAATGCCAGCTTTGGACAAATTATGCATTTTGTACTGAAGTACTGAAAGTAACTTATACTGATTGTGTTTCATTTGTTTTGGTTCTTATATTCCCCATTTGTTACAACAATTATGCAGACCGTGGATCAAGATGGCGTTACTGTTATGTGCTGCTAGAGAGGCCGTGCCACCCGCAAACGTTGCTGCTGTAGTGCTGTTTCTTATGAGCAAGTCACTTGGTACAGTTCCTGACCTAACCTGTTAAATCGCTGATAGTCTTAACATGTACGAACAAGATGTTTACTCACATGAAACAAATTTTGGACTTTATGATGTATCCTTATAGTTAGCCATGGCATACTGACCAGCGTGGATGACGATAGAAATTCAGTACAGTACCCGATCATGTATCATGCCAGTACGTAAACATCCTGATCGTACATTTAAATAACACGCGCGCGCGTGGACACACACACACACGGAAACGTAATTTCATTTGCACCGGGGCATGTAATAACTAACTACTTGTTTTGTTTGGAATTGTATACATTTCAAGCTCTTAGTGAGCAGACACATGCTAATTACATGGATACATTACGCACAATTCATGTTCAGATTGTATGAAAACAAAACCGTAGCACGTGCAAAGACGCGTGATTTACTTATAATCTAACAGCATTGTACCTTTGTTCATTCCTTCCTCTCAACTACATTGCCTCTCATCTAGTGTCCTGACAAGCTATTTTATTTTCCCTTATGCTCTAATATAGACATTAAGTAATCTGCTCATACTTGAATTACGCTCTGCTTTAATTATAAGTACAGCCCGACAGCTGGTAGAAAGGAATTCCCCTACCGAGCGCGGCAATGAAATCATGCCGGCTTGAAAACATCCCGTTCACTTGGGCTACAGGAAATGTATCAGATTCGCACACGAATATCAACAATCGGCTTACTGCTGTTAATTTTGTTTATTTTCTATCGTTAACTTTGTTTATTTGCCTATTCACAGGTGACATGTCGGTACGGTGTGATACCACATGAAGCGTGGCTCTGTAGATGTTAGCAGGTCGACCGATTACTTTATCGGGCTGTCCATTCGTTTTCCATTCTAATTATCCACTTACAAAAACTGGAAGCAGAACATAGACACGAAAAATTAAAAAACAGGTATGTCTAAATCAGTCAGTGGTTTCCAACTTGAAAGCGCCTGAGGGCCACAATTAACATCAGTAACTTACTGGAGGGCTGGATCATAAGCGACCAGTTTTCCACAAGTACCATGAAAATTAAAAAAGGTGATATTTAATTGTAAAAAGAGGTAAGCCTAATTTGCACATTTAACATACCTTACTACATACCTTTAACGGTACAACGTTTACTATGTCAGTATAATAATGAAGACATAAGAAAAATATTAAACATTCTACGTTTAAATAGGCCTAAAACTTTCAATATGAAAACTGAGATCGATCTCCCTTAGGGCCACGAAAGCAGGAATGTCGACACTGAGATGAATTGTTGCTAATGTCAGTATTTAAAGCAGAGAAGAATCTGTGAGACGACTTCTGCTGCGGTTCTGGATTAAAACTTCATTGTCTGGAAAACAATTTACAGACGTATGCACTTCCAAACATCATCGTCCAAAACTTCGCAGATTTGGGAATCGTTCATGAGGTAGCAACTTGTACATCACACAGTTGTAGCTGAATGTCGGTTGTTCTTCACTGGCAGTACCTGGAGGATTATAAAGTAGCGAGACACTATTTTTCAGCATTTCAAATTCTTTGAATCTTACGTTAAACTCGTCTACAATTTCTTGAACATGGACCAAATTCCGATAGAAAAATATGTATTTCATCATTTTTAAAGTCTTCTACTTTTTTCCGACACTTCCAAAATGAGCAAAATCATTTTTTCCAAAGAAACTGAAAATTTTTACATAACTTTCAAGTAATTACCGTAAAGTAATTTTGAATAAGTAAACGGAGTGTTTATTAAATTGGTTTCCTCAGATAAAGTCGCGGCCGCCAGTTGGAAATTCCTGGTCGAAATATTACCAGTTCTTTAAAGTGCAATGTTATCGTAAGGATCATGAAATTATACGCCGTACAGAGCGAATTAGGGATAACTAGAAAACATATAAACACGTAACGCGTTATAATAAGTAAGTTTTAGCCATGCCGTAGTGGAACACCACTAACGTTAGGAAATTACTACCTCAGACACCGTCCCACAGCGCGGCATGAAATGTATTGTGCACACTTACGAAAATAAAGCTCAGTTAAGCCAGCAAAATAGTTTCCCTGGCAATCTGCACTAAGAATTACCTATCTTTTACTTATAACGAAAATATAAGTTAGTTTCTTCTCGTATTGGCAGCTCTACGGTTATATACCACTATAATATAATTAAATTTTAATTAACTTGTGACCGACTCTTAAAATCAAGAATTTAAAAAAAATACTGCAAAACACACACACACACACACACACACACACACACACACACACAAGGGATACGGAATGCTGGGAACAAGTAATGAGGTGTCAATACGAAAGCAGGTTGTTTACAAGTAGGCCTATCACATTTTTACTCGAAGTTATAAAAACAAGTTACACATCGATTTAGACAATTTTAATGCTCGTTATTCCAAATGGATAATCACATTACTCTTAATGCTGTTGTCCTCTGTTTCTGCTGGCAGACAGTTTGTGGCGTGTACAATATGCGAAAAACGCAAACCTAGACCACGATCTAAACATTTTGCAAAACGTAAACAAATAACATGTTTACCGTTGATAACGTAATAGTTCCATACGAACTGGATAGTTTATGCTGTTTTGATTTTATTTAACTTTGCTTGAATACAATAAAATCACACACGAGGTTAGGCGATTATGTTTCGATTTCATAAATCAGTGTTCAACAAGTAATATTACGAAAGACACTTTCGTGATACATTTAACGAAACACAATAGAATTTGCGTTGCTTTGCTTTGTTTTGTTTTGTTCGAACCAATATGAAAATGTATAGGAACGTTACGTTGTACAATTTTTGAGAACAGTGCCTTAACGTGTTAACGTATCAGAATAATATTTTTCTTTAATGATATTACGAAAAGCGCTTTTATTGCAATCGCCTTGATCTTTAAAAGTTGTTCTCCTAATACTTGATTACAACTACATGCATTTCTGAATGTGTAACAGGAAAATGTGAACATATTCTGTTACGTAACATTCACAACCACTTTAAATCTAATAAAATATTAAATCTGAACATTATGTGTAGAGAATTTGGTTGCATATATTAAAGATTCGTTACATTTTACATTTTAAATCACGAGCCATAACAAAAGATATAACCCTCCCGTCACTGCATCATACTGCGCTGCTAAAAGATGTTCTCTACCCGATCTTTTGACTCGAAAGCAATGTCACTGCCTGCACTTATCTCGTTTCGTTGACGACGTATAAAATAAAAGAACACTATATGCTTCATAGTTCCACCACTAATGTTGAAAGTACAGTATAACACTGACACACTCGTTCAGAACACGGTTATGGAATAAAAAAATGTTTGCAACTACTCTAGATCTGGCTACGAAAGATCATATGTTACCCGCTTTTCATGTTGGATACGTGTGTCACTAACTAAATTATATATTACATTCACTAAATTATATGGTGACACTAAATTGTATGTTTACAATTTGCAAAAATGTTTTGACGTGCAATGTTCTGATACGTACAGTATCTCACTCACTAAATTGTATGTTCACAACTTGCCAAAATATTTTATGTGCAACGTTCTGCCAAGTTTTTCTAAAAAAAAACTTACCAGGAGTTCTGCTAAAAATACAACAATTTGTAAGAAAAAAACTGAGAGAAACAGAGGAACCCATATAATTTCAAATTTGGTATGAAAACTAACAAAGTTAAAAAAATTAAAGTACAATTTTTTTTCTGACGCATCTGTAATAATATTTTTCTCTTCTTCTAGATGTTTTCCTATAATCGAAAAACAATAAATTTGAATTACGAAAACTACTTTTTAGGTTGTAGGTTACAATAAAAATAACACTCACATTAATAATCTGACACATTCCATTAAAGCCTTTCCGCTATACAGTAATTCGTGTTTCTTCCTACGGGTACGTCATATAATTTCAACCAAAATAAGGTCTGAGGCATAACAATAAAATTCAAGGGGAACCGAATAAACTTAAGGTAAATACTCTACCCAGCGCTGAGACAAAGTGCACGAGAGAGACACCAAACGAGACAGACGTCAAAGCCAGATATCAAAACGTATCAACCACGACAGACGTCTTCTGAAGCTTATAAACTAGAAGTGGAGTGACACATAACCAAGGACAATGAAACAGACCAACAAACGAAAAAAAGAAAGTCGCAGCAAAAGGAGTAGGCCTACAGTTCCAGAAATGTTAACTTTCAGGCCTAGAGATCCACACACAATGAATATTACCCCCCCCCCCCGATCACCATTTTATTTTCTTTAACATAAACTCTGTTTCCCTTATGGAGACCATCAGCTTGTTTGTTGACCTCTTTTTTTCTCTATGAATGACTCGCACGGAAGTATTTCCAACAAAACCTGACCTGCGTTCGCTGTTGCTCTGGGGCAGGACAAAATGTGTGCCCGACTCAAGTAAGGACTGCCCGAAGCAAAATAAATATTGCGTTACTGTTTACCTTCTACTGTAACTTAACTATTCTTGTTAACGTGAGAGGGGTAGAATCAACTTATGCAGTAGCATCACAAAGACCCATTTTTACTGTCAATTACCAATTTCTAGACTTACTGAGCTACCCAGGACATTACAATAGTGTGTATATTCATCTAAATAACTGAAATTTTAAGCTGAACATAATAGCCTAATAAACAGGCGTAATAACCAATCTTGAGGTATAGATACGTTAGTAAACACGTGTTTACATTATGCAGTTTGTCCTTCCCTTGTCACATCGATTTATGCCAAAAACAATTCTACGATTCTCACCCAACTGTATGTAATTTTCAAAAATACAATTATTCCTTTCTGAAGTAATGGAATGAATATAATTACCGTTAATAATTGATAGATATATGTAAGAACGAAGAGCACATCTGTATGAAGCCTCGTTGTAACAATAACGTAAATCCGTCCATATCCCAGAACAATATGCACAGCACCTCATTAGATTAATTAAAAAAAGTAAAAGAGTAGCACAAGTATATATACACGATTCCAACTCCACCCTCAAGTAGGCCTTACCTACACGCGGTGCCATTGCTGGCTTGTTAACAAGCAGGGTGACCAACATTACAATGAACATTTCTCCCTACTTTCATACAAAAATTCTTGTGAAGGATATTTTTCATACAGTTTCAATTTCTATGGGTTGTCTCAACACGAAATGTGTTGAAATTACATTACACAAACAAATTTTAATATCTGAACATATTTACAAATAAATATTTCCTAGCTAATTTTATAACTCCAAAAATTATACCTGCTTACGTCGTTTATTAAATTGTAAGTGATATACAAAGTGGCGGAGTAATGTGCACGTGGATGAAGACACCTCTAACTGACGACGTTCAATGAAGGGGAAAGCAAGGATAAATTACTTAGGCTTAGAATACCTATTGCATCTGTTGGGCATGCAAACGATACCTTCGTTTTGTCATGTTTAGTACCTAGTACAATGAGCCATGTTTTCACATAACTTAGTTATGTGGCGAGGGGTAGGGTGAAAGAGACCAACTGGACATTTCGGCTCCCCCACCCCAAAAAGACTTTTCTAATATTTTGTCAAGTTTTCGAATATTTTGTCTGTTTAACTTGTTATCATCATAGTCGCCTAAATTACTGTTTTTCGCCTAAGAACATGATTTTCATGTTTCTAATTTCACACACACACACACAAACACGCGCGCGCGCGCAATATCATAATATATGATATAACTATGATGTAACGTACAAAATGCAGACACTGTGTGTTATTAATGTTCTGGCGGCGATGCAAAAAACACAACAAACCAACAAACAAGCGCACGTACTCACTACAGAGTGAGACGCAATGACGCACCAAATAACACTACGGTGTGTAGTGCATTGTAATTAGAGCACAATATATCCCAACTTCTAGACATATTAAGAGAAGTCTGGTACTTTCAACAGTCCTTCATGCATCATAGATGACTTCAGCTACTCCCTATATAAACACTGACGGAGTGCATTTGGTCGGCTGTTAGCGCGTTGTTTGTATGAAAATTATTTTTACGATATTAAGCGTCGTTAAGCGTTTCTTTTTAACTGCAATTTAGTAAGTTTTAGTACATTCAGTAAATTTTAGAGGCTGCTTTGATTTATTGTGAGCAGTATCTAATGGAATACTGAATTTTTGTGGACGGTTTGCTCAACGAAGTGAGACTGAGGTAAAACAATTTAATAAAATTTATGATCGTTTCTGGGGATCATTTATTTCGAACATATTAAAGATCTCTGTTCAACGTAACAAAACGGTATAAGCTTTTATGTACTAACAATTCAAAATACTTATTTACAAGATTAGCTGGAGATGAGACGGTGACAGTACTAGACGTACAAGATCTACTAGCAATACCAGCACAGTACTTAATGTCGCAACAACTAAATCATGGACAAAATGTCGGTCGCTCCATCAAGTAAGCACACAACACGCAGATTATTTACGTTCCAGTTAATCTTAAGTAATCAATATGCGCCGACTAATACGCAATAATAAGTAAAACCCTGACTTCTTAGGTCACGTAAAACCAATGTAAAGTAAGGTGGATTGGTAAATGAAACCAATTATATTGCAAAGTAAAAGGATTCTAAGTGAAAGAGCTGTATCGATAACCAATGTGTTCTAAACATTTCTATTTTTATTCTTTCGAAGCGTTCGTAACACACAATTAAGATCGTCAACGTTCCAGCTTTTAATTATGATAATAAAATCACAGTACCCCAGTGTATTAACTTGAATAGGGTTTCTGTGGTTCTATAGCTACAGGCGTCTTAAGCTAGGCTGGAAGAGTGCACACCGGCAGAGCCTACGCGCGGGTACTGAACTGATTTTTTAAACCAACACAACGGAAATATAATTACAAAAACATAATTAGCACATTATATATATATATATATTGCTTTACGCAAAGGTTTTGTAAATTATATAAAAACACTTGGTACGTTTCACAGATTTTATTTAACTCTGACAGCTGTTTCGACTACCTAAGCCATTGTCAAAGATATGAATGAATTAAAACATAAACACAGGATAATTGACAAAACCTTTGTATTAATATGTTTCACCAAGTGCCCAACGAGGCATCAATTAATATCGTGAAAAATGCTTTACGCGTTTATTTAACTTGCCCGTCACTGTGGAAAAGAATGAAATATCAATTTCCAGGTTAAAATTAAAAAAAAATTATTCAATTCCAAGTATGAACCCACGAAGGATATTAAATCTGCCAACAAAAAATAGTGGAAACGACATTGACATCCAAATAAATAACATTGTAGAAGAATTTCCGATAGGAAAATAAAGAAAAATAGATTTTTTTGATATTTTGATGTGACGATATTGACACCCTAATAATATATGCTCACGTGGAAGTGTCTGATTTATATTAAAAACGGATTTTAATTTAGCCTCACTCTCCTGACATCATCTGATCTACACGTCATTGGGGATGGCACTAAGACTCTGCAATCCGGCGGACCGCCACTGCATACAATAATGTAATGCAGGATCCCGAACTGGATCGTATTACTGTTTGGTAAATTGTGCTTTTTACCAATGTAAAAAATGTCGGATATGTCATTGCACTCCAACGATTTTGAACTTTAAACTTTGTAGCCCGCGGTACGGTCGTGAATTTGAAGCACCGTCGCTCCACTTGCAAAGTCTTTAATAAAATTACACAAAATCAATAAACCTATTAGACCTTGGATGGCGCATATACCAGCTGTCCTCGCTCTCCCTAAAATTCTACAACTTTAAGGGTCTGTTCTTTTTATGCCCATGCACGGATATAAATTCTCACTATGTAGAAGAGAAACCGCAATTACATTGTAGTTTTACGTACAATAGTTACATATTAATATTTTTTTTCTTAGTTTTTAACTATTAATATTAATACGCGCAATGGACATATTTCTACATTTATTAATAAAAGTTACATTTATTTAAATTTAACTAAATTTTAACAATTCTTTACACCGCAGTCTTATAGTAGACACATTGAACAATAAGTGTTCATAATTTTGTTAAAAAATATTTTTTTGAAAATTTCTGTAGAAATTTTAAGTTTTAATGATGTGACTCAAAAAAATGATAAATTTTAAAACTTGCTCATTTTATGCCAATAAATCAATACTAATTTATATATATATATATATTTTTAAACCTATATACGTAAAGTTCATATTGTGAAGTTTTTTTTTTTTTAATGTAAATACATTTGTAATAAATTGTTAATATGTTTATGCATTAGTTGAAAAAAATAAAAACAAAAAAGTTATTACTTTATTTTAAGTATTTATTAATAATTAAATTATTTTCTTTTCATTTTATGTAAAAGTGCAAACATTTAGCTTTAAAATGCTTTTTGATTTTTGTCTCTACGACAATTATAACGGATTTTATTAAAATTTGTATGTTGCAATGTCAGAAAAAATTAGCCTTCCCGCTCATCGGGGCGGACTCCGACAATCAATTTTGTTAATATTTCAATTCCATTTTTCTCACAAAGTATTAGTCTGACAAAAAAACTAAAAAATACCTTTTTTGTAGAGAATTTAATTTTTGGAATTAGTTTTTTCGTAAATTTGTTATTTTTCAAGATAATTGAAAAAAACTAAATTTTTGTACCTTCCCCCTCCTCTTTTTCGAAAAACGCGACGGAATTTATGTAAACTTTTTTTTAAATTGTTTCTCACCCTTTTATCTAGCCTTATGCAAAAAATCTCGTAGAAGCCACTTAATTTGAATTTTTTTCCTTCAGTGACTGTACTAATACGTGTAGCTCGTTACAACACAGAGATCTCGTTAATTTAGGCTAAATACGATAATTCCAGTCACTGAAATATACCGCATGTACTAAAAGTAACAAAGTGTGTTTCGTCAATATGGTCCTGGTTTACTTTCAAAACTTTGTTTACACATATTTTTGTTTTAGTTAACTAACGAAGTTACGTGTAAACATAATTTTCATTTAAAATTTCGTGACGCATACAAATTGCTTTGTTACGATGACGCTGTCCCTAAAATTAATGTTGAGGGGATAGATTTTTTTTATATTCCGTTGTAGCTTCAGTAAACCTTTGACTCCGAAGGTGGGGCGGGAACACACTGCGGTGCGTCTTGCAGACATTTACAACAACAAAAATCCTATTTGCAAGTATAATTTTGATAGTTAAAAACAACGCCTAAATTAAAAGCATGTGCTTAAACATTCGGTATTTCGCCAAGCATAAAGGTTAACATTTTACTGAAAGAATCATCATCAGATAATCGAGTTCTGTGCTGATGATCCTTTATGTAGGCACGGATGGCTATACACATAAGCGACCGATAACAGAGTATATCCCAGACTAATAAAATCAGTCTCGCCATGTCTCACATTACTATAGAGGATAGGTATATTAACTTCTAAATTCTTTCAAAAACTTAATTTTATTTTTGTCTTGAAGTGAAATATGCGAAACGTTCCATGGTTCACCATGACTAATGCATGTCTCCAAGAAGCAGGATGGCATTCTGAATTGGCTGTTGCAACGATACGGTCACTGACAATTCTACTGTTCATCTGTATAACCAGAAATACTACATTCTTACAACAAGCATGGGCCAGCTTCTCAAGCAACTAAGAGACGAAGAGCACGATGCAAGGTAGGAAAAAAGTTTGAATGAGGCCAGTGTATGTCCAATCTCTCGTCTGTGCCGATGATATCTCTCAACTGCAAAGAGTAAGGAAGAACTGTGTACAGTAAATGTAATCAACTTCCGTCAGAGACAGATGTGTGAAGATGACAGCAGAGAAAAGAAATATGATGGGTATAACCACACAAACGAATGAAGAGCATCTGAACATCAATTGGAAACGAAAACATCAAGAGGTTTCAATATCTAGACAAAATTATTACCGCAGACGGAAACGTTGACGAAAAAGAAACCAATCTGTGCAGAGGGTTCATCAGTTGTGTAAGGAAGAATGCGCAGAGGAAACCTCACAGGTTTCCTACAAAATAATATTGTTATTCACGTTATAACCGTTCCTGAGAAACACACAACCGGACTACAAACAGGACAGATTATACTGGCAGCTGGAATAACTTGAAGAGACCAGATTATAAATAAGGCCATTAGGTCACATTTAGTAGTTTCACTCGCGGAGATGATGAAGAGAAAATCACTGCAATTATTGTTTGGCCGTGTTTGAAAGCTACATAATGAAAGTACGCCTACTAGGAGCAAAGAAGGAAGAGAAAGAGCAAAAGTGGAATGGGTGGAGTATACTGAGATGCTGACTACCAGAGGGAAAATAGACTGTGCTACAAGTGAAACACCTCACCCAAGATACAACGAAGTTTAAAAAGTGGCTGAAGTACTCGATGCTGACGACAACAGGGGACGTTAAAGAAGAAGAAATGGCCCCCCCACACACACACACACAACGTGCGAAACCTATCAAATAAATTCCGACTTTTTAAAACGACCCAAAATTTATCTAACAGCTGACATAACATACGAAATTGTACACGACCTATTGCTGTAAACAGTACACTGCTTTAATACTGTACTTGGAAATGCTGAAGATATACGACAAATAATACCCAAAGAGTGAACAAAAAAACCTTTTCACAACCTCTGGGAAGCAAAACGGATAAAAGTCTACGACTCACGTGTGCGCAGCCGCGGGGTATCACAATGATCTATTCAGTTGTAACTGACACACCCAAATTTTCACATCAGGTCAACACGTATTCGTTTATTACGGCTCGGACTGTACAGACCCCGCACATACTAGTTGTCAGTTGAACAGACGAATACAATTATTGCAAAAAGTGTACGTGAAACGTACACAAACGTCATAAAAACAACCTCTTCGTCCAGTCGGAACAGATATTTATTTTTCATCTCCAGAGTTTAGATGCAGTGAAAATAAAACGAATTTTTGAAAGTGCGTTCAGCAAAAAACACAAATGCACCGCCGTTATTTCCCAGCTTCCGTAGGAAAATTTGTATTGTGATTGATTTACTGTCAGACATGTCTGGACTGACACTAGATGTGTGTCGGGTACAGAAATTCAATGTCCTTACAAAGACTGAAAATTACCACGGTTAGAATGGATGTAGAACGATATGTACTGACTGTGTAGTTAATACTCATTGAATACAACCGCCCAGATTCGCGTGTTAAGTTACACGTAAGAACTTTTAAACAGCCAACGCGAAATTTGCATTTGTCTGTCTGTCTATTTGGGGCATGTCACACAACAATTGAATGTATCACCAGATTACGTAAAACTTGGCATACGTGTCCGCATTTTTACACTACAGACACGTATTGTTTTTGAGATTGACTCCTTCCCAAAAAAAAAAATTGGCGCGGAGGCAAAAATGTGAATGGATCAAAATTGTCAAAAAAGCGCAAAAATCGTGTAGGGTATCAAAGCAAAGAGACGTTTGACCCAAATCTGAATATAGTGTTCAGTTTTTGGAAATTTAAAAACTTAAAAACACCAGGGCTCAAAAAAGGATCACAAATTTGAAAAATCTGTTAAAGATCCAGCTGGGAGCCAGACTAAACGGAATTTTAACCCAAATACGAATGCACCGATTCGTATAAAAATGTATTGAACATCAAGGGCCAAGATGGAACTTAAAAATTTTAAGAATTTTAAAAAGTCTATGTGGGGGATCAAGTTATGAGAAATTTTATTCAAAATACAAATTCGATATCTTTAATAATTTGACTAAAATTAATATCTATCAAGAATTTTGGATCGCCTTCAAAACGTTTGTAATCAGTTATGTATATTTGTAAAAAGTGTTAGGGCCTACAGGTATCTACAAAAAGATATATAAACTTAAAAGCTAGGACTAAATTATTTGTCATTTAGGCATTATGGTTATAAATTTAACTAAAAAGCAATGAAGTAGTTTAGGAATATTTATTGTTTACTGTCTGCTTTACAACTGTTATTTTAGTAGAGTACACGGAGTTTTCGCAAATTTTCTGATAATTTAAATATTATCTAATATTGAAATTCACTTAATAATTATATAATTAGATGAAAATAGTGAGCGAGTTCTGCACCTCAGGAAACTTACTAATACACTATTGAAACACCGTATTGCAACAGCACCCAATTTGGCAGGATACTAGGATGTCCCAGTTCGGGAAACTACGTGCGGTTGTCCCTATATGTGCGTCGCAAACAATGCCGTTATCGGAATCGTCATCTGCATATGCCTCGCAAATGGACGTTGATTAAAACTGTCAACGTCATGCTCGTATTCTTACTATTTTAAGCACGTATAGGAAGATCTTAAACTAAGCAAACACGTGTGCCTTTTTCCTTCAAAATAATAATATTCTTAGTTACATAAATAATTACAATATACAGTACAGCAAAAGGCAACTGGTTAAGTAAAATCTATAGTACAAATCTGTTAATTAGACGTACCACGCAAGAAAAACGTGAAAATAACACAACATACGCGAGGTAGTTAACATACAGTTTCAGTTAAGTAATAGATATTTACGATACAAGTGGGATAACAGCATTATTAATATACGCGTGTGAAAGTTTGGACGACGAGTGCGTAGCACGAGTCGTTTAATCACACAAGTATATTAATAACGCGTTATCACTCGTGGGTCTTACAATATTTTATCTACACCGGCTGAAAAATAAAAAATGTGAGAATCAGAAAATTTAAGCTATCTACGTAGCAGCTGAAATAATGTATTGTGACGTATACGTTCCCATAACAACCACGTTGTTATCATTAAAAATAGTCTGTTTTTGCTGCAAATTAATAATTTGTAAGTCGTTTTAAAATGAGTGAATCTGAAAGTTTGCCTTCAGATATTGAAGAGGAAACTTTAAAAACCATATCCAACTTAATACCAGAGAAGTCGAGATCAAAATATGAAATTGCATATGGAAGATATGAAAAATGGTGCACAGAGAAGATTATAAACAATGCGAATGTAAAGGTAATTCTAGCATATTTCAGTAAGTTATCTAAAGTTTGTAAACCTTCATCTTTATGGGCTTATTATTCCATGATACGTACCACGCTTTCTATTAAGAAGAATGTGGACATCAGTAAGTACACGAATTTGATTGCGTTTATGAAACGTAACTCTGAAGGTTATAAACCAAAAAAGTCAAGAATATTGAAGAAAAGTGATGTTGCAAGATTTTTGAATGAAGCTGCAGATAAACAATTCCTTTTTATGAAAGTTGCTTTAATTGTGGGACCAGCTGGGGCGTGTAGAAGAGAGGAACTTACATATTTACTTCTGAGCAATGTAAAGGATGAAGGAGATTGTTTTCGCTTTATGCTGTCACACACTAAAATTAAAATTGGTAGAGAATTTTACGTGACAGTGGGAAACATTGATGGAATTTATATGGTAAAACTGGTTCGAAATTATATTACGCTTCGTCCGAGTGGTGTTGGTCATGACCGATTTTTCCTCCCGTACAGACAGGGCAAATGTAATAGACAGCCTGTGGGAATCAATACTTTTGGATACTTGCCACAACAAATCGCTTTATTTGTGAAGCTGGATCATCATAAGGAATATACAGGACATTGTTTTAGAAGGTCATCTTCGTCACAGTTGGCTGACTCGGGAGCAGATCTCTTAACTGTAAAACGCCATGGTGGCTGGCGTTCTAATACTGTTGCCGAGGGATACTGAAAACTTCTGTCGAAAATAAGAAGAAAATAGCTTCACACATTTTAGGCATTGCTGATATCGACAATAAGGGCAAGGAGCTTGCAACTACTTCATCAAACATTTAACTTGGTGACGAAAAAGTTCCAATCTTCTTCTACAGCAGGAATTTACTTAAATAACTCTAAAGAGTGTGTTATTAATATCTACAATAAGTAGATAACATGTTTAGATTGTAATATTATGTTGTATTTTGTGTTATGTTTCAATAAATGTTAAAATATAAACGAGTGGGATAACACGCTATTACGTTAGGTGTAGATAAAGCAACTTACAAAATCTAACACCAGACGATAAAGAGTACAACTAATTTCTTGTACACCAGACAGGCTTTTTCCCGGTCAGAAATCTGGTGTATCAGAAAGAACGTAGGTTTTCATACCGTCAACGTCGCAGAAAATCGCTACTCGGGTGTCGGACGGACAAAGTAATTAATGCACGTGTTCACACAGTACGGTTAAACCGGATCGTTTTACATCGATTTAGTACGGTACAACTGTTAGTGATGGAAGTTGTATACAAAGTAATTCCCGCCAACTGCTGCCGACAAATATACGCCATCGAAGTGAGAATATTAGCTGACAATTTATTTAATTATTGCATTTTTTACGTATGATTTAAACAAAAAATATTAAAGTACCCACTAGGCTCTCGTAGCAAATATTTCCTTTGACAACACACAGCTTTTCCCTCTTATATTCTAGCAAAGTCGAAACAGCTGTAAGCCTGCTTCAAAAGGAACGTTGAAAAAATTGTAAACTAATTGTTATGCCGGTTCTTATGACTGCCACAGAACACAGCATAGCATTAGAGAACGCCATTAACCAGTACACTGAAAGCGTTTCTTGAAAACCGTTTGTTTTAAACCTCGGAGGGCACAGGGAGAAGTACCTGGAGATCAGCTACTACCAGAGAACGATGTGTGTTTGAAATTATTAATGTGAATATACTGTATTTTGAAATACAAACGGGGCCCGGCGTACTGGTACAAGTCCCTATAACTTAGAGTAAGGCTTCAGTGTATTGACTACAGTAATAATATATTATACAACGGATAATACATAACGTTACGTGAAAGTGTTTATAAATGGAATCTAAAATCTGTTTGAATAATATTTATGTTAACATTATTACAAAAATTAATTAATTTTCATCCACAAATTAAACTTCGACCATATTCATTCAATTGTTATGTTCTTTGTTGGACAGTAAAAGGCGGTAGTGTTGCTGATGTCAGCCATGGCGCTGAAACGGTGTTAAAGCGTAGTATACAGTGTAATGTCTGCTAACATTAAAGCCACCCGTGTACGACCATTACGTTAAGCAGATATGCGTACAGCCTGGCCGGAACGCATACTGTACAGTTTTATACCCAGTTGTAAACAAGTAATTACTCTGTTGGTACATCAGTTCAGTTCGAGCGCGCACACACTTCGTCTTTCCGTTCCGTTCGGTACTTTGATCTCCAACATGTCACGTTATTACAACGCGGCACTGTTACTCATTATTAGAACGCTCCCAGTCTTTGACGCTGCATTTAATACAAAAGAAAATATCATGGTTATCACAGAGCTACAGTTAAACTGAAGCGGTGAAAAAATCTAAGATAAGGGTCCAGTAATGATAAGAAATATAAAGCGTTTATAGTGGAATGCACTTGTTTATACGTCAGTCTTGTTTAATGAACATCATCTGAAAAACTTATCCTTTTGGTATTCCAGCAGAGTTGACCAGTTTAAGTACTTACTCAAAGCAGATGCTAAAATAACTATTATCCTTCAGTCTAACTGAACGAACGCTTACCGGACGTATCTACACAAAAAACCGTATCTTCGTTTTGAAATTAAAATGTTATTCCACTCGCAGAGTTATTATTTCCCTTAGTTTATTACTATATGGGAGTTTTTATATTAATCACTGGCGTACATATTAATTTGCGGAACTCTGGCCGAAGATGACCAATTTCAAATATATACAGTTAAATTAGTTACCAATACTGTGTAATAAAGTAAAAAGTACATTTTTTACTCGTAAAACGTACACTTATTAAGTAGTGTACACACATCCTCCATTTCTGTACCCGGAGTTTAAATAATTGTTTTGAAACATATTTCAGAAATCAATATAAAATAGTGAGCTATAGATACACTAGCTGCAGCGTTCACTCACTATTTTCAGCGAAATATATATATATATTATTATTACACAAATTACAATATTACATAATTTTTCAAGTTATTATATAGCTATTAAGTTTATGGTATGCATTCATTACGTAACTATGGGTCTGCATCTAATACTTTTCACAAACATAGATAATTGATGACAATATGTAAATTTTTTTTCTGAAAACGTAGCTTACACATTTTTCGGCGGCCTAAATTTTCCAACTGGTCTAAGAGACCCTTTAAAATTATTTAATGTATAAAGAATAAATCTACTACCTCCACTTGAATATTATTATTTGAATAAAATCTGCCTACACATGATACTTTGACCTCCATTTTTCGCCCGTGTGACATAAATTTAACAAACTATCATGATGACCACTACTTTCGAGTTTGAATTAAAATTCTTCCTTTTTTAGTCTGATACCTGGATCGGACTTTATTTTTAAAAATTTTGTATCCTGGTGACTAAACTTTTGAAATTTCCGAAACGAACACTATACTCAGATTTTGCTTAAAATTTATTTTAATTAGACACTCAACAACGCTTTTTAACATTGAAAATGTTTATAGGGACGTGTCGCACATTTGCGGCCGATCGCTGGTGCGTTATCGAAAATGAGAACAGGTGAGTTTCCATATGAGAACAGGTGAGTTTCCATAGAAACTAATTCTTTGTTGTCAATAACGTAGTAACACATATAAAACTTCGCTTATGAATGCGACTACATTTAACTTATAATCTGTACATTGGTAAATGAAGAATGAATTAATTGATTGGTGAATGAACATATATATATATATATATATATTAGATTTATTGAAGCATTTTCAATGCCCTTCTCTGTGCTTGCATTTGTGCAATGCCTGTAAATTTTTCCTCTTTGATCAAAATTTTTATCCACTTTTGGGACCTGACATCCCAAAATTTTGAAATTTTCAAAATCAATAGTATATTCAGATTTGTCGGTGAAAACTACCTTTCATTTGATACACCACATGGCGTTTTGTGATTTTTTCAAAATTTTGGTCCCTTACGTTTATGCCTCCCGCCTTCCCTATTTTTAGGGGGGTTCAAGCTCAATCAACAGTAGCCTCCTGTAATTAAAAGTGTGGACACTTATGGCAAGTTTTACAAAAATCGGTTGATGCATGAAAAGTTATCGTGAGCATGTCCCAAATAGACAGACAAATACCAAACTGTGGAGTTAAAACAGAACTCGCTCTTCTCGTCAAATACAGTGCCTAAGTGTTTTTAAGATAGTGCTGACGTAACAGAATTCGAAGTAAATATGTAGAACTGTAAAGAACACGAAAGATGTCTCTTTAAAATCAGTAACTGGTATACAAATAAATATCTTATTTTCAATCTTGTATAAAATCAACATTATTTTCCAACATGTTTTATACTTTTAGCAATAACTAAAAGAACGTTAAGAAAAAGTATAGCTCCAGTGTCATAAAATTCTTAATTTTAACACCAGAACTAAATGTTTATGTACCAATTAGACAATATTCTTCATCGTTGTCATTGCTATAGTATTTCGCTTCTGTGAGTGATGAGCTACGCTTGCCTGATCAACCACTACCACTCCACTACCAAGCATCCCCCTCCCTTAAGTTATCATCTTTGGTTTTATAATTTATACTTCTACAGCGTCTGAAAGACGTTAAGCCAAAAGTACTATTCAATTCCCTAGCTCACTATTTTGAATCGAATACATTTATTATTAAGTGAATTTCAATGTTATATAAATGAGTGCTGAGAGATATTAACTGCATCAAATTATTAAAGATCCCGAGTTTGTACTATGTGATCCTCCACATAGTTTTAAACTTTTTTTTTTTAATTATGCTCCTAAAGATTAAAAATTTGCACAGTAAACATTACATTGGATTCTGGTTAAAATCACATTTAGTCTAACACCCGGCTAAATTTTTATAATTTTTTTCAAATTTTTGATCCCTAGTATCCTAAAATTTTGAAACTATAGTCAGATTTCAGCTAGAATTCTCTTTAATTTGACATCCCACGTGTCTTTTACGATTTATCAAAATTTTGACCCTGGCGTCCCAAACTTTTGAGATTTACAAAAATGAGCACTCTATTCAGAATATGGTTAAAATTCCCCCTTTAATTTGATGCTTCATATAGATTTTTACGATTTTTGTGACAACTTTGACAGCTTAACATTTTCGCCTCCCGCCCACCTATTTTGGAGGGGATCGGTCTTAAAAACAATATGGTTACGTTATCGCGAGACGTAGCCCACACAAACTCAGTAAGACAGACAGACAAATGCAACAGGTCAAGTATTCTGGATTCGCTCTGGAATAAAGCTCGCTTCGCTCGTTTAGTTAATACTACCATACCGGTGGCGATGTATGAAACGTTTTAAATAATTAAAACTAAAAATTTACAATCGTTTCAACACACAGTTTCGCCTGTTAGTTTCACAATTTTTGCCAAATTGTTCAATCCACGACAGGTACACTCAATAATTTATGTGTACATCAAAACTTAGTAGCGTAACAACCGAGCGTGTAATGTCAGTTGTATTCGACATTAATAAAACATAATAAAATTACATGATATGGGGCTGCTGTTGGCGTATGTCACATCGGTGAAGATTAAACACTGTTAAAATAACAACGACCGCAACAACAACAGAAGAGAGAACTAATTTCGCTGCTAGTGGCGTCATTGTTTATTGATACTCAGTAACTAATTACGTCTGATGGAAACGTTGATTATTATTTGTGAGGGATAAATACCGCAACGTAATATTGCAAGTGTTAACTTTATGCCCCCGTCACATTCTACGTTGCGTATAATTATACCTGAAACAGTTCATGGTCATAAAAAATATCAGCATAAACAGTCGGCTCTTGGATTTTACGCTTCAAAAGCGCTGCCGCATTAAAGTATTTGAGGGCGTCGTAGAAAGTTTACTGCACAGAATTCAATACGGTTTTGCTGTATTGAAGAAGACGACAATTTTGGTGAAGTTACACCAAACACATCCCAAGCACTGCAACGATCATTCCTGCAGACACACTGAAAAATAAACTGCGCAGACAAAACTTTTTCAACTTAGGTTCGAAGAGCACTACGGCATATCGTTAGCGAAATCTTATTTTCGGAAAAATTCTTCACCACGTTATTATCGAATGTTAAATACTTCACCTTTTTTAATATAACAGGGTTCCTACGATGAGAAATACACAGGGAGAAATACAATACAACATTTACAACAGTTCAGTGTGTACACAGATTAATGTCTCCGAGTATGAAATTAACTTTTTATTTTCCAAGTCAATCATCGGACTGAAACGTGAAAAGACGTGGAAAATGTTCCATTAGATATACTTTAATTGCAATATACAACGGAAACAAAAGCAAAGAGATGTAAGACATACATCATTGTGTATGTTTTCAATGACGAATGTGTAGTTGTACACAACGAATGGTTACAGAAGGGGCTACTACTAGATAAAGACTGCAAAATAAAACCAACATACGAGTTTTATTCTTTTACTAGTACATTACTGGGTGGCCGTCGCAATTAACTTCAGTTAAAGGGCGAGTCATGTGCCGGCTAACACTTGATTACTTCTTATTAGGCCTTCTCACTGCTACTCACAATGAAAGGCCATCTAACAACTGTTAGCTTTCATGATAGTCATACGAATATCCTGATAGTAGTTACTGAGAGCATGGATATTTCCGATTCATGTATAACTCAACTTATAAGAAATTTGAAGCCAATGCAAACGGAGACGGGAATTTACGAAAAACGTTTAACACGGGCTTAAGCATACCAGCAATCGAGCAGAAGCTTCAGTGAAACGCGATTTAACGAGCTCGCCTACTGGCGAAAGTTAAGCCACAACTTGTTTATTAAAGGTTGAGCAAAACACCTTGTTTAAAGGTTGAGGTCCTTGTTTACGTTTTGGACGCGTCTCCACACCGTTTTAGTATCTAGAACAAACATCTGAATTGTCGCACCGCAAGCACATAAGAAAAGTGTCAGATCGCAATGGATGAACATAAATAAATTGCCACACCATGACTGTTGGTATGTGTTGTTGGGTTGGCGTTATACTACCGTTACGTACCCTTCAAGAGTTATCACCTGACTTAGTTTTAGATCTTAAAATAACTGCTATCTGCTAAAATTTTCCTCTCGGTTTAATGCCTCAAACACATTTTCACAAAGTAAGCATCAAGAGCTATAGTGCCATCATATTCTAAGCGAAAAACTTCAAAAATCAGCATTTTAATCTGCGAAATATTTGGACAGGTCATTACTGTTTGTATAGTAAATTATGCAGTACGTTTAAGATTGTAAGAATGTTTAAATAAAGTATAAAAAATATTGAAAATATTTTTCAGTAACTAAAACACAAAGTATACTACGTAATATACGTAAAAAAAAAGTAATGGATATTACACACATTGGCTAGGATCTGTTACTAGCGGTGATGGGGGGATGATACTAGCTTCAAGTTGGAACCCTCATTTCCTCACGGGAAAAGAGAAATCTAGGATTCTTACAATATAATTTTATAAATATTCGATTATAAATAATTTCTGTACATTCGACTATAAATTATTAATACACTCACAAAATATTATTTCTCGTGTCCAAAAGGCTGTAAAGTTGATTATTATTTTATAAATTATTCAAATTTTAAAAACATTCAACCTAACCCAACAAAAACTAAAACATTTATTAGGTACATTGAACACTTCTTTTGCAGATATGATTAGAAATGAAATTTTTACTGGACCAACATTCTTTTTACCAAATTACAGCATATGTCCATCATTACTTATCAAACATGTATCCTCAGAAATTCTACAGTGGCAGATCAAATGAAACAACTCATACGAAAAGGGGTTTTACTTTGTTAATAGTCAGCACATACCAGCAGTCCTGCGCAGTCGTGGTGTGGCAATTTACTTACGTTTGTACTTTGCGATTTGACACTTTTCTTATCTGCTTTACGGCGTGGCAATTCGGATGTTTTTCTAGATACTAAAACGGTGTGGCAATTTACCTTCAGCCCATTTGGCAGAATACAGCAGACAGGAGGAAAAACAATGATTTTCGAAATTATTTGGTCAAAGGTCGCTCCCAATAATGGTCTATAATGCTAAAGTAAGAATCAAGTTAATCGCTTTTTAAAAACTTTCAACTATTCTTACACTGTTTCTTGCTACAAAACAAATATGACAACATTCAGTTTTGAAAATATATTTAACGTTTTCGCTGTAAAGCAATCACTTCCATTTTTATATCGCTGCAGGGCATCTCCACAATTAAGATACAGTTGAAACCAGTTGGCTTAAAAAAAAAACACAAAAATATATTGATTTTAATTTATAAAATGTTAATGCCATAGGAATTTTTTCTTCTAACAAAATTTATAGAAGAACCTTTGCCTAATTACGTAAAGCTTAATTTAATTATTCAACTAATTAACTTTTATATTGTTAGTTCGGCTCAAAGGATTATTTCTGAGCGTGTAGACTGAATCTTTTAATTTTCTTATAAGAAAAAAATTCCGCCTTTCAATTTAACTTGCCTTCGCTTTGATGACAAGTACACTTTCTAATACATCAATTATTTATAATGGATTATTATAAAGGATTTTTATAATTAAAAATGAGATGATGCTATAAAGTCAGATTACCAGTAATCCTGCAGTACATTTTTCAACGGACGTGAGTCTAAGCCCACATAAAAAACAAATCTGTAAGCAATATTCTAAAACAAAACGCTACGGCGGATTATGTTTTACACAAACCACGTGTCTCCTTACGCTAAGTGACGAATTTAAAAAGCGTAATTATGCAATAAACGTGAAAGAATAAAGAACGTGTAAGAATCCGTCCACAAACGTGAAAAATAAATAACAACTGATTATTTAAATAACACAACGTTATCGATTTATTGACTGAAATTGTGAAACTGAAGAAAACCTGATTTGCGTTGTCGTTAAAACTTAATGACATCGTCAGAAATGCTTACCGACGTTCATCCTGAATTCTTGATACAAAATTTAGCCAATATTTCAATTTTAAGTACAAACATAGCCACACTCAATTACTGAAAACAATATTTACCTCCTGCAAGTCTACTAAACTTTCAGAATTTTTAAAATTACCTGAGAACCGAAATACTTTCTTGCTTTTTCTTTACGAAACTAAAATTCAGAAAAACTGATTAGTAGTGAATTTTTAAAAAACTGAGTAATGATTGGGGTGTTAAACACAGAATTCACATCTAATAATACTTATGAATTTACAAGATAGTGTATTTTATAAGACATTTTAAAAACAAACATTCCAAACCTGCAAATGTTTACTGATAATAATTTTCTTACTTATTGTAAGCCGATTGAGCACAGAATTTCAGTGTTCTCCACATAAATTTAATTTTAACATGCGTGGCTCTCAAACATGAATTTACCTACACTGATATGCTGTTTCCGAAACTGTAATTTCGTAGCATGCCATTGAATCAACTGTCAACAGATATGGCCACTTAACAATAAATAATACAATGCAATCTCCTTTAACAGTGATTCAAAATATGTTCTACACAACCATACACTGAATTGCTCATTCCCCAAACACTAAAATTATTATTTTACAGAAAAACCTGCATCTACATTACATTATTCTCAAAAGTAGGAAACTGTTTAATAAAGTTATAAAATAAAAACTAAATAAAGTTGTTATAAAGTAACAAAGTTACATTGTATATTAATACGCCGACATGTATGAGAAAGTATTACACCGTTCATAAATATTATGTTTCAGATTCATTACATACACGCTATTAGTTAATTCTTTTTTACCTAACTGCAATCGTTATGACATCTTGTTCCTAACTTACTGGTTGCACAATTCAAAACTGAAAGTAAATTCTTAGTTATAGGATTTTCTCAATGTATTTCCTTATAACAAAAACACAATTATGTACAGAAAAAACGAATAAGAATATTTTAATTAATCACCATTATTGAGGAAACCGTAGTTGTTACATCAGCTTTTCTATTTATGATTCTCGTGTAAGTACAGTGCACTGCGGACGGTGTAATATATAGAAGGCACGAGTTCTCGATCAGGTATTGAGTTTCAATCAGTTTTCTCCCCCTTTTAGCATTGTCGATGCTGTTCCACAGAGGCTACACTGTGAAAAGAGATTTCCTATCATCCTTTACTATAGGCTGTACTAAAGAAATAACCGCTATTCAAGAATATTATATAATTTCATTCCCCTTTCAATATTGCAGCACATGGAGACCAAAGAAAATATAGCTTAAATTCGGTCTCAAAAGATGAACGTTAAGTCTTACTCAAATTTCTTTCATTTTTCTCTTAATTTTAATGATTCGTAAAGTACGAATGCAAACGAAGTGTGTGAACGGACGGATTTTTATAAAAGAGAAAGGTATATAGAAACTTATGAAGGCCATCCGATTTTCTATTACATCGACACATGTATCGAGATTGTATAGGCCTATGTGTATTGTACGTGCTTGCGTGTATGTCAGTAAACGGCATATGCACAATATGAGTACCCGCCAATATGTATCAACTTTACTTATTATGGAAACATAACTCGTAAACTAAGCAAACTATTTGAAGATACAAACTTAAAAATATATTATAACACAAATAATATTGTTTTTAATAAAATAAAAACCTAAAACTAATTTCAACATTCACAATAAAAATGGAGTTTACAAAATAGAATGTCCAGATTGCAATAAATAGCCAGATCAGGGTAACAAAAAGTTTCATTTAACAAATTACATTCCGTTTATAACAGATAGGGTTAATAATAGGTTAAAAAAGCACGGTCTTAACATGGTATCAGTAAACAAACGTAATCTTTTTTTATTACTAGTCAATAATAGACAAATCAAACACACTGGAGAAAAATGGAGTTATGAAATACACTGTGCTGAATACGATGCAATTTATATCGGACAATGTGGCCGTGCTCTGAAACATCGCGTTTCTGAACATAAGAAGGCGATTTTAACCAATACAGGTTTTGCAGATCATTGCATACAACACAATCACTTCATAGATACAAAAAACATAACACTACTCCACAACATACAAAAAGGTAAAAAAAATGGATTTGTTAGAAATTCTAGAAATTAAAAAAGCAATAAAAATAACAAAAATTTAACAAATAAACAAACTGAATTCTGTGTATCCCCTTTAGTAAAAGTTGTTATTTAGTTTAGTTAATTATATATTTTGCATTCAGATTATATTTAGTTTAGTTAATATTATATGTTGCATTCAGGTTATATTTAGTTTTTACAGACACTTGACCTTCTCTTAGCTCCTGCAACCCCCTCCCCATCTTCACCCCTCGCACATGTTCCCACAACACATGCCTAAACAGATGTCCACCTTAAATCCTGTGTTTAGTCTTCATTCATCTCTTTGACAATGACTTAAAAGGTCGAAACAGCTGTCAGAGTTAAATAAAATCTGTGAAACGTACCAAGTGTTTTTATATATTTTACAAAACCTTTGTATAGATATTTTTGTTATTATGGGGTAGTCGTTTAATATAATGTTATTTTCAGTCACTATATCCATAAAAATTAGGTCGGCTTACTTTATTCTTATAAAGAAACCGAACTGCGCAGATAATCATCCCTCCTCCGAAGTCACTCATGGACCCTGAGCATCTTTCAGAGAGTTCATTCCCTACATACGAAAAGTCTGTCTATGAACCGTCCCTCTGTAAACACGTGCAGTTATACTGCTCAGCGATCCACAGGAAGCAAATCGCTATCCACGCTGGACACTTTTTCGCCTTGCACGCGTTGTGTTGGTGTGGATTTCGGCACTTTCCATTTAAAAAGCGTGCAAATGTGAGAAAATAAACATGAGTGAGGCCAGAATTAACGCGAATTGTGTGTGTGTGTGTGTGTGTGTGTGTGTGTGTGTGTGTGTGTGTGTGTGTGTGTCTTGCCTGCCTTTTTATTGCGGTAATCATAATAATAAAATGGAAACGTAAACATTACATAATTGAGATATGCTTGCTTGCCACGAACGATATATTTTTTCTCATACATGATTTAAATTAAAATGAAAAAATATAGAATTTTGTTAAAGTTAAATGAAATGTTTCCATAGAAACTACTTCTTTGTTGTCAATAACGTAGTACACACATAAAACTTATAAAAACTTACCTCCTCCATCATCAACTACCATTTTAGTTTATAAAAAAATTACCCCTCCCCCCTTCAACTACCCTTTTCATTTATAGATATTTTATCTACCTTTCTACAGTGGATTATTATGACCTTCTTTTCAGGATACTTTATTTATCAAAATTAAGCACTTTACTCTTGTTAAAACGTAAAACGTTGCACGTAAACTACCTCTTTCCCTTAACCGATCTTCACCAAAAACAATAGGCCTTGAGTCCTCTACAATTCATGGCTGTATGCAAAAAATTATTTGATTCTGTTTGAATTTGCGGCTGTTATCGTTTGCCATAGAAAAAATTCTACACACGGACACTTTTCGAAAAATGACTTTTTACTTCCATATTCCTTAAGGAAATGGAAGTATGGTGATGGCAAAAAAAATCGTGTTCGAGATTATTGCAGATTCTGATTGTACTACACTCAAAACATGAAAAAAAGTCGTTTTTCGAAAAGTGTCTGTGTGTGTGTGTCTGTCTGTAGATTTTTTTTCTATGGCAAACGATAACTGCCGCAAATTCAAACAGAATCAAATAATTTTTTGCGTACAGCCCTGATTTGTAGAGTACTCACGACCTATTGTTTTTGGTGAAGATCGGTTGAGGGAAAGGGGTAGTTTACCTGCAACGGTTTTTTTATCAAGGGTAATTTTACTTTTTTTTTGGCAAACGATAACAACCGCAAATTCAAGCAGAATCAAATAATGTTTCGCATACAGCCCTGAATTGTACAGTTCTCAAGACCTATTGTTTTTGGTGAAGATCGGTTAAGGGAAAGGGGTAGTTTACCTGCAACGTTTTATGTTTTAACAAGGGTATTTTCTATGGCAAACGATAAGAGCCGCAAATTCAAACATAATCAAAAGATTATTTGCACACAGCCCTAAATTGTAGAGTTCTCAAGACCTATTGTTTTTGGTGAAGATCGGTTAAGGGAAAGGGGTAGCTTAAATGCAACGTTTTATGTTTTAACAAGGGTATTTTCTATAGCAAACGATAACAGCCGCAAATTCAAACAGAATCAAATAATTTTTTGCATACAGCCCTGATTTGTAGAGTACTCAAGACCTATTGTTTTTGGTGAAGATCGGTTAAGGGGAAGGGGTAGTTAACCTGCAACTTTTTTTATCAAGGGTAATTTTCTATGGCAAACGATAACAGCCGCAAATTCAAACAGAATCAAATAATTTTTTGCACACGTCCCTGAATTGTAGAGATCTCAAGGACTTTTGATTTTGGTGAAGATCGGTTAAGGGGAAGGGGTAGTTTACCTGCAACTTTTTTTATCAAGGGTAATTTTCTATGGCAAACGATAACAGCCGCAAATTCAAACAGAATCAAATAATTTTTTGCATACAGCCCTGATTTGTAGAGTACTCAAGACCTATTGTTTTTGGTGAAGATCGGTTAAGGGGAAGGGGTAGTTTACCTGCAACCTTTTACGTTTTAACAACAGTAAAATACTTGAAAATTCATTTAAATTTTTTCAAACAATGGTAATTGTTAAAAATAAAATAATTTTGTTGCCAGGCAATAAATTATAATTTTTTCATTTTAATGTAAATCATGTATGAGAGAAAATATATCGTTCGTGGCAGGCAAGCATATCTCAATTATGTAATGTTTACGTTTCCATTTTATTATTATGACTACCGCAATAAAAAGGCAGGGAAGACACACACACACACACACACACACACACACACACACACACACACACACACACACACACACACACACACACACACACACACACACACACACAAATTCGCGTTATTTCTGGCCTCATTCATGTTTATTTTCTTACATTTGCACGCTTTTTAAATGGAAAGTGCCGAAACCCATACCAACATAACGCGTGCAAGCCGAAAAAGTGTCCAGCGAAGATAGCGATTTGCTTCGTGTGGATCGCTGGGCAGTGTAACTGCACGTGTATACAGAGGAACGATTCATAGAAAGACTTTTCGTCTTTAGGGAATGAACCCTCTGCAAGATGCTGAGGGTCCATGAGTGACTTCGGAGCGCTCCTTCTTTTCCGCGTGTTTGTTCTGTGAAACGTACACTGTAGATTCGCAGCTTTACTCTAAGCAACGCTCAATAGGAAATGTTGAAAATTTTTGTCCACGGTGTACCCTCATACACACTAAACCTGCTCTGATGTTTTAATTGCGAACATCATAATATTAAAACTTTTGAAACTTGAGCACTACTTAATGGAGATCAATCATTAACTTATACAAGCCATTAATTTTATGCATATTTTTTATATATATGTGTACAACGTTATCGGCAACAAAGAAGTAGTTTTTGTTAAAATTCCTTCCCGGGATGTTTGGCCGTAGTCCAATGTTTTCTACAAAACCAGACGTTTCGGCAATGCCATCGACTTCTATCATCAGTGAAAATCGAGTGCGATAACGTGAGGTGGTATACGTTAGTGACCAAAGTACTGTGGTTAAGGCTGAAGCAGTAAGTAGAAAGAAGTAGTTTCTATGGTAATATTTCATTTCGAAAATGATTTTAAATATAAATCTTAGAATATGGAAGTCATGTATGGTTCTCCATACAGATATTTTTTTCATGTTTTGATGGTAGTACAATCAGAATCTGCTGTTATCTCGAACACGATTTTTTTCGGCATGACCATACTACATTTCCTTATGGAGCACGGAAGTAAAAAAATAAAGTGCACTATATTTAAAATCATACTGACGGCATAAACTAAACAGGCCAAGGGGAGAAAAAGTCCAAGTATTGTACAACGGTTTCATAAAATACTGATATAAGGTTCATGCAACAAACGCAAAGTTTCTACCGTAGTAATTCAAGCAATTATAGGTTGTTGTAACCTTGTCACTAAGTAACGGAACAAATCCGTTAACAAGATTCACCAGCCTAGTTGTTAGGTTGTCCGTTATGTATCAAAACTGGAACCTGAGCCCATTCAGAACGAGAACATCACAGCGTTCTGGTACGGTTAAACTTACTTGCGCAAAATTATTACGCCTGGAATTAATATAGGGTACAAAGTTGACAGCAGGGATTCACAGCTTTGTGTCTTTGCAGTGAACAAAGCTTTCGCCAACTTCCACAACCAGCTTTGACGCAAGTTTATTAATCTGAGGACGATAAGGCCAATATCACAAAGAGGCTTCAATCGACTTTTATACGCTTTATGAACGTTCATCGTGATGACGTGCACTCTAAACTGGTGTTTATATACTTTACACAATATTTATCGACTAAATTTAAAACCTTTATTTAACGAGTTTCAACTTAAGTAGAACTTGTATTTTGAATGACGTAGGCTATAACTTTATAGAGTACACCATAAAGCTAACTGTGAATTCTCGCTATTTTGGAGTAAATGAACGCCCAACTGATAATCATTTCGTATTAAGTACGCAAGAAAATTGATCTACAACAGTTTCCAATCCAGCGAAGAAAACTACGAACGTTTATGGTTAGTTTTAGGCTGACTATCGTAATTGTATAGTACACACTTACTAGGCCTACTTATCTCAAAGTATACAGTATAAGAGCAGTTATTGTTTACGTAATATATCGTAAAGGTACACTATCCCGATTTCTCCAGTTATAAAGGCCCAAATTCACCCGCCTCGATGTGTTATTGCGATTGACTACGTGTCTTTTACCTACAATAGGTAAATGAAAACCTATTTTTTTGATGGTCAGTTTTAGTTGACTCGTTGGTGCAAGAACTTCTTAAGAAAATGTCTATGTTTAGTAACCGAGGTAATGAACTTCAAGTGTATAACGGAGAAAACTTGTATAATGGTGAGGTGCGTTCAGAAAAGGTGTCGTGCTGTTTCAGTGACGGACAAAATCAACGATGCCATGCGATTCATTAGCTGAAGAACATAATCATAGCAAGTGTGAAACCAAACACATGAACTTCGTGTCAAACATATCAAACGCCAAGCCAATGAAATACTGGATCGGCCTGGGAAATTGATACGTAAGGAAATCAGACATGCTCCCACGGCAGCAGAAAGTACCTTGGCCAAAACCGATTTGAATTATGTGAGAAAGAATGTTAGAAACGCCAGAAGAAAACTATATCCGTTGCTACCCGTATCATCTATAACTCGAATTACCACTAGTCAATTGGGGACTTGGGACAACGAGCCGTTGTCCTTCCAAGAGGTCAATCGGGGGAGTTCACCACACATTCCTGTACAACCCATATGAACAGGGAATCAGGGAAATTTATCTCTGTCCAATGTAATATAATGAGAGTGAAAATAAACAATGAAATTCACAAAAACAAAAAGTGATTCAAACAAAAGTGAAACAGTAATCAAATTTTTTAATTAAATAACTAGTATTTTCTTTTTTTCGTAAAGACGTTAATAATGTTTACGATGAATATAAATACTGTTTGTTAATTATATGCTGCATTTTTTCGATTTTACAACAATTATTCTGTTTGCATCATAAGTTCTATTACATTTTACTATATTCAGTTTTGTGCTGTCTCTGTATTTCTATTGGAACACTTCACTTAAGTTAATTCTTTTGTTCATATTTTACTCTCTACCATTTAAGTAACGTTGAAAAATAAACATTAATCACGTTTAAAGGCCGTTTGGACTCGTCAGTTATAAGAAATAAATTAATTAAAATGGAAAACACTAAAGGCATTATTACATTTATTATGTCGGAAGGGAGCCGCTGTATGTTATGCCGTGTGAATTCCGTTACTGTTCGGACTCAATCGTTCAGTTAATTCAAAAGTTCACTAATTCCGAATTACCGTCACTTTAAAACGAATTATTGACGACTTCTTTTAATTCTATTAACATCAAACACTTCTAGAGTTCACACAGGATCCGTTTCACAAGGCACATTAAGCTCTTCAGCTAACAAAGCATGCTAACGTGTTACTTCATCTTGTTATTTGATTTAGCAGTCTCTGCAACTCCAACTTGTCATTTTTACTTGCTGGACTGCTACTTGTCATGTTCCGGGCGAGGCCTTTCAGTGTTTCCACCATTTTCAAGTCCTAAACCACGACCTACTGTTCCGTGTTTAAGGGGTCGTGGTTAAGGACTTGAAAATGGTGGAAACACGAAACATGACAAGTAGCAGTTCAGCAAGTAAACACGACAAAGATGGGACTAATGTGTTAGGTATAGAAAAATTCCAAAGAAATTATTTATACAAAACAAACTGCAATTAATACACAACAAATTAAAAAAAGTATTAAATTAATATTAAAATGTACTATAAATTCTTCGTATCGGTGCAAGATAAACTTTTACGTTACGATGTATTTGGTCTCCCCTCCTGTGTGATTCTGTAACAGTTATCAGGAACGGAAGCACGGAACAGTAAAATAGCGTGGACAAAGATCAGAGGCAAAATAAAGCATTACTCATACTGAATCTCAGCGTTTTAAATAATGCGCACACAATGCTAATACAATTAGCATACTGATTGCATTTGTCTCTTAATTGCACATTTGTTTGCAAACACGTAAGCAATAACACACGAGCGTGCGCGCATGCATAAATGACGTTATTTGTAATACAAATTCAACAAATTAAATGTAACCACTGTGAAAAAGTTAAATTTTGTATCCACATACGTGGCACCTTTATAAACAGTTTATTCAACACTTAACGTTTACACATATACATATTAGATTTTTTATGTCTCATGTCAACAGTATGAGGTAAATACAAAACAACTGTACACACATACACGCACACACACAAAACTGTGTAATGTGGCTGCGATAATGGGTCTACCGAAACAAGCTTCAACGATTCATTTTGTTCAAATGTACATTAGACAAAGACAAGTATAAAAAAAAATCTACTGAAAGGTTTCAGGAGTTTACCTCCAGACATCCCTGCAGGATTCATGGTCTCATCCATCAACCCATGAATCGATTACGTCAACGCGAATGTTATGGATGTTTCAATTTATTAACACTGTATTGTATGTAATACGAGTTCTATAGTAAAAGTGTGTAAACGGATCCTTCCATATAATGAGAGCTTCTGAGAAAATACTTTTTTTGACGTTTCCTCCAAAGAAAAATAGAGAATGTTTTCACAGTTCGGCCAACGTACGTATCTGTTATTACACCGACACTGTGTTTTTCCGTGTTCAACTCGGTAGGTCTGCCGTTACAGATTATTTAAAAATACTAACTGTAACGTTGGATATGTGCAAGAAAAACTTAAAATTTTTTGCAGCGCCTAATTCGCTTAAACTGTTATGCCGAAACTAACACTACGAGTTGCCGAAATGTCACTTGGACGAAAAGGCCCAGTGTTATTGAATATGAGCCGTTTCTTCCAGGAAGCAATGGACACAATAAATACAATATAACTTCACTTCACATAAAAATGTTTCATTCTGAACATCACATGGTGGCTTTACAACAGTACCGGTACGCCATTCTTTACTACAACAACAACAAAGCCACTGCATTTCCCCGGGCAAAATTGTACAAGCACTTTTGTATCCTACACTACGAGGTGGCTGACGTTTGTTTTCTTGTTCAAAGATACTTCTACGTCACAGAACACTCGTTCCATATTAACACTTAACATAAATACAGAAGTTTACACGATACTCAGAAGCATTTATATAGAAATATAAAAGTACACATTTCATATACTTCTAATAAATGTGTTTCTGTAACAAAAGTGTACAGTTCGTACAGTGGTACGTGAGAGATTATAATTTATTCTCATCTTAAGTATAACCTACTTGTAGCATGGATACTATACATCATTGATCAAAAGGAAAAAATGCTGGTAAAATATTAATTAGTTAAATGAATAGAATATTTCTTCTACGTTAGGATCTGAAGGGAGTTCTAAATTTTTGTCAAGTTTGTAAGACGAAAAAATTCTGTCCAGTAAAGGACCACGCACTAATTCATACACGTGTGTATTCTATAGATGTTGCTAATTCAGAAAAGATTCAATTCATAGGAATTCTGGAGTAACATAGTGAATAAACCTTACTGTACATCATCAGTTGAACGGGATCGCCTATCGAACCGACTTTTATTCAGTCGCAATTTAATTTTTATCTGCGCATGTAGTTGCGTTATTGCCATTCTTCTGCACATAACTTACACAAAGGCTCACACGGACAAGAGAATGACGACGACACGACGGGTGACAAGTTGCAGTTGACAAATACTACTTGTGGAAACGCCGCGCCTATTCTCGAGAATGTCATTTTACTAAAGGGACAATCTGACTGACGCACACAGACAGTGTCACAGTTATAAAAACACATTATTACATCAAAGGCTTCCGACTGTTATACTTTTGGTTGAGGCAATAATACTACTTATTGTCCAAACAGCAGTGTTGTTGGTTATGGGAGAGTGTGTACTCAGGTTTCAACGGTAACAACTGAGGGTGTACGAACGCCTTCTTTCATATGCATGACGGTACACACCGATTCGACACTAGTTATGTAGGCCTACCACAGGACCGTGTAACACTATTCGCCAT
The DNA here is from genome assembly GCA_034769895.1 of Magicicada septendecula. Classification (NCBI taxonomy): domain Eukaryota; kingdom Metazoa; phylum Arthropoda; class Insecta; order Hemiptera; family Cicadidae; genus Magicicada; species Magicicada septendecula. The sequence continues at coordinate 1,043,646,048 of CM068367.1, forward strand.
TTTAGCGGTCCTTCAATAAAATTATGCACATCATACGCTAACATCCTTTTTCTCGCCCTCCCCCGAAGCGCGCGCGCGCGCGCGCACACACACACACACACACACACGACTGAAACGCACAGCACACAAACAACACGCTCCTACAACAATGCAGCCGTGTAGGTCCAACAATGTTTATTTTAAACAATGCAATTAATATTTCCTGTACGCAACAATGGCGGGCATGATTGGCACGTAAGCCAGGCTTTCGGTTCAACCACAAACAGGTCGAACACATTGTCACTATTGAATTTACTAGCCACAATAATGCCACGGGGGCGAATCGCATGACCTCTGCTGTATCTATAGTATGTACAACTGTCGGTGGTACGTAGAATTTATTTACACATTCAATGTATTATGCGATGAAAACCATTACAAGTATATTAAAACTGAACACAACGCACGACGCCTACTCAAAACCACTTTCGTACTTTCTCGTTTACAAGTATTTACTTTTTTATTAAAATACTCTTATAGTTCTTTCTGTTACAATTTTCTTGCATTCTGTGCTCTTCTCAGCTTCTTCAACTGCAACTTCTGCATTTTGAAGGTTTCGTCTGTCAAAAAAAAACTGCACGACACGTAGCTGTCGCCTCAGAGTGTACCGAAGGGCCATGCAACATTGTTAGAAAATACTCTCTCACATTTTCTAATATTAAAAGCATTTGTTAAAATTGAGTAGACGTACGTTCTAGCAAGGATAGGATATCGGTTTAACTGAAGTGTCTGCCGACACTACGTACGGACATCTATGAGTTATGTTTCCAATACATACAGTAAAGAAAACTGTCGCATATATTTCTATCAGAACACGACGTCACAAACCTTACCGCGGATTGGAAACTGAAACATTACTACAAACCAACGAAAAACTGATTTATGCACTGCATCTGACTTAGTCAGCATAAGACGACGCTTCCAAGTAGGCTACGCTGTTTGTAGCTGGCGTTGTCAATAGTATTAGGTGTAGTTAAAACTGTCATACGCGCGCTACGAGGTATTCATGGCCTGTTTTTAAGTTTACTACAGTATTTTCAATAATAATTCTGGTAATGTAAGCAAGTTGATTGGTATAAGAAATAATTGGCTAGAATACATTTACCTCGCTGTTATTATCTTGGATATACTACCAGCGGTTGTTGAAACTGTTATTTAAAACCTCGCCACAGTCTTTTTTTTCTTCTCACGAGAGTTGACGAAATGGCTCATCCGCCACCCAGGTTACGAACATTGATTGTTTTTCTCTTGTTACTTCTCACGTAAGTATCACGTTTTCCATCCACTAATACTTTTTATGCTTAAAATATTTCATTCTTTATATTTTATATGGGTAAAAACGACAAAGGAATCTAAAAGGTTTTCTACTAAACATAACTGTTTAAAACACTAGCAAACATACGAGTAGTTTAGAATTAGTGTTGAGCCTTTCTCTCTACATAAAGGGAACTAGTGAACAATTCTTGAACTCAAAACACGAAATATTACGTTGCTCTTATAAGAATTCTACAGTTCTTGAATCGATAATCAGTAATTAAACAATTCGTTTGCTCAATTAAAAGTTCATTTTTTATGCATCTGAAAACTTATTTAGTTTCACTGAAGCCACGACAGACTGCAAAGTGGTACGAATGATGGTTGAAAAAACAGGTGGCAGACTTCTTTGTAAAATGGATGTACAGTTTGTTCCACACTATAACAAGTACTAATATAATGGTGGTTACCATGTGGAAAATGAACTATTGTTAAATGTGAATATGCTTGCAATAATTTAAACCGGCGATTGAACGACTACTAACCGACGACATGTATACAGTTAAACGCTGAAAACAGCTGTCGCTTTAAAATTAAAAACATACTACGGCGTACATTCCAAACTACTGTATATTCAATAATTAGCAAAATAAAATATATTCTGCAAGGGCAAAGACGCTATAAAAATAATATGTACACAAAATAAAAAAAAATGTATATACAAATGTACAAACGTGAGTCAATTAGCAAAACATGACATCGATATCAGACGAAAGGCAATCCCAAACAAGTTGATAGCAATACCTAGCGGTCTACGGCACTACTTTCTGATGGCCACGTGCGAAAGGACACCAGCCGAAAGCTTTTTTGATGTTTAATTCCTAACGTAAACTATACGATTCTTATCTGTTTTATTTACAGGACTGCTACAGTTAATACATCTTCAAATTTATCTCGTTAATGCTCGACGTTTTCCTTGTTCGTGCATACTTTATTAGTCTTTAATATACGTTACATGTTTTATTCAATAAATAAACGACGTGTTTATCGTAAGGCCGCTTTGTCACTGTTAATGGCAACGCCACGCGTCAAGATTATCAGCACTATACGTTAAATCTAGGTATTTCTTTGACTTAAAACCAAGTACGCGGTCAAACAATCAAACTCGACTTTAACAACACTACTTTAGGTCTAACACGCATTTCATTTTTCTCATGGTCAAACGTTTCGTGCATTCTACGACGAGGTATCCTTAATGACTCGACTGACGATGACTCATGGTAGAATGAGCGAAACGTAAAATAAAATGTACGTTAATTCGGAAATCACAAGTATAACAGAAATACTTGGACAAGGAAACAAGGGAAACAAGTGACTGACGAGACAATTATATTCTACTTTATGGAACAATCAACTATGGCCCGAAACAAAAAACAAATTGTATAAGACGTTAGTGGAAAATACTGTAACATATGGGGCTGAGGTATGGGAGACTACAGAATACATGAGGAAAAGATTACGAGCCATTGAAATGGAATACTGGAGAAGGTGCTGTACACTTACATTACTGGATAGGGTAAATAATGAATATAGCCTATGTACCAATATAAATGACACATTTGATACTAAAAGATTAAGATGGTACGGGCTTGTGTGCCGTATGGGTCATTACCCATTCTTTGGTCATTGATAGATAGCCAAAGAAATTACTAGAATGGACCTCTCCTGAAAGAAGAAAAAGAGGGTGGGCGCGACAGACTTGGGTAGAAGCCATTGGAACGCAAGGCACACAGAAAACCGTTAACCTCCGTTGGATCATCCGATTTTCGGAAAACTTGGTATGTGTCCATAAATTTAACTATAGAACCCTATTGTTTTTGAGATTGATCTTTCCAAAAATGCGGCGGCTACATCTACGGTAGTGTGATGTTTGCTCAGTGGTTGTATTAACCATTCTAGCAACTATGATGCTCTCCCTCGAGTCCCTGCTATATTTATAATACGAGAACCTCGGACAATTGTCTTAGCAATCATGGTAACTGTCCTGGACAATTTTGTGTGAGATTGCCTTATCACCACCTGAAAAATGGATGTTGCCAGTTGTGGTATTAGTCTTACTGTATAGTTCCTGAACAGTTTGGTTATCGCTCAGGCCATTCGACCACTCACCAGTCGATGAGTTTGGTGATAGGCATGGAGCGACAAGGGCCCGGACGGCCTTACCAGATAGGCTACCCTAAATGTTCGGGTGATACTTGGAAACAATTTCCGTACATAATCTGCTAAAGTGATTTAATTGTTACCGATGACCAATTGTTACCGACAAAAGAAACATACGGACCGAACCGGAACGAGAAAGGGAGTTTGTGAAAATAGGTCGGTATTGCGTTACCAACTGCGGATTGCCTCTCGACGTACATATCCTTACAGTTGTTATTGCAGACAGACCAGTTATTATGTTTAACGTTCTTTTAAAAGCTGATATAAATGGCGCATAAGTATTGGATAAACATCTCAAGCATAGTCTAAATTTAGGCCCAGATATTTTTATCAAGCTACGGACGGAACGCACGCTACGTGAATTACCACGTAATAATTCAGTTTAGTTGAACCTGGCCCGCACTTTCATTATTTTTTGAATATGCAAACGGGCCTGAATGTTACTGCCAAGTATTTTAAGAAACACTACGGTCTTCACAATTCTAAGAATTTGGATAATGCCGTGTGAATTCAAGCAACTCTCTGTGATTATAAGCTGTATTATAGCTAAAAATAAACGAGTTTCCCCTTCCCGTGAATACTGACACCAACTGTCACAGATTCCAAAGAGGGAAACGTTACAGGTAGGACGCCCGTAATGAAACAAACAAAAGCCCAATAAAATACTCCAAATAGTCAGTTTAACGTCAGCCAGAAAAATAAACGGCAAATTGCTTTGCCAATAAGTACTGTTCAGCTTTACATATAATACCGAGAATTGCTTTTCACTGAGTACAACAGGAGTGTATATATAATAATGCACGTATGGGTGCGTGCATGTATGTGAATTTGGCATACCGAAGCCGTTGAAACTGTACTAAAGAGTGAACAAGACAACATTTAAAAGTGGATTATTACATTACTGTACATTACATGCCATGGAGTCTTGAATCGGCCGTGTGTATGCCTCTACGTACACCGTACAAGCACAACATCGTTTAGCACAGAATCTTGTAATTTGCGTTTCATTTTTTTTTTTTAATACTGATAATCTGTTTGGAAAAGTAAAGGCTATCTCAAACGGAGGCCAGACAAATTGTTTAAAATTTGCATGCTAGCAATAGTTTTGAATGGGCTGCGTTTAGCATAGCTTGCTCAATCATATAAACAGCTGTGCCAATTTGCATGTAAATTCAGTTAATTGTTTCATAAACTGAGGGAGGGGCAGCACCGGAGATGAGGCAGTGAATAATGACAAGGGTGGCAGCATCACAGGGAGGAAGGTACAGTATATATAAAAACACGCTGGAAACTCTGACACCGCCACGAAATTCAAGGCACCTTAATACCGAGCGTTGCTCACTCCGTAAAATGAATATACAAAATATGAATAAGCGAAAACGTAATCATTCATCACGAAACGTCTGTCTTCAAAAATATTTATAATTATGCCCTGAACGTTTAGGGCAAAATGTTTAAGGCTACTTCATTTCTGCTATATTTATATACAATTATTCGATATTAAAAAAAAAACTAATAACTTCTAACGGAACCCAATATTCTCCATACAAAACAACACACAGGTATATTAACGAGAATTAACTACAAAAGACAGTTCCAATTTTTAAATCCAATGTAAATTACACGATGAAAACTACTGTACTGGCTGCACCTAGTGCGGTTTGCTGACAACAATAACTGTCTTTAACATGTTGCCGATTGTGGTGTCAATCTTTAGCACAGTACTGTGGGAACTGGTGGTCACATTGCCAGTTACACTTTTAATCGTGTAACACTGAAGATAATCTCCAATGGTGGAACAGAAACGTGTGTTGTAATAAACAGCATTAGACCGCGGCCTAATAGCCTGGCGATGAATAACGACTTTAACAGAACCGACGCCGCGCCGGCCGTGACAGCCTCACACATCAATTGCGTTCCGTCTGATTTTATACTTTGAAAATGCTGGAACTCACCATTTGTGGAATAACACTGTTAACATTGTGGTGAGCTAAAAAACTGCTGCACTAGAGAGGATCTGAGGATGCCAATTTGTAAACTCTGTTAACGCCGAGATGCGCTATCTTGTACATGTTTTACGTTCTTACGTTTCTTAAAAGTCACTGGATTCATTTAGTTGGTTAGAATATTGTTAATCTCTTCGTGTACAGTATATATTCCACTTCTCACGTTACTGACGGACGAAACATAACACCTTCGTGAATAAATTTTTGAATTTATTCAAACCGCACCTTTACAACGTATGTGAGAAACGTGAATGGGTAATAAACCGATATGACAGCGCCATCGTCATTATCTAAGTATCATTAAATTTCACGCTGCACTGTGGCTGCTTCAAAGACATAAAATTACATCGCGAGGCGAGCACAACGATTCGGCATTCGAACATTTCGCTACTGCCCACTTTTATAGGTATATTAATTTTCATGTAATGTAGAATGAAATCTACGTATTCTTTTGCTACAGTATTTTTCATTCATATTATACCAGAAGAGGAGAACTAAAATTCACAATTTTAATATTTCAGGTATCGCATTTCACTCGGAATCTTTTTATCTGATGAATACACCAATTTCATTCACGGAGTTATACAGTAATACTAGGTCTGTCTGTTGTTTTTACGATCAATGTTTAAGACTCTGGGAAATATGTTTCCGGGGCTTGGATACATAAAAACAAAATTATAATGCTTCTATTACACAAATACGACGCCTTACAATTCAAATGTGTTCGCTTAGTTTTAAAAATTCTGGTTTTGTAAAATTTACCACAATACTTTTTACGAAATGAAAAATTTATGAAGAATTTTGTTACGACCATGGGCGAAACGAGTTACTAAAATAAGTGATGTTTCAAAGATCACACAGTGAATGAAAAAGGTGTCATCGGTGTAATACACAAACCCTGTAGCACACGGTGTGGTGAAATTCCAACTTAACTGCATCAAAACATTCAAAAGTCAGCGCAAAATGTTAAGGAAAAGGACTTACGGGAAGTCAGAGGAGTGACTGTTTTAATTCCTTGAACGAGGATCAAGGATGGAACGCTACAATACTTCACTCCGGAAACTTCACGAAACCATCCGCAAGGCCCAATGCAATTCAGTTGTGCCACCACTACAGTAGGCTACGCTTCCTTGGCACAACATATGTTCTTGCAAAAATGGTACAGCCAGTATGTACAAACTAGTAAACATAACCTTGTAGTCACAATCTGGCATTCTCAGACTGTCGCTAGTACGGTCGGATAAAAAGAAGTCTTTCCAGAACGCTGTTTTGATGACGCAGGCTGCTAGACCATGACCACCCGACAGAATTTTAAGAAAGTGGATTGGATTTGACAAGTGAATTCAGACGTGGAACAACTGCATCGCTACGTGCGGAAACTAGATACAGAGTATATACCTATGTAGAAGCCTATGTCTAGTGTGTTACGCTGCTTTCAATAAACCACTCACATACAAGCAGGCCCGTACCCAAGGGGGGGGGGGCAGAGGGGCCATGGCGCCCCCTAAATTGTCTTGGAGTTGGACTATGGAATATTTTAAACAATGGAGCTTTTAAAGACCCTGCCACAGTAAAACTGTGCATAGCAGTGTTTATTTCGTGCCAAAGAACTTAAGTTCATAAACGTTATCCTAACAATGCCTATGAATGAATATCTTCAACAGTATAACTTAGTCTTTGTTCTAAATAATTGATACTCAGATATGAATAATAAGGTACTGTGGCAACTTTTCGGAATTTTTATACATCTGTTTTCACGCCCGTTTCCTGCGGCCTAATAAAGACTTGCCTTCACTCTACAATAGTTTGACTGTGGCAGTTCAAGGTTACACATAGCTGTCATTTATCTGTTGCAAGCGCGAAACGGATGAGTCACCGAGGTATTGGTAGTTCAGTTGACAGTTTTATAACCAATCCATTGACGACTCGGTTCGTGACACATACAATAGAGCGGCCTGGATTGTCAGCGCATCCCTCCAAGCGGGGCCGTAGCAATAAAACCATAAAGACAGAACGTTATTTCCCTTATTTGCAGCTAGGCTGACTGCAATGTACTGAAAACTACTATACTTCAGTTTTCTTGTCTCTCTCGGGCGGCTAGGATCGGTCTTGCAATACAAGTACAGTACATTCGAGTGCAATTTTTAATAACGGACTACAGTATATCGGCACTGAAAGAAACAGTATGAATTTGTGTGTGTGTGTTTTGTTTGTGCTTTTTCTTTAATTTAATGGCTTTATGAATGGGATTCACATTAAGCCAATTACCCGTGATTTGGTTCAATTTAATTTATTTCAACAGTATTTGTGTAAGTGTATATTTAGAGTTAGAAGAATGAAAAGGAGACAAAACATACGAAACTTTTTTGCAAAAAGAAGTACAGGAGAAAGGAATGAAGAAACAACTCCTGTCCAACATATAACAACTGATACTGATACTGAGTCTGCTGTCCAAGACACGGGTGGCCTTCACCAGAAACCAGCGCATCAGTAAGTCACTCCACTGTTCCTTGCGACCCAAACGATGTTGGGACCTTTATTGGTGTTAAACTCGGTAATGTAGAAAAGGTAACAGTATTGAAAACTCTATGGAAACCAGATCATAACTATCGGTTTCCTTCTGAGGTAACAGAAAACCGCAAACGACATTTTCAGAGGAAATGGCTGGATGATTTTAGTTGGCTGGCCTACTCTAAAAAAACAATGGACTGTACTGTGCAGTATGCGTTTTATTTCTGGAGACGAAGGTAGCAGGGATCCAGACTCTGAGTGCATTCGTCACTAAACCTTTCTTCAATTTAAAAAAGGCTCTAGAATGCTTCAGAGAACATGAAAAGCACAAATACCACAAAGAAGTAGCCATGAATCAAGTTGCAGTGAAGCAATTGATTGAAAGGAAGCCGTAAGTATTGACCAGCAGATCGACAGCCAGAAAAAAAGAGAGGTGGAAGAAAATAGGAATAGACTTGTGCCCATCATAGAAACCATTCGTTTGTGTGGTCAACAGAACATGGCCTTACGAGGTACTCAGGACTGGGGTCGAATCGAACTGACTACCCCGAGAGAAAATGATGGGAACTTTCGAAGTCTTCTGCGATACCGCGCTAAAGCCGGGGACCGAATGCTTGAAGAACATTTAACAAAATGTCCAAAAAATGCCATATTTTTTGTCCTGAAGTGCAGAACGCCTTAGAGTCTTTCAGACATTTAATACAACGCAAAATTGTGAGAAAAGTGAAGGCAAGTAAAATTTTTTAGTGTCCTTGCTGATGAAACCACTGATGTTTCTCAAAAAGAACAATTTCTCTCTGTGTGTGCGTTATGTGGATTTCGATGACTGTATGATTAGGGAAGACTTCTTGTGTTTTGTACCAATTTATGACGTGACGAGGAAAGGTCTAGCGAGGGTGATAGAAGAAAGTGTGAGTGGTCTTGGTTTGGAGATGAACAATTTAAGGGGACAAGGTTACGACGGGGCAGCGGCCATGAGTGGTGAGTTTAGGGGAGTTCAGTCTTTAATTAAAGAAAAGTGCCCTAAGGCCTTGTACACACACTGCGTGTCTCATTGTCTCAATTTGTGCCTCTCAGATGCTTCGAAGGTGCAAGATATTCGGAACGCAGTGGGGGTTATTTCTGAGTGCTGCACTTTCTTTCGTGTAAGTGCGAAGACGACAAAAGTTCTAGAGGACAAAATCAAGGAACTCTTTCTCTGTGACAAAAAGAGATTGAAAAAAGTCCGTGAAACTCGTTGGTGCGAGCGGCACGAAGCTGTGCTTTTGTTCAAGGAGACGTTGAAACCGATTGTTGCCGCACTCGAACATATGAAAAGTAATGTTGGAGAAACGTTGCAGACAGCTAACACAGCTTCACTTCTTTTACACAGTATTTATAGTGCATCGTTCTTGGTCTCTCTCTGTGTGTTGTGCAAGTTGCTGAGTATAACATACACCTTTTCCAAACGGCTGCAGAAAAATGACACTGACCTAGTGAGTGCCTTCAGTGAAATCAAGCTTGTAAAAAAATCTTTGCAAGCCATCAGAGAAAACTGTACATCAGAATTCCAACAGTTTTTCAAGATTTGACGAACATTGGTTCCGAACTTGGAGTTGAAATAACTATGCCGCGAGTCAATAAATTTCAGAAGAATCGATCGAACATCTCTACTACAGACCCACAGGTCTACTATCGTGTTTCAATCTTTATACCATTCCTGGAAGACCTCATCTCGGCTCTGGAAGAACGATTTCTACACCACGAGGAAATCATTTCGCCCCTGCAATTCGTCATCCCTCGCTTCTCTGACGTTCCCTTTGAAAATGTCAGATGTTGTGTCAACTTCTACAAGGAGGACCTTGGTAACCCAATGGAAGATCTAGTTAAAGCGGAGTGGGATTGTGGAGACTGAAGTGGCAGTGCAGCACATAACTCCCAGCAACAGCCATGGATGGACTAGCAGCCTGTTCTTCATCACAGTTCCCCAATATTTTTAATTTGCTCCATATCTTGGCCATCTTGCCCGTGACCACAGCAACAGTCGAGAGGAGCTTCTCTACGTTAAGACTCCTCAAAACTTACTTGAGGAGCACCACTGGACAGGACAGGCTCACCGGACTCGCACTCCTGTACATACACCGCCATGTAGAAGTAACCAACTCCGAAATAATCACCTTCTTTGCAGAGTCGCATGCCCGGCGCCTTCAGTTAAGTTTATAGGTGAGTTGATTATTTTCTGTTAATTTGCACCATAATATTTCAATTCTGTGTCTGCATGAAAGACTACTATAGCGCTGATGGTCACATCTAATACCCCAACGGTATTTCAGGTCTGCCCCCCCCCCTAAAAATAATCCTGGGTACGGGCCTGCATACAAGTACAGGACAGACAGGAGCTTGCATCTGGACCTTGGTAACCTAGTATTTTAGGAATTTCATTTTTACTAGTGCATTATATGTGACTGTTTATACGTGTATTATTATGTACTCCTACTTACTAACGACTTCGTGAATAAATAGCCCCACAATAAATTATATAGTTTCTATTGAAAAACTGAGATAGCTACAGGTACTATTATCTTGTCTATCATGATAATTATAGTTTAATGGATGATGACAAAACTTACTAACCTCAAATACTTTACTTAGTTATGCAGAATAATCTGGCAGTTTGAATTTATTTTATATCTGATACACCAGTGACGATGAATAATGAACATAAGCTGAGAATACAGCACATGCTGAGTTTCTTTCAAATAATATCACTCATCTGGAAGAATAGAATAGAAACCTTCAATTTGACGAATGCTTAACGTCAACTTCGAAGAGTATCAGTTATTTTTTCCTCCTGACACCAATACAGCTTAAACACTATGATAATTATTTTAAATCAATTTTCGTGTTATGTTCTGTGACCTAAAATATATAGCATTGTGTTACTATTTTTAATCATTTTTTGACTGATGGCGTCAAATATTGATAAAGACCGAGTATTAACAAATTTCAGCATGTTATTCAATCTGCTGGTCTGTCAATGCACTACTGGAAACGTACCAGTGCTACCATTACTTCCAGTGCTGGTATGTTCCAGTGCCAGTGCTGGAAACGTACTACTGGTGTGACCAGTGCTACTGGAAACGTACTTCTTACACTACTTCAGTAAAAATTAGCCGAAGAATATATGTCGTTAATTTCTAACAACTAATAGTTACAATTAAAACAAAATGTCTACTATACTGGTGAAGAATGATTGAGACTGACCTACAATGAGAATATAAAACATTCGTAAAAAGAAGATAAAACTAATGACAAATTTGTTATACCCTGTAATGCAATACGTCATGATCCTACACTGAATACATTACAAAATGTCATAACTAAATGTAACTTATCAAACAAATCAAACGATCATACCGACGGTAATAACCTCGCGTAATGAGCAGGGTATTAAATTTTTACATAATGCCATATAAACGTAGACAGTAGTACGTTAAAACCTTAGCAATATTATTACTGGCATTAACGTTATTACAATTAGGCCTACATAGTAAAACGTTGATTACGGACACCCCACACTACTTTTATTATGTTACGTAATAGAAAATATTAATTTTCAATAATCACAAAGAAATAACAAAATTATTACTCCAGTTGAATAATAACTAAGAAAACTTTAAATAATCAAATAGTCTTATACAACGGATAATTCTGAATAGCAACCAATTCAAATTTTGACTTACCTTGACAAAACTCAAAAAAACAATTTTATCCTCCAGTTTTTAAGGTTATTTATCACGGTTCTCGCTAAAATTTCTACCATATTCATTCTCGTCCTGAATATAATTCTAAATTACTTTCAAATTTATGATTCATCAAAGATATTACCATCACGAATTTTCGACCTGTTATACAGGGTACTGGTAGTTAAAGTATTAGTAGTGTTGATAGTTATCTATAACACTATCTAGTTTCCACAACAAGTGTATGTAGGCCTACTTTGTTAGGGAAATTTAAATGTCAAATTTTCTGCACATTTTATTAAATTAACTTAATTTTCTGCGTATGGAGAGCTGCGGTGTCTCTTTTGAAACACAGAAACTAATATAGTCAAACGTTTGGAAAAAAAGATGGCATGAAGAATGAACAGAGTGACAAGGAGAATATAGGGTGTGAACGGGGCTATAATGCAATACTTGTACGGTATTCAGTGCTCGCGGCTGAATGACTGTTCAATTGTCACATAAAGAGATACGTAACGCAGACCTCCGCCTACCTCCTCTGAACGTGCGTTCAAATACAAAAAGAAGAGCGTGGACCCGCATTTTAAAAATATGCTATGCAGGAATACTATTCACGTGCCGCGACCCGTTTAAACTGAAGCTGTAATAAGTCACATTCATACGTGTAAGGCCTACCCAATAATCGTCTCGTTTTACATGGCAGACGACCGTCCCATTACAAAAACACTTCGTTCACTGAAATACAAACCGTGCTGACAATTCAGAGTAGAACAACAGTGTGATAATTCGAGACGTCGTATGGGTTATGCGGAATGCCATAAATATATTGGAAAAAATTCTTGAATGTGATGAAATCGGCGTTTCCTAGTGTACAGAATAGACTGATCCTCAACGTTACTTGCGCTGAGTGCTCGGTAGCTGTAGGCGCTATCTCAGTCCAGCTTCTGAAAACTAGCGAAGCCAGCCACCTATTAACTAAATTAAAAAATGTTAAACTGATGGGATCAAGGTTTCGTCGAAGTAAAACGTTTCTCTCGTCAACGGTCTGCTTTCTTTCAGAGTATCATCAGTACTGTAAACATGATTATCGGCACCGTAAGAAAAACGACCAGAAGGAATAATTAAATTAATTTATATTTTTACGTTTTTCGTCGCTGTTATTCATCACGTTTATCACTTGTCCAATCACTGAATTTTTTATTGTGCACATTATCAGAGAGTGTTTGTGTGCAACTGTATTTTCTCTTTTCAGCTAATCATGTTTCTGCAAAAATGTCATGCCTGTGACTAGTAGCAAGCGCATCTTACTACAGATTGACGACAACAGTCCCTTCCACAATAATAAAAACGACGTTGATTTATCTTGAAATGTTGGTTGATTTATCTAATGAACTGATGAGAAATTACGAACGCGGGCCCGTGTTATTTGAGATTTAGTGCAATGCGTGTTGTAACTGCAACTACAGTACTTCGCGCCACGGTCGCCTCGTGATTTCCGTGGCTGTCGTCACGCACACTTGCTTTCACGCCGAGGATAAAATAGTCCCCGACTGTACAACCGGGAGAGAACAACTCTGCAGAACGACACTCAATGTTAATTCCTGTTACTCACATAACTATTTGTATTTCATACCTAGAACTGTTAACAAAATACAGGTGGAATTGTGATATAGGTAGACCAAGGAAGAGTCTACTTCACTGAGTCGGAACAGGCTGTCAGCGTATACCTTGACGTGGAGAAGAAAAAGAAGAAGGTTGTGTTTCCACTACGGTATTATCTGATGTTTACTTCAAAATTAAACAATCGTAATGTATTCTAAGCAGATGAATGTAATAGTGTGCGATCAAGAATGCACATTTACTCGTACTTACATCTGTTTTGTTTATAACAGTGTTGGAAAGTCGATGATTGTGGTCGTAGAAAAGAGAAAACCCGTGACTTGTGACACTTTCCAGACGACTTTAATAACACGAGAAAATCCAAAGCATATGGAATTTCAGAATGAGTAAATAAATAAATGACAATTCTAGTGAATAAACCTATTCATTTATAAAAAACCTATTCCCTTTTATGGACGTCCCTTTTGGCAATTTTCCACGTTTTCCATTTCATAGAATCACTAATAGAAAATAAAATAAAAATGGCTGATATTCCATAATGGCTTGGCTCTTTCCACACAAATCCCAACCATAACCATTCTTCTTCTGTTTCTATGTACGCTGCATTAGGCGTGTGCCTGTTCCTTGTGGTCATTATTATCCTAGAGCTAGACCGCTCACAATAGAATGCAATGAGTCACAATACAATTACACATTATGTAAAACAAAAGAACTTCCTATGTAATTATAAGGAAATTTATATAAATAAACCGATCCTTGGGGACACTCTAGCTGCAAAACTAGATTCAAGTTAACTCAAATAACCACCCCAAAAGTTCATGACATTCAACTGTAGTTGCCTTTTCAAATCCATTCGCCCGAGGACTCTTTTATCATTCAGCTCTTCAAACCATAGGAACAGACACCTTGCCTATCAGCTTGAAACACGTGACTCAGACAGAAATGAATACTTCTGGGAAATTAAGGATTTGTTAATATACTCTGGTAGTAAGGTACGTGTAAACACCCGACTGCCAGCATCCCAATTGTAAAGCGACGACAGTTTTAGTGTTATTCATTTTTTTACACCTTGTAAGATAGAAATAATTACGCAGAAGCATACATGACACTGATTAAACTACTCATTGACCTTTACACTTTGGGTTTGTACTGAAAGTATTGAGCTGTTACATATACTACGTACTACATTTATATACTTGCTATATGGCTGTATACAACGTAAACACGACAGCTGCTTCAACACACTAGCCGGTCCCATGTAAGTTGACGGCAATGACGCGGCTAGACTAAACAAACGCTACAAACAAACTCGGATCTTAGCTGTGGATGATTCACTAAAGAAGGAATATTATTTTCAGATTTCCAGCGCCTATAACATGGAAACTTAAAACAACTATATTAATTAATGTTCACTGCCATTAGACACCCTTTTTACTTCCATATTCCTTAAGGAATGGAAGTATGGTGATGGCAAAAAAAATCGTGTTCGAGATTATTGCAGATTCTGATTCTACTACACTCAAAACATGAAAAAAAGTCGTTTTCCGAAAAGTGTCTGTGTGTCTTTCTGTCTGTGTGTCTGTGTGTCTGTCTGTCTGTGTGTCTGTCTGTCTGTAGATTTTTTTCTATGGCAAACGATAACTGCCGCAAATTCATACAGAATCAAATAATTTTTTGCATACAGCCCGGTTTTGCAGAGTTCTCGCGACCTATTGTTTTTGGTGAAGATCGGTTGAGGGAAAGGGGTAGTTTACCTGCAACGGTTTTTTTTTAGCAAGGGTAATTTTGTTTGTTTGGCAAACGATAACAGCCGCAAATTCAAACAGAATCAAATAATGTTTCGCATACAGCCCTGAATTGTAGAGTTCTCAAGACCTATTGTTTTTGGTGAAGATCGGTTAAGGGAAAGGGGTAGTTTACCTGTAACGTTTTATGTTTTAACAAGGGTATTTCCTATGGCAAACGATAACAGCCGCAAATTCAAACAGAATCAAAAGATTATTTGCATACAGCCCTAAATTGTAGAGTTCTCAATACCTTTTGTTTTTGGTGAAGATCGGTTGATGGAAAGGGGTAGTTTACCTACAACGTTTTTTTAACAAGGGTATTTTCTATGGCAAACGATAACAGCCGCAAATTCAAACAGAATCAAATAATGTTTTGCATACAGCCCTGATTTGTAGAGTACTCAAGACCTATTGTTTTTGGTGAAGATCGGTTAAGGGAAAGGGGTAGTTTACCTGTAACGTTTTATGTTTTAACAAGGGTATTTCCTATGGCAAACGATAACAGCCGCAAATTCAAACAGAATCAAAAGATTATTTGCATACAGCCCTAAATTGTAGAGTTCTCAAGACCTGTTGTTTTTGGTGAAGATCGGTTGAGGGAAAGGGGTAGTTTACCTGCAACGTTTTTTTAATAAGGGTATTTTCTATGGCAAACGATAACAGCCGCAAATTCAAACAGAATCAAATAATTTTTTGCATACAGCCCTGATTTGTAGAGTACTCAAGACCTATTGTTTTTGGTGAAGATCGGTTAAGGGAAAGGGGTAGTTTACCTGTAACGTTTTATGTTTTAACAAGGGTATTTCCTATGGCAAACGATAACAGCCGCAAATTCAAACAGAATCAAAAGATTATTTGCAAACAGCCCTAAATTGTAGAGTTCTCAAGACCTGTTGTTTTTGGTGAAGATCGGTTGAGGGAAAGGGGTAGTTTACCTGCAACGTTTTTTTAACAAGGGTATTTTCTATGGCAAACGATAACAGCCGCAAATTCAAACAGAATCAAATAATTTTTTGCATGCAGCCCTGATTTGCAGAGTACTCGCGACCTATTGTTTTTGGTGAAGATCGGTTGAGGGAAAGGGGTAGTTTACCTACAACGGTTTTTTTTTTAGCAAGGGTAATTTTGTTTGTTTGGCAAACGATAACAGCCGCAAATTCAAACAGAATCAAAAGATTATTTGCATACAGCCCTAAATTGTAGAGTTCTCAATGACTTTCGATTTTGGTGAAGTTCGGTTGAGGGAAAGGGGTAGTTTACCAGCAACGTTTTTTTAACAAGGGTATTTTTTTTGGCAAACGATAACAGCCGCAAATTCAAACAGAATCAAATAATGTTTTGCATACAGCCCTGATTTGTAGAGTACTCAAGACCTATTGTTTTTGGTGAAGATCGGTTAAGGGGAAGGGGTAGTTTACCTGCAACGTTTTTTTATCAAGCGTATTTTCTATGGCAAACGATAACAGCCGCAAATTCAAACAGAATCAAGTAATTTTTTGCATACGTCCCTGAATTGTAGAGGTCTCAATGACTTTCGATTTTGGTGAAGATCGGTTAAGGGGAAGGGGTAGTTTACCTGCAACCTTTTACGTTTTAACAAGAGTAAAGTACTTGAAAATTTATTTAAACTTTTTGAAACAATGGTAATTGTTAAAAATAAAATAATTTTGTTGCCAGGCAATAAAATTATAATTTTTTCATTTTAATGTAATATAATATTTTTCATTTAATACAGCAATAAAAAGGCAGGTAAGACACAGCCTGGCTGTTTGGCTGAAAATGATTTTAAATATAAATCTTAGAATATGGAAGTCATGTATGGTTCTCCATACCGATATTACTTCCATATTCCTTAAGGAATGGAAGTATGGTGATGGCAAAAAAAATCGTGTTCGAGATTATTGCAGATTCTGATTCTACTACACTCAAAACATGAAAAAAGTCGTTTTCCGAAAAGTGTCTGTGTGTGTGTCTGTCTGTCTGTCTGTCTGTGTGTCTGTCTGTGTGTCTGTCTGTAGATTTTTTTTCTATGGCAAACGATAACTGCCGCAAATTCAAACAGAATCAAATAATTTTTTGCATGCAGCCCTGATTTGCAGAGTACTCGCGACCTATTGTTTTTGGTGAAGATCGGTTGAGGGAAAGTGGTAGTTTACCTGCAACGGTTTTTTTTTAGCAAGGGTAATTTTGTTTGTTTGGCAAACGATAACAGCCGCAAATTCAAACAGAATCAAATAATGTTTCGCATACAGCCCTGAATTGTAGAGTTCTCAAGATCTGTTGATTTTGGTGAAGATCGGTTAAGGGAAAGGGGTAGTTTACCTGTAACGTTTTATGTTTTAACAAGGGTATTTCCTATGGCAAACGATAACAGCCGCAAATTCAAACAGAATCATAAGATTATTTGCATACAGCCCTAAATTGTAGAGTTCTCAAGACCAATTGTTTTTGGTGAAGTTCGGTTGAGGGAAAGGGGTAGTTTACCTGCAACGTTTTTTTAACAAGGGTATTTTCTATGGCAAACGATAACAGCCGCAAATTCAAACAGAATCAAATAATGTTTTGCATACAGCCCTGATTTGTAGAGTACTCAAGACCTATTGTTTTTGGTGAAGATCGGTTGAGGGAAAGGGGTAGTTTACCTGCAACGTTTTTTTAACAAGGGTATTTTCTATGGCAAACGATAACAGCCGCAAATTCAAACAGAATCAAATAATGTTTTGCATACAGTCCTGATTTGTAGAGTACTCAAGACCTATTGTTTTTGGTGAAGATCGGTTAAGGGGAAGGGGTAGTTTACCTGCAACGTTTTTTTATCAAGCGTATTTTCTATGGCAAACGATAACAGCCGCAAATTCAAACAGAATCAAGTAATTTTTTGCATACGTCCCTGAATTGTAGAGGTCTCAATGACTTTCGATTTTGGTGAAGATCGGTTAAGGGGAAGGGGTAGTTTACCTGCAACCTTTTACGTTTTAACAAGAGTAAAGTACTTGAAAATTTATTTAAACTTTTTGAAACAATGGTAATTGTTAAAAATAAAATAATTTTGTTGCCAGGCAATAAAATTATAATTTTTTCATTTTAATGTAATATAATATTTTTCATTTAATACAGCAATAAAAAGGCAGGTAAGACACAGCCTGGCTGTTTGGCTGAAAATGATTTTAAATATAAATCTTAGAATATGGAAGTCATGTATGGTTCTCCATACCGATATTTAATAATGTTATTACGTAGCTTCCTGTAAACGCAACACTCCAGATGAAACTCAACGCTCATGGAACGTTTAGCCTGCTAACAACATGCCTGTGACGCTCATTAATAAAGGTATTGGAATTTCATTTATTTTCTTCTTGTCTATACACCAGTGAGGCTTTGTGGTAATCATTACTGCGTATACTGGAAGTAACCTGTCAATGGTCTAATAACTGTAAATGTTATATCTATCATTATGTCACGATATCATACTATGTACCACTAATATGTCTTAAATAAACAGTACATTAAATCCTACATAAATATCGTCTTAGAACCGAAACCAGAATTACCCCAACTAGAGCGGTAATTAAGTAGAGATGCGTTGAAGTATGTAAAATACTCCTAGTTTCTACCTAATAAAACACATTTTACCCCTTTTTAAATTCATTTTTTTAGAAAAAGGAATTGTCACTAGATGTTAGATTAATTAGCCGACTGTACATACATAATTAACAGTAGGTAAAAAAAAAACAGTGAAATATAATTCTTTCTATTTTTACGTGAGCGTAATGAATGGTTTATGTATGGCCGTTTCAGTGCATCTTCAACAGTGGAAGCGTATAAGCACAGAGACCACCACAGTACCTGTAAATAATTCTGATAGTACAACTCCACCTGATCATGCATACACAACGACAATAAAAGTACTGGTAGCAGTGAGCTTGCAGATTTTTAATTACACCGTTATCGTTTTGCCGACTCTACGCCAACACCGTTACGCCGGTCGTAATGCGGCTTTAATATTTTGATTTTACGGGTAATTCTGCTTTAATATGGGCAAACTGCTCTCTGTCACTTTCATTCATCACACAATTTAATGACATCTACTGTTATTACCAAGCAATGAATAGGGTAAGCATTATGAGCATAAACGATTCCTAACTAATACATTTACTATTACAACGATTACTGTAACAGCATACTGGAACAGCAGCACCGACGGATGTTGTTTTTGAAAGTCTGAAGACGAGGTGGGGAGACTTGCGTAGCAGAGTCTCTGCGAACAAAAGAGCCATCGAAAACATCAAATCTACGGTAGTAAATGCAAAAACTCGTAGGTTACGAAAAAAGTAGGTCGCTGATATGTCAAAATATAAAAAGATTTTTGTGCGCAGCGTGTATGACTCTGTACGGCTCTAAAATATAGACTATTGTGAAGAGATTCAAATAAGATTACAGGCTTTTGATAACACAAAATACCATGAAGGGCAAGATGAAGCATGACAATCTTAAATAAAACGTTTGTCCGAAAATTCATCGAAGGAAATATAGTTAATACTCGATTAGTTACAACAGCCACATGGCTGTGGTATTACAGAGAAGTGGTCAAGGGAGAAATGCTGAAGAAATCAAAAAGAAGGTGGTTCTTGGATCAAATGGCTGCAGCAAGTACACAGATATTTAAGAGTACGGATATGAAATGGGAGACATAATAATGCTACTTACTTATGTAACTGCTGATTGAATGTGTAATGTCATTAGAAAATCACATAGTACACTAAATTAACACTTGTGCACTAAATCAGACATACTAAGTCACACAGTTACTAAATAAATAAAATGAACTTAGACTTGGAGAAGTCTAATTAAACACCTTAATGAACAAATTCCACAGAACTTACGCAGTCCGTTTGTACTTAACTGCACAGTATTTCAAGGATATATTTAGTATAAGGAATTCTAAATGTTTGTCAATTTCACTGGAATTGGGTAACATACTTACTGTACAAAAAAAAATGTTTTAAACACTTCTACTACTCGTGTGTTTCAGTTACAATTTTCATCATCATACGAAATATTACACACAGCAAACGGATGTGGTAACATATGTGTTAATTTACGCACGTATATATGACACAACTTAAAAACAAAAATAATTTTTTAGTTGCAGTACTTATTATAATTATAAATGTATTTACAAAAATGTACAGCTGAAAACACGTAAGGCAGAAAATTATTTCCGCTGTGAATAATTGTGCAATTATGAGCAACTAAACTTAATTATAAAACGCTAAACAGAAAACGGAGATAACATTATTTCTTCTCACTAGCCTAAGGTGCCGCCGCACAACATGCAGGGCGCTTTCTTCAAAAAGAATAGAAAATTATAGACATTTTTTACTTTATGACAGCATATGTTCTTTGGTACTACGTACAAAGTTAAACTGACACACAAGGCGAGTGTCGATGGGGAGAGAACACAAACAGAGAAAAATCAGAGATGAAAAAACCATGAGGACAAAATGAAAGGATACACGGAGCAATTTTAATGAAAGCTAAATAAATTATAGACATGTAAATAAAGGCATACAGACAGAAACAGAAAGGTAGAAGCAGAGAGAGCTAGCGGCCGACGGCTGGCAGGGGAAGTGAAGTGCATTAACATAATTCATGACAGCCAAGTTTGTCAATTCTCTTTGTAACGTACAAGGAAGGATTAATGTGTCGCACAGGATTACCATAGCTGCTGCAATCTACAGATATCCTACCTGCCGCCTGCTACACCTGCCCCAACACACCATCCCTCGCCAATACTGAATTGTTTTTATTGCATGACTCGCTTTCTCTGCGCTATGAAATATTCAGTTTTAATCCCTTGCTATAAAATTAGAAAAGTTTAGACATCGTTTTATTTCATTTGTATACCATAGCCGCCTTCCTTGTAAGTTCACAAGCATAAGTGTTGAAAGGACCAAGACCTCGATATTAGTAGATAGGCCTATATTAAAACGGACAGTACTACTGTAGATACTAATAGTACATACAGTATCTGTATTTTTTATTCTACCGCCACCACAAAACGTTTGCGAGATGTCTATATACCACTTCGAATATAATATTTTCTCAAAAATACACGTAACTTTTCGATTTCGTTGCCACAAAAAACGTTTTTTTAGTAACTTACTACAACAAATAACTTGAAACCTTAATTTTATTAAACAAATAAGCACCGACTTTAAACATAAGAATCTCCCGAATTTTTCTACGCTGAAGAAAAAAGCAGGAAAAACTTATATTATTATTATCCAAAGACAATACATAAAACTAATCCATAGTCAACATTCGATATACCGTATCTATAGACCACAGTCGCACATGCCATTATAATTGTTAGTTTTCAACGGTACATAATTGTTTCGCTTCTACCACACTCAGAAATGATACCCACACCGTATTATGGAAAATTAGATTTTGGAAAAGACTGTTTTATTATCCTTTCGCACTTTGATTTAAGGATGTATCCCAAGAACGTTTTGAGCAACTTATAGTTCGGGTTAAAGTACAATCATTTTTATGTAAATCCAGCAATAAAATCTTCGAATTTTTCCGAATTAAAGTCATGAAGTTTCGAAAATGTTGAAATTTTTAGAAAGATGAAGAAAGACAGGGAAGTTATTAACACAGTGAAGATAAGAAAGCTTCAATATCTGGGAATCTCATGAGAAATTAACAGACATTTGACTTATTGCAGTCCACACTACACGGAAAAGTAGTTGGAAAGAGAGGAGTTGGGCGACCGAGAATATCATGGCTGAGAAATTTAAGGACCTGGTTTGGCATGAATACAACTGACTTATTCCGTACAGCAATGCAGAAAGTTAAAATAGGCTTAATGGTATCCAACATCCGAAACGGATAGGAACTATCATAAGAAAATCATGAAACTGCTACTCTGTCTGTACAAAGACCGTAGATATGGTAGTCTAGAGACGTAATGATACAGACAACCCTGTAAGAAGAAGTGAGTCTAGGAGAAAAAGATGTAGGTAGATTAGTAAGCTCTACCTTCCTATTCTCGAGTTTTTTTTTTATGCTGCTAGTACTTACCTTATTTACCAAATGCTGAGTGATTGTCATTATTAAGAAAACTCTACATTTATTTTATTAATTTACAATAATTGTAATTACTTTTATTTCTACAATTATTTATAAGCTTTATTTCAACACACGAAAGTGGGTTACAAATAGGCCTACATTAAGGGATTAAGGAATTTTTAATTCGCTGAAAATTTAATCGCTCTGGGAGGATTGATTCCCCAAATTCCCCTCCCACTATAGCTACGTCATAGTGCGTATGTACCAATAAACAATTCGAGCACAGAATAAGATGACTCAGGGAATATATGTGTCAAAGAGAGAAAGAAGAAAGATCAGAGAGCGAGAGTAATTAAGGGTAATTTGTTTATGATAAGTAAATATAAGTTTCTCCTCTGAAGTTTTAATTTTGTAGCAAAATACATTATATTATACACGAGATCCTGCTATACACTGTGTATTTTTAAATTTCAACTCTTCCGCCCCTTCCCAAACAACAATTAGACCCCTATTACGCCACTGTATAGCTGTTTATGTGCAACATGAACACGAAAACATGGAAATAAGGTTATTAAAAAAAGAATTATAAAGTTATAAAGACGTATAACAGAACGCAAGGGTTTTTACGCCTTTTTAATTTCCAAAAGCCCGCCTAAAGAAAAATGGTAAAATTTCTTAATTGCTGTGTATGCCTGGTTTTCTTTGATTAGCTCAAAACGAGAAACCACATCATATTTAAGTACCACTGCCAACAATGTCGAAAGTAAAAGTATGAAGGGAGAGATTTTATAGTGTAGTGAAGAAACTACTTTCAGAGTAACATTTATTTAGTACTGTAGTATTGTGTGGAACCCAATACGTTCATTACATGTAAGAGCGTAACAGCGTGTGTTCGACCAGGGTAAATGTACTGCTTGCTGTAAATCCAGATCTAAAGCTGCAAGTTTAAAAATTACTGCAGTTACAAAAACAGTTAATTGTGCTGATTTAACCTTCTTCCTATACGGAAAGGAAACTACAACGATGTGGGGTGTTATGCTATTACGCTACTGAATTAATTAATCTGTGATTGCCGAGCCCCACGTTCTTTGGGAGCCAAATACAACGATTGCCACGTGTTGGGCAGTCATTAAGCAATTATGCTAACAATAATGGATTAATTAATCTGTGATTAATTAATTATGTAAATATACTAATTTGCATAATGAGCTCGTGTAATCAACATAACTATTGCATGGAGACTCTAGTTGTTGTATTAATAAATAAAATAAAATAAACTACTATAAATCACTCAAATGCCATTACTTTCTTGTTCTGAGGTAATTTGACAATGATGAACGCATATATTCTGGATAAATAAACACTTATTTATTTAACATTATATCATTCATTAAATTCAATATATAAAATATGGATGATTCCCTGTAAATACAGTCACAAACTCATAAAAGGAACATAAAAGTTTATACATCAAATTACAAGGTGAATCCAATACGTTGTTTGCTGGAAAACATACACATACATATATATAATGCAATCGATATATAGAAACACAAATATTCAAACAATAAATCCTATACTAATGCGTTCATCGTTTGCCTCAGATGGATGGCGTTAATTATGTTTATCATGTTTAATTTAAATGCTCAAGGGGTGTTTCTTGAAAAAGAGGCAGGACAGTAGAGTTTCTTATGATAAGAATAGCATAAAGATTACTTGTTAGATGAATTATCCGATATTTCCATCGGCGTAACTCCTCTCTGCTGGTCCATGTGTGGGAAGCTGCGTAGCTGTGCTGTCACTGACACTTAACACACGCGAAACAGATTCACTCGCGCTGTGTGTGTGTATTCTGTTGATTCTGCTGTTACTGTTCGAGTCATGAAATTATGTGTCGTGAAGATAAGTTCATCGTTAACTATGGTGTATATATATGTCTGTCTATTGTTCAACTTCTGGTATGTTCATTAATGTTTAGTGTTTTGATGCTGTGGTGTAATTGTTCCAAATGATATTGTATCGCTCCGCCGCACCGTATAATGTTACGATTTCGTCGTCCGATATTACATCAACGATAGTTCTAGGCGTCGGTTATTGATGTAAGTGTGACTGGTTAGTTCAATTCTGAATTAGAGTATAATAAAGAACTCTATAATTGTTAAGCGCTGGCGTATGTCGCATGTTTTTAGACACTGTAGGTACACTATTGCCGGATACGCGCCGATATCGAAATGTCTAAGTCTCTTAGTTATATGTCGCGTGGCAAAGTTTCAAAGTCCCACTGCCGTCCGTATGTTAATCGAACTTTGACGACCGACTGTTGAAAGTTATAAATAGACTGTTTTACAAGTACGTGAAGACTGTTCAAAGTATATGATTGAAAATTTATGAAAGACTGTTCTCCCGCGTGCTCTGCAAACAGTTTTTATCAAGCATCGTGTACCACAATGCACCCTTCTGGAAAAGACGCCCCAAGTCGAACCTGATAGGACAGAAGATCTCCTACCCTTAAGCCAGAGTGTCGTTCTTCACTTCTCATTCGACGTTCCCGTTGCCATGCTGGCACGGTCCTCTCCACCAGTTCTCTGGGTAGACGCTGGGTTGTGATTGGATATCCTGTCTCCCCACGAGTTCGCGTCGAAAGCCTCCGTACTCTTTTCCTAGAACAGGAGCAATTTCATGGTCGTCCATCAAGTCTTTGTCTAAGCGTACTCCGGATCTCGCTGCAGTTCTCACGCAAACAATGTGTTGTATTTTGTTATTGTTTCGTTGTGCATGACCTCTTTTCCGAACGCTGTCCTGGCGCAGCGTGACGTCGTTTCCAAAACGGCACTCCTTCTGCCTGTCGTAAATATCCGTTGTCGCCAGTAAGACGTTCCCTGCTGTTTACAAGTTCGATTCTATTATTTTAGGTATCGATGTCCGTCCTCGTATAGGGTATATACTATTGTGTGTCTTACACCCTTTTCTTATTACTGGTACTCTTCAAATTAACCGGCAGTGTGTCCGTCACAGTTTCTCCTCTAAATTGGTACTTGACACAGTTTCTTTTATCTTACATTTGCAGGCTGTAAATCTCGTGTTTGAGTCGAGTCTGTCACGGCCAACCTTGTTCCCTATTGTACTGCTATGTGAAGCGTACTTGTATTGTCTGAAGCAAATGTTCACTTGACACCTCGACACACAGTTCTTTATTTATTGCTCGTGGCCTGAGTAGGTGTGTCTAGCTGTATGTAACGTCTTTTCGGTCATACTAAAAAATTTTTAAATTTTTGGTTGTTACAAAACCATGATTTTGTGTACAGCTTTTTAATTTTAAAATTTGGCTCCATTTTTGTTCACATTAAAGTAATCGAAGGTATGCTCTAAATTATACAATCCTTAATTTAATTTTCCTTCTAAACGGATGGAAAAGACCATTTGGAGAATCGTATATACCATTTATACGATTTTCGGTATGAACGTCAATGTAAATTACAGCACTTAACTTCTGATAATGAATTTAACACGGAGAGTTACATGACTGTGACACAATTATGTAACTCCTTCGTAACAGGCCTAGCATTCCATAACATGCATGTGGTTTGTTTTTAACGTATGTTTGAAATTAGTGAACTATAACTAGTGTGTAAAGTCCCACGACATAGTAAGAAACGGCAGCTTACAATTTCCAAATTCGTACTATTTAAATGTCCGTGTTTAATCCTCCCTTAAATGACATCTGTAGTCTCCATAGTTTCTTGTGACATGACGTTTGGAAACAAAGTTGGTGCGGGCATCGACGCTCACCAACTTTCGAAATTAGTATGAAGGTGTTGACAACTTTCGTACACAAAACGTGGAGTCATCATCATCATCATCATCTTCAAGGTTTAAACCAAGAATGGTTTGTTCCGGTCTCAAATAGGCAAATATTACAGCTGGTCACTCCAGCGCTTCCTCAGACGTCCCACACCTCTCCGTCCCCTCGGCTTATAGTTCCATAGTTGTTTGGGGACGCGGCAAAGATGTTCCCACCAATTCAGCCGATGTTGGGCGTTCCTGTCGAGTATACTCATAATATTCAGTTCCTGCCGTATATCTGTGTTTCTTCTATGATCATGGAGAGTATACCCGGTCACGTGCCTGAGAAATCTCATTTCAGCTGCTTGGATGCGACTGGCCTGTCCTTTCGTTAAAGTCCAATTCTCAGACCCATAAAGAAGTGTGGGAAGAGCCATCACCTTGTAGAATTTTAGGCGTGTTTCTTTACTTGCTGACTTAAGGGTTCGCCTGATGGTCCCGCACATAAGGTTGAACTTATGCAACTTGTTCACCACGTCGTTGCTTGCATTATAAGACAAACTGTAGCGCAGGTATTCAAAACTGCTAACTTGTTCCAGGACAGCACCATCTATAACAATTTTTGCCCGTACGGGATCAGTTCCAGAAAAAGCCATCGCCTTGATTTTAATTGTGGATATCTGCAATCCAGAGTCTTTGCAGATGCCATTTAACAAATGTATACACATCTGAAATCTGTTTTCAGAGTCCGATAGAATAGCCTGATCGTCCGCAAACAATAAAGTGTCAATTGTAGAGTGACCAATCATAAAATGGTCTGGAAGACACATCTGCCAGTTTAAAACGTAGAGTCAATATATAAAATTTGTTCTTGAAACGCGGCAGTTCCACATTCGTTGTAATTAAAGATACATTTCACAAACACACAGATAAATCTAAACTGAATACTCGCAAGCCAAGACAATATCGTTTATTTTCAACGTTTTCCATCCGCTTGCAGAATTTTCCAATATACCGAGCAATTTATGGGGCACACATTTCCATTTCGAACGGTACTAGTGTAACGTACTTTTATTTTAAATAGTTTTAAGACGAAACACACCAACATTGCAAAGTATCGGTGAATAAGAGAGAAATAATATTCAGCTTCAAAGGAAAGAAAGCAAACAATGATGATATATATAACGAAATTATATGCAAATACGAAATGTCTTCTAGACCATATCAACTGCAGGCATAACCGAAACAATGTGGTATTAAGGTGTGTTAAGCACACGATTAACACGCGTTTAACACGAATAAAAATTATGTGGTTCGGCACGTTCTCACTGAACAAGTTGACTTATCAGTTTACAGTCCATTGTGCTCGTGTCAAACAAGAAAACGGAGAGGAGCAAGACGTCAATAGCAATAATAAATGACAATGTCAAGTAGCAAACTGAAGCGAGTTAATCGCACAGTCGCATATACTCAAGCACAAATTGTGAAACTCATTAAACAACATAACGTGAATATTATCGAATACTTAAGTTGAAGATATATTAACAGACAGAAAGTTCACAATTACTGTATATTAAAAACGAATCCAGGAAATTCTACACGTCATTGTCACTGTCGCACGTCTACAAGATTGATTACAATACAAGCGTGTCTACAATACACAGTTATCAAACTACAACGCAATGTTAAAGAGTCCCACTATACAATACTACAAAAATTTAAATAAATTATTATGTTACAAATTAACGACAAAAAACAGATAATTCGAGTAAATGGTTCCATAAAAGACCGTAAAACAACGTACATGTTTCATTGTTTAAATTTTTAGAGTTTCAACTGTATAGTTTAACGTAAGAATTAACAGCGAATCATATTGACAGGTAACTGACGACTGTGACAAGCGTAATTACGAACGATGGGGGACAAACAATGACAAAGAATTATCTGCTTTGCTACAAACTTTTCAAGTAGACATTTTACTTAACTAACGATCCCCCGTTTCTCCTTTTTTCTTACTGTATTACTGAGAAAACCTCAGAATTAATAATGTTAACCACTATCAAAACATTATTATTCCATTCTCTCCTGCCCAAGTCGTTCGTAGCATTCTACACGATGCTGTTTCTTCGCTTCTCGACTCAAAAAGTTATTGTTTGTGTTTTCTGTAGAAAGAGCTGGTTAATATTTATAAATATGCCCCGAAAAGAATTCAGTAATTCAATTAAAGGTTTCATAAAAGTGTGCAAGAAAAATAATCAAATCGTCTTTACGACTCGCTTCGATTACGTTAGGCCACGTTTTAGCTCAGTAGCACGAAAAATGAACAAAAAAATCTCTTTTTAACACTCACTACAGCTGAGCATTTGAATACCTAGAAGTAGGTATTACTACTTGAAGTGGCAACTATGCAGTCTCTGATATGAAGTTCTGCAATAATATTGTTTTTGTTTAGTAGTAACCCTGACGTTCTACTACTTGAAGTGGCAACTATGCAGTCTCTGATATGAAGTTCTGCAATAATATTGTTTTTGTTTAGTAGTAACCCTGACGTTCAGAATCTTCAATGTTATACGGCCCAACTAACAAAACACGAATTAACAGTGATTACGTTTTGGGACTTTACAGAAAAAATGACTACTGATTTATTTAAGTGGTCGTCGAGCCCTAAGGTGAAATGAAAGTCTAAGAATCTAGAAACTTCACTTGCAAAGATATTATTTGATGTTCTCGTAGGCATAATTTAGCAATTTCTTGGTTACACGTAATTATCGGCAAAACATATAAAAACCTTGAGTATGAAGTATTTGGTTTTGCAAAAAAATGTTTATATCGCTTTTGGAACACACTTGGATATTTCTTGACAAATCAACGTTATCCTTACCACCACCACCACCTGACAATGTTTTTAGAACTGCTTTTTCGGAGGGCACGAGCAAAAAGGTTAGTAGTGAACATCCCGACGAGCTGCCATTTACACTATTATTCACACGTTTTTCGCCACCTGCGTGAAGCTGTTTGTACAAAACAGCGGCCAGACAATGGCTCATGCGATCATTTCCTCTTCTCAAGAATAAAAAAAAAAAAACGAAAAGGTCAAAGTTTCGCGACTGTCGCAGACAGAAAACAAAATCACTTCAAGGCTACAATAAAATTTGCATCATCGACAAATTTTTTGTAAACCGAAGAAAAAACGTTGGCATATCCGATGGAGATTACTTTGAACAGAACAACATACATATAGATTCATTGGTTTCCAACTGGTGGCACTCAACAACTTTTGATTCGGCCCGCGACCTTATCTTGGAAATGCAATTTAATAATCAGTCTACTTATTTTAATAAGTAATTGAATAATAAAATATTATTTCAAGTGGGAATGGTGTTACACTAGAAACCTATGAAACACGAGTTTAAAAATGATGAAATACTTGATTTTTCGGAATTTTGTGCAAGTCTTACATACAACCATATATTAGGTTTGGTCTGATTCCGGTCTCAAGTAGACAGAATAGAGCTGGTGATACCACCGGTTTTCTTCGAAAGTCGCACACCTCTCTGTCTCTTCGGCTTATGTTGTTTGGGGATGCAGCAGTCATCCATTCGGTTAAGATGTTCCAACCATTTTAGCCGATATTGGCCATTCCTCTGTAGTATACTCATAATATTAAGTTCCTGCTGTGCATCGACATTTCTTTTGCGATCTTGAAGAGTCTATCTTGCTAAGTGCCTGAGAAACCTCATCTCGATAAAGTCCAATTCTCTTACCCACAGAGAAGTGTGCGGAGGGTTATTACCTTGTACAACAGGCGTGTTTCTTTACACGTTGATTTTAGAGTTCTCCTGACGTCCCACACATATGGTTGAACTTCTGTAGCTTTTTTACCACGTCATTGTAATGTAAAACACAGATATTAAGAAATACTAACCTGCTCAAGAACAGCAACATCTTTAACGATTTTGGCTCGTATGGATCAGCTCCTTGAAAAGTCATCACTTTGGTCTTCAATGCGGAGATCTATAAGCCGAAATCCTTGCAGATTTGATTAATGAGTGTACGGACACCTGCATGTGGCTTTCCGAGTTCGACAGGATAGCCTGGTCATCAGCAAATAACATCATGTCAACTGCAGAGTTACATAGACATATGTCAA
This sequence comes from Magicicada septendecula, assembly GCA_034769895.1. Lineage (NCBI taxonomy): Eukaryota > Metazoa > Arthropoda > Insecta > Hemiptera > Cicadidae > Magicicada > Magicicada septendecula. Next base: position 1,043,676,217 of record CM068367.1, read on the forward strand.
CTTCCAATCATTAAATGTTCTGGAAGGTCCACCTGCCTTTTTTGTATAACATCATCTATACATATAAAAATTAAAAATATATATGTATGTCAGACGGTGATAATAGGTCTCGCTATTTAGTAATCTTATTGGTACTGTTATTGAAGAACAAGCAACCCATGTTCAACTAGAATTGTGTGATTTACACGCTAATCACTTCCTGCAGACTACGCAAGAAAAGAGGCCAGATTTCTTTAAGCTGCTATTTGATGAACGATTTCCAAATATGGAAAATTTTGGACAGAAAATTAATTGGTTTGGAAGTACAGTACTCATCTGTGAATGCGTGTTTTCCACAATGAAGTTAATTAGGTACTACAGCAGAAGTTGCCTCACAGATCCTTCTCTGCTTCACTTACTAAGACTATCTCGAAGTGAACATTCCTGCTTTACTGGCTGCGGCAGATCGACCTGTTTTCACACTGAAGTTTTCATGTAAATATAAAATGTTTCACGTCGTTCTTATGTCTTCGTTATTGTACTGACATAATAAAGATTGTAAATAACGAATTATAAAATACAACGTTTTATAAATATCTGGTGATGCAGAAACAATCTGTGAAACTTGCGTACGACAAAAAAATACCCTTTCAGAAATAATTATTACTGTGATAAACGCGTACAGAAATTTATATTTCAAAATGTATAAAACATTTTGTCAAATTATCGTACTTTTATATTTTTACAACCGCGTAATAATTACTTATTTGGTTTAAACAACGTTGCGACATTAAAAACTTAATCTGATTTTAGAGAGCTATAGAAACTGATATGTACCATTTAGTTCGTAGATTAAATTTTGATACACAAAGCGTGCGGAGAGCGGTTACAGAAGTGCATAACGTTACAGGCTGTGCACACCTTGCTTAAAAGGAAGACTTGGAAGGAAAATGACACACAGATGCCATTATACGTACTGAAATGCGTAAATCATGAGCCGTGAAGCAAGAACAATACGCGTACAAACCGGCACATTATCGGGCGGAAGGAGGTAACACTGGGGCGGATAATGGCGGGGCACAGTTACTGGCGGACTTTACACACGCGCTGTTTTCATGATATTCGTATTTGTTCAGCAACGTCGGCGGCTCAGCGTAGATGAAGATTAATTTTAGTAACAGAAATTACTCGAACCAAGACGGAGTTTCATTACACCTACCAAACTAAGACTGGAAAATTAAATTACTCCAATTTGCTGTTTATTCTACGCTCAGAACATGGACTACCGTAAAACATGTATTTAAACAACATTAGATCATTCATAGGTAAAGCCATAAAATTTCTTTTTCGTTTAATATAAAGTATTATCTATTCCATTTACATCAATGTTCTACATTACAATTTATTGTAACTTAATTGTACACACGATTCAGAAGTCAACAGTTTGTTTTAAGTATACAATATCTTCTGTTTAGAAACAACCCAAACATCTGAGATGCAACTGCTCATGTTTCCAAGTACAGTATAATTAGACACTTATTGTCTAAACATTGTCACAACAATGGCATGCTTGCAAATTCTTTCTTTATAACTATATGTAACAGATAACTAAATATACGGACAATGCAGTTTCTTTAAGTTTTGGACTTCCTGCCTACAAGGCACGGTTTTATTTTCCCTTAGTTGTTGCACTTGATTTAATACTGGATTGTCACATTGTCACAAATACGGGATAAATCATGCATTATGTCACGTGGGCAGCAGACATAATATTACAGTTTGGCTTGTTCATTTATTAGGTTCACGGTGACAAAAAAAAAAATCTTAAAAAAATTTATTTCTCAGTAAAAATGAGGTTTATTAATACTACCACTGTTATTCATTATTTGATTTTTGAGCTACGTAAAGAAAGCTTAACTAAAGACTATATACAGCTACATAGTTATATAAAGAAAAAATCCTAATAAAACATTCTTGTTAATAATATTGGCAGTACATTTTTTTTATTAAATCGACGTTTACTATTCATATACTAATTTCACATAACTGGCGATACGGTCGAAACTTTCATTGCCACTGCACGATCACTACTTTTCCCTAATTAATGTTAAAGAAAGTATTTACTTTCATATTTTCAATAAAATATCAGAAGGCAAAATTTTCCGTTACTTAATTCTCACGAGACTATGGCGTACCTTCATTTCATCAATATTCCATACACCCTGATTTCACCAACGCGTTATATATTATTTATACACATAAAAAGGGGCCGTTACTCACATGTGTGAAGAAACGTAAAGCCTATATAAATTTGGTGTTAATGTTAAAGTCGGGAGTTGGATATCACGAAACAGGAAGCATAAATTCTAGTGATATTTGACACTAACAGAAACAAAACGGCGTCGTATGAGGTAGAGCTAACCAACAAACACAATATAGGTGCAATAAAGCACTATTGGAGAGGATAGCGAAATCGTGTAAACTTGTCACCCGCAGTGACAGTAATGTATATTCCATATGACGTGTTGTTCCTTTTTTCTCTACATTCCTACTTCGCGGATTCACTGTAATATATTTTATTTACATCTGACTAACAATGCAGAGACACGTATATTATCGTAATTTATTTAGCCAATAAATAAATACTCTTTACAAGTAAGTAAATATTCTGTATAAATATACTCTTTTCTATATAAACAAAATAGGGCTATTATTATTTTTTATTTAACCAATTTTGTATAAAACGTATAACAAACCATGCGGGAGTAATTAGTACATACGGGCTTTATTTGACCTATATACATAAATTTAATTTGGAGATTTCTGCATTTCCTTACAAAATGTATCTTTAATTCCATTTGTCCAGCCTTATAATTACGTTTCCCCACTGTCTGAGAAACGAATTCTCGTGAGCATACTACGACAGGTCTAAAACCTCCACTTCAAGCTAAATTTATGTAATGTTTAATATTTCTTAATCGAAAGAATAAAACATATCTACTTCTGCATTTATTGATGATAGTTTATCCGTAAACTTTGATTACTAACAAATGGAACTTCAAAAATCTACGAGTAAGTGCATTCTGGAGTTAAGCTAATCTAATTTTCTCAAGAGATTTTTTCATATCCAATGAGAAATGATCACTGTTCCTTTTGTGGCGTAAGCAAAATTAGACATGCGGACAGGATATGTTTTCTTTCATATTAAATTTCACCACACTCGAAAAAAAATCTACCTCTGACCACACATATACCGTGTACACTTCATCATGTTCTACCACTCCACGCTCCATATTTTTACTATTATGTACATAAATAAAGATATATGTTGCAACTGTATGTTTCAAGTGCAGTACACGTTTACAATATTTATGCGTAATTGCTCCTAATGGGCTTGTTTAATGGGTCTTTGGTGCTAATACTAATACATGTACTTTTTTCAGTACCTTACAAAAACTCCAATAAAATGAAAAAAAAAAACGTGACAGAATGTACAAAAACACATGACTTAGCTGTACAGTAAAAGCATGAGTACGGGCCCATGTATGCGAACAAAAAAGTCACGATAAGAAAGACAACGGGAAATGTATATTAATTTATCCGTTTATCTATATTATTTTGGACTCTATAACGTCCTAACGTCAGCCCTCTTTAGCTGAGGAGGTTGTAGAATTGGTTTAAATAACAGGTACTTGTCCACATAGGTTTTTCGACTTTTTTTTGTTTCTCTTTAACATAATTTACTGTTATATTGTCGTAAATTTCTTTACGTAGGCTACTTCCTTACGAAATTCACTTTACAATCAGGAACATGGAGTCATCGAATCATCATTAAACGTTTTAATACGTTATTTACAACTTCATTAGACATGTACTAATTAAAATTATATTAATATTTCACTATATAATTAACATACATATCAATGCTGTGTGTAAGTGTCACATAACCTTCCTAAATACAGTACGTACTCTTTCTCTTATTACAAAGGTTAACCCGAAGAGATCTTATGCACTTAGAAGCAGTGAAGGTTGCATAAGCAGAGAAGCACAGAAACATAAGTGCAACACTCACTCCGTCGTCCAAACACGCCCTCATATTCAAACCATACCAACATTCAAACCATATGCACGCAATGATAGTACTTACATTTAACAGAAAGCATAAAATACAAGCTATGCTGAAACAAAATAAAAGACAGAAAAAGAATAGAAAAATAAGAATTAGAAGAGAAGAGATCCTACCTTTTGTCCGGAAACCTGACATTCCCTGGAGAAGAGAAAGAAAAATAAGTTAGAAACAGGAAAATAAAAACAAAAAGTAGTAAAGACAGACAGATAACAAGAATTTGAAAGAATAAACAGAGCAAGAAAAAAGTAACATTACGTATTGCCTTATTCACTATATACATACAGACTACAACATGCATATATTATTGTATACGTATTCTAATTTTCTGCAAACTTAATACTTTCTGCACAACATTAAACAAGCTTAATTATGTTTATGTTTGAAATGAAAGCAATTTGTTTTTATTTGATGATAGTACAGTAACATTAATACGGAACCGCACAACATTCACATAAATACTTTCATTTTGTATTAAAAATATACGGCGAATACTTCTATTAAAAGAAGTATGTATACTGAATACATTTAAATCGGCTTCACTTAAGTGATACTTGCACTGTGACCAACGGTTTCTGGCGGATTTACCGCCTATAACGAAAACTAAAAGTAATAATCAACGATACAGAAAAATTATTAATGAATAAGAAAAAAAAGCTGGAAAACTGTGGGTGATGTGTACAGACCAACGTTAATTGGTTAATAAATACAACACCTTTATTCATCCTTCTGTTTGAGAAAGAGAAAATTGATTCATTTTGGCACAGATTATATGAAATGCACATATTTGTAAACATTTTAAGAATGCAGTACTCAAAATATTCTACAACCATATAGATTTACGTCTTAAACATTCCGGTAAAGTTTCCTATCGGAGTCGACAAGAAAGTACTCATCACGCCATCCCTGAAGGCCTCTACCATTTCTTTCGTTGTTTCTCATTTCATATTCATCTGGTTCATCAGGCAATGAGTCCAATTTAATTTAATTTGATCCAATTTAATTCTCCCGTATTTTCGGCCTCTGATTATCGTTACTTTAACATATTTCGCTGTGTATCACATATTTCTTGTACATATTACGTAGTCAATCATCTTTTTATCTCTTATGCTTCTGCTTCGTGTGTAATTTTTGGGAAAACGTTTACGTTTGAATCACGTGTTTACAATTAGAAGTTGGTTAATTATACAGCAGTTTCGCATCTTTTGTACGCTGACATTTACTTCTCCTTCCAGTCCAAACTTTCCAACTGTTACGTGTCCTCGTTCTTTCTTATTGGATTACTAGGCCTATTATGACTGGACTTCCACTAGTACCATCGTAGGTCTTCATCGAATGAAAATTATTCATCTGCTACAGCATCTCTGTTGGTCTACATGTATCTCTACAGGTTTAAACTCATAGTCGTTTTTCTTTAGTTTACGACTTCCCAACACGTTATTTTCTAAGAAATTCGAGAAAATCGAGATCTGTAGCTGTCGATTACCCCAGTAACGCCCGAATCGGAAAAGAATAAAAACCTGGTCAAGGAAGACGTGACAGGAAACATGGAAAATTTGGAAGAAGATGTAGACGCAAATAGGACAGGTTTATTTTTATATTAAACAAAAAATAACCTGGTGGTAAATAGTATGTAAACATCAAAACTGCAAGAATTATACTATGCATTTATAAGACGATGAAAATTACTATTCATTGAGTTGCAGCACGAGTATTTTCTATTAAATTTGTATGCTACTTTGTAACACAAAATAGCAGTATATAAGAGTAAGATTCTGTTCCGCAGCTTTTGAGAATTATTATTCTATTCTTTACTCACCTGAAATGAAAGGACCTATCTTTCAATTACATTGAACTTAAGTCTAGTGAACACGGAGGTGAACGAGAAAGAAAACGAACAATCTCAAAGGTCACGAACAAACAAAAACCTGTACTGGAAAGATGGGGATGCACAGAATATAAAAAAGGGAAGTACAATATAACAACAATGAAGAGCGCGATTGAATAATGTCACATTAATAGCAGACGGGTTTTATCATCAAGGAACATTAAGTTTCTAGCTAAAAATAACATCTACAAAATATGCTATCATTAAGGTTGCTTTCACCCAGGCCGCTTGCACATCTCTTTTACCTTCGTGGTGCTGGCGCCGTTTTTTCAATCTTTATGCAAACAATTAATAACATTTTGTTCTATTTCATTAACAACGTTTTGTATTCAACAAAACTGAGTACGCAACATTAGGTATGAATGTGTTCGCAATTGTCTACGTACTCGCTTATTTTATTCACGATTTTCCTCTGTCATGTACCTACTTCAATAGACATCAGTATAAAAATCTACTTGAAACGTATCACACATGATTTTATTATAATATTATTATTATCAGTAACAGTAGGGGCAGCAGCACAACTAAAGTTAATTAGCTGTCCATTTCCAATGCAATATTTTCAGTGGCAAACATACGTACGTTTTAGTTTAACACAGACTTGTGAGGAATAACACCACGATTCGGCTGACTTTTTACAGTAATTTCCTAGTGACAAAGTATAATTTGTCTGTTTCTGTATTCAGTGTCAACTCATATGGACAATGCAATATAAGTTACACAGATAATCTTCATACAAAATCACAGCTCTGTTACGACTCACACAAACACTTTGTGGTTCTGGTGATTTACCTGAATTAACAATTGCATTTCCTGTAACAATAAACGTACCCAGCAATGCGATCGTACCACTTTTTAGAAGTTACACTTGAAGACGTGCAAGGCGTAAGCACCAGCCATTGACGGAATACAAGGGAAGATGGCCACGACGGAGCAAAATTTATATACTGAATAGAAAAGAATTAATCGGTGATAACATACATACGAAATATGCAACTTCGAAATGCGTTTCAAGCTCCGAGAACAGGAGTGGGTCAAATGTTTGGTGAGTGGTAACACTGCTGTAGTATAATGTGGCGATTCGCACATAATTGAGTGTAGTCTATTTTTATTTGAGTTTAATTAGGAATATATACGAATACACGCGTTTTAATCTGTTGCATTTACATTTGAAACAAACTGTAAAAAATACCGATACGCTTAAGTGAAACAAGTGGAGAGTCTAAAAGGGAAACATTACAATGTGAAAAGTGACGGCAGTGAGAATTCTGTCCCAAAATCTCCTTGAAATTTTAATAGTATAACAGAATGGTCTCCCTCCACATTCGTAAAGGACTTGAATTTTGATAATGTCCGAGACGTTAGTGTTATATTCACGATTAATCAAATTTAATTAAGAATATTTTGAATTTTGTTGTTGTTGAAAATATGTTTTGAAACTTTTACCTTATCAAAAAAGGCCAAGAACTTCACTTTTATAGCTGGAATCTTTAATAATCCATTTCCCAAGGCCGAGAAGAGAACGGGATTTTCTACTGTTATTATAAAACAAGCAGGCCTACAGTCTTTACAAGTAAAATGATTAAGTTACTAAAAAATGTCTAATTGCCTTGTCACGTTGGCTATGTTATGTGGTGGTTCAGGCCACCTTATCCGAGATTGGGAAAACTTGCTTCCCCTTAATAATTTCTTTGATGCTTGACAAAAATATATTTTTTGATAATTACTTGTGTCAAGCGACTTACAGCCCACATATGTTTTCCCCAAATATGAATACACCCGCCATTCACATCTGCCAAAGCCTTCCCCTCAATTTTCATTTTCTCAACCGCACCAAGGCACCACTATTTTTCGTCCTGCCAACACTTATTCTTAGATTAACCTTAAATTTTATTCGTTATTCATATACTCCCAAACGACCTGCTGTCACTAAACAACAATGCGTTGTCTTCAATTCTCAAAACTGATATAGGCCTACAGTTATTTGTTTTAATCCATGTGTAATTTTTCTTTAAACTAATTATCTAAACATATACTAATATTGAGAAGAGATTAGCTGATACGCATACGCTAAGTCTTCCCTACTTGCTTTAAAAACAGACAATCATACACAATAGTTTATGACGATTTCTGTCTGTTTATACTCGCAAGGTTTCGTTTTTACTTTACAAATAAAGTTTCTACAAAAGCTTTGCTAACATCGTAAGAAATAGCTGTAGGTGGTTTGTAACATTTAATAAAAATTATCTTAGTATCAAAATTTACTACAGAAGTTTACTGAATTTTGTTTGTCATTTATTAAATAATACTGAATTATGTTAACTGAATACACGACGAAGGACTCCCAGGTGTATCCTCTGAGGCAAATATGTCTTTCACAGACACCATTCACAAGAGGAGCCAAATAATAAAATAAGACATAATGTCAAGAAAGTAATAAAATACGAATGCCTACACGCCATATCGTGGGACTACTGATGGTGGCATTTGATTTTAGCACACGATATACATACGTCAGTAGACTTCAGGTACACGCCAATAAAGTAAAGTAAATACAAAATCAGTCATTATCAATAGTAGTAATCGGCTACAAAGTCTCCAAACACGAAGTTTAGAAGATAAATATGAAATGTATGTACAAGATACATAAGATTTATTTATGTAATATATGAGATAAATATGACGAAATCATGTAATGAGCTACTGAATTTTCTAGCGCATAGTTGTTACAACAAAGTTAGCAAAACTAATTTCGAGGAGAAAACTAAATTTGTATAAAGAACGCGATATTCTAAAACAAATATGTTAGAGACGAAGGAATTACATTGTTTGTATTGTGTTCTGCTGCTTCTACAAGGACAGTCTTGCTGTCACAATGTAATAATTTCTTTTTATATTACCAGCAGTTTTTTCGTAAACAAAGTAATGCAGTTCTATTCTTCATTAATTGTACGTAATTGTTTTGTACCTTTCGCTGGACTTGAGCTCGTCTCTATGTTTCCTTCTCTCGTCTTTCTTTTCCTTCTCACCCTATGTTTTTCAGCCCATTTCATTTTCCTGCAGCCCCACTGTTTTTTGTTCACCCTGGAGTAATACCTTGTACAATTAAAACCATTATTATTTATAAAAGAATATATTGTGAAAATGTAATGATTTTACTTTACTGTTTTCCTCCTTGATATTTTTGTGAAAAGAATGAGTAAAAAAATGATTCCGCTTAACAATCCTTCTTTTGTGTTAAAGATTTCACAATGTTTTGTAAGGTAATTGAGTCGGTTCACGTTTCCCAACACAAGTAAAATTTGCGTTCCAAGAGGTGTTTTACGGTACCGGTAACTTCATTTAGCGCGAAAAACGTTTGTACAAATCTGAAAATACTCTATAAAATGTTCCATTTAAAGAATGGGTCAGGTTTTTAAGGTGTGTTTTATTAAACTGATGGATCACCCAATTCTGTGATTCGTTGTGAAATGTCTTACAATCATATTACATGTATACAAGGGAATACGGCGTGTTAGGTAAGAATAAGTATTTAGGTGTTTCCTCCAACGAAACCAAATAACAATACAGTGTATTTATAGCAAAGATAGGATTTTGTGAGATGAAATATCAGTGTCTAGAAGAAATTCAACAGATCACGCGCAACGGTTTGACTTTCATTATGTTTTGATGATGTTTTCATAAAAAACTGAAACTTTTAGTGATGTCATCAATTGATTGTAATAAATCAGTTATCAAACTGAACACACTCTCACTCACACACACACACACACACACACACACACACACCGCGCGCGTGCCTAAGCGTATTTCAATTTAGTCAGGAACAGTCTAATCGGCTGCCATTTAGAACTAATAGCGAATAAACAGAAATAACACTGTTACACACCACTATAGTGAGAATTCCCGATTAGCGCATTCAAGCTTCTTCAAGCTCATAATCAGATCGAAAATATGATCAGATACTGAGCTGTGGAGCTTGAAAGCGCTAATCGGGAATTCTTACTATAGTGGTGTGCAACAGTGTTATTTCTGTTGTAACGTCACAGAACGTTCCATAAAAGAAATCATTTATATAGTAAGTTAGCATAAGAGGAAAGTGAAGTGAACAGTATCGAACCCAAGTAGTCCCAAAAAATTGTGTAATTTTGTATAATAATTATTTCTATCAACTTGAAAAAACGACCAAACTATGACTAAGACAAAACCCCATATATATTATTAAAGTGAATAAGAGTGAAAAAACCATAAGACACTATAAGAGAGAGAAATAATGTCAGAATCCACCAGAATAAAGTCAATAATTATTAAGTTTTATAACTATGAATAGGGTATTAAAAACTATTTTTTGTGAATAAATGGACATGATCCATTATTATATTATGTGATGTAAATAAAATAAATGTATTAAATGACTTAAATACATTATTAGAAAGAGTTTAAGTTAGAATAAAAATGATATATTTGTTATGACAAAAAAATATTAATGTGTTGGATTTGAGACCATACACCAAGATTTCATGAAAAAATTAATTATTATCAGATTTAAATAAAAACTATATGTAATTGTCAAGCAGACAATAGTGAACAATTTATCTTAAATAAAGGAAGCTGTCAAATGAATAAAAAGCAGCCAAAATAGCCAAAAACAGTGTTAACTAAAAACATGTAATAGGCATCTAATATTGTATAATTTATGAATTTAATGTTGCCAAAATGCAACCAAACTGTATTAGAAAGCTGTAATATGATATAAAGCAACTATACTAATATACCTGACCAACTTTAACATTGTAATAGTCAAGTCAGCAAAATATTTACTTATACCATGTATGGCTGAAGCCAATCATCCAGTACAAAAATAATCATATCTGGCTAAATACTTACATAATACTAACAAAAATAAGATAGAAAGGTACAATACATCAGAATACCTTAATAAGAAACAAACTCAGTTGAAAGTAAAGTCAATTCTAAAAGAATTTAACTAATTAGAGTGAGATTTGTCACACCATAAAAAATGACATCTCAAGACCAATCAATGATGCAATGTCATCTTGTGATAAATATAATATATGTACAGAGTAACCAGGTATCACAAAAGATAGACAAAATAATAAACTCTGTGTGTATAGTAGTGAAATAATACATATATTAAAGAAAAAGACTAATCATTGTATTAGAAAACTGACAAGAATCTAGGCCATGAGCAGAGGCCATATAAAATTGTATTTATTTGTGTTTTATTGATGTTAAAATTTGTTTATTTTGTTGTAGGAAAGTAGTAGTAGTAGATGTTCAGCTTGTGGAAGGAACTTTGTAACTCCACAACAATTTTTGTTATAAAAATTGAGTTTTCAATGACAACAACTCAAGGTGAGGGTTGTATATTGTATTGTTTATTAGACTTAAGTTAATTAGATACCAATCATATTTAGTATCGCTAGATTCAGTTAAAAACAAGGAATCTAAATGCATTAATGGCATACAAATTGTAAGTACTAATGTGAAACTGTTTGATAAATACCAGTGTAAATTTTGAAATATCCTTTGTATGAAGAATAAGAAATTCGTTCTAAAAGCTTCTACGGAAGTGAAAATTGTTCTATGACATTCCATTTCGTTTATTCTCGAACAATCTAGAAAGAATTTTTACACAAATATACCGGAAGTCGACGAAAACAGTCTACCTAATTTAGTATAAAAGCGAGACCAAATTCTACCCAAAAACACTTGAAGATTGAACTCCAGAACTGATGCATCTCACACAACACTGATCAACGCAGCTAAGGCGAAACCAAAGAGGCGAGAAATCGACAAGACACGGCAGGAAGGCTTTTCCCGTACATAGACATAACCGACTGACTTAACCTCAACGAGAGTCTACGCCAAAAAGTATCGCTGAAATAGAGCAGCGATACGGCAAATTTTAATAGAAATCACGCAGCCAGAACGTCGACGGCCCAGGAGGGACCAAACATTTAAATAGAGAACGAATTCTGCTGTGTTCGCATTGACTGACTAACGTGACAAATAATTCCCCCGAACGTAAACAAACAATACACTAAGCCTTCCTCAACACTGCATGGGAATCAGCGCTGCGGTGGCAGATTTCTGAATCAACGCTAAACAGATGATTCGTAGCGGCGGCGTTTGAACGAGATTCTACTGCCAAACGTTTTGACATAAAGTGCGGAAAAAGTAATGATCGCAAAATTTGACTTTAAATAGATTCAGTGTACACCCGAAGAGGCGAGATTGAGAAACTACCCGAAGGAAGTGTCCAGTGAGAGAATAAACGACCATTGGAACGTGAGTTACCAAAATTAAAGTCATTTGTTACCTGGTTACATTTATCACACAGTTGTACTTTACACGCCACACATACACCTTCAAATCACTTAGTTTTTTCTTGTAAGGCATCTAATTGATATGTCTTGGTAGTTCAAAGGAGTCACGTCCTGAGAGTAAAGATTTTTCATATATTAAACTCATGCTTTTCAACTGAGTCAGAATCTGAAATACTAGCCGATACTTGATTGGATATATAAAAAATTGTCAATAATAATAACTTGTAAAATTTTTTCTCTGCAATTTTATAATTTTTTATGAATGATAGTCCTTCAGACGATTTGTTTGTTTTTAAAGAACTATTAAACTTAATTGATTTTTCCAAAAATTTTGTCAATCACATTTATTTTCTTTCTTGGAACAAACGTTTCCAAGTGGCGCCCACAAAAAGCATAGTTTTAAGTTGTGTTACAGGACTACATCACTGCAGAGGATCCAGTCAACAGAGTAAGTAACAAAAGTGCGCGGAGGTAACGCCCGACAGTTTACAACACATACACATTACTTTACACCCAATACTTGTTTTACTATAAATTGGCGTCCAACGTGGGGCTTGGAAAAGACGGAACAAGCCCGGCAACTACCAACAGATCGAGATGTCGCAAACAAAAGGAAAAGGAGAAAGACCCATACAAATGGGAGAACAAACGAAAAAAAACGAATTAGTAAAAATAACAGGGAGTGTTGACGTGAATATATTAATGATGATGCTCCATAAAATGAAGGAGGATATTAACGAAAATACTAAAAAAAATAATGAGCGAATGCTCCAAAGAATGGAAGAAAATAACCGGAAAGAGAGAGAGGAGAGCGAAAGATGGAGAGAATCCCTGACAGAGAATAGACGGAAAGAGAGAGAGGAGAATGAAAAACAAATACAGAAAATTCGGGAGGAAGGTGAAAAGTGGAGAGCATCCTTGAGGGAGGAAACTCAAAAATGGGTAGAGTCCGTTACGAAAAATAATAATGCAAATTACAAAACAGTAGACGAAAAGATCGAGGAGAGTAAAACTGACAATGACAGGGAGGTCGAGGTAATGGAGGAACAGGTAGAAGGATTACAGATTCTATTTCGTCATCTTCCAGAAACGAAAAATAATAATGCAAATTACGAATTAGTAGACGAAAAGATCGAGGAGAGTAAAACCGACAATGATAGGGAGGTCGAGGTAATGGAGGAACAGGTAGAAGGATTACAGTTTCTATTTCGTTGTCTTCCAGAAAATAATACCGGCCTGAAACCATAGAGAAAGAAACAGTAGAAACGGAACAAAACATAGCTAATAGATTGGACAGACCGAGAAAAACAAACAGGGAGTATACAAAGGAAATAGGAGAAATGACTCAAGGCGGTTTAATTAATATATATAACCCCCCGGTCACTGACCACAGAGAAAGGAGTTATATGAAAGAATATAAACAGAATTTAATGAAAAGGGACAAAAAGAAAGAGTGTATTACAAAGAAAATCATAGGCCAAAATACTTTTAAGGTAAGCGTGCCTAGAAAAAAGATACATCCCAAAAAGAAGGAAAATTATGAGGAACAAATGGGCCAGCTTATAGAAAAATACGCTCAGGCAATAAGAGAAATAAGAAAGAAAAGGAATCAAGAGAATAGGCCCCAGGCAAGTAATGACGAAAAACCCCGAGTATTTTATGTAAACCATGTATTGGCAGAAACTGGCCGAGAACCAGATAATGATCCCCAAAATGAAAGTGAGAGAGAGGAGGAATTCCGCTATGCAGAAAAATTATGGCCCAAACATGTGATGAGATGGTAATGCCATGGATTAATCATCCAGAATAAATGTCATAGACCAGGCATTTGAAGGAGTAGAGGTGATAAACATCGAAGGTCGAATATTGAAAAGAGAAGGAATTAAAAAGGAATGGGAATGATAAATAAGGACATAATATAAGGAACACAACCAAAAGGGGTTGAAATAATCAACGTAATTAACCCAAACTGACAAATATAACCCAAATATTATCAAACATGAAAACAATGCCTACGAGGTAACTGACACAATTAGGAACAAGGTAAAAGGTACGTATAACCAGACTTCATTAAAAAAGTACCATGATTAAAAAAAAAATCACAAGTCAGTGACCAAGTACCATGACCAAAGACCCAAGTCAAATACAGCATCGTAGAGAAGGTACCTTGACTAAACATGTCAACGTGAATTTTTTAACTTAGCCATAATTAGAAAGGAGGTAGATATTTTTAAATAAATATAAATATTATTGTATAGAGATTATTATTATTAATAAATATTACGAGAAGGACACCTTACACCAAAGGCATAAAGATATATATAAAATATAGATTTATTTCCAATAGCCATGTCAACGTATATTTACCAGCTTACCCGTACTTAGAGAAGGAGAGAGATTGTTATTAATAAATATTACGAGAAGGACACCTTCCATCATAGGCAAGATTTATTTCCAATAGCCATGTCAACGTATATTTACCAGCTTACCCGTACTTAGAGAAGGAGAGAGATTATTATTAATAAATATTGCGAGAAGGACACTTAGTAAAGGAGAAAAGAAGGAGAAATACTGTCATATATTTGATACTAAATGGAAATGATAAATGAAAAAAAAAAAAAAGGAAAACAGTGTGTTACATAAGGAGGTAATGATGAATGAATATAGCTATTAACATTGAACGATTTTAAACGATAATTTAACCTGCGGAGAACGATATATTAATATAATTGTGAATTAATCAGAAGAGTTTAAGAAAGGGAATTTATGTGTAGGAGCCTATGATCTTTGAATATTGTATTTTTTTTTTTTATTATTATTATTATTATTTGTTGCAAAGGTGCAATTATTATTTTCTGAACAGGGATGTGTTGCCTCTGATTTCAGTAGTTATAGACAGGAAGGGACAGAGAATGTATGCCATAGCGAGCCACTCTGACTCCCAACCCTCTATGTATAGGGAATTATATCAAAGATTAATTATAAAACATCAAGGTAAAAAGGAAAGGAATAGGTGATATGACAAAGAACGAACTAGAAATATTGAGTTGGATTAATATATTAAAGGAGTAGAACAGGAATTTAATTATAAGATAAAAGAATGAAATATAAAGAAGCTAATAATAAAGGGTTATTATAGAGATGATAATTTCATCAAAACCAAAGATATGTTTTTCCAAAATTATCAACTTTAACGAAGAGGCATATGTAACGTCACAGAACGTTCCATAAAAGAAATCATTTATATAGTAAGTTAGCATAAGAGGAAAGTGAAGTGAACAGTATCGAACCCAAGTAGTCCCAAAAAATTGTGTAATTTTGTATAATAATTATTTCTATCAACTTGAAAAAACGACCAAACTATGACTAAGACAAAACCCCATATATATTATTAAAGTGAATAAGAGTGAAAAAACCATAAGACACTATAAGAGAGAGAAATAATGTCAGAATCCACCAGAATAAAGTCAATAATTATTAAGTTTTATAACTATGAATAGGGTATTAAAAACTATTTTTTGTGAATAAATGGACATGATCCATTATTATATTATGTGATGTAAATAAAATAAATGTATTAAATGACTTAAATACATTATTAGAAAGAGTTTAAGTTAGAATAAAAATGATATATTTGTTATGACAAAAAAATATTAATGTGTTGGATTTGAGACCATACACCAAGATTTCATGAAAAAATTAATTATTATCAGATTTAAATAAAAACTATATGTAATTGTCAAGCAGACAATAGTGAACAATTTATCATAAATAAAGGAAGCTGTCAAATGAATAAAAAGCAGCCAAAATAGCCAAAAACAGTGTTAACTAAAAACATGTAATAGGCATCTAATATTGTATAATTTATGAATTTAATGTTGCCAAAATGCAACCAAACTGTATTAGAAAGCTGTAATATGATATAAAGCAACTATACTAATATACCTGACCAACTTTAACATTGTAATAGTCAAGTCAGCAAAATATTTACTTATACCATGTATGGCTGAAGCCAATCATCCAGTACAAAAATAATCATATCTGGCTAAATACTTACATAATACTAACAAAAATAAGATAGAAAGGTACAATACATCAGAATACCTTAATAAGAAACAAACTCAGTTGAAAGTAAAGTCAATTCTAAAAGAATTTAACTAATTATAGAGTGAGATTTGTCACACCATAAAAAATGACATCTCAAGACCAATCAATGATGCTATGTCATCTTGTGATAAATATAATATATGTACAGAGTAACCAGGTATCACAAAAGATAGACAAAATAATAAACTCTGTGTGTATAGTAGTGAAATAATACATATATTAAAGAAAAAGACTAATCATTGTATTAGAAAACTGACAAGAATCTAGGCCATGAGCAGAGGCCATATAAAATTGTATTTATTTGTGTTTTATTGATGTTAAAATTTGTTTATTTTGTTGTAGGAAAGTAGTAGTAGTAGATGTTCAGCTTGTGGAAGGAACTTTGTAACTCCACAACAATTTTTGTTATAAAAATTGAGTTTTCAATGACAACAACTCAAGGTGAGGGTTGTATATTGTATTGTTTATTAGACTTAAGTTAATTAGATACCAATCATATTTAGTATCGCTAGATTCAGTTAAAAACAAGGAATCTAAATGCATTAATGGCATACAAATTGTAAGTACTAATGTGAAACTGTTTGATAAATACCAGTGTAAATTTTGAAATATACTTTGTATGAAGAATAAGAAATTCGTTCTAAAAGCTTCTACGGAAGTGAAAATTGTTCTATGACATTCCATTTCGTTTATTCTCGAACAATCTAGAAAGAATTTTTACACAAATATACCGGAAGTCGACGAAAACAGTCTACCTAATTTAGTATAAAAGCGAGACCAAATTCGACCCAAAAACACTTGAAGATTGAACTCCAGAACTGATGCATCTCACACAACACTGATCAACGCAGCTAAGGCGAAACCAAAGAGGCGAGAAATCGACAAGACACGGCAGGAAGGCTTTTCCCGTACATAGACATAACCGACTGACTTAACCTCAACGAGAGTCTACGCCAAAAAGTATCGCTGAAATAGAGCAGCGATACGGCAAATTTTAATAGAAATCACGCAGCCAGAACGTCGACGGCCCAGGAGGGACCAAACATTTAAATAGAGAACGAATTCTGCTGTGTTCGCATTGACTGACTAACGTGACAAATAATTCCCCCGAACGTAAACAAACAATACACTAAGCCTTCCTCAACACTGCATGGGAATCAGCGCTGCGGTGGCAGATTTCTGAATCAACGCTAAACAGATGATTCGTAGCGGCGGCGTTTGAACGAGATTCTACTGCCAAACGTTTTGATATAAAGTGCGGAAAAAGTAATGATCGCAAAATTTGACTTTAAATAGATTCAGTGTACACCCGAAGAGGCGAGATTGAGAAACTACCCGAAGGAAGTGTCCAGTGAGAGAATAAACGACCATTGGAACGTGAGTTACCAAAATTAAAGTCATTTGTTACCTGGTTACATTTATCACACAGTTGTACTTTACACGCCACACATACACCTTCAAATCACTTAGTTTTTTCTTGTAAGGCATCTAATTGATATGTCTTGGTAGTTCAAAGGAGTCACGTCCTGAGAGTAA
Organism: Magicicada septendecula; assembly: GCA_034769895.1. Classification (NCBI taxonomy): domain Eukaryota; kingdom Metazoa; phylum Arthropoda; class Insecta; order Hemiptera; family Cicadidae; genus Magicicada; species Magicicada septendecula. Next base: position 1,043,694,203 of record CM068367.1, read on the forward strand.
AGATTTTTCATATATTAAACTCATGCTTTTCAACTGAGTCAGAATCTGAAATACTAGCCGATACTTGATTGGATATATAAAAAATTGTCAATAATAATAACTTGTAAAATTTTTTCTCTGCAATTTTATAATTTTTTATGAATGATAGTCCTTCAGACGATTTGTTTGTTTTTAAAGAACTATTAAACTTAATTGATTTTTCCAAAAATTTTGTCAATCACATTTATTTTCTTTCTTGGAACAAACGTTTCCAAGTGGCGCCCACAAAAAGCATAGTTTTAAGTTGTGTTACAGGACTACATCACTGCAGAGGATCCAGTCAACAGAGTAAGTAACAAAAGTGCGCGGAGGTAACGCCCGACAGTTTACAACACATACACATTACTTTACACCCAATACTTGTTTTACTATAAATTGGCGCCCAACGTGGGGCTTGGAAAAGACGGAACAAGCCCGGCAACTACCAACAGATCGAGATGTCGCAAACAAAAGGAAAAGGAGAAAGACCCATACAAATGGGAGAACAAACGAAAAAAACCGAATTAGTAAAAATAACAGGGAGTGTTGACGTGAATATATTAATGATGATGCTCCATAAAATGAAGGAGGATATTAACGAAAATACTAAAAAAAATAATGAGCGAATGCTCCAAAGAATGGAAGAAAATAACCGGAAAGAGAGAGAGGAGAGCGAAAGATGGAGAGAATCCCTGACAGAGAATAGACGGAAAGAGAGAGAGGAGAATGAAAAACAAATACAGAAAATTCGGGAGGAAGGTGAAAAGTGGAGAGCATCCTTGAGGGAGGAAACTCAAAAATGGGTAGAGTCCGTTACGAAAAATAATAATGCAAATTACAAAACAGTAGACGAAAAGATCGAGGAGAGTAAAACTGACAATGACAGGGAGGTCGAGGTAATGGAGGAACAGGTAGAAGGATTACAGATTCTATTTCGTCATCTTCCAGAAACGAAAAATAATAATGCAAATTACGAATTAGTAGACGAAAAGATCGAGGAGAGTAAAACCGACAATGATAGGGAGGTCGAGGTAATGGAGGAACAGGTAGAAGGATTACAGTTTCTATTTCGTTGTCTTCCAGAAAATAATACCGGCCTGAAACCATAGAGAAAGAAACAGTAGAAACGGAACAAAACATAGCTAATAGATTGGATAGACCGAGAAAAACAAACAGGGAGTATACAAAGGAAATAGGAGAAATGACTCAAGGCGGTTTAATTAATATACATAACCCCCCGGTCACTGACCACAGAGAAAGGAGTTATATGAAAGAATATAAACAGAATTTAATGAAAAGGGACAAAAAGAAAGAGTGTATTACAAAGAAAATCATAGGCCAAAATACTTTTAAGGTAAGCGTGCCTAGAAAAAAGATACATCCCAAAAAGAAGGAAAATTATGAGGAACAAATGGGCCAGCTTATAGAAAAATACGCTCAGGCAATAAGAGAAATAAGAAAGAAAAGGAATCAAGAGAATAGGCCCCAGGCAAGTAATGACGAAAAACCCCGAGTATTTTATGTAAACCATGTATTGGCAGAAACTGGCCGAGAACCAGATAATGATCCCCAAAATGAAAGTGAGAGAGAGGAGGAATTCCGCTATGCAGAAAAATTATGGCCCAAACATGTGATGAGATGGTAATGCCATGGATTAATCATCCAGAATAAATGTCATAGACCAGGCATTTGAAGGAGTAGAGGTGATAAACATCGAAGGTCGAATATTGAAAAGAGAAGGAATTAAAAAGGAATGGGAATGATAAATAAGGACATAATATAAGGAACACAACCAAAAGGGGTTGAAATAATCAACGTAATTAACCCAAACTGACAAATATAACCCAAATATTATCAAACATGAAAACAATGCCTACGAGGTAACTGACACAATTAGGAACAAGGTAAAAGGTACGTATAACCAGACTTCATTAAAAAAGTACCATGATTAAAAAAAAAATCACAAGTCGAATACTCAATCAGTGACCAAGTACCATGACCAAAGACCCAAGTCAAATACAGCATCGTAGAGAAGGTACCTTGACTAAACATGTCAACGTGAATTTTTTAACTTAGCCATAATTAGAAAGGAGGTAGATATTTTTAAATAAATATAAATATTATTGTATAGAGATTATTATTATTAATAAATATTACGAGAAGGACACCTTACACCAAAGGCATAAAGATATATATAAAATATAGATTTATTTCCAATAGCCATGTCAACGTATATTTACCAGCTTACCCGTACTTAGAGAAGGAGAGAGATTGTTATTAATAAGTATTACGAGAAGGACACCTTCCATCATAGGCAAGATTTATTTCCAATAGCCATGTCAACGTATATTTACCAGCTTACCCGTACTTAGAGAAGGAGAGAGATTATTATTAATAAATATTGCGAGAAGGACACTTAGTAAAGGAGAAAAGAAGGAGAAATACTGTCATATATTTGATACTAAATGGAAATGATAAATGAAAAAAAAAAAAAGAAGGAAAACAGTGTGTTACATAAGGAGGTAATGATGAATGAATATAGCTATTAACATTGAACGATTTTAAACGATAATTTAACCTGCGGAGAACGATATATTAATATAATTGTGAATTAATCAGAAGAGTTTAAGAAAGGGAATTTATGTGTAGGAGCCTATGATCTTTGAATATTGTATTTTTTTTTTTTATTATTATTATTATTATTTGTTGCAAAGGTGCAATTATTATTTTCTGAACAGGGATGTGTTGCCTCTGATTTCAGTAGTTATAGACAGGAAGGGACAGAGAATGTATGCCATAGCGAGCCACTCTGACTCCCAACCCTCTATGTATAGGGAATTATATCAAAGATTAATTATAAAACATCAAGGTAAAAAGGAAAGGAATAGGTGATATGACAAAGAACGAACTAGAAATATTGAGTTGGATTAATATATTAAAGGAGTAGAACAGGAATTTAATTATAAGATAAAAGAATGAAATATAAAGAAGCTAATAATAAAGGGTTATTATAGAGATGATAATTTCATCAAAACCAAAGATATGTTTTTCCAAAATTATCAACTTTAACGAAGAGGCATATGTAACGTCACAGAACGTTCCATAAAAGAAATCATTTATATAGTAAGTTAGCATAAGAGGAAAGTGAAGTGAACAGTATCGAACCCAAGTAGTCCCAAAAAATTGTGTAATTTTGTATAATAATTATTTCTATCAACTTGAAAAAACGACCAAACTATGACTAAGACAAAACCCCATATATATTATTAAAGTGAATAAGAGTGAAAAAACCATAAGACACTATAAGAGAGAGAAATAATGTCAGAATCCACCAGAATAAAGTCAATAATTATTAAGTTTTATAACTATGAATAGGGTATTAAAAACTATTTTTTGTGAATAAATGGACATGATCCATTATTATATTATGTGATGTAAATAAAATAAATGTATTAAATGACTTAAATACATTATTAGAAAGAGTTTAAGTTAGAATAAAAATGATATATTTGTTATGACAAAAAAATATTAATGTGTTGGATTTGAGACCATACACCAAGATTTCATGAAAAAATTAATTATTATCAGATTTAAATAAAAACTATATGTAATTGTCAAGCAGACAATAGTGAACAATTTATCATAAATAAAGGAAGCTGTCAAATGAATAAAAAGCAGCCAAAATAGCCAAAAACAGTGTTAACTAAAAACATGTAATAGGCATCTAATATTGTATAATTTATGAATTTAATGTTGCCAAAATGCAACCAAACTGTATTAGAAAGCTGTAATATGATATAAAGCAACTATACTAATATACCTGACCAACTTTAACATTGTAATAGTCAAGTCAGCAAAATATTTACTTATACCATGTATGGCTGAAGCCAATCATCCAGTACAAAAATAATCATATCTGGCTAAATACTTACATAATACTAACAAAAATAAGATAGAAAGGTACAATACATCAGAATACCTTAATAAGAAACAAACTCAGTTGAAAGTAAAGTCAATTCTAAAAGAATTTAACTAATTATAGAGTGAGATTTGTCACACCATAAAAAATGACATCTCAAGACCAATCAATGATGCTATGTCATCTTGTGATAAATATAATATATGTACAGAGTAACCAGGTATCACAAAAGATAGACAAAATAATAAACTCTGTGTGTATAGTAGTGAAATAATACATATATTAAAGAAAAAGACTAATCATTGTATTAGAAAACTGACAAGAATCTAGGCCATGAGCAGAGGCCATATAAAATTGTATTTATTTGTGTTTTATTGATGTTAAAATTTGTTTATTTTGTTGTAGGAAAGTAGTAGTAGTAGATGTTCAGCTTGTGGAAGGAACTTTGTAACTCCACAACAATTTTTGTTATAAAAATTGAGTTTTCAATGACAACAACTCAAGGTGAGGGTTGTATATTGTATTGTTTATTAGACTTAAGTTAATTAGATACCAATCATATTTAGTATCGCTAGATTCAGTTAAAAACAAGGAATCTAAATGCATTAATGGCATACAAATTGTAAGTACTAATGTGAAACTGTTTGATAAATACCAGTGTAAATTTTGAAATATACTTTGTATGAAGAATAAGAAATTCGTTCTAAAAGCTTCTACGGAAGTGAAAATTGTTCTATGACATTCCATTTCGTTTATTCTCGAACAATCTAGAAAGAATTTTTACACAAATATACCGGAAGTCGACGAAAACAGTCTACCTAATTTAGTATAAAAGCGAGACCAAATTCGACCCAAAAACACTTGAAGATTGAACTCCAGAACTGATGCATCTCACACAACACTGATCAACGCAGCTAAGGCGAAACCAAAGAGGCGAGAAATCGACAAGACACGGCAGGAAGGCTTTTCCCGTACATAGACATAACCGACTGACTTAACCTCAACGAGAGTCTACGCCAAAAAGTATCGCTGAAATAGAGCAGCGATACGGCAAATTTTAATAGAAATCACGCAGCCAGAACGTCGACGGCCCAGGAGGGACCAAACATTTAAATAGAGAACGAATTCTGCTGTGTTCGCATTGACTGACTAACGTGACAAATAATTCCCCCGAACGTAAACAAACAATACACTAAGCCTTCCTCAACACTGCATGGGAATCAGCGCTGCGGTGGCAGATTTCTGAATCAACGCTAAACAGATGATTCGTAGCGGTGGCGTTTGAACGAGATTCTACTGCCAAACGTTTTGACATAAAGTGCGGAAAAAGTAATGATCGCAAAATTTGACTTTAAATAGATTCAGTGTACACCCGAAGAGGCGAGATTGAGAAACTACCCGAAGGAAGTGTCCAGTGAGAGAATAAACGACCATTGGAACGTGAGTTACCAAAATTAAAGTCATTTGTTACCTGGTTACATTTATCACACAGTTGTACTTTACACGCCACACATACACCTTCAAATCACTTAGTTTTTTCTTGTAAGGCATCTAATTGATATGTCTTGGTAGTTCAAAGGAGTCACGTCCTGAGAGTAAAGATTTTTCATATATTAAACTCATGCTTTTCAACTGAGTCAGAATCTGAAATACTAGCCGATACTTGATTGGATATATAAAAAATTGTCAATAATAATAACTTGTAAAATTTTTTCTCTGCAATTTTATAATTTTTTATGAATGATAGTCCTTCAGACGATTTGTTTGTTTTTAAAGAACTATTAAACTTAATTGATTTTTCCAAAAATTTTGTCAATCACATTTATTTTCTTTCTTGGAACAAACGTTTCCAAGTGGCGCCCACAAAAAGCATAGTTTTAAGTTGTGTTACAGGACTACATCACTGCAGAGGATCCAGTCAACAGAGTAAGTAACAAAAGTGCGCAGAGGTAACGCCCGACAGTTTACAACACATACACATTACTTTACAGCCAATACTTGTTTTACTATAAATTGGCGCCCAACGTGGGGCTTGGAAAAGACGGAACAAGCCCGGCAACTACCAACAGATCGAGATGTCGCAAACAAAAGGAAAAGGAGAAAGACCCATACAAATGGGAGAACAAACGAAAAAAACCGAATTAGTAAAAATAACAGGGAGTGTTGACGTGAATATATTAATGATGATGCTCCATAAAATGAAGGAGGATATTAACGAAAATACTAAAAAAAATAATGAGCGAATGCTCCAAAGAATGGAAGAAAATAACCGGAAAGAGAGAGAGGAGAGCGAAAGATGGAGAGAATCCCTGACAGAGAATAGACGGAAAGAGAGAGAGGAGAATGAAAAACAAATACAGAAAATTCGGGAGGAAGGTGAAAAGTGGAGAGCATCCTTGAGGGAGGAAACTCAAAAATGGGTAGAGTCCGTTACGAAAAATAATAATGCAAATTACAAAACAGTAGACGAAAAGATCGAGGAGAGTAAAACTGACAATGACAGGGAGGTCGAGGTAATGGAGGAACAGGTAGAAGGATTACAGATTCTATTTCGTCATCTTCCAGAAACGAAAAATAATAATGCAAATTACGAATTAGTAGACGAAAAGATCGAGGAGAGTAAAACCGACAATGATAGGGAGGTCGAGGTAATGGAGGAACAGGTAGAAGGATTACAGTTTCTATTTCGTTGTCTTCCAGAAAATAATACCGGTCCTGAAACCATAGAGAAAGAAACAGTAGAAACGGAACAAAACATAGCTAATAGATTGGACAGACCGAGACAAACAAACAGGGAGTATACAAAGGAAATAGGAGAAATGACTCAAGGCGGTTTAATTAATATACATAACCCCCCGGTCACTGACCACAGAGAAAGGAGTTATATGAAAGAATATAAACAGAATTTAATGAAAAGGGACAAAAAGAAAGAGTGTATTACAAAGAAAATCATAGGCCAAAATACTTTTAAGGTAAGCGTGCCTAGAAAAAAGATACATCCCAAAAAGAAGGAAAATTATGAGGAACAAATGGGCCAGCTTATAGAAAAATACGCTCAGGCAATAAGAGAAATAAGAAAGAAAAGGAATCAAGAGAATAGGCCCCAGGCAAGTAATGACGAAAAACCCCGAGTATTTTATGTAAACCATGTATTGGCAGAAACTGGCCGAGAACCAGATAATGATCCCCAAAATGAAAGTGAGAGAGAGGAGGAATTCCGCTATGCAGAAAAATTATGGCCCAAACATGTGATGAGATGGTAATGCCATGGATTAATCATCCAGAATAAATGTCATAGACCAGGCATTTGAAGGAGTAGAGGTGATAAACATCGAAGGTCGAATATTGAAAAGAGAAGGAATTAAAAAGGAATGGGAATGATAAATAAGGACATAATATAAGGAACACAACCAAAAGGGGTTGAAATAATCAACGTAATTAACCCAAACTGACAAATATAACCCAAATATTATCAAACATGAAAACAATGCCTACGAGGTAACTGACACAATTAGGAACAAGGTAAAAGGTACGTATAACCAGACTTCATTAAAAAAGTACCATGATTAAAAAAAAAATCACAAGTCGAATACTCAATCAGTGACCAAGTACCATGACCAAAGACCCAAGTCAAATACAGCATCGTAGAGAAGGTACCTTGACTAAACATGTCAACGTGAATTTTTTAACTTAGCCATAATTAGAAAGGAGGTAGATATTTTTAAATAAATATAAATATTATTGTATAGAGATTATTATTATTAATAAATATTACGAGAAGGACACCTTACACCAAAGGCATAAAGATATATATAAAATATAGATTTATTTCCAATAGCCATGTCAACGTATATTTACCAGCTTACCCGTACTTAGAGAAGGAGAGAGATTGTTATTAATAAGTATTACGAGAAGGACACCTTCCATCATAGGCAAGATTTATTTCCAATAGCCATGTCAACGTATATTTACCAGCTTACCCGTACTTAGAGAAGGAGAGAGATTATTATTAATAAATATTGCGAGAAGGACACTTAGTAAAGGAGAAAAGAAGGAGAAATACTGTCATATATTTGATACTAAATGGAAATGATAAATGAAAAAAAAAAAAAAAAAGGAAAACAGTGTGTTACATAAGGAGGTAATGATGAATGAATATAGCTATTAACATTGAACGATTTTAAACGATAATTTAACCTGCGGAGAACGATATATTAATATAATTGTGAATTAATCAGAAGAGTTTAAGAAAGGGAATTTATGTGTAGGAGCCTATGATCTTTGAATATTGTATTTTTTTTTTTTTATTATTATTATTATTATTTGTTGCAAAGGTGCAATTATTATTTTCTGAACAGGGATGTGTTGCCTCTGATTTCAGTAGTTATAGACAGGAAGGGACAGAGAATGTATGCCATAGCGAGCCACTCTGACTCCCAACCCTCTATGTATAGGGAATTATATCAAAGATTAATTATAAAACATCAAGGTAAAAAGGAAAGGAATAGGTGATATGACAAAGAACGAACTAGAAATATTGAGTTGGATTAATATATTAAAGGAGTAGAACAGGAATTTAATTATAAGATAAAAGAATGAAATATAAAGAAGCTAATAATAAAGGGTTATTATAGAGATGATAATTTCATCAAAACCAAAGATATGTTTTTCCAAAATTATCAACTTTAACGAAGAGGCATATGTAACGTCACAGAACGTTCCATAAAAGAAATCATTTATATAGTAAGTTAGCATAAGAGGAAAGTGAAGTGAACAGTATCGAACCCAAGTAGTCCCAAAAAATTGTGTAATTTTGTATAATAATTATTTCTATCAACTTGAAAAAACGACCAAACTATGACTAAGACAAAACCCCATATATATTATTAAAGTGAATAAGAGTGAAAAAACCATAAGACACTATAAGAGAGAGAAATAATGTCAGAATCCACCAGAATAAAGTCAATAATTATTAAGTTTTATAACTATGAATAGGGTATTAAAAACTATTTTTTGTGAATAAATGGACATGATCCATTATTATATTATGTGATGTAAATAAAATAAATGTATTAAATGACTTAAATACATTATTAGAAAGAGTTTAAGTTAGAATAAAAATGATATATTTGTTATGACAAAAAAATATTAATGTGTTGGATTTGAGACCATACACCAAGATTTCATGAAAAAATTAATTATTATCAGATTTAAATAAAAACTATATGTAATTGTCAAGCAGACAATAGTGAACAATTTATCTTAAATAAAGGAAGCTGTCAAATGAATAAAAAGCAGCCAAAATAGCCAAAAACAGTGTTAACTAAAAACATGTAATAGGCATCTAATATTGTATAATTTATGAATTTAATGTTGCCAAAATGCAACCAAACTGTATTAGAAAGCTGTAATATGATATAAAGCAACTATACTAATATACCTGACCAACTTTAACATTGTAATAGTCAAGTCAGCAAAATATTTACTTATACCATGTATGGCTGAAGCCAATCATCCAGTACAAAAATAATCATATCTGGCTAAATACTTACATAATACTAACAAAAATAAGATAGAAAGGTACAATACATCAGAATACCTTAATAAGAAACAAACTCAGTTGAAAGTAAAGTCAATTCTAAAAGAATTTAACTAATTATAGAGTGAGATTTGTCACACCATAAAAAATGACATCTCAAGACCAATCAATGATGCTATGTCATCTTGTGATAAATATAATATATGTACAGAGTAACCAGGTATCACAAAAGATAGACAAAATAATAAACTCTGTGTGTATAGTAGTGAAATAATACATATATTAAAGAAAAAGACTAATCATTGTATTAGAAAACTGACAAGAATCTAGGCCATGAGCAGAGGCCATATAAAATTGTATTTATTTGTGTTTTATTGATGTTAAAATTTGTTTATTTTGTTGTAGGAAAGTAGTAGTAGTAGATGTTCAGCTTGTGGAAGGAACTTTGTAACTCCACAACAATTTTTGTTATAAAAATTGAGTTTTCAATGACAACAACTCAAGGTGAGGGTTGTATATTGTATTGTTTATTAGACTTAAGTTAATTAGATACCAATCATATTTAGTATCGCTAGATTCAGTTAAAAACAAGGAATCTAAATGCATTAATGGCATACAAATTGTAAGTACTAATGTGAAACTGTTTGATAAATACCAGTGTAAATTTTGAAATATACTTTGTATGAAGAATAAGAAATTCGTTCTAAAAGCTTCTACGGAAGTGAAAATTGTTCTATGACATTCCATTTCGTTTATTCTCGAACAATCTAGAAAGAATTTTTACACAAATATACCGGAAGTCGACGAAAACAGTCTACCTAATTTAGTATAAAAGCGAGACCAAATTCGACCCAAAAACACTTGAAGATTGAACTCCAGAACTGATGCATCTCACACAACACTGATCAACGCAGCTAAGGCGAAACCAAAGAGGCGAGAAATCGACAAGACACGGCAGGAAGGCTTTTCCCGTACATAGACATAACCGACTGACTTAACCTCAACGAGAGTCTACGCCAAAAAGTATCGCTGAAATAGAGCAGCGATACGGCAAATTTTAATAGAAATCACGCAGCCAGAACGTCGACGGCCCAGGAGGGACCAAACATTTAAATAGAGAACGAATTCTGCTGTGTTCGCATTGACTGACTAACGTGACAAATAATTCCCCCGAACGTAAACAAACAATACACTAAGCCTTCCTCAACACTGCATGGGAATCAGCGCTGCGGTGGCAGATTTCTGAATCAACGCTAAACAGATGATTCGTAGCGGTGGCGTTTGAACGAGATTCTACTGCCAAACGTTTTGACATAAAGTGCGGAAAAAGTAATGATCGCAAAATTTGACTTTAAATAGATTCAGTGTACACCCGAAGAGGCGAGATTGAGAAACTACCCGAAGGAAGTGTCCAGTGAGAGAATAAACGACCATTGGAACGTGAGTTACCAAAATTAAAGTCATTTGTTACCTGGTTACATTTATCACACAGTTGTACTTTACACGCCACACATACACCTTCAAATCACTTAGTTTTTTCTTGTAAGGCATCTAATTGATATGTCTTGGTAGTTCAAAGGAGTCACGTCCTGAGAGTAAAGATTTTTCATATATTAAACTCATGCTTTTCAACTGAGTCAGAATCTGAAATACTAGCCGATACTTGATTGGATATATAAAAAATTGTCAATAATAATAACTTGTAAAATTTTTTCTCTGCAATTTTATAATTTTTTATGAATGATAGTCCTTCAGACGATTTGTTTGTTTTTAAAGAACTATTAAACTTAATTGATTTTTCCAAAAATTTTGTCAATCACATTTATTTTCTTTCTTGGAACAAACGTTTCCAAGTGGCGCCCACAAAAAGCATAGTTTTAAGTTGTGTTACAGGACTACATCACTGCAGAGGATCCAGTCAACAGAGTAAGTAACAAAAGTGCGCGGAGGTAACGCCCGACAGTTTACAACACATACACATTACTTTACACCCAATACTTGTTTTACTATAAATTGGCGCCCAACGTGGGGCTTGGAAAAGACGGAACAAGCCCGGCAACTACCAACAGATCGAGATGTCGCAAACAAAAGGAAAAGGAGAAAGACCCATACAAATGGGAGAACAAACGAAAAAAACCGAATTAGTAAAAATAACAGGGAGTGTTGACGTGAATATATTAATGATGATGCTCCATAAAATGAAGGAGGATATTAACGAAAATACTAAAAAAAATAATGAGCGAATGCTCCAAAGAATGGAAGAAAATAACCGGAAAGAGAGAGAGGAGAGCGAAAGATGGAGAGAATCCCTGACAGAGAATAGACGGAAAGAGAGAGAGGAGAATGAAAAACAAATACAGAAAATTCGGGAGGAAGGTGAAAAGTGGAGAGCATCCTTGAGGGAGGAAACTCAAAAATGGGTAGAGTCCGTTACGAAAAATAATAATGCAAATTACAAAACAGTAGACGAAAAGATCGAGGAGAGTAAAACTGACAATGACAGGGAGGTCGAGGTAATAGAGGAACAGGTAGAAGGATTACAGATTCTATTTCGTCATCTTCCAGAAACGAAAAATAATAATGCAAATTACGAATTAGTAGACGAAAAGATCGAGGAGAGTAAAACCGACAATGATAGGGAGGTCGAGGTAATGGAGGAACAGGTAGAAGGATTACAGTTTCTATTTCGTTGTCTTCCAGAAAATAATACCGGTCCTGAAACCATAGAGAAAGAAACAGTAGAAACGGAACAAAACATAGCTAATAGATTGGACAGACCGAGACAAACAAACAGGGAGTATACAAAGGAAATAGGAGAAATGACTCAAGGCGGTTTAATTAATATACATAACCCCCCGGTCACTGACCACAGAGAAAGGAGTTATATGAAAGAATATAAACAGAATTTAATGAAAAGGGACAAAAAGAAAGAGTGTATTACAAAGAAAATCATAGGCCAAAATACTTTTAAGGTAAGCGTGCCTAGAAAAAAGATACATCCCAAAAAGAAGGAAAATTATGAGGAACAAATGGGCCAGCTTATAGAAAAATACGCTCAGGCAATAAGAGAAATAAGAAAGAAAAGGAATCAAGAGAATAGGCCCCAGGCAAGTAATGACGAAAAACCCCGAGTATTTTATGTAAACCATGTATTGGCAGAAACTGGCCGAGAACCAGATAATGATCCACAAAATGAAAGTGAGAGAGAGGAGGAATTCCGCTATGCAGAAAAATTATGGCCCAAACATGTGATGAGATGGTAATGCCATGGATTAATCATCCAGAATAAATGTCATAGACCAGGCATTTGAAGGAGTAGAGGTGATAAACATCGAAGGTCGAATATTGAAAAGAGAAGGAATTAAAAAGGAATGGGAATGATAAATAAGGACATAATATAAGGAACACAACCAAAAGGGGTTGAAATAATCAACGTAATTAACCCAAACTGACAAATATAACCCAAATATTATCAAACATGAAAACAATGCCTACGAGGTAACTGACACAATTAGGAACAAGGTAAAAGGTACGTATAACCAGACTTCATTAAAAAAGTACCATGATTAAAAAAAAAATCACAAGTCGAATACTCAATCAGTGACCAAGTACCATGACCAAAGACCCAAGTCAAATACAGCATCGTAGAGAAGGTACCTTGACTAAACATGTCAACGTGAATTTTTTAACTTAGCCATAATTAGAAAGGAGGTAGATATTTTTAAATAAATATAAATATTATTGTATAGAGATTATTATTATTAATAAATATTACGAGAAGGACACCTTACACCAAAGGCATAAAGATATATATAAAATATAGATTTATTTCCAATAGCCATGTCAACGTATATTTACCAGCTTACCCGTACTTAGAGAAGGAGAGAGATTGTTATTAATAAGTATTACGAGAAGGACACCTTCCATCATAGGCAAGATTTATTTCCAATAGCCATGTCAACGTATATTTACCAGCTTACCCGTACTTAGAGAAGGAGAGAGATTATTATTAATAAATATTGCGAGAAGGACACTTAGTAAAGGAGAAAAGAAGGAGAAATACTGTCATATATTTGATACTAAATGGAAATGATAAATGAAAAAAAAAAAAAAAAGGAAAACAGTGTGTTACATCAGGAGGTAATGATGAATGAATATAGCTATTAACATTGAACGATTTTAAACGATAATTTAACCTGCGGAGAACGATATATTAATATAATTGTGAATTAATCAGAAGAGTTTAAGAAAGGGAATTTATGTGTAGGAGCCTATGATCTTTGAATATTGTATTTTTTTTTTTTATTATTATTATTATTATTTGTTGCAAAGGTGCAATTATTATTTTCTGAACAGGGATGTGTTGCCTCTGATTTCAGTAGTTATAGACAGGAAGGGACAGAGAATGTATGCCATAGCGAGCCACTCTGACTCCCAACCCTCTATGTATAGGGAATTATATCAAAGATTAATTATAAAACATCAAGGTAAAAAGGAAAGGAATAGGTGATATGACAAAGAACGAACTAGAAATATTGAGTTGGATTAATATATTAAAGGAGTAGAACAGGAATTTAATTATAAGATAAAAGAATGAAATATAAAGAAGCTAATAATAAAGGGTTATTATAGAGATGATAATTTCATCAAAACCAAAGATATGTTTTTCCAAAATTATCAACTTTAACGAAGAGGCATATGTAACGTCACAGAACGTTCCATAAAAGAAATCATTTATATAGTAAGTTAGCATAAGAGGAAAGTGAAGTGAACAGTATCGAACCCAAGTAGTCCCAAAAAATTGTGTAATTTTGTATAATAATTATTTCTATCAACTTGAAAAAACGACCAAACTATGACTAAGACAAAACCCCATATATATTATTAAAGTGAATAAGAGTGAAAAAACCATAAGACACTATAAGAGAGAGAAATAATGTCAGAATCCACCAGAATAAAGTCAATAATTATTAAGTTTTATAACTATGAATAGGGTATTAAAAACTATTTTTTGTGAATAAATGGACATGATCCATTATTATATTATGTGATGTAAATAAAATAAATGTATTAAATGACTTAAATACATTATTAGAAAGAGTTTAAGTTAGAATAAAAATGATATATTTGTTATGACAAAAAAATATTAATGTGTTGGATTTGAGACCATACACCAAGATTTCATGAAAAAATTAATTATTATCAGATTTAAATAAAAACTATATGTAATTGTCAAGCAGACAATAGTGAACAATTTATCTTAAATAAAGGAAGCTGTCAAATGAATAAAAAGCAGCCAAAATAGCCAAAAACAGTGTTAACTAAAAACATGTAATAGGCATCTAATATTGTATAATTTATGAATTTAATGTTGCCAAAATGCAACCAAACTGTATTAGAAAGCTGTAATATGATATAAAGCAACTATACTAATATACCTGACCAACTTTAACATTGTAATAGTCAAGTCAGCAAAATATTTACTTATACCATGTATGGCTGAAGCCAATCATCCAGTACAAAAATAATCACATCTGGCTAAATACTTACATAATACTAACAAAAATAAGATAGAAAGGTACAATACATCAGAATACCTTAATAAGAAACAAACTCAGTTGAAAGTAAAGTCAATTCTAAAAGAATTTAACTAATTATAGAGTGAGATTTGTCACACCATAAAAAATGACATCTCAAGACCAATCAATGATGCTATGTCATCTTGTGATAAATATAATATATGTACAGAGTAACCAGGTATCACAAAAGATAGACAAAATAATAAACTCTGTGTGTATAGTAGTGAAATAATACATATATTAAAGAAAAAGACTAATCATTGTATTAGAAAACTGACAAGAATCTAGGCCATGAGCAGAGGCCATATAAAATTGTATTTATTTGTGTTTTATTGATGTTAAAATTTGTTTATTTTGTTGTAGGAAAGTAGTAGTAGTAGATGTTCAGCTTGTGGAAGGAACTTTGTAACTCCACAACAATTTTTGTTATAAAAATTGAGTTTTCAATGACAACAACTCAAGGTGAGGGTTGTATATTGTATTGTTTATTAGACTTAAGTTAATTAGATACCAATCATATTTAGTATCGCTAGATTCAGTTAAAAACAAGGAATCTAAATGCATTAATGGCATACAAATTGTAAGTACTAATGTGAAACTGTTTGATAAATACCAGTGTAAATTTTGAAATATACTTTGTATGAAGAATAAGAAATTCGTTCTAAAAGCTTCTACGGAAGTGAAAATTGTTCTATGACATTCCATTTCGTTTATTCTCGAACAATCTAGAAAGAATTTTTACACAAATATACCGGAAGTCGACGAAAACAGTCTACCTAATTTAGTATAAAAGCGAGACCAAATTCGACCCAAAAACACTTGAAGATTGAACTCCAGAACTGATGCATCTCACACAACACTGATCAACGCAGCTAAGGCGAAACCAAAGAGGCGAGAAATCGACAAGACACGGCAGGAAGGCTTTTCCCGTACATAGACATAACCGACTGACTTAACCTCAACGAGAGTCTACGCCAAAAAGTATCGCTGAAATAGAGCAGCGATACGGCAAATTTTAATAGAAATCACGCAGCCAGAACGTCGACGGCCCAGGAGGGACCAAACATTTAAATAGAGAACGAATTCTGCTGTGTTCGCATTGACTGACTAACGTGACAAATAATTCCCCCGAACGTAAACAAACAATACACTAAGCCTTCCTCAACACTGCATGGGAATCAGCGCTGCGGTGGCAGATTTCTGAATCAACGCTAAACAGATGATTCGTAGCGGTGGCGTTTGAACGAGATTCTACTGCCAAACGTTTTGACATAAAGTGCGGAAAAAGTAATGATCGCAAAATTTGACTTTAAATAGATTCAGTGTACACCCGAAGAGGCGAGATTGAGAAACTACCCGAAGGAAGTGTCCAGTGAGAGAATAAACGACCATTGGAACGTGAGTTACCAAAATTAAAGTCATTTGTTACCTGGTTACATTTATCACACAGTTGTACTTTACACGCCACACATACACCTTCAAATCACTTAGTTTTTTCTTGTAAGGCATCTAATTGATATGTCTTGGTAGTTCAAAGGAGTCACGTCTTGAGAGTAAAGATTTTTCATATATTAAACTCATGCTTTTCAACTGAGTCAGAATCTGAAATACTAGCCGATACTTGATTGGATATATAAAAAATTGTCAATAATAATAACTTGTAAAATTTTTTCTCTGCAATTTTATAATTTTTTATGAATGATAGTCCTTCAGACGATTTGTTTGTTTTTAAAGAACTATTAAACTTAATTGATTTTTCCAAAAATTTTGTCAATCACATTTATTTTCTTTCTTGGAACAAACGTTTCCAAGTGGCGCCCACAAAAAGCATAGTTTTAAGTTGTGTTACAGGACTACATCACTGCAGAGGATCCAGTCAACAGAGTAAGTAACAAAAGTGCGCGGAGGTAACGCCCGACAGTTTACAACACATACACATTACTTTACACCCAATACTTGTTTTACTATAAATTGGCGCCCAACGTGGGGCTTGGAAAAGACGGAACAAGCCCGGCAACTACCAACAGATCGAGATGTCGCAAACAAAAGGAAAAGGAGAAAGACCCATACAAATGGGAGAACAAACGAAAAAAAACGAATTAGTAAAAATAACAGGGAGTGTTGACGTGAATATATTAATGATGATGCTCCATAAAATGAAGGAGGATATTAACGAAAATACTAAAAAAAATAATGAGCGAATGCTCCAAAGAATGGAAGAAAATAACCGGAAAGAGAGAGAGGAGAGCGAAAGATGGAGAGAATCCCTGAGAGAGAATAGACGGAAAGAGAGAGAGAGGAGAATGAAAAACAAATACAGAAAATTCGGGAGGAAGGTGAAAAGTGGAGAGCATCCTTGAGGGAGGAAACTCAAAAATGGGTAGAGTCCGTTACGAAAAATAATAATGCAAATTACAAAACAGTAGACGAAAAGATCGAGGAGAGTAAAACTGACACTGACAGGGAGGTCGAGGTAATGGAGGAACAGGTAGAAGGATTACAGATTCTATTTCGTCATCTTCCAGAAACGAAAAATAATAATGCAAATTACGAATTAGTAGACGAAAAGATCGAGGAGAGTAAAACCGACAATGATAGGGAGGTCGAGGTAATGGAGGAACAGGTAGAAGGATTACAGTTTCTATTTCGTTGTCTTCCAGAAAATAATACCGGTCCTGAAACCATAGAGAAAGAAACAGTAGAAACGGAACAAAACATAGCTAATAGATTGGACAGACCGAGAAAAACAAACAGGGAGTATACAAAGGAAATAGGAGAAATGACTCAAGGCGGTTTAATTAATATACATAACCCCCCGGTCACTGACCACAGAGAAAGGAGTTATATGAAAGAATATAAACAGAATTTAATGAAAAGGGACAAAAAGAAAGAGTGTATTACAAAGAAAATCATAGGCCAAAATACTTTTAAGGTAAGCGTGCCTAGAAAAAAGATACATCCCAAAAAGAAGGAAAATTATGAGGAACAAATGGGCCAGCTTATAGAAAAATACGCTCAGGCAATAAGAGAAATAAGAAAGAAAAGGAATCAAGAGAATAGGCCCCAGGCAAGTAATGACGAAAAACCCCGAGTATTTTATGTAAACCATGTATTGGCAGAAACTGGCCGAGAACCAGATAATGATCCAAAAATGAAAGTGAGAGAGAGGAGGAATTCCGCTATGCAGAAAAATTATGGCCCAAACATGTGATGAGATGGTAATGCCATGGATTAATCATCCAGAATAAATGTCATAGACCAGGCATTTGAAGGAGTAGAGGTGATAAACATCGAAGGTCGAATATTGAAAAGAGAAGGAATTAAAAAGGAATGGGAATGATAAATAAGGACATAATATAAGGAACACAACCAAAAGGGGTTGAAATAATCAACGTAATTAACCCAAACTGACAAATATAACCCAAATATTATCAAACATGAAAACAATGCCTACGAGGTAACTGACACAATTAGGAACAAGGTAAAAGGTACGTATAACCAGACTTCATTAAAAAAGTACCATGATTAAAAAAAAAATCACAAGTCGAATACTCAATCAGTGACCAAGTACCATGACCAAAGACCCAAGTCAAATACAGCATCGTAGAGAAGGTACCTTGACTAAACATGTCAACGTGAATTTTTTAACTTAGCCATAATTAGAAAGGAGGTAGATATTTTTAAATAAATATAAATATTATTGTATAGAGATTATTATTATTAATAAATATTACGAGAAGGACACCTTACACCAAAGGCATAAAGATATATATAAAATATAGATTTATTTCCAATAGCCATGTCAACGTATATTTACCAGCTTACCCGTACTTAGAGAAGGAGAGAGATTGTTATTAATAAGTATTACGAGAAGGACACCTTCCATCATAGGCAAGATTTATTTCCAATAGCCATGTCAACGTATATTTACCAGCTTACCCGTACTTAGAGAAGGAGAGAGATTATTATTAATAAATATTGCGAGAAGGACACTTAGTAAAGGAGAAAAGAAGGAGAAATACTGTCATATATTTGATACTAAATGGAAATGATAAATGAAAAAAAAAAAAAAAAAAAAAAAAAAGGAAAACAGTGTGTTACATAAGGAGGTAATGATGAATGAATATAGCTATTAACATTGAACGATTTTAAACGATAATTTAACCTGCGGAGAACGATATATTAATATAATTGTGAATTAATCAGAAGAGTTTAAGAAAGGGAATTTATGTGTAGGAGCCTATGATCTTTGAATATTGTATTTTTTTTTTTTATTATTATTATTATTATTTGTTGCAAAGGTGCAATTATTATTTTCTGAACAGGGATGTGTTGCCTCTGATTTCAGTAGTTATAGACAGGAAGGGACAGAGAATGTATGCCATAGCGAGCCACTCTGACTCCCAACCCTCTATGTATAGGGAATTATATCAAAGATTAATTATAAAACATCAAGGTAAAAAGGAAAGGAATATGTGATATGACAAAGAACGAACTAGAAATATTGAGTTGGATTAATATATTAAAGGAGTAGAACAGGAATTTAATTATAAGATAAAAGAATGAAATATAAAGAAGCTAATAATAAAGGGTTATTATAGAGATGATAATTTCATCAAAACCAAAGATATGTTTTTCCAAAATTATAAACTTTAACGAAGAGGCATATGTAACGTCACAGAACGTTCCATAAAAGAAATCATTTATATAGTAAGTTAGCATAAGAGGAAAGTGAAGTGAACAGTATCGAACACAAGTAGTCCCAAAAAATTGTGTAATTTTGTATAATAATTATTTCTATCAACTTGAAAAAACGACCAAACTATGACTAAGACAAAACCCCATATATATTATTAAAGTGAATAAGAGTGAAAAAACCATAAGACACTATAAGAGAGAGAAATAATGTCAGAATCCACCAGAATAAAGTCAATAATTATTAAGTTTTATAACTATGAATAGGGTATTAAAAACTATTTTTTGTGAATAAATGGACATGATCCATTATTATATTATGTGATGTAAATAAAATAAATGTATTAAATGACTTAAATACATTATTAGAAAGAGTTTAAGTTAGAATAAAAATGATATATTTGTTATGACAAAAAAATATTAATGTGTTGGATTTGAGACCATACACCAAGATTTCATGAAAAAATTAATTATTATCAGATTTAAATAAAAACTATATGTAATTGTCAAGCAGACAATAGTGAACAATTTATCTTAAATAAAGGAAGCTGTCAAATGAATAAAAAGCAGCCAAAATAGCCAAAAACAGTGTTAACTAAAAACATGTAATAGGCATCTAATATTGTATAATTTATGAATTTAATGTTGCCAAAATGCAACCAAACTGTATTAGAAAGCTGTAATATGATATAAAGCAACTATACTAATATACCTGACCAACTTTAACATTGTAATAGTCAAGTCAGCAAAATATTTACTTATACCATGTATGGCTGAAGCCAATCATCCAGTACAAAAATAATCATATCTGGCCAAATACTTACATAATACTAACAAAAATAAGATAGAAAGGTACAATACATCAGAATACCTTAATAAGAAACAAACTCAGTTGAAAGTAAAGTCAATTCTAAAAGAATTTAACTAATTAGAGTGAGATTTGTCACACCATAAAAAATGACATCTCAAGACCAATCAATGATGCTATGTCATCTTGTGATAAATATAATATATGTACAGAGTAACCAGGTATCACAAAAGATAGACAAAATAATAAACTCTGTGTGTATAGTAGTGAAATAATACATATATTAAAGAAAAAGACTAATCATTGTATTAGAAAACTGACAAGAATCTAGGCCATGAGCAGAGGCCATATAAAATTGTATTTATTTGTGTTTTATTGATGTTAAAATTTGTTTATTTTGTTGTAGGAAAGTAGTAGTAGTAGATGTTCAGCTTGTGGAAGGAACTTTGTAACTCCACAACAATTTTTGTTATAAAAATTGAGTTTTCAATGACAACAACTCAAGGTGAGGGTTGTATATTGTATTGTTTATTAGACTTAAGTTAATTAGATACCAATCATATTTAGTATCGCTAGATTCAGTTAAAAACAAGGAATCTAAATGCATTAATGGCATACAAATTGTAAGTACTAATGTGAAACTGTTTGATAAATACCAGTGTAAATTTTGAAATATACTTTGTATGAAGAATAAGAAATTCGTTCTAAAAGCTTCTACGGAAGTGAAAATTGTTCTATGACATTCCATTTCGTTTATTCTCGAACAATCTAGAAAGAATTTTTACACAAATATACCGGAAGTCGACGAAAACAGTCTACCTAATTTAGTATAAAAGCGAGACCAAATTCGACCCAAAAACACTTGAAGATTGAACTCCAGAACTGATGCATCTCACACAACACTGATCAACGCAGCTAAGGCGAAACCAAAGAGGCGAGAAATCGACAAGACACGGCAGGAAGGCTTTTCCCGTACATAGACATAACCGACTGACTTAACCTCAACGAGAGTCTACGCCAAAAAGTATCGCTGAAATAGAGCAGCGATACGGCAAATTTTAATAGAAATCACGCAGCCAGAACGTCGACGGCCCAGGAGGGACCAAACATTTAAATAGAGAACGAATTCTGCTGTGTTCGCATTGACTGACTAACGTGACAAATAATTCCCCCGAACGTAAACAAACAATACACTAAGCCTTCCTCAACACTGCATGGGAATCAGCGCTGCGGTGGCAGATTTCTGAATCAACGCTAAACAGATGATTCGTAGCGGTGGCGTTTGAACGAGATTCTACTGCCAAACGTTTTGACATAAAGTGCGGAAAAAGTAATGATCGCAAAATTTGACTTTAAATAGATTCAGTGTACACCCGAAGAGGCGAGATTGAGAAACTACCCGAAGGAAGTGTCCAGTGAGAGAATAAACGACCATTGGAACGTGAGTTACCAAAATTAAAGTCATTTGTTACCTGGTTACATTTATCACACAGTTGTACTTTACACGCCACACATACACCTTCAAATCACTTAGTTTTTTCTTGTAAGGCATCTAATTGATATGTCTTGGTAGTTCAAAGGAGTCACGTCTTGAGAGTAAAGATTTTTCATATATTAAACTCATGCTTTTCAACTGAGTCAGAATCTGAAATACTAGCCGATACTTGATTGGATATATAAAAAATTGTCAATAATAATAACTTGTAAAATTTTTTCTCTGCAATTTTATAATTTTTTATGAATGATAGTCCTTCAGACGATTTGTTTGTTTTTAAAGAACTATTAAACTTAATTGATTTTTCCAAAAATTTTGTCAATCACATTTATTTTCTTTCTTGGAACAAACGTTTCCAAGTGGCGCCCACAAAAAGCATAGTTTTAAGTTGTGTTACAGGACTACATCACTGCAGAGGATCCAGTCAACAGAGTAAGTAACAAAAGTGCGCGGAGGTAACGCCCGACAGTTTACAACACATACACATTACTTTACACCCAATACTTGTTTTACTATAAATTGGCGCCCAACGTGGGGCTTGGAAAAGACGGAACAAGCCCGGCAACTACCAACAGATCGAGATGTCGCAAACAAAAGGAAAAGGAGAAAGACCCATACAAATGGGAGAACAAACGAAAAAAAACGAATTAGTAAAAATAACAGGGAGTGTTGACGTGAATATATTAATGATGATGCTCCATAAAATGAAGGAGGATATTAACGAAAATACTAAAAAAAATAATGAGCGAATGCTCCAAAGAATGGAAGAAAATAACCGGAAAGAGAGAGAGGAGAGCGAAAGATGGAGAGAATCCCTGAGAGAGAATAGACGGAAAGAGAGAGAGAGGAGAATGAAAAACAAATACAGAAAATTCGGGAGGAAGGTGAAAAGTGGAGAGCATCCTTGAGGGAGGAAACTCAAAAATGGGTAGAGTCCGTTACGAAAAATAATAATGCAAATTACAAAACAGTAGACGAAAAGATCGAGGAGAGTAAAACTGACACTGACAGGGAGGTCGAGGTAATGGAGGAACAGGTAGAAGGATTACAGATTCTATTTCGTCATCTTCCAGAAACGAAAAATAATAATGCAAATTACGAATTAGTAGACGAAAAGATCGAGGAGAGTAAAACCGACAATGATAGGGAGGTCGAGGTAATGGAGGAACAGGTAGAAGGATTACAGTTTCTATTTCGTTGTCTTCCAGAAAATAATACCGGTCCTGAAACCATAGAGAAAGAAACAGTAGAAACGGAACAAAACATAGCTAATAGATTGGACAGACCGAGAAAAACAAACAGGGAGTATACAAAGGAAATAGGAGAAATGACTCAAGGCGGTTTAATTAATATACATAACCCCCCGGTCACTGACCACAGAGAAAGGAGTTATATGAAAGAATATAAACAGAATTTAATGAAAAGGGACAAAAAGAAAGAGTGTATTACAAAGAAAATCATAGGCCAAAATACTTTTAAGGTAAGCGTGCCTAGAAAAAAGATACATCCCAAAAAGAAGGAAAATTATGAGGAACAAATGGGCCAGCTTATAGAAAAATACGCTCAGGCAATAAGAGAAATAAGAAAGAAAAGGAATCAAGAGAATAGGCCCCAGGCAAGTAATGACGAAAAACCCCGAGTATTTTATGTAAACCATGTATTGGCAGAAACTGGCCGAGAACCAGATAATGATCCAAAAATGAAAGTGAGAGAGAGGAGGAATTCCGCTATGCAGAAAAATTATGGCCCAAACATGTGATGAGATGGTAATGCCATGGATTAATCATCCAGAATAAATGTCATAGACCAGGCATTTGAAGGAGTAGAGGTGATAAACATCGAAGGTCGAATATTGAAAAGAGAAGGAATTAAAAAGGAATGGGAATGATAAATAAGGACATAATATAAGGAACACAACCAAAAGGGGTTGAAATAATCAACGTAATTAACCCAAACTGACAAATATAACCCAAATATTATCAAACATGAAAACAATGCCTACGAGGTAACTGACACAATTAGGAACAAGGTAAAAGGTACGTATAACCAGACTTCATTAAAAAAGTACCATGATTAAAAAAAAAATCACAAGTCGAATACTCAATCAGTGACCAAGTACCATGACCAAAGACCCAAGTCAAATACAGCATCGTAGAGAAGGTACCTTGACTAAACATGTCAACGTGAATTTTTTAACTTAGCCATAATTAGAAAGGAGGTAGATATTTTTAAATAAATATAAATATTATTGTATAGAGATTATTATTATTAATAAATATTACGAGAAGGACACCTTACACCAAAGGCATAAAGATATATATAAAATATAGATTTATTTCCAATAGCCATGTCAACGTATATTTACCAGCTTACCCGTACTTAGAGAAGGAGAGAGATTGTTATTAATAAGTATTACGAGAAGGACACCTTCCATCATAGGCAAGATTTATTTCCAATAGCCATGTCAACGTATATTTACCAGCTTACCCGTACTTAGAGAAGGAGAGAGATTATTATTAATAAATATTGCGAGAAGGACACTTAGTAAAGGAGAAAAGAAGGAGAAATACTGTCATATATTTGATACTAAATGGAAATGATAAATGAAAAAAAAAAAAAAAAAAAAAAAAAAGGAAAACAGTGTGTTACATAAGGAGGTAATGATGAATGAATATAGCTATTAACATTGAACGATTTTAAACGATAATTTAACCTGCGGAGAACGATATATTAATATAATTGTGAATTAATCAGAAGAGTTTAAGAAAGGGAATTTATGTGTAGGAGCCTATGATCTTTGAATATTGTATTTTTTTTTTTTATTATTATTATTATTATTTGTTGCAAAGGTGCAATTATTATTTTCTGAACAGGGATGTGTTGCCTCTGATTTCAGTAGTTATAGACAGGAAGGGACAGAGAATGTATGCCATAGCGAGCCACTCTGACTCCCAACCCTCTATGTATAGGGAATTATATCAAAGATTAATTATAAAACATCAAGGTAAAAAGGAAAGGAATATGTGATATGACAAAGAACGAACTAGAAATATTGAGTTGGATTAATATATTAAAGGAGTAGAACAGGAATTTAATTATAAGATAAAAGAATGAAATATAAAGAAGCTAATAATAAAGGGTTATTATAGAGATGATAATTTCATCAAAACCAAAGATATGTTTTTCCAAAATTATAAACTTTAACGAAGAGGCATATGTAACGTCACAGAACGTTCCATAAAAGAAATCATTTATATAGTAAGTTAGCATAAGAGGAAAGTGAAGTGAACAGTATCGAACACAAGTAGTCCCAAAAAATTGTGTAATTTTGTATAATAATTATTTCTATCAACTTGAAAAAACGACCAAACTATGACTAAGACAAAACCCCATATATATTATTAAAGTGAATAAGAGTGAAAAAACCATAAGACACTATAAGAGAGAGAAATAATGTCAGAATCCACCAGAATAAAGTCAATAATTATTAAGTTTTATAACTATGAATAGGGTATTAAAAACTATTTTTTGTGAATAAATGGACATGATCCATTATTATATTATGTGATGTAAATAAAATAAATGTATTAAATGACTTAAATACATTATTAGAAAGAGTTTAAGTTAGAATAAAAATGATATATTTGTTATGACAAAAAAATATTAATGTGTTGGATTTGAGACCATACACCAAGATTTCATGAAAAAATTAATTATTATCAGATTTAAATAAAAACTATATGTAATTGTCAAGCAGACAATAGTGAACAATTTATCTTAAATAAAGGAAGCTGTCAAATGAATAAAAAGCAGCCAAAATAGCCAAAAACAGTGTTAACTAAAAACATGTAATAGGCATCTAATATTGTATAATTTATGAATTTAATGTTGCCAAAATGCAACCAAACTGTATTAGAAAGCTGTAATATGATATAAAGCAACTATACTAATATACCTGACCAACTTTAACATTGTAATAGTCAAGTCAGCAAAATATTTACTTATACCATGTATGGCTGAAGCCAATCATCCAGTACAAAAATAATCATATCTGGCCAAATACTTACATAATACTAACAAAAATAAGATAGAAAGGTACAATACATCAGAATACCTTAATAAGAAACAAACTCAGTTGAAAGTAAAGTCAATTCTAAAAGAATTTAACTAATTAGAGTGAGATTTGTCACACCATAAAAAATGACATCTCAAGACCAATCAATGATGCTATGTCATCTTGTGATAAATATAATATATGTACAGAGTAACCAGGTATCACAAAAGATAGACAAAATAATAAACTCTGTGTGTATAGTAGTGAAATAATACATATATTAAAGAAAAAGACTAATCATTGTATTAGAAAACTGACAAGAATCTAGGCCATGAGCAGAGGCCATATAAAATTGTATTTATTTGTGTTTTATTGATGTTAAAATTTGTTTATTTTGTTGTAGGAAAGTAGTAGTAGTAGATGTTCAGCTTGTGGAAGGAACTTTGTAACTCCACAACAATTTTTGTTATAAAAATTGAGTTTTCAATGACAACAACTCAAGGTGAGGGTTGTATATTGTATTGTTTATTAGACTTAAGTTAATTAGATACCAATCATATTTAGTATCGCTAGATTCAGTTAAAAACAAGGAATCTAAATGCATTAATGGCATACAAATTGTAAGTACTAATGTGAAACTGTTTGATAAATACCAGTGTAAATTTTGAAATATACTTTGTATGAAGAATAAGAAATTCGTTCTAAAAGCTTCTACGGAAGTGAAAATTGTTCTATGACATTCCATTTCGTTTATTCTCGAACAATCTAGAAAGAATTTTTACACAAATATACCGGAAGTCGACGAAAACAGTCTACCTAATTTAGTATAAAAGCGAGACCAAATTCGACCCAAAAACACTTGAAGATTGAACTCCAGAACTGATGCATCTCACACAACACTGATCAACGCAGCTAAGGCGAAACCAAAGAGGCGAGAAATCGACAAGACACGGCAGGAAGGCTTTTCCCGTACATAGACATAACCGACTGACTTAACCTCAACGAGAGTCTACGCCAAAAAGTATCGCTGAAATAGAGCAGCGATACGGCAAATTTTAATAGAAATCACGCAGCCAGAACGTCGACGGCCCAGGAGGGACCAAACATTTAAATAGAGAACGAATTCTGCTGTGTTCGCATTGACTGACTAACGTGACAAATAATTCCCCCGAACGTAAACAAACAATACACTAAGCCTTCCTCAACACTGCATGGGAATCAGCGCTGCGGTGGCAGATTTCTGAATCAACGCTAAACAGATGATTCGTAGCGGCGGCGTTTGAACGAGATTCTACTGCCAAACGTTTTGACATAAAGTGCGGAAAAAGTAATGATCGCAAAATTTGACTTTAAATAGATTCAGTGTACACCCGAAGAGGCGAGATTGAGAAACTACCCGAAGGAAGTGTCCAGTGAGAGAATAAACGACCATTGGAACGTGAGTTACCAAAATTAAAGTCATTTGTTACCTGGTTACATTTATCACACAGTTGTACTTTACACGCCACACATACACCTTCAAATCACTTAGTTTTTTCTTGTAAGGCATCTAATTGATGTCTTGGTAGTTCAAAGGAGTCACGTCCTGAGAGTAAAGATTTTTCATATATTAAACTCATGCTTTTCAACTGAGTCAGAATCTGAAATACTAGCCGATACTTGATTGGATATATAAAAAATTGTCAATAATAATAACTTGTAAAATTTTTTCTCTGCAATTTTATAATTTTTTATGAATGATAGTCCTTCAGACGATTTGTTTGTTTTTAAAGAACTATTAAACTTAATTGATTTTTCAGAAAATTTTGTCAATCACATTTATTTTCTTTCTTGGAACAAACGTTTCCAAGTGGCGCCCACAAAAAGCATAGTTTTAAGTTGTGTTACAGGACTACATCACTGCAGAGGATCCAGTCAACAGAGTAAGTAACAAAAGTGCGCGGAGGTAACGCCCGACAGTTTACAACACATACACATTACTTTACACCCAATACTTGTTTTACTATAAATTGGCGCCCAACGTGGGGCTTGGAAAAGACGGAACAAGCCCGGCAACTACCAACAGATCGAGATGTCGCAAACAAAAGGAAAAGGAGAAAGACCCATACAAATGGGAGAACAAACGAAAAAAACCGAATTAGTAAAAATAACAGGGAGTGTTGACGTGAATATATTAATGATGATGCTCCATAAAATGAAGGAGGATATTAACGAAAATACTAAAAAAAATAATGAGCGAATGCTCCAAAGAATGGAAGAAAATAACCGGAAAGAGAGAGAGGAGAGCGAAAGATGGAGAGAATCCCTGAGAGAGAATAGACGGAAAGAGAGAGAGGAGAATGAAAAACAAATACAGAAAATTCGGGAGGAAGGTGAAAAGTGGAGAGCATCCTTGAGGGAGGAAACTCAAAAATGGGTAGAGTCCGTTACGAAAAATAATAATGCAAATTACAAAACAGTAGACGAAAAGATCGAGGAGAGTAAAACTGACAATGACAGGGAGGTCGAGGTAATGGAGGAACAGGTAGAAGGATTACAGATTCTATTTCGTCATCTTCCAGAAACGAAAAATAATAATGCAAATTACGAATTAGTAGACGAAAAGATCGAGGAGAGTAAAACCGACAATGATAGGGAGGTCGAGGTAATGGAGGAACAGGTAGAAGGATTACAGTTTCTATTTCGTTGTCTTCCAGAAAATAATACCGGTCCTGAAACCATAGAGAAAGAAACAGTAGAAACGGAACAAAACATAGCTAATAGATTGGACAGACCGAGAAAAACAAACAGGGAGTATACAAAGGAAATAGGAGAAATGACTCAAGGCGGTTTAATTAATATACATAACCCCCCGGTCACTGACCACAGAGAAAGGAGTTATATGAAAGAATATAAACAGAATTTAATGAAAAGGGACAAAAAGAAAGAGTGTATTACAAAGAAAATCATAGGCCAAAATACTTTTAAGGTAAGCGTGCCTAGAAAAAAGATACATCCCAAAAAGAAGGAAAATTATGAGGAACAAATGGGCCAGCTTATAGAAAAATACGCTCAGGCAATAAGAGAAATAAGAAAGAAAAGGAATCAAGAGAATAGGCCCCAGGCAAGTAATGACGAAAAACCCCGAGTATTTTATGTAAACCATGTATTGGCAGAAACTGGCCGAGAACCAGATAATGATCCCCAAAATGAAAGTGAGAGAGAGGAGGAATTCCGCTATGCAGAAAAATTATGGCCCAAACATGTGATGAGATGGTAATGCCATGGATTAATCATCCAGAATAAATGTCATAGACCAGGCATTTGAAGGAGTAGAGGTGATAAACATCGAAGGTCGAATATTGAAAAGAGAAGGAATTAAAAAGGAATGGGAATGATAAATAAGGACATAATATAAGGAACACAACCAAAAGGGGTTGAAATAATCAACGTAATTAACCCAAACTGACAAATATAACCCAAATATTATCAAACATGAAAACAATGCCTACGAGGTAACTGACACAATTAGGAACAAGGTAAAAGGTACGTATAACCAGACTTCATTAAAAAAGTACCATGATTAAAAAAAAAATCACAAGTCGAATACTCAATCAGTGACCAAGTACCATGACCAAAGACCCAAGTCAAATCCAGCATCGTAGAGAAGGTACCTTGACTAAACATGTCAACGTGAATTTTTTAACTTAGCCATAATTAGAAAGGAGGTAGATATTTTTAAATAAATATAAATATTATTGTATAGAGATTATTATTATTAATAAATATTACGAGAAGGACACCTTACACCAAAGGCATAAAGATATATATAAAATATAGATTTATTTCCAATAGCCATGTCAACGTATATTTACCAGCTTACCCGTACTTAGAGAAGGAGAGAGATTGTTATTAATAAATATTACGAGAAGGACACCTTCCATCATAGGCAAGATTTATTTCCAATAGCCATGTCAACGTATATTTACCAGCTTACCCGTACTTAGAGAAGGAGAGAGATTATTATTAATAAATATTGCGAGAAGGACACTTAGTAAAGGAGAAAAGAAGGAGAAATACTGTCATATATTTGATACTAAATGGAAATGATAAATGAAAAAAAAAAAAAAAAAAAAAATGAAAACAGTGTGTTACATAAGGAGGTAATGATGAATGAATATAGCTATTAACATTGAACGATTTTAAACGATAATTTAACCTGCGGAGAACGATATATTAATATAATTGTGAATTAATCAGAAGAGTTTAAGAAAGGGAATTTATGTGTAGGAGCCTATGATCTTTGAATATTGTATTTTTTTTTTTATTATTATTATTATTATTTGTTGCAAAGGTGCAATTATTATTTTCTGAACAGGGATGTGTTGCCTCTGATTTCAGTAGTTATAGACAGGAAGGGACAGAGAATGTATGCCATAGCGAGCCACTCTGACTCCCAACCCTCTATGTATAGGGAATTATATCAAAGATTAATTATAAAACATCAAGGTAAAAAGGAAAGGAATAGGTGATATGACAAAGAACGAACTAGAAATATTGAGTTGGATTAATATATTAAAGGAGTAGAACAGGAATTTAATTATAAGATAAAAGAATGAAATATAAAGAAGCTAATAATAAAGGGTTATTATAGAGATGATAATTTCATCAAAACCAAAGATATGTTTTTCCAAAATTATCAACTTTAACGAAGAGGCATATGTAACGTCACAGAACGTTCCATAAAAGAAATCATTTATATAGTAAGTTAGCATAAGAGGAAAGTGAAGTGAACAGTATCGAACCCAAGTAGTCCCAAAAAATTGTGTAATTTTGTATAATAATTATTTCTATCAACTTGAAAAAACGACCAAACTATGACTAAGACAAAACCCCATATATATTATTAAAGTGAATAAGAGTGAAAAAACCATAAGACACTATAAGAGAGAGAAATAATGTCAGAATCCACCAGAATAAAGTCAATAATTATTAAGTTTTATAACTATGAATAGGGTATTAAAAACTATTTTTTGTGAATAAATGGACATGATCCATTATTATATTATGTGATGTAAATAAAATAAATGTATTAAATGACTTAAATACATTATTAGAAAGAGTTTAAGTTAGAATAAAAATGATATATTTGTTATGACAAAAAAATATTAATGTGTTGGATTTGAGACCATACACCAAGATTTCATGAAAAAATTAATTATTATCAGATTTAAATAAAAACTATATGTAATTGTCAAGCAGACAATAGTGAACAATTTATCTTAAATAAAGGAAGCTGTCAAATGAATAAAAAGCAGCCAAAATAGCCAAAAACAGTGTTAACTAAAAACATGTAATAGGCATCTAATATTGTATAATTTATGAATTTAATGTTGCCAAAATGCAACCAAACTGTATTAGAAAGCTGTAATATGATATAAAGCAACTATACTAATATACCTGACCAACTTTAACATTGTAATAGTCAAGTCAGCAAAATATTTACTTATACCATGTATGGCTGAAGCCAATCATCCAGTACAAAAATAATCATATCTGGCTAAATACTTACATAATACTAACAAAAATAAGATAGAAAGGTACAATACATCAGAATACCTTAATAAGAAACAAACTCAGTTGAAAGTAAAGTCAATTCTAAAAGAATTTAACTAATTAGAGTGAGATTTGTCACACCATAAAAAATGACATCTCAAGACCAATCAATGATGCTATGTCATCTTGTGATAAATATAATATATGTACAGAGTAACCAGGTATCACAAAAGATAGACAAAATAATAAACTCTGTGTGTATAGTAGTGAAATAATACATATATTAAAGAAAAAGACTAATCATTGTATTAGAAAACTGACAAGAATCTAGGCCATGAGCAGAGGCCATATAAAATTGTATTTATTTGTGTTTTATTGATGTTAAAATTTGTTTATTTTGTTGTAGGAAAGTAGTAGTAGTAGATGTTCAGCTTGTGGAAGGAACTTTGTAACTCCACAACAATTTTTGTTATAAAAATTGAGTTTTCAATGACAACAACTCAAGGTGAGGGTTGTATATTGTATTGTTTATTAGACTTAAGTTAATTAGATACCAATCATATTTAGTATCGCTAGATTCAGTTAAAAACAAGGAATCTAAATGCATTAATGGCATACAAATTGTAAGTACTAATGTGAAACTGTTTGATAAATACCAGTGTAAATTTTGAAATATCCTTTGTATGAAGAATAAGAAATTCGTTCTAAAAGCTTCTACGGAAGTGAAAATTGTTCTATGACATTCCATTTCGTTTATTCTCGAACAATCTAGAAAGAATTTTTACACAAACATACCGGAAGTCGACGAAAACAGTCTACCTAATTTAGTATAAAAGCGAGACCAAATTCGACCCAAAAACACTTGAAGATTGAACTCCAGAACTGATGCATCTCACACAACACTGATCAACGCAGCTAAGGCGAAACCAAAGAGGCGAGAAATCGACAAGACACGGCAGGAAGGCTTTTCCCGTACATAGACATAACCGACTGACTTAACCTCAACGAGAGTCTACGCCAAAAAGTATCGCTGAAATAGAGCAGCGATACGGCAAATTTTAATAGAAATCACGCAGCCAGAACGTCGACGGCCCAGGAGGGACCAAACATTTAAATAGAGAACGAATTCTGCTGTGTTCGCATTGACTGACTAACGTGACAAATAATTCCCCCGAACGTAAACAAACAATACACTAAGCCTTCCTCAACACTGCATGGGAATCAGCACTGCGGTGGCAGATTTCTGAATCAACGCTAAACAGATGATTCGTAGCGGCGGCGTTTGAACGAGATTCTACTGCCAAACGTTTTGACATAAAGTGCGGAAAAAGTAATGATCGCAAAATTTGACTTTAAATAGATTCAGTGTACACCCGAAGAGGCGAGATTGAGAAACTACCCGAAGGAAGTGTCCAGTGAGAGAATAAACGACCATTGGAACGTGAGTTACCAAAATTAAAGTCATTTGTTACCTGGTTACATTTATCACACAGTTGTACTTTACACGCCACACATACACCTTCAAATCACTTAGTTTTTTCTTGTAAGGCATCTAATTGATATGTCTTGGTAGTTCAAAGGAGTCACGTCCTGAGAGTAAAGATTTTTCATATATTAAACTCATGCTTTTCAACTGAGTCAGAATCTGAAATACTAGCCGATACTTGATTGGATATATAAAAAATTGTCAATAATAATAACTTGTAAAATTTTTTCTCTGCAATTTTATAATTTTTTATGAATGATAGTCCTTCAGACGATTTGTTTGTTTTTAAAGAACTATTAAACTTAATTGATTTTTCCAAAAATTTTGTCAATCACATTTATTTTCTTTCTTGGAACAAACGTTTCCAAGTGGTGCCCACAAAAAGCATAGTTTTAAGTTGTGTTACAGGACTACATCACTGCAGAGGATCCAGTCAACAGAGTAAGTAACAAAAGTGCGCGGAGGTAACGCCCGACAGTTTACAACACATACACATTACTTTACACCCAATACTTGTTTTACTATAAATTGGCGCCCAACGTGGGGCTTGGAAAAGACGGAACAAGCCCGGCAACTACCAACAGATCGAGATGTCGCAAACAAAAGGAAAAGGAGAAAGACCCATACAAATGGGAGAACAAACGAAAAAAACCGAATTAGTAAAAATAACAGGGAGTGTTGACGTGAATATATTAATGATGATGCTCCATAAAATGAAGGAGGATATTAACGAAAATACTAAAAAAAATAATGAGCGAATGCTCCAAAGAATGGAAGAAAATAACCGGAAAGAGAGAGAGGAGAGCGAAAGATGGAGAGAATCCCTGAGAGAGAATAGACGGAAAGAGAGAGAGAGAGGAGAATGAAAAACAAATACAGAAAATTCGGGAGGAAGGTGAAAAGTGGAGAGCATCCTTGAGGGAGGAAACTCAAAAATGGGTAGAGTCCGTTACGAAAAATAATAATGCAAATTACAAAACAGTAGACGAAAAGATCGAGGAGAGTAAAACTGACAATGACAGGGAGGTCGAGGTAATGGAGGAACAGGTAGAAGGATTACAGATTCTATTTCGTCATCTTCCAGAAACGAAAAATAATAATGCAAATTACGAATTAGTAGACGAAAAGATCGAGGAGAGTAAAACCGACAATGATAGGGAGGTCGAGGTAATGGAGGAACAGGTAGAAGGATTACAGTTTCTATTTCGTTGTCTTCCAGAAAATAATACCGGTCCTGAAACCATAGAGAAAGAAACAGTAGAAACGGAACAAAACATAGCTAATAGATTGGACAGACCGAGAAAAACAAACAGGGAGTATACAAAGGAAATAGGAGAAATGACTCAAGGCGGTTTAATTAATATACATAACCCCCCGGTCACTGACCACAGAGAAAGGAGTTATATGAAAGAATATAAACAGAATTTAATGAAAAGGGACAAAAAGAAAGAGTGTATTACAAAGAAAATCATAGGCCAAAATACTTTTAAGGTAAGCGTGCCTAGAAAAAAGATACATCCCAAAAAGAAGGAAAATTATGAGGAACAAATGGGCCAGCTTATAGAAAAATACGCTCAGGCAATAAGAGAAATAAGAAAGAAAAGGAATCAAGAGAATAGGCCCCAGGCAAGTAATGACGAAAAACCCCGAGTATTTTATGTAAACCATGTATTGGCAGAAACTGGCCGAGAACCAGATAATGATCCCCAAAATGAAAGTGAGAGAGAGGAGGAATTCCGCTATGCAGAAAAATTATGGCCCAAACATGTGATGAGATGGTAATGCCATGGATTAATCATCCAGAATAAATGTCATAGACCAGGCATTTGAAGGAGTAGAGGTGATAAACATCGAAGGTCGAATATTGAAAAGAGAAGGAATTAAAAAGGAATGGGAATGATAAATAAGGACATAATATAAGGAACACAACCAAAAGGGGTTGAAATAATCAACGTAATTAACCCAAACTGACAAATATAACCCAAATATTATCAAACATGAAAACAATGCCTACGAGGTAACTGACACAATTAGGAACAAGGTAAAAGGTACGTATAACCAGACTTCATTAAAAAAGTACCATGATTAAAAAAAAAATCACAAGTCGAATACTCAATCAGTGACCAAGTACCATGACCAAAGACCCAAGTCAAATCCAGCATCGTAGAGAAGGTACCTTGACTAAACATGTCAACGTGAATTTTCTAACTTAGCCATAATTAGAAAGGAGGTAGATATTTTTAAATAAATATAAATATTATTGTATAGAGATTATTATTATTAATAAATATTACGAGAAGGACACCTTACACCAAAGGCATAAAGATATATATAAAATATAGATTTATTTCCAATAGCCATGTCAACGTATATTTACCAGCTTACCCGTACTTAGAGAAGGAGAGAGATTGTTATTAATAAATATTACGAGAAGGACACCTTCCATCATAGGCAAGATTTATTTCCAATAGCCATGTCAACGTATAAACGTATATTTACCAGCTTACCCGTACTTAGAGAAGGAGAGAGATTATTATTAATAAATATTGCGAGAAGGACACTTAGTAAAGGAGAAAAGAAGGAGACATACTGTCATATATTTTATACTAAATGGAAATGATAAATGAAAAAAAAAAAAAAAAAAAAAAAAAGGAGGAAAACAGTGTGTTACATAAGGAGGTAATGATGAATGAATATAGCTATTAACATTGAACGATTTTAAACGATAATTTAACCTGCGGAGAACGATATATTAATATAATTGTGAATTAATCAGAAGAGTTTAAGAAAGGGAATTTATGTGTAGGAGCCTATGATCTTTGAATATTGTATTTTTTTTTTTTATTATTATTATTATTATTTGTTGCAAAGGTGCAATTATTATTTTCTGAACAGGGATGTGTTGCCTCTGATTTCAGTAGTTATAGACAGGAAGGGACAGAGAATGTATGCCATAGCGAGCCACTCTGACTCCCAACCCTCTATGTATAGGGAATTATATCAAAGATTAATTATAAAACATCAAGGTAAAAAGGAAAGGAATATGTGATATGACAAAGAACGAACTAGAAATATTGAGTTGGATTAATATATTAAAGGAGTAGAACAGGAATTTAATTATAAGATAAAAGAATGAAATATAAAGAAGCTAATAATAAAGGGTTATTATAGAGATGATAATTTCATCAAAACCAAAGATATGTTTTTCCAAAATTATAAACTTTAACGAAGAGGCATATGTAACGTCACAGAACGTTCCATAAAAGAAATCATTTATATAGTAAGTTAGCATAAGAGGAAAGTGAAGTGAACAGTATCGAACCCAAGTAGTCCCAAAAAATTGTGTAATTTTGTATAATAATTATTTCTATCAACTTGAAAAAACGACCAAACTATGACTAAGACAAAACCCCATATATATTATTAAAGTGAATAAGAGTGAAAAAACCATAAGACACTATAAGAGAGAGAAATAATGTCAGAATCCACCAGAATAAAGTCAATAATTATTAAGTTTTATAACTATGAATAGGGTATTAAAAACTATTTTTTGTGAATAAATGGACATGATCCATTATTATATTATGTGATGTAAATAAAATAAATGTATTAAATGACTTAAATACATTATTAGAAAGAGTTTAAGTTAGAATAAAAATGATATATTTGTTATGACAAAAAAATATTAATGTGTTGGATTTGAGACCATACACCAAGATTTCATGAAAAAATTAATTATTATCAGATTTAAATAAAAACTATATGTAATTGTCAAGCAGACAATAGTGAACAATTTATCTTAAATAAAGGAAGCTGTCAAATGAATAAAAAGCAGCCAAAATAGCCAAAAACATTGTTAACTAAAAACATGTAATAGGCATCTAATATTGTATAATTTATGAATTTAATGTTGCCAAAATGCAACCAAACTGTATTAGAAAGCTGTAATATGATATAAAGCAACTATACTAATATACCTGACCAACTTTAACATTGTAATAGTCAAGTCAGCAAAATATTTACTTATACCATGTATGGCTGAAGCCAATCATCCAGTACAAAAATAATCATATCTGGCTAAATACTTACATAATACTAACAAAAATAAGATAGAAAGGTACAATACATCAGAATACCTTAATAAGAAACAAACTCAGTTGAAAGTAAAGTCAATTCTAAAAGAATTTAACTAATTAGAGTGAGATTTGTCACACCATAAAAAATGACATCTCAAGACCAATCAATGATGCTATGTCATCTTGTGATAAATATAATATATGTACAGAGTAACCAGGTATCACAAAAGATAGACAAAATAATAAACTCTGTGTGTATAGTAGTGAAATAATACATATATTAAAGAAAAAGACTAATCATTGTATTAGAAAACTGACAAGAATCTAGGCCATGAGCAGAGGCCATATAAAATTGTATTTATTTGTGTTTTATTGATGTTAAAATTTGTTTATTTTGTTGTAGGAAAGTAGTAGTAGTAGATGTTCAGCTTGTGGAAGGAACTTTGTAACTCCACAACAATTTTTGTTATAAAAATTGAGTTTTCAATGACAACAACTCAAGGTGAGGGTTGTATATTGTATTGTTTATTAGACTTAAGTTAATTAGATACCAATCATATTTAGTATCGCTAGATTCAGTTAAAAACAAGGAATCTAAATGCATTAATGGCATACAAATTGTAAGTACTAATGTGAAACTGTTTGATAAATACCAGTGTAAATTTTGAAATATCCTTTGTATGAAGAATAAGAAATTCGTTCTAAAAGCTTCTACGGAAGTGAAAATTGTTCTATGACATTCCATTTCGTTTATTCTCGAACAATCTAGAAAGAATTTTTACACAAATATACCGGAAGTCGACGAAAACAGTCTACCTAATTTAGTATAAAAGCGAGACCAAATTCGACCCAAAAACACTTGAAGATTGAACTCCAGAACTGATGCATCTCACACAACACTGATCAACGCAGCTAAGGCGAAACCAAAGAGGCGAGAAATCGACAAGACACGGCAGGAAGGCTTTTCCCGTACATAGACATAACCGACTGACTTAACCTCAACGAGAGTCTACGCCAAAAAGTATCGCTGAAATAGAGCAGCGATACGGCAAATTTTAATAGAAATCACGCAGCCAGAACGTCGACGGCCCAGGAGGGACCAAACATTTAAATAGAGAACGAATTCTGCTGTGTTCGCATTGACTGACTAACGTGACAAATAATTCCCCCGAACGTAAACAAACAATACACTAAGCCTTCCTCAACACTGCATGGGAATCAGCGCTGCGGTGGCAGATTTCTGAATCAACGCTAAACAGATGATTCGTAGCGGCGGCGTTTGAACGAGATTCTACTGCCAAACGTTTTGACATAAAGTGCGGAAAAAGTAATGATCGCAAAATTTGACTTTAAATAGATTCAGTGTACACCCGAAGAGGCGAGATTGAGAAACTACCCGAAGGAAGTGTCCAGTGAGAGAATAAACGACCATTGGAACGTGAGTTACCAAAATTAAAGTCATTTGTTACCTGGTTACATTTATCACACAGTTGTACTTTACACGCCACACATACACCTTCAAATCACTTAGTTTTTTCTTGTAAGGCATCTAATTGATATGTCTTGGTAGTTCAAAGGAGTCACGTCCTGAGAGTAAAGATTTTTCATATATTAAACTCATGCTTTTCAACTGAGTCAGAATCTGAAATACTAGCCGATACTTGATTGGATATATAAAAAATTGTCAATAATAATAACTTGTAAAATTTTTTCTCTGCAATTTTATAATTTTTTATGAATGATAGTCCTTCAGACGATTTGTTTGTTTTTAAAGAACTATTAAACTTAATTGATTTTTCCAAAAATTTTGTCAATCACATTTATTTTCTTTCTTGGAACAAACGTTTCCAAGTGGCGCCCACAAAAAGCATAGTTTTAAGTTGTGTTACAGGACTACATCACTGCAGAGGATCCAGTCAACAGAGTAAGTAACAAAAGTGCGCGGAGGTAACGCCCGACAGTTTACAACACATACACATTACTTTACACCCAATACTTGTTTTACTATAAATTGGCGCCCAACGTGGGGCTTGGAAAAGACGGAACAAGCCCGGCAACTACCAACAGATCGAGATGTCGCAAACAAAAGGAAAAGGAGAAAGACCCATACAAATGGGAGAACAAACGAAAAAAACCGAATTAGTAAAAATAACAGGGAGTGTTGACGTGAATATATTAATGATGATGCTCCATAAAATGAAGGAGGATATTAACGAAAATACTAAAAAAAATAATGAGCGAATGCTCCAAAGAATGGAAGAAAATAACCGGAAAGAGAGAGAGGAGAGCGAAAGATGGAGAGAATCCCTGAGAGAGAATAGACGGAAAGAGAGAGAGAGGAGAATGAAAAACAAATACAGAAAATTCGGGAGGAAGGTGAAAAGTGGAGAGCATCCTTGAGGGAGGAAACTCAAAAATGGGTAGAGTCCGTTACGAAAAATAATAATGCAAATTACAAAACAGTAGACGAAAAGATCGAGGAGAGTAAAACTGACAATGACAGGGAGGTCGAGGTAATGGAGGAACAGGTAGAAGGATTACAGATTCTATTTCGTCATCTTCCAGAAACGAAAAATAATAATGCAAATTACGAATTAGTAGACGAAAAGATCGAGGAGAGTAAAACCGACAATGATAGGGAGGTCGAGGTAATGGAGGAACAGGTAGAAGGATTACAGTTTCTATTTCGTTGTCTTCCAGAAAATAATACCGGTCCTGAAACCATAGAGAAAGAAACAGTAGAAACGGAACAAAACATAGCTAATAGATTGGACAGACCGAGAAAAACAAACAGGGAGTATACAAAGGAAATAGGAGAAATGACTCAAGGCGGTTTAATTAATATACATAACCCCCCGGTCACTGACCACAGAGAAAGGAGTTATATGAAAGAATATAAACAGAATTTAATGAAAAGGGACAAAAAGAAAGAGTGTATTACAAAGAAAATCATAGGCCAAAATACTTTTAAGGTAAGCGTGCCTAGAAAAAAGATACATCCCAAAAAGAAGGAAAATTATGAGGAACAAATGGGCCAGCTTATAGAAAAATACGCTCAGGCAATAAGAGAAATAAGAAAGAAAAGGAATCAAGAGAATAGGCCCCAGGCAAGTAATGACGAAAAACCCCGAGTATTTTATGTAAACCATGTATTGGCAGAAACTGGCCGAGAACCAGATAATGATCCCCAAAATGAAAGTGAGAGAGAGGAGGAATTCCGCTATGCAGAAAAATTATGGCCCAAACATGTGATGAGATGGTAATGCCATGGATTAATCATCCAGAATAAATGTCATAGACCAGGCATTTGAAGGAGTAGAGGTGATAAACATCGAAGGTCGAATATTGAAAAGAGAAGGAATTAAAAAGGAATGGGAATGATAAATAAGGACATAATATAAGGAACACAACCAAAAGGGGT
The DNA here is from genome assembly GCA_034769895.1 of Magicicada septendecula. Taxonomy (NCBI): domain Eukaryota; kingdom Metazoa; phylum Arthropoda; class Insecta; order Hemiptera; family Cicadidae; genus Magicicada; species Magicicada septendecula. Next base: position 1,043,734,828 of record CM068367.1, read on the forward strand.
TGAAATAATCAACGTAATTAACCCAAACTGACAAATATAACCCAAATATTATCAAACATGAAAACAATGCCTACGAGGTAACTGACACAATTAGGAACAAGGTAAAAGGTACGTATAACCAGACTTCATTAAAAAAGTACCATGATTAAAAAAAAAATCACAAGTCGAATACTCAATCAGTGACCAAGTACCATGACCAAAGACCCAAGTCAAATCCAGCATCGTAGAGAAGGTACCTTGACTAAACATGTCAACGTGAATTTTTTAACTTAGCCATAATTAGAAAGGAGGTAGATATTTTTAAATAAATATAAATATTATTGTATAGAGATTATTATTATTAATAAATATTACGAGAAGGACACCTTACACCAAAGGCATAAAGATATATATAAAATATAGATTTATTTCCAATAGCCATGTCAACGTATATTTACCAGCTTACCCGTACTTAGAGAAGGAGAGAGATTGTTATTAATAAATATTACGAGAAGGACACCTTCCATCATAGGCAAGATTTATTTCCAATAGCCATGTCAACGTATATTTACCAGCTTACCCGTACTTAGAGAAGGAGAGAGATTATTATTAATAAATATTGCGAGAAGGACACTTAGTAAAGGAGAAAAGAAGGAGACATACTGTCATATATTTTATACTAAATGGAAATGATAAATGAAAAAAAAAAAAAAAAAAAAAAAAAAAAGGAGGAAAACAGTGTGTTACATAAGGAGGTAATGATGAATGAATATAGCTATTAACATTGAACGATTTTAAACGATAATTTAACCTGCGGAGAACGATATATTAATATAATTGTGAATTAATCAGAAGAGTTTAAGAAAGGGAATTTATGTGTAGGAGCCTATGATCTTTGAATATTGTATTTTTTTTTTTTATTATTATTATTATTATTTGTTGCAAAGGTGCAATTATTATTTTCTGAACAGGGATGTGTTGCCTCTGATTTCAGTAGTTATAGACAGGAAGGGACAGAGAATGTATGCCATAGCGAGCCACTCTGACTCCCAACCCTCTATGTATAGGGAATTATATCAAAGATTAATTATAAAACATCAAGGTAAAAAGGAAAGGAATATGTGATATGACAAAGAACGAACTAGAAATATTGAGTTGGATTAATATATTAAAGGAGTAGAACAGGAATTTAATTATAAGATAAAAGAATGAAATATAAAGAAGCTAATAATAAAGGGTTATTATAGAGATGATAATTTCATCAAAACCAAAGATATGTTTTTCCAAAATTATAAACTTTAACGAAGAGGCATATGTAACGTCACAGAACGTTCCATAAAAGAAATCATTTATATAGTAAGTTAGCATAAGAGGAAAGTGAAGTGAACAGTATCGAACCCAAGTAGTCCCAAAAAATTGTGTAATTTTGTATAATAATTATTTCTATCAACTTGAAAAAACGACCAAACTATGACTAAGACAAAACCCCATATATATTATTAAAGTGAATAAGAGTGAAAAAACCATAAGACACTATAAGAGAGAGAAATAATGTCAGAATCCACCAGAATAAAGTCAATAATTATTAAGTTTTATAACTATGAATAGGGTATTAAAAACTATTTTTTGTGAATAAATGGACATGATCCATTATTATATTATGTGATGTAAATAAAATAAATGTATTAAATGACTTAAATACATTATTAGAAAGAGTTTAAGTTAGAATAAAAATGATATATTTGTTATGACAAAAAAATATTAATGTGTTGGATTTGAGACCATACACCAAGATTTCATGAAAAAATTAATTATTATCAGATTTAAATAAAAACTATATGTAATTGTCAAGCAGACAATAGTGAACAATTTATCTTAAATAAAGGAAGCTGTCAAATGAATAAAAAGCAGCCAAAATAGCCAAAAACAGTGTTAACTAAAAACATGTAATAGGCATCTAATATTGTATAATTTATGAATTTAATGTTGCCAAAATGCAACCAAACTGTATTAGAAAGCTGTAATATGATATAAAGCAACTATACTAATATACCTGACCAACTTTAACATTGTAATAGTCAAGTAAGCAAAATATTTACTTATACCATGTATGGCTGAAGCCAATCATCCAGTACAAAAATAATCATATCTGGCTAAATACTTACATAATACTAACAAAAATAAGATAGAAAGGTACAATACATCAGAATACCTTAATAAGAAACAAACTCAGTTGAAAGTAAAGTCAATTCTAAAAGAATTTAACTAATTAGAGTGAGATTTGTCACACCATAAAAAATGACATCTCAAGACCAATCAATGATGCTATGTCATCTTGTGATAAATATAATATATGTACAGAGTAACCAGGTATCACAAAAGATAGACAAAATAATAAACTCTGTGTGTATAGTAGTGAAATAATACATATATTAAAGAAAAAGACTAATCATTGTATTAGAAAACTGACAAGAATCTAGGCCATGAGCAGAGGCCATATAAAATTGTATTTATTTGTGTTTTATTGATGTTAAAATTTGTTTATTTTGTTGTAGGAAAGTAGTAGTAGTAGATGTTCAGCTTGTGGAAGGAACTTTGTAAATCCACAACAATTTTTGTTATAAAAATTGAGTTTTCAATGACAACAACTCAAGGTGAGGGTTGTATATTGTATTGTTTATTAGACTTAAGTTAATTAGATACCAATCATATTTAGTATCGCTAGATTCAGTTAAAAACAAGGAATCTAAATGCATTAATGGCATACAAATTGTAAGTACTAATGTGAAACTGTTTGATAAATACCAGTGTAAATTTTGAAATATCCTTTGTATGAAGAATAAGAAATTCGTTCTAAAAGCTTCTACGGAAGTGAAAATTGTTCTATGACATTCCATTTCGTTTATTCTCGAACAATCTAGAAAGAATTTTTACACAAATATACCGGAAGTCGACGAAAACAGTCTACCTAATTTAGTATAAAAGCGAGACCAAATTCGACCCAAAAACACTTGAAGATTGAACTCAAGAACTGATGCATCTCACACAACACTGATCAACGCAGCTAAGGCGAAACCAAAGAGGCGAGAAATCGACAAGACACGGCAGGAAGGCTTTTCCCGTACATAGACATAACCGACTGACTTAACCTCAACGAGAGTCTACGCCAAAAAGTATCGCTGAAATAGAGCAGCGATACGGCAAATTTTAATAGAAATCACGCAGCCAGAACGTCGACGGCCCAGGAGGGACCAAACATTTAAATAGAGAACGAATTCTGCTGTGTTCGCATTGACTGACTAACGTGACAAATAATTCCCCCGAACGTAAACAAACAATACACTAAGCCTTCCTCAACACTGCATGGGAATCAGCGCTGCGGTGGCAGATTTCTGAATCAACGCTAAACAGATGATTCGTAGCGGCGGCGTTTGAACGAGATTCTACTGCCAAACGTTTTGACATAAAGTGCGGAAAAAGTAATGATCGCAAAATTTGACTTTAAATAGATTCAGTGTACACCCGAAGAGGCGAGATTGAGAAACTACCCGAAGGAAGTGTCCAGTGAGAGAATAAACGACCATTGGAACGTGAGTTACCAAAATTAAAGTCATTTGTTACCTGGTTACATTTATCACACAGTTGTACTTTACACGCCACACATACACCTTCAAATCACTTAGTTTTTTCTTGTAAGGCATCTAATTGATATGTCTTGGTAGTTCAAAGGAGTCACGTCCTGAGAGTAAAGATTTTTCATATATTAAACTCATGCTTTTCAACTGAGTCAGAATCTGAAATACTAGCCGATACTTGATTGGATATATAAAAAATTGTCAATAATAATAACTTGTAAAATTTTTTCTCTGCAATTTTATAATTTTTTATGAATGATAGTCCTTCAGACGATTTGTTTGTTTTTAAAGAACTATTAAACTTAATTGATTTTTCCAAAAATTTTGTCAATCACATTTATTTTCTTTCTTGGAACAAACGTTTCCAAGTGGCGCCCACAAAAAGCATAGTTTTAAGTTGTGTTACAGGACTACATCACTGCAGAGGATCCAGTCAACAGAGTAAGTAACAAAAGTGCGCGGAGGTAACGCCCGACAGTTTACAACACATACACATTACTTTACACCCAATACTTGTTTTACTATAAATTGGCGCCCAACGTGGGGCTTGGAAAAGACGGAACAAGCCCGGCAACTACCAACAGATCGAGATGTCGCAAACAAAAGGAAAAGGAGAAAGACCCATACAAATGGGAGAACAAACGAAAAAAACCGAATTAGTAAAAATAACAGGGAGTGTTGACGTGAATATATTAATGATGATGCTCCATAAAATGAAGGAGGATATTAACGAAAATACTAAAAAAAATAATGAGCGAATGCTCCAAAGAATGGAAGAAAATAACCGGAAAGAGAGAGAGGAGACCGAAAGATGGAGAGAATCCCCGAGAGAGAATAGACGGAAAGAGAGAGAGAGGAGAATGAAAAACAAATACAGAAAATTCGGGAGGAAGGTGAAAAGTGGAGAGCATCCTTGAGGGAGGAAACTCAAAAATGGGTAGAGTCCGTTACGAAAAATAATAATGCAAATTACAAAACAGTAGACGAAAAGATCGAGGAGAGTAAAACTGACAATGACAGGGAGGTCGAGGTAATGGAGGAACAGGTAGAAGGATTACAGATTCTATTTCGTCATCTTCCAGAAACGAAAAATAATAATGCAAATTACGAATTAGTAGACGAAAAGATCGAGGAGAGTAAAACCGACAATGATAGGGAGGTCGAGGTAATGGAGGAACAGGTAGAAGGATTACAGTTTCTATTTCGTTGTCTTCCAGAAAATAATACCGGTCCTGAAACCATAGAGAAAGAAACAGTAGAAACGGAACAAAACATAGCTAATAGATTGGACAGACCGAGAAAAACAAACAGGGAGTATACAAAGGAAATAGGAGAAATGACTCAAGGCGGTTTAATTAATATACATAACCCCCCGGTCACTGACCACAGAGAAAGGAGTTATATGAAAGAATATAAACAGAATTTAATGAAAAGGGACAAAAAGAAAGAGTGTATTACAAAGAAAATCATAGGCCAAAATACTTTTAAGGTAAGCGTGCCTAGAAAAAAGATACATCCCAAAAAGAAGGAAAATTATGAGGAACAAATGGGCCAGCTTATAGAAAAATACGCTCAGGCAATAAGAGAAATAAGAAAGAAAAGGAATCAAGAGAATAGGCCCCAGGCAAGTAATGACGAAAAACCCCGAGTATTTTATGTAAACCATGTATTGGCAGAAACTGGCCGAGAACCAGATAATGATCCCCAAAATGAAAGTGAGAGAGAGGAGGAATTCCGCTATGCAGAAAAATTATGGCCCAAACATGTGATGAGATGGTAATGCCATGGATTAATCATCCAGAATAAATGTCATAGACCAGGCATTTGAAGGAGTAGAGGTGATAAACATCGAAGGTCGAATATTGAAAAGAGAAGGAATTAAAAAGGAATGGGAATGATAAATAAGGACATAATATAAGGAACACAACCAAAAGGGGTTGAAATAATCAACGTAATTAACCCAAACTGACAAATATAACCCAAATATTATCAAACATGAAAACAATGCCTACGAGGTAACTGACACAATTAGGAACAAGGTAAAAGGTACGTATAACCAGACTTCATTAAAAAAGTACCATGATTAAAAAAAAAATCACAAGTCGAATACTCAATCAGTGACCAAGTACCATGACCAAAGACCCAAGTCAAATCCAGCATCGTAGAGAAGGTACCTTGACTAAACATGTCAACGTGAATTTTTTAACTTAGCCATAATTAGAAAGGAGGTAGATATTTTTAAATAAATATAAATATTATTGTATAGAGATTATTATTATTAATAAATATTACGAGAAGGACACCTTACACCAAAGGCATAAAGATATATATAAAATATAGATTTATTTCCAATAGCCATGTCAACGTATATTTACCAGCTTACCCGTACTTAGAGAAGGAGAGAGATTGTTATTAATAAATATTACGAGAAGGACACCTTCCATCATAGGCAAGATTTATTTCCAATAGCCATGTCAACGTATATTTACCAGCTTACCCGTACTTAGAGAAGGAGAGAGATTATTATTAATAAATATTGCGAGAAGGACACTTAGTAAAGGAGAAAAGAAGGAGAAATACTGTCATATATTTTATACTAAATGGAAATGATAAATGAAAAAAAAAAAAAAAAAAAAAAAAAAAAAAAAAAAAAAAGGAGGAAAACAGTGTGTTACATAAGGAGGTAATGATGAATGAATATAGCTATTAACATTGAACGATTTTAAACGATAATTTAACCTGCGGAGAACGATATATTAATATAATTGTGAATTAATCAGAAGAGTTTAAGAAAGGGAATTTATGTGTAGGAGCCTATGATCTTTGAATATTGTATTTTTTTTTTTTATTATTATTATTATTATTTGTTGCAAAGGTGCAATTATTATTTTCTGAACAGGGATGTGTTGCCTCTGATTTCAGTAGTTATAGACAGGAAGGGACAGAGAATGTATGCCATAGCGAGCCACTCTGACTCCCAACCCTCTATGTATAGGGAATTATATCAAAGATTAATTATAAAACATCAAGGTAAAAAGGAAAGGAATATGTGATATGACAAAGAACGAACTAGAAATATTGAGTTGGATTAATATATTAAAGGAGTAGAACAGGAATTTAATTATAAGATAAAAGAATGAAATATAAAGAAGCTAATAATAAAGGGTTATTATAGAGATGATAATTTCATCAAAACCAAAGATATGTTTTTCCAAAATTATAAACTTTAACGAAGAGGCATATGTAACGTCACAGAACGTTCCATAAAAGAAATCATTTATATAGTAAGTTAGCATAAGAGGAAAGTGAAGTGAACAGTATCGAACCCAAGTAGTCCCAAAAAATTGTGTAATTTTGTATAATAATTATTTCTATCAACTTGAAAAAACGACCAAACTATGACTAAGACAAAACCCCATATATATTATTAAAGTGAATAAGAGTGAAAAAACCATAAGACACTATAAGAGAGAGAAATAATGTCAGAATCCACCAGAATAAAGTCAATAATTATTAAGTTTTATAACTATGAATAGGGTATTAAAAACTATTTTTTGTGAATAAATGGACATGATCCATTATTATATTATGTGATGTAAATAAAATAAATGTATTAAATGACTTAAATACATTATTAGAAAGAGTTTAAGTTAGAATAAAAATGATATATTTGTTATGACAAAAAAATATTAATGTGTTGGATTTGAGACCATACACCAAGATTTCATGAAAAAATTAATTATTATCAGATTTAAATAAAAACTATATGTAATTGTCAAGCAGACAATAGTGAACAATTTATCTTAAATAAAGGAAGCTGTCAAATGAATAAAAAGCAGCCAAAATAGCCAAAAACAGTGTTAACTAAAAACATGTAATAGGCATCTAATATTGTATAATTTATGAATTTAATGTTGCCAAAATGCAACCAAACTGTATTAGAAAGCTGTAATATGATATAAAGCAACTATACTAATATACCTGACCAACTTTAACATTGTAATAGTCAAGTCAGCAAAATATTTACTTATACCATGTATGGCTGAAGCCAATCATCCAGTACAAAAATAATCATATCTGGCTAAATACTTACATAATACTAACAAAAATAAGATAGAAAGGTACAATACATCAGAATACCTTAATAAGAAACAAACTCAGTTGAAAGTAAAGTCAATTCTAAAAGAATTTAACTAATTAGAGTGAGATTTGTCACACCATAAAAAATGACATCTCAAGACCAATCAATGATGCTATGTCATCTTGTGATAAATATAATATATGTACAGAGTAACCAGGTATCACAAAAGATAGACAAAATAATAAACTCTGTGTGTATAGTAGTGAAATAATACATATATTAAAGAAAAAGACTAATCATTGTATTAGAAAACTGACAAGAATCTAGGCCATGAGCAGAGGCCATATAAAATTGTATTTATTTGTGTTTTATTGATGTTAAAATTTGTTTATTTTGTTGTAGGAAAGTAGTAGTAGTAGATGTTCAGCTTGTGGAAGGAACTTTGTAAATCCACAACAATTTTTGTTATAAAAATTGAGTTTTCAATGACAACAACTCAAGGTGAGGGTTGTATATTGTATTGTTTATTAGACTTAAGTTAATTAGATACCAATCATATTTAGTATCGCTAGATTCAGTTAAAAACAAGGAATCTAAATGCATTAATGGCATACAAATTGTAAGTACTAATGTGAAACTGTTTGATAAATACCAGTGTAAATTTTGAAATATCCTTTGTATGAAGAATAAGAAATTCGTTCTAAAAGCTTCTACGGAAGTGAAAATTGTTCTATGACATTCCATTTCGTTTATTCTCGAACAATCTAGAAAGAATTTTTACACAAATATACCGGAAGTCGACGAAAACAGTCTACCTAATTTAGTATAAAAGCGAGACCAAATTCTACCCAAAAACACTTGAAGATTGAACTCCAGAACTGATGCATCTCACACAACACTGATCAACGCAGCTAAGGCGAAACCAAAGAGGCGAGAAATCGACAAGACACGGCAGGAAGGCTTTTCCCGTACATAGACATAACCGACTGACTTAACCTCAACGAGAGTCTACGCCAAAAAGTATCGCTGAAATAGAGCAGCGATACGGCAAATTTTAATAGAAATCACGCAGCCAGAACGTCGACGGCCCAGGAGGGACCAAACATTTAAATAGAGAACGAATTCTGCTGTGTTCGCATTGACTGACTAACGTGACAAATAATTCCCCCGAACGTAAACAAACAATACACTAAGCCTTCCTCAACACTGCATGGGAATCAGCGCTGCGGTGGCAGATTTCTGAATCAACGCTAAACAGATGATTCGTAGCGGCGGCGTTTGAACGAGATTCTACTGCCAAACGTTTTGACATAAAGTGCGGAAAAAGTAATGATCGCAAAATTTGACTTTAAATAGATTCAGTGTACACCCGAAGAGGCGAGATTGAGAAACTACCCGAAGGAAGTGTCCAGTGAGAGAATAAACGACCATTGGAACGTGAGTTACCAAAATTAAAGTCATTTGTTACCTGGTTACATTTATCACACAGTTGTACTTTACACGCCACACATACACCTTCAAATCACTTAGTTTTTTCTTGTAAGGCATCTAATTGATATGTCTTGGTAGTTCAAAGGAGTCACGTCCTGAGAGTAAAGATTTTTCATATATTAAACTCATGCTTTTCAACTGAGTCAGAATCTGAAATACTAGCCGATACTTGATTGGATATATAAAAAATTGTCAATAATAATAACTTGTAAAATTTTTTCTCTGCAATTTTATAATTTTTTATGAATGATAGTCCTTCAGACGATTTGTTTGTTTTTAAAGAACTATTAAACTTAATTGATTTTTCCAAAAATTTTGTCAATCACATTTATTTTCTTTCTTGGAACAAACGTTTCCAAGTGGCGCCCACAAAAAGCATAGTTTTAAGTTGTGTTACAGGACTACATCACTGCAGAGGATCCAGTCAACAGAGTAAGTAACAAAAGTGCGCGGAGGTAACGCCCGACAGTTTACAACACATACACATTACTTTACACCCAATACTTGTTTTACTATAAATTGGCGCCCAACGTGGGGCTTGGAAAAGACGGAACAAGCCCGGCAACTACCAACAGATCGAGATGTCGCAAACAAAAGGAAAAGGAGAAAGACCCATACAAATGGGAGAACAAACGAAAAAAACCGAATTAGTAAAAATAACAGGGAGTGTTGACGTGAATATATTAATGATGATGCTCCATAAAATGAAGGAGGATATTAACGAAAATACTAAAAAAAATAATGAGCGAATGCTCCAAAGAATGGAAGAAAATAACCGGAAAGAGAGAGAGGAGACCGAAAGATGGAGAGAATCCCCGAGAGAGAATAGACGGAAAGAGAGAGAGAGGAGAATGAAAAACAAATACAGAAAATTCGGGAGGAAGGTGAAAAGTGGAGAGCATCCTTGAGGGAGGAAACTCAAAAATGGGTAGAGTCCGTTACGAAAAATAATAATGCAAATTACAAAACAGTAGACGAAAAGATCGAGGAGAGTAAAACTGACAATGACAGGGAGGTCGAGGTAATGGAGGAACAGGTAGAAGGATTACAGATTCTATTTCGTCATCTTCCAGAAACGAAAAATAATAATGCAAATTACGAATTAGTAGACGAAAAGATCGAGGAGAGTAAAACCGACAATGATAGGGAGGTCGAGGTAATGGAGGAACAGGTAGAAGGATTACAGTTTCTATTTCGTTGTCTTCCAGAAAATAATACCGGTCCTGAAACCATAGAGAAAGAAACAGTAGAAACGGAACAAAACATAGCTAATAGATTGGACAGACCGAGAAAAACAAACAGGGAGTATACAAAGGAAATAGGAGAAATGACTCAAGGCGGTTTAATTAATATACATAACCCCCCGGTCACTGACCACAGAGAAAGGAGTTATATGAAAGAATATAAACAGAATTTAATGAAAAGGGACAAAAAGAAAGAGTGTATTACAAAGAAAATCATAGGCCAAAATACTTTTAAGGTAAGCGTGCCTAGAAAAAAGATACATCCCAAAAAGAAGGAAAATTATGAGGAACAAATGGGCCAGCTTATAGAAAAATACGCTCAGGCAATAAGAGAAATAAGAAAGAAAAGGAATCAAGAGAATAGGCCCCAGGCAAGTAATGACGAAAAACCCCGAGTATTTTATGTAAACCATGTATTGGCAGAAACTGGCCGAGAACCAGATAATGATCCCCAAAATGAAAGTGAGAGAGAGGAGGAATTCCGCTATGCAGAAAAATTATGGCCCAAACATGTGATGAGATGGTAATGCCATGGATTAATCATCCAGAATAAATGTCATAGACCAGGCATTTGAAGGAGTAGAGGTGATAAACATCGAAGGTCGAATATTGAAAAGAGAAGGAATTAAAAAGGAATGGGAATGATAAATAAGGACATAATATAAGGAACACAACCAAAAGGGGTTGAAATAATCAACGTAATTAACCCAAACTGACAAATATAACCCAAATATTATCAAACATGAAAACAATGCCTACGAGGTAACTGACACAATTAGGAACAAGGTAAAAGGTACGTATAACCAGACTTCATTAAAAAAGTACCATGATTAAAAAAAAAATCACAAGTCGAATACTCAATCAGTGACCAAGTACCATGACCAAAGACCCAAGTCAAATCCAGCATCGTAGAGAAGGTACCTTGACTAAACATGTCAACGTGAATTTTTTAACTTAGCCATAATTAGAAAGGAGGTAGATATTTTTAAATAAATATAAATATTATTGTATAGAGATTATTATTATTAATAAATATTACGAGAAGGACACCTTACACCAAAGGCATAAAGATATATATAAAATATAGATTTATTTCCAATAGCCATGTCAACGTATATTTACCAGCTTACCCGTACTTAGAGAAGGAGAGAGATTGTTATTAATAAATATTACGAGAAGGACACCTTCCATCATAGGCAAGATTTATTTCCAATAGCCATGTCAACGTATATTTACCAGCTTACCCGTACTTAGAGAAGGAGAGAGATTATTATTAATAAATATTGCGAGAAGGACACTTAGTAAAGGAGAAAAGAAGGAGAAATACTGTCATATATTTTATACTAAATGGAAATGATAAATGAAAAAAAAAAAAAAAAAAAAAAAAAAAAAAAAAAAAAGGAGGAAAACAGTGTGTTACATAAGGAGGTAATGATGAATGAATATAGCTATTAACATTGAACGATTTTAAACGATAATTTAACCTGCGGAGAACGATATATTAATATAATTGTGAATTAATCAGAAGAGTTTAAGAAAGGGAATTTATGTGTAGGAGCCTATGATCTTTGAATATTGTATTTTTTTTTTTTATTATTATTATTATTATTTGTTGCAAAGGTGCAATTATTATTTTCTGAACAGGGATGTGTTGCCTCTGATTTCAGTAGTTATAGACAGGAAGGGACAGAGAATGTATGCCATAGCGAGCCACTCTGACTCCCAACCCTCTATGTATAGGGAATTATATCAAAGATTAATTATAAAACATCAAGGTAAAAAGGAAAGGAATATGTGATATGACAAAGAACGAACTAGAAATATTGAGTTGGATTAATATATTAAAGGAGTAGAACAGGAATTTAATTATAAGATAAAAGAATGAAATATAAAGAAGCTAATAATAAAGGGTTATTATAGAGATGATAATTTCATCAAAACCAAAGATATGTTTTTCCAAAATTATAAACTTTAACGAAGAGGCATATGTAACGTCACAGAACGTTCCATAAAAGAAATCATTTATATAGTAAGTTAGCATAAGAGGAAAGTGAAGTGAACAGTATCGAACCCAAGTAGTCCCAAAAAATTGTGTAATTTTGTATAATAATTATTTCTATCAACTTGAAAAAACGACCAAACTATGACTAAGACAAAACCCCATATATATTATTAAAGTGAATAAGAGTGAAAAAACCATAAGACACTATAAGAGAGAGAAATAATGTCAGAATCCACCAGAATAAAGTCAATAATTATTAAGTTTTATAACTATGAATAGGGTATTAAAAACTATTTTTTGTGAATAAATGGACATGATCCATTATTATATTATGTGATGTAAATAAAATAAATGTATTAAATGACTTAAATACATTATTAGAAAGAGTTTAAGTTAGAATAAAAATGATATATTTGTTATGACAAAAAAATATTAATGTGTTGGATTTGAGACCATACACCAAGATTTCATGAAAAAATTAATTATTATCAGATTTAAATAAAAACTATATGTAATTGTCAAGCAGACAATAGTGAACAATTTATCTTAAATAAAGGAAGCTGTCAAATGAATAAAAAGCAGCCAAAATAGCCAAAAACAGTGTTAACTAAAAACATGTAATAGGCATCTAATATTGTATAATTTATGAATTTAATGTTGCCAAAATGCAACCAAACTGTATTAGAAAGCTGTAATATGATATAAAGCAACTATACTAATATACCTGACCAACTTTAACATTGTAATAGTCAAGTCAGCAAAATATTTACTTATACCATGTATGGCTGAAGCCAATCATCCAGTACAAAAATAATCATATCTGGCTAAATACTTACATAATACTAACAAAAATAAGATAGAAAGGTACAATACATCAGAATACCTTAATAAGAAACAAACTCAGTTGAAAGTAAAGTCAATTCTAAAAGAATTTAACTAATTAGAGTGAGATTTGTCACACCATAAAAAATGACATCTCAAGACCAATCAATGATGCTATGTCATCTTGTGATAAATATAATATATGTACAGAGTAACCAGGTATCACAAAAGATAGACAAAATAATAAACTCTGTGTGTATAGTAGTGAAATAATACATATATTAAAGAAAAAGACTAATCATTGTATTAGAAAACTGACAAGAATCTAGGCCATGAGCAGAGGCCATATAAAATTGTATTTATTTGTGTTTTATTGATGTTAAAATTTGTTTATTTTGTTGTAGGAAAGTAGTAGTAGTAGATGTTCAGCTTGTGGAAGGAACTTTGTAACTCCACAACAATTTTTGTTATAAAAATTGAGTTTTCAATGACAACAACTCAAGGTGAGGGTTGTATATTGTATTGTTTATTAGACTTAAGTTAATTAGATACCAATCATATTTAGTATCGCTAGATTCAGTTAAAAACAAGGAATCTAAATGCATTAATGGCATACAAATTGTAAGTACTAATGTGAAACTGTTTGATAAATACCAGTGTAAATTTTGAAATATCCTTTGTATGAAGAATAAGAAATTCGTTCTAAAAGCTCCTACGGAAGTGAAAATTGTTCTATGACATTCCATTTCGTTTATTCTCGAACAATCTAGAAAGAATTTTTACACAAATATACCGGAAGTCGACGAAAACAGTCTACCTAATTTAGTATAAAAGCGAGACCAAATTCGACCCAAAAACACTTGAAGATTGAACTCCAGAACTGATGCATCTCACACAACACTGATCAACGCAGCTAAGGCGAAACCAAAGAGGCGAGAAATCGACAAGACACGGCAGGAAGGCTTTTCCCGTACATAGACATAACCGACTGACTTAACCTCAACGAGAGTCTACGCCAAAAAGTATCGCTGAAATAGAGCAGCGATACGGCAAATTTTAATAGAAATCACGCAGCCAGAACGTCGACGGCCCAGGAGGGACCAAACATTTAAATAGAGAACGAATTCTGCTGTGTTCGCATTGACTGACTAACGTGACAAATAATTCCCCCGAACGTAAACAAACAATACACTAAGCCTTCCTCAACACTGCATGGGAATCAGCGCTGCGGTGGCAGATTTCTGAATCAACGCTAAACAGATGATTCGTAGCGGTGGCGTTTGAACGAGATTCTACTGCCAAACGTTTTGACATAAAGTGCGGAAAAAGTAATGATCGCAAAATTTGACTTTAAATAGATTCAGTGTACACCCGAAGAGGCGAGATTGAGAAACTACCCGAAGGAAGTGTCCAGTGAGAGAATAAACGACCATTGGAACGTGAGTTACCAAAATTAAAGTCATTTGTTACCTGGTTACATTTATCACACAGTTGTACTTTACACGCCACACATACACCTTCAAATCACTTAGTTTTTTCTTGTAAGGCATCTAATTGATATGTCTTGGTAGTTCAAAGGAGTCACGTCCTGAGAGTAAAGATTTTTCATATATTAAACTCATGCTTTTCAACTGAGTCAGAATCTGAAATACTAGCCGATACTTGATTGGATATATAAAAAATTGTCAATAATAATAACTTGTAAAATTTTTTCTCTGCAATTTTATAATTTTTTATGAATGATAGTCCTTCAGACGATTTGTTTGTTTTTAAAGAACTATTAAACTTAATTGATTTTTCCAAAAATTTTGTCAATCACATTTATTTTCTTTCTTGGAACAAACGTTTCCAAGTGGCGCCCACAAAAAGCATAGTTTTAAGTTGTGTTACAGGACTACATCACTGCAGAGGATCCAGTCAACAGAGTAAGTAACAAAAGTGCGCGGAGGTAACGCCCGACAGTTTACAACACATACACATTACTTTACACCCAATACTTGTTTTACTATAAATTGGCGCCCAACGTGGGGCTTGGAAAAGACGGAACAAGCCCGGCAACTACCAACAGATCGAGATGTCGCAAACAAAAGGAAAAGGAGAAAGACCCATACAAATGGGAGAACAAACGAAAAAAACCGAATTAGTAAAAATAACAGGGAGTGTTGACGTGAATATATTAATGATGATGCTCCATAAAATGAAGGAGGATATTAACGAAAATACTAAAAAAAATAATGAGCGAATGCTCCAAAGAATGGAAGAAAATAACCGGAAAGAGAGAGAGGAGACCGAAAGATGGAGAGAATCCCCGAGAGAGAATAGACGGAAAGAGAGAGAGAGGAGAATGAAAAACAAATACAGAAAATTCGGGAGGAAGGTGAAAAGTGGAGAGCATCCTTGAGGGAGGAAACTCAAAAATGGGTAGAGTCCGTTACGAAAAATAATAATGCAAATTACAAAACAGTAGACGAAAAGATCGAGGAGAGTAAAACTGACAATGACAGGGAGGTCGAGGTAATGGAGGAACAGGTAGAAGGATTACAGATTCTATTTCGTCATCTTCCAGAAACGAAAAATAATAATGCAAATTACGAATTAGTAGACGAAAAGATCGAGGAGAGTAAAACCGACAATGATAGGGAGGTCGAGGTAATGGAGGAACAGGTAGAAGGATTACAGTTTCTATTTCGTTGTCTTCCAGAAAATAATACCGGTCCTGAAACCATAGAGAAAGAAACAGTAGAAACGGAACAAAACATAGCTAATAGATTGGACAGACCGAGAAAAACAAACAGGGAGTATACAAAGGAAATAGGAGAAATGACTCAAGGCGGTTTAATTAATATACATAACCCCCCGGTCACTGACCACAGAGAAAGGAGTTATATGAAAGAATATAAACAGAATTTAATGAAAAGGGACAAAAAGAAAGAGTGTATTACAAAGAAAATCATAGGCCAAAATACTTTTAAGGTAAGCGTGCCTAGAAAAAAGATACATCCCAAAAAGAAGGAAAATTATGAGGAACAAATGGGCCAGCTTATAGAAAAATACGCTCAGGCAATAAGAGAAATAAGAAAGAAAAGGAATCAAGAGAATAGGCCCCAGGCAAGTAATGACGAAAAACCCCGAGTATTTTATGTAAACCATGTATTGGCAGAAACTGGCCGAGAACCAGATAATGATCCCCAAAATGAAAGTGAGAGAGAGGAGGAATTCCGCTATGCAGAAAAATTATGGCCCAAACATGTGATGAGATGGTAATGCCATGGATTAATCATCCAGAATAAATGTCATAGACCAGGCATTTGAAGGAGTAGAGGTGATAAACATCGAAGGTCGAATATTGAAAAGAGAAGGAATTAAAAAGGAATGGGAATGATAAATAAGGACATAATATAAGGAACACAACCAAAAGGGGTTGAAATAATCAACGTAATTAAACCAAACTGACAAATATAACCCAAATATTATCAAACATGAAAACAATGCCTACGAGGTAACTGACACAATTAGGAACAAGGTAAAAGGTACGTATAACCAGACTTCATTAAAAAAGTACCATGATTAAAAAAAAAATCACAAGTCGAATACTCAATCAGTGACCAAGTACCATGACCAAAGACCCAAGTCAAATCCAGCATCGTAGAGAAGGTACCTTGACTAAACATGTCAACGTGAATTTTTTAACTTAGCCATAATTAGAAAGGAGGTAGATATTTTTAAATAAATATAAATATTATTGTATAGAGATTATTATTATTAATAAATATTACGAGAAGGACACCTTACACCAAAGGCATAAAGATATATATAAAATATAGATTTATTTCCAATAGCCATGTCAACGTATATTTACCAGCTTACCCGTACTTAGAGAAGGAGAGAGATTGTTATTAATAAATATTACGAGAAGGACACCTTCCATCATAGGCAAGATTTATTTCCAATAGCCATGTCAACGTATATTTACCAGCTTACCCGTACTTAGAGAAGGAGAGAGATTATTATTAATAAATATTGCGAGAAGGACACTTAGTAAAGGAGAAAAGAAGGAGAAATACTGTCATATATTTTATACTAAATGGAAATGATAAATGAAAAAAAAAAAAAAAAAAAAAAAAAAAAAAAAAGGAGGAAAACAGTGTGTTACATAAGGAGGTAATGATGAATGAATATAGCTATTAACATTGAACGATTTTAAACGATAATTTAACCTGCGGAGAACGATATATTAATATAATTGTGAATTAATCAGAAGAGTTTAAGAAAGGGAATTTATGTGTAGGAGCCTATGATCTTTGAATATTGTATTTTTTTTTTTATTATTATTATTATTATTTGTTGCAAAGGTGCAATTATTATTTTCTGAACAGGGATGTGTTGCCTCTGATTTCAGTAGTTATAGACAGGAAGGGACAGAGAATGTATGCCATAGCGAGCCACTCTGACTCCCAACCCTCTATGTATAGGGAATTATATCAAAGATTAATTATAAAACATCAAGGTAAAAAGGAAAGGAATATGTGATATGACAAAGAACGAACTAGAAATATTGAGTTGGATTAATATATTAAAGGAGTAGAACAGGAATTTAATTATAAGATAAAAGAATGAAATATAAAGAAGCTAATAATAAAGGGTTATTATAGAGATGATAATTTCATCAAAACCAAAGATATGTTTTTCCAAAATTATAAACTTTAACGAAGAGGCATATGTAACGTCACAGAACGTTCCATAAAAGAAATCATTTATATAGTAAGTTAGCATAAGAGGAAAGTGAAGTGAACAGTATCGAACCCAAGTAGTCCCAAAAAATTGTGTAATTTTGTATAATAATTATTTCTATCAACTTGAAAAAACGACCAAACTATGACTAAGACAAAACCCCATATATATTATTAAAGTGAATAAGAGTGAAAAAACCATAAGACACTATAAGAGAGAGAAATAATGTCAGAATCCACCAGAATAAAGTCAATAATTATTAAGTTTTATAACTATGAATAGGGTATTAAAAACTATTTTTTGTGAATAAATGGACATGATCCATTATTATATTATGTGATGTAAATAAAATAAATGTATTAAATGACTTAAATACATTATTAGAAAGAGTTTAAGTTAGAATAAAAATGATATATTTGTTATGACAAAAAAATATTAATGTGTTGGATTTGAGACCATACACCAAGATTTCATGAAAAAATTAATTATTATCAGATTTAAATAAAAACTATATGTAATTGTCAAGCAGACAATAGTGAACAATTTATCTTAAATAAAGGAAGCTGTCAAATGAATAAAAAGCAGCCAAAATAGCCAAAAACAGTGTTAACTAAAAACATGTAATAGGCATCTAATATTGTATAATTTATGAATTTAATGTTGCCAAAATGCAACCAAACTGTATTAGAAAGCTGTAATATGATATAAAGCAACTATACTAATATACCTGACCAACTTTAACATTGTAATAGTCAAGTCAGCAAAATATTTACTTATACCATGTATGGCTGAAGCCAATCATCCAGTACAAAAATAATCATATCTGGCTAAATACTTACATAATACTAACAAAAATAAGATAGAAAGGTACAATACATCAGAATACCTTAATAAGAAACAAACTCAGTTGAAAGTAAAGTCAATTCTAAAAGAATTTAACTAATTAGAGTGAGATTTGTCACACCATAAAAAATGACATCTCAAGACCAATCAATGATGCTATGTCATCTTGTGATAAATATAATATATGTACAGAGTAACCAGGTATCACAAAAGATAGACAAAATAATAAACTCTGTGTGTATAGTAGTGAAATAATACATATATTAAAGAAAAAGACTAATCATTGTATTAGAAAACTGACAAGAATCTAGGCCATGAGCAGAGGCCATATAAAATTGTATTTATTTGTGTTTTATTGATGTTAAAATTTGTTTATTTTGTTGTAGGAAAGTAGTAGTAGTAGATGTTCAGCTTGTGGAAGGAACTTTGTAACTCCACAACAATTTTTGTTATAAAAATTGAGTTTTCAATGACAACAACTCAAGGTGAGGGTTGTATATTGTATTGTTTATTAGACTTAAGTTAATTAGATACCAATCATATTTAGTATCGCTAGATTCAGTTAAAAACAAGGAATCTAAATGCATTAATGGCATACAAATTGTAAGTACTAATGTGAAACTGTTTGATAAATACCAGTGTAAATTTTGAAATATCCTTTGTATGAAGAATAAGAAATTCGTTCTAAAAGCTCCTACGGAAGTGAAAATTGTTCTATGACATTCCATTTCGTTTATTCTCGAACAATCTAGAAAGAATTTTTACACAAATATACCGGAAGTCGACGAAAACAGTCTACCTAATTTAGTATAAAAGCGAGACCAAATTCGACCCAAAAACACTTGAAGATTGAACTCCAGAACTGATGCATCTCACACAACACTGATCAACGCAGCTAAGGCGAAACCAAAGAGGCGAGAAATCGACAAGACACGGCAGGAAGGCTTTTCCCGTACATAGACATAACCGACTGACTTAACCTCAACGAGAGTCTACGCCAAAAAGTATCGCTGAAATAGAGCAGCGATACGGCAAATTTTAATAGAAATCACGCAGCCAGAACGTCGACGGCCCAGGAGGGACCAAACATTTAAATAGAGAACGAATTCTGCTGTGTTCGCATTGACTGACTAACGTGACAAATAATTCCCCCGAACGTAAACAAACAATACACTAAGCCTTCCTCAACACTGCATGGGAATCAGCGCTGCGGTGGCAGATTTCTGAATCAACGCTAAACAGATGATTCGTAGCGGTGGCGTTTGAACGAGATTCTACTGCCAAACGTTTTGACATAAAGTGCGGAAAAAGTAATGATCGCAAAATTTGACTTTAAATAGATTCAGTGTACACCCGAAGAGGCGAGATTGAGAAACTACCCGAAGGAAGTGTCCAGTGAGAGAATAAACGACCATTGGAACGTGAGTTACCAAAATTAAAGTCATTTGTTACCTGGTTACATTTATCACACAGTTGTACTTTACACGCCACACATACACCTTCAAATCACTTAGTTTTTTCTTGTAAGGCATCTAATTGATATGTCTTGGTAGTTCAAAGGAGTCACGTCCTGAGAGTAAAGATTTTTCATATATTAAACTCATGCTTTTCAACTGAGTCAGAATCTGAAATACTAGCCGATACTTGATTGGATATATAAAAAATTGTCAATAATAATAACTTGTAAAATTTTTTCTCTGCAATTTTATAATTTTTTATGAATGATAGTCCTTCAGACGATTTGTTTGTTTTTAAAGAACTATTAAACTTAATTGATTTTTCCAAAAATTTTGTCAATCACATTTATTTTCTTTCTTGGAACAAACGTTTCCAAGTGGCGCCCACAAAAAGCATAGTTTTAAGTTGTGTTACAGGACTACATCACTGCAGAGGATCCAGTCAACAGAGTAAGTAACAAAAGTGCGCGGAGGTAACGCCCGACAGTTTACAACACATACACATTACTTTACACCCAATACTTGTTTTACTATAAATTGGCGCCCAACGTGGGGCTTGGAAAAGACGGAACAAGCCCGGCAACTACCAACAGATCGAGATGTCGCAAACAAAAGGAAAAGGAGAAAGACCCATACAAATGGGAGAACAAACGAAAAAAACCGAATTAGTAAAAATAACAGGGAGTGTTGACGTGAATATATTAATGATGATGCTCCATAAAATGAAGGAGGATATTAACGAAAATACTAAAAAAAATAATGAGCGAATGCTCCAAAGAATGGAAGAAAATAACCGGAAAGAGAGAGAGGAGACCGAAAGATGGAGAGAATCCCCGAGAGAGAATAGACGGAAAGAGAGAGAGAGGAGAATGAAAAACAAATACAGAAAATTCGGGAGGAAGGTGAAAAGTGGAGAGCATCCTTGAGGGAGGAAACTCAAAAATGGGTAGAGTCCGTTACGAAAAATAATAATGCAAATTACAAAACAGTAGACGAAAAGATCGAGGAGAGTAAAACTGACAATGACAGGGAGGTCGAGGTAATGGAGGAACAGGTAGAAGGATTACAGATTCTATTTCGTCATCTTCCAGAAACGAAAAATAATAATGCAAATTACGAATTAGTAGACGAAAAGATCGAGGAGAGTAAAACCGACAATGATAGGGAGGTCGAGGTAATGGAGGAACAGGTAGAAGGATTACAGTTTCTATTTCGTTGTCTTCCAGAAAATAATACCGGTCCTGAAACCATAGAGAAAGAAACAGTAGAAACGGAACAAAACATAGCTAATAGATTGGACAGACCGAGAAAAACAAACAGGGAGTATACAAAGGAAATAGGAGAAATGACTCAAGGCGGTTTAATTAATATACATAACCCCCCGGTCACTGACCACAGAGAAAGGAGTTATATGAAAGAATATAAACAGAATTTAATGAAAAGGGACAAAAAGAAAGAGTGTATTACAAAGAAAATCATAGGCCAAAATACTTTTAAGGTAAGCGTGCCTAGAAAAAAGATACATCCCAAAAAGAAGGAAAATTATGAGGAACAAATGGGCCAGCTTATAGAAAAATACGCTCAGGCAATAAGAGAAATAAGAAAGAAAAGGAATCAAGAGAATAGGCCCCAGGCAAGTAATGACGAAAAACCCCGAGTATTTTATGTAAACCATGTATTGGCAGAAACTGGCCGAGAACCAGATAATGATCCCCAAAATGAAAGTGAGAGAGAGGAGGAATTCCGCTATGCAGAAAAATTATGGCCCAAACATGTGATGAGATGGTAATGCCATGGATTAATCATCCAGAATAAATGTCATAGACCAGGCATTTGAAGGAGTAGAGGTGATAAACATCGAAGGTCGAATATTGAAAAGAGAAGGAATTAAAAAGGAATGGGAATGATAAATAAGGACATAATATAAGGAACACAACCAAAAGGGGTTGAAATAATCAACGTAATTAAACCAAACTGACAAATATAACCCAAATATTATCAAACATGAAAACAATGCCTACGAGGTAACTGACACAATTAGGAACAAGGTAAAAGGTACGTATAACCAGACTTCATTAAAAAAGTACCATGATTAAAAAAAAAATCACAAGTCGAATACTCAATCAGTGACCAAGTACCATGACCAAAGACCCAAGTCAAATACAGCATCGTAGAGAAGGTACCTTGACTAAACATGTCAACGTGAATTTTTTAACTTAGCCATAATTAGAAAGGAGGTAGATATTTTTAAATAAATATAAATATTACGAGAAGGACACCTTACACCAAAGGCATAAAGATATATATAAAATATAGATTTATTTCCAATAGCCATGTCAACGTATATTTACCAGCTTACCCGTACTTAGAGAAGGAGAGAGATTGTTATTAATAAATATTACGAGAAGGACACCTTCCATCATAGGCAAGATTTATTTCCAATAGCCATGTCAACGTATATTTACCAGCTTACCCGTACTTAGAGAAGGAGAGAGATTATTATTAATAAATATTGCGAGAAGGACACTTAGTAAAGGAGAAAAGAAGGAGAAATACTGTCATATATTTGATACTAAATGGAAATGATAAATGAAAAAAAAAAAAAAAAAGGAAAACAGTGTGTTACATAAGGAGGTAATGATGAATGAATATAGCTATTAACATTGAACGATTTTAAACGATAATTTAACCTGCGGAGAACGATATATTAATATAATTGTGAATTAATCAGAAGAGTTTAAGAAAGGGAATTTATGTGTAGGACCCTATGATCTTTGAATATTGTATTTTTTTTTTTTATTATTATTATTATTATTTGTTGCAAAGGTGCAATTATTATTTTCTGAACAGGGATGTGTTGCCTCTGATTTCAGTAGTTATAGACAGGAAGGGACAGAGAATGTATGCCATAGCGAGCCACTCTGACTCCCAACCCTCTATGTATAGGGAATTATATCAAAGATTAATTATAAAACATCAAGGTAAAAAGGAAAGGAATAGGTGATATGACAAAGAACGAACTAGAAATATTGAGTTGGATTAATATATTAAAGGAGTAGAACAGGAATTTAATTATAAGATAAAAGAATGAAATATAAAGAAGCTAATAATAAAGGGTTATTATAGAGATGATAATTTCATCAAAACCAAAGATATGTTTTTCCAAAATTATCAACTTTAACGAAGAGGCATATGTAACGTCACAGAACGTTCCATAAAAGAAATCATTTATATAGTAAGTTAGCATAAGAGGAAAGTGAAGTGAACAGTATCGAACCCAAGTAGTCCCAAAAAATTGTGTAATTTTGTATAATAATTATTTCTATCAACTTGAAAAAACGACCAAACTATGACTAAGACAAAACCCCATATATATTATTAAAGTGAATAAGAGTGAAAAAACCATAAGACACTATAAGAGAGAGAAATAATGTCAGAATCCACCAGAATAAAGTCAATAATTATTAAGTTTTATAACTATGAATAGGGTATTAAAAACTATTTTTTGTGAATAAATGGACATGATCCATTATTATATTATGTGATGTAAATAAAATAAATGTATTAAATGACTTAAATACATTATTAGAAAGAGTTTAAGTTAGAATAAAAATGATATATTTGTTATGACAAAAAAATATTAATGTGTTGGATTTGAGACCATACACCAAGATTTCATGAAAAAATTAATTATTATCAGATTTAAATAAAAACTATATGTAATTGTTAAGCAGACAATAGTGAACAATTTATCTTAAATAAAGGAAGCTGTCAAATGAATAAAAAGCAGCCAAAATAGCCAAAAACAGTGTTAACTAAAAACATGTAATAGGCATCTATTGTATAATTTATGAATTTAATGTTGCCAAAATGCAACCAAACTGTATTAGAAAGCTGTAATATGATATAAAGCAACTATACTAATATACCTGACCAACTTTAACATTGTAATAGTCAAGTCAGCAAAATATTTACTTATACCATGTATGGCTGAAGCCAATCATCCAGTACAAAAATAATCATATCTGGCTAAAATACTTACATAATACTAACAAAAATAAGATAGAAAGGTACAATACATCAGAATACCTTAATAAGAAACAAACTCAGTTGAAAGTAAAGTCAATTCTAAAAGAATTTAACTAATTATAGAGTGAGATTTGTCACACCATAAAAAATGACATCTCAAGACCAATCAATGATGCTATGTCATCTTGTGATAAATATAATATATGTACAGAGTAACCAGGTATCACAAAAGATAGACAAAATAATAAACTCTGTGTGTATAGTAGTGAAATAATACATATATTAAAGAAAAAGACTAATCATTGTATTAGAAAACTGACAAGAATCTAGGCCATGAGCAGAGGCCATATGAAATTGTATTTATTTGTGTTTTATTGATGTTAAAATTTGTTTATTTTGTTGTAGGAAAGTAGTAGTAGTAGATGTTCAGCTTGTGGAAGGAACTTTGTAACTCCACAACAATTTTTGTTATAAAAATTGAGTTTTCAATGACAACAACTCAAGGTGAGGGTTGTATATTGTATTGTTTATTAGACTTAAGTTAATTAGATACCAATCATATTTAGTATCGCTAGATTCAGTTAAAAACAAGGAATCTAAATGCATTAATGGCATACAAATTGTAAGTACTAATGTGAAACTGTTTGATAAATACCAGTGTAAATTTTGAAATATCCTTTGTATGAAGAATAAGAAATTCGTTCTAAAAGCTTCTACGGAAGTGAAAATTGTTCTATGACATTCCATTTCGTTTATTCTCGAACAATCTAGAAAGAATTTTTACACAAATATACCGGAAGTCGACGAAAACAGTCTACCTAATTTAGTATAAAAGCGAGACCAAATTCGACCCAAAAACACTTGAAGATTGAACTCCAGAACTGATGCATCTCACACAACACTGATCAACGCAGCTAAGGCGAAACCAAAGAGGCGAGAAATCGACAAGACACGGCAGGAAGGCTTTTCCCGTACATAGACATAACCGACTGACTTAACCTCAACGAGAGTCTACGCCAAAAAGTATCGCTGAAATAGAGCAGCGATACGGCAAATTTTAATAGAAATCACGCAGCCAGAACGTCGACGGCCCAGGAGGGACCAAACATTTAAATAGAGAACGAATTCTGCTGTGTTCGCATTGACTGACTAACGTGACAAATAATTCCCCCGAACGTAAACAAACAATACACTAAGCCTTCCTCAACACTGCATGGGAATCAGCGCTGCGGTGGCAGATTTCTGAATCAACGCTAAACAGATGATTCGTAGCGGCGGCATTTGAACGAGATTCTACTGCCAAATGTTTTGACATAAAGTGCGGAAAAAGTAATGATCGCAAAATTTGACTTTAAATAGATTCAGTGTACACCCGAAGAGGCGAGATTGAGAAACTACCCGAAGGAAGTGTCCAGTGAGAGAATAAACGACCATTGGAACGTGAGTTACCAAAATTAAAGTCATTTGTTACCTGGTTACATTTATCACACAGTTGTACTTTACACGCCACACATACACCTTCAAATCACTTAGTTTTTTCTTGTAAGGCATCTAATTGATATGTCTTGGTAGTTCAAAGGAGTCACGTCCTGAGAGTAAAGATTTTTCATATATTAAACTCATGCTTTTCAACTGAGTCAGAATCTGAAATACTAGCCGATACTTGATTGGATATATAAAAAATTGTCAATAATAATAACTTGTAAAATTTTTTCTCTGCAAGTTTATAATTTTTTATGAATGATAGTCCTTCAGACGATTTGTTTGTTTTTAAAGAACTATTAAACTTAATTGATTTTTCCAAAAATTTTGTCAATCACATTTATTTTCTTTCTTGGAACAAACGTTTCCAAGTGGCGCCCACAAAAAGCATAGTTTTAAGTTGTGTTACAGGACTACATCACTGCAGAGGATCCAGTCAACAGAGTAAGTAACAAAAGTGCGCGGAGGTAACGCCCGACAGTTTACAACACATACACATTACTTTACACCCAATACTTGTTTTACTATAAATTGGCGCCCAACGTGGGGCTTGGAAAAGACGGAACAAGCCCGGCAACTACCAACAGATCGAGATGTCGCAAACAAAAGGAAAAGGAGAAAGACCCATACAAATGGGAGAACAAACGAAAAAAACCGAATTAGTAAAAATAACAGGGAGTGTTGACGTGAATATATTAATGATGATGCTCCATAAAATGAAGGAGGATATTAACGAAAATACTAAAAAAAATAATGAGCGAATGCTCCAAAGAATGGAAGAAAATAACCGGAAAGAGAGAGAGGAGAGCGAAATATGGAGAGAATCCCTGAGAGAGAATAGACGGAAAGAGAGAGAGGAGAATGAAAAACAAATACACAAAATTCGGGAGGAAGGTGAAAAGTGGAGAGCATCCTTGAGGGAGAAAACTCAAAAATGGGTAGAGTCCGTTACGAAAAATAATAATGCAAATTACAAAACAGTAGACGAAAAGATCGAGGAGAGTAAAACTGACAATGACAGGGAGGTCGAGGTAATGGAGGAACAGGTAGAACGATTACAGATTCTATTTCGTCATCTTCCAGAAACGAAAAATAATAATGCAAATTACGAATTAGTAGACGAAAAGATCGAGGAGAGTAAAACCGACAATGATAGGGAGGTCGAGGTAATGGAGGAACAGGTAGAAGGATTACAGTTTCTATTTCGTTGTCTTCCAGAAAATAATACCGGTCCTGAAACCATAGAGAAAGAAACAGTAGAAACGGAACAAAACATAGCTAATAGATTGGACAGACCGAGAAAAACAAACAGGGAGTATACAAAGGAAATAGGAGAAATGACTCAAGGCGGTTTAATTAATATACATAACCCCCCGGTCACTGACCACAGAGAAAGGAGTTATATGAAAGAATATAAACAGAATTTAATGAAAAGGGACAAAAAGAAAGAGTGTATTACAAAGAAAATCATAGGCCAAAATACTTTTAAGGTAAGCGTGCCTAGAAAAAAGATACATCCCAAAAAGAAGGAAAATTATGAGGAACAAATGGGCCAGCTTATAGAAAAATACGCTCAGGCAATAAGAGAAATAAGAAAGAAAAGGAATCAAGAGAATAGGCCCCAGGCAAGTAATGACGAAAAACCCCGAGTATTTTATGTAAACCATGTATTGGCAGAAACTGGCCGAGAACCAGATAATGATCCCCAAAATGAAAGTGAGAGAGAGGAGGAATTCCGCTATGCAGAAAAATTATGGCCCAAACATGTGATGAGATGGTAATGCCATGGATTAATCATCCAGAATAAATGTCATAGACCAGGCATTTGAAGGAGTAGAGGTGATAAACATCGAAGGTCGAATATTGAAAAGAGAAGGAATTAAAAAGGAATGGGAATGATAAATAAGGACATAATATAAGGAACACAACCAAAAGGGGTTGAAATAATCAACGTAATTAACCCAAACTGACAAATATAACCCAAATATTATCAAACATGAAAACAATGCCTACGAGGTAACTGACACAATTAGGAACAAGGTAAAAGGTACGTATAACCAGACTTCATTAAAAAAGTACCATGATTAAAAAAAAAATCACAAGTCGAATACTCAATCAGTGACCAAGTACCATGACCAAAGACCCAAGTCAAATACAGCATCGTAGAGAAGGTACCTTGACTAAACATGTCAACGTGAATTTTTTAACTTAGCCATAATTAGAAAGGAGGTAGATATTTTTAAATAAATATAAATATTATTGTATAGAGATTATTATTATTAATAAATATTACGAGAAGGACACCTTACACCAAAGGCATAAAGATATATATAAAATATAGATTTATTTCCAATAGCCATGTCAACGTATATTTACCAGCTTACCCGTACTTAGAGAAGGAGAGAGATTGTTATTAATAAATATTACGAGAAGGACACCTTCCATCATAGGCAAGATTTATTTCCAATAGCCATGTCAACGTATATTTACCAGCTTACCCGTACTTAGAGAAGGAGAGAGATTATTATTAATAAATATTGCGAGAAGGACACTCAGTAAAGGAGAAAAGAAGGAGAAATACTGTCATATATTTTATACTAAATGGAAATGATAAATGAAAAAAAAAAAAAAAAAAAAAAAAAAAGGAGGAAAACAGTGTGTTACATAAGGAGGTAATGATGAATGAATATAGCTATTAACATTGAACGATTTTAAACGATAATTTAACCTGCGGAGAACGATATATTAATATAATTGTGAATTAATCAGAAGAGTTTAAGAAAGGGAATTTATGTGTAGGAGCCTATGATCTTTGAATATTGTATTTTTTTTTTTTATTATTATTATTATTATTTGTTGCAAAGGTGCAATTATTATTTTCTGAACAGGGATGTGTTGCCTCTGATTTCAGTAGTTATAGACAGGAAGGGACAGAGAATGTATGCCATAGCGAGCCACTCTGACTCCCAACCCTCTATGTATAGGGAATTATATCAAAGATTAATTATAAAACATCAAGGTAAAAAGGAAAGGAATATGTGATATGACAAAGAACGAACTAGAAATATTGAGTTGGATTAATATATTAAAGGAGTAGAACAGGAATTTAATTATAAGATAAAAGAATGAAATATAAAGAAGCTAATAATAAAGGGTTATTATAGAGATGATAATTTCATCAAAACCAAAGATATGTTTTTCCAAAATTATAAACTTTAACGAAGAGGCATATGTAACGTCACAGAACGTTCCATAAAAGAAATCATTTATATAGTAAGTTAGCATAAGAGGAAAGTGAAGTGAACAGTATCGAACCCAAGTAGTCCCAAAAAATTGTGTAATTTTGTATAATAATTATTTCTATCAACTTGAAAAAACGACCAAACTATGACTAAGACAAAACCCCATATATATTATTAAAGTGAATAAGAGTGAAAAAACCATAAGACACTATAAGAGAGAGAAATAATGTCAGAATCCACCAGAATAAAGTCAATAATTATTAAGTTTTATAACTATGAATAGGGTATTAAAAACTATTTTTTGTGAATAAATGGACATGATCCATTATTATATTATGTGATGTAAATAAAATAAATGTATTAAATGACTTAAATACATTATTAGAAAGAGTTTAAGTTAGAATAAAAATGATATATTTGTTATGACAAAAAAATATTAATGTGTTGGCTTTGAGACCATACACCAAGATTTCATGAAAAAATTAATTATTATCAGATTTAAATAAAAACTATATGTAATTGTCAAGCAGACAATAGTGAACAATTTATCTTAAATAAAGGAAGCTGTCAAATGAATAAAAAGCAGCCAAAATAGCCAAAAACAGTGTTAACTAAAAACATGTAATAGGCATCTAATATTGTATAATTTATGAATTTAATGTTGCCAAAATGCAACCAAACTGTATTAGAAAGCTGTAATATGATATAAAGCAACTATACTAATATACCTGACCAACTTTAACATTGTAATAGTCAAGTCAGCAAAATATTTACTTATACCATGTATGGCTGAAGCCAATCATCCAGTACAAAAATAATCATATCTGGCTAAATACTTACATAATACTAACAAAAATAAGATAGAAAGGTACAATACATCAGAATACCTTAATAAGAAACAAACTCAGTTGAAAGTAAAGTCAATTCTAAAAGAATTTAACTAATTAGAGTGAGATTTGTCACACCATAAAAAATGACATCTCAAGACCAATCAATGATGCTATGTCATCTTGTGATAAATATAATATATGTACAGAGTAACCAGGTATCACAAAAGATAGACAAAATAATAAACTCTGTGTGTATAGTAGTGAAATAATACATATATTAAAGAAAAAGACTAATCATTGTATTAGAAAACTGACAAGAATCTAGGCCATGAGCAGAGGCCATATAAAATTGTATTTATTTGTGTTTTATTGATGTTAAAATTTGTTTATTTTGTTGTAGGAAAGTAGTAGTAGTAGATGTTCAGCTTGTGGAAGGAACTTTGTAACTCCACAACAATTTTTGTTATAAAAATTGAGTTTTCAATGACAACAACTCAAGGTGAGGGTTGTATATTGTATTGTTTATTAGACTTAAGTTAATTAGATACCAATCATATTTAGTATCGCTAGATTCAGTTAAAAACAAGGAATCTAAATGCATTAATGGCATACAAATTGTAAGTACTAATGTGAAACTGTTTGATAAATACCAGTGTAAATTTTGAAATATCCTTTGTATGAAGAATAAGAAATTCGTTCTAAAAGCTTCTACGGAAGTGAAAATTGTTCTATGACATTCCATTTCGTTTATTCTCGAACAATCTAGAAAGAATTTTTACACAAAAAAACCGGAAGTCGACGAAAACAGTCTACCTAATTTAGTATAAAAGCGAGACCAAATTCGACCCAAAAACACTTGAAGATTGAACTCCAGAACTGATGCATCTCACACAACACTGATCAACGCAGCTAAGGCGAAACCAAAGAGGCGAGAAATCGACAAGACACGGCAGGAAGGCTTTTCCCGTACATAGACATAACCGACTGACTTAACCTCAACGAGAGTCTACGCCAAAAAGTATCGCTGAAATAGAGCAGCGATACGGCAAATTTTAATAGAAATCACGCAGCCAGAACGTCGACGGCCCAGGAGGGACCAAACATTTAAATAGAGAACGAATTCTGCTGTGTTCGCATTGACTGACTAACGTGACAAATAATTCCCCCGAACGTAAACAAACAATACACTAAGCCTTCCTCAACACTGCATGGGAATCAGCGCTGCGGTGGCAGATTTCTGAATCAACGCTAAACAGATGATTCGTAGCGGCGGCGTTTGAACGAGATTCTACTGCCAAACGTTTTGACATAAAGTGCGGAAAAAGTAATGATCGCAAAATTTGACTTTAAATAGATTCAGTGTACACCCGAAGAGGCGAGATTGAGAAACTACCCGAAGGAAGTGTCCAGTGAGAGAATAAACGACCATTGGAACGTGAGTTACCAAAATTAAAGTCATTTGTTACCTGGTTACATTTATCACACAGTTGTACTTTACACGCCACACATACACCTTCAAATCACTTAGTTTTTTCTTGTAAGGCATCTAATTGATATGTCTTGGTAGTTCAAAGGAGTCACGTCCTGAGAGTAAAGATTTTTCATATATTAAACTCATGCTTTTCAACTGAGTCAGAATCTGAAATACTAGCCGATACTTGATTGGATATATAAAAAATTGTCAATAATAATAACTTGTAAAATTTTTTCTCTGCAATTTTATAATTTTTTATGAATGATAGTCCTTCAGACGATTTGTTTGTTTTTAAAGAACTATTAAACTTAATTGATTTTTCCAAAAATTTTGTCAATCACATTTATTTTCTTTCTTGGAACAAACGTTTCCAAGTGGCGCCCACAAAAAGCATAGTTTTAAGTTGTGTTACAGGACTACATCACTGCAGAGGATCCAGTCAACAGAGTAAGTAACAAAAGTGCGCGGAGGTAACGCCCGACAGTTTACAACACATACACATTACTTTACACCCAATACTTGTTTTACTATAAATTGGCGCCCAACGTGGGGCTTGGAAAAGACGGAACAAGCCCGGCAACTACCAACAGATCGAGATGTCGCAAACAAAAGGAAAAGGAGAAAGACCCATACAAATGGGAGAACAAACGAAAAAAACCGAATTAGTAAAAATAACAGGGAGTGTTGACGTGAATATATTAATGATGATGCTCCATAAAATGAAGGAGGATATTAACGAAAATACTAAAAAAAATAATGAGCGAATGCTCCAAAGAATGGAAGAAAATAACCGGAAAGAGAGAGAGGAGAGCGAAATATGGAGAGAATCCCCGAGAGAGAATAGACGGAAAGAGAGAGAGGAGAATGAAAAACAAATACACAAAATTCGGGAGGAAGGTGAAAAGTGGAGAGCATCCTTGAGGGAGGAAACTCAAAAATGGGTAGAGTCCGTTACGAAAAATAATAATGCAAATTACAAAACAGTAGACGAAAAGATCGAGGAGAGTAAAACTGACAATGACAGGGAGGTCGAGGTAATGGAGGAACAGGTAGAACGATTACAGATTCTATTTCGTCATCTTCCAGAAACGAAAAATAATAATGCAAATTACGAATTAGTAGACGAAAAGATCGAGGAGAGTAAAACCGACAATGATAGGGAGGTCGAGGTAATGGAGGAACAGGTAGAAGGATTACAGTTTCTATTTCGTTGTCTTCCAGAAAATAATACCGGTCCTGAAACCATAGAGAAAGAAACAGTAGAAACGGAACAAAACATAGCTAATAGATTGGACAGACCGAGAAAAACAAACAGGGAGTATACAAAGGAAATAGGAGAAATGACTCAAGGCGGTTTAATTAATATACATAACCCCCCGGTCACTGACCACAGAGAAAGGAGTTATATGAAAGAATATAAACAGAATTTAATGAAAAGGGACAAAAAGAAAGAGTGTATTACAAAGAAAATCATAGGCCAAAATACTTTTAAGGTAAGCGTGCCTAGAAAAAAGATACATCCCAAAAAGAAGGAAAATTATGAGGAACAAATGGGCCAGCTTATAGAAAAATACGCTCAGGCAATAAGAGAAATAAGAAAGAAAAGGAATCAAGAGAATAGGCCCCAGGCAAGTAATGACGAAAAACCCCGAGTATTTTATGTAAACCATGTATTGGCAGAAACTGGCCGAGAACCAGATAATGATCCCCAAAATGAAAGTGAGAGAGAGGAGGAATTCCGCTATGCAGAAAAATTATGGCCCAAACATGTGATGAGATGGTAATGCCATGGATTAATCATCCAGAATAAATGTCATAGACCAGGCATTTGAAGGAGTAGAGGTGATAAACATCGAAGGTCGAATATTGAAAAGAGAAGGAATTAAAAAGGAATGGGAATGATAAATAAGGACATAATATAAGGAACACAACCAAAAGGGGTTGAAATAATCAACGTAATTAACCCAAACTGACAAATATAACCCAAATATTATCAAACATGAAAACAATGCCTACGAGGTAACTGACACAATTAGGAACAAGGTAAAAGGTACGTATAACCAGACTTCATTAAAAAAGTACCATGATTAAAAAAAAAATCACAAGTCGAATACTCAATCAGTGACCAAGTACCATGACCAAAGACCCAAGTCAAATACAGCATCGTAGAGAAGGTACCTTGACTAAACATGTCAACGTGAATTTTTTAACTTAGCCATAATTAGAAAGGAGGTAGATATTTTTAAATAAATATAAATATTATTGTATAGAGATTATTATTATTAATAAATATTACGAGAAGGACACCTTACACCAAAGGCATAAAGATATATATAAAATATAGATTTATTTCCAATAGCCATGTCAACGTATATTTACCAGCTTACCCGTACTTAGAGAAGGAGAGAGATTGTTATTAATAAATATTACGAGAAGGACACCTTCCATCATAGGCAAGATTTATTTCCAATAGCCATGTCAACGTATATTTACCAGCTTACCCGTACTTAGAGAAGGAGAGAGATTATTATTAATAAATATTGCGAGAAGGACACTTAGTAAAGGAGAAAAGAAGGAGAAATACTGTCATATATTTTATACTAAATGGAAATGATAAATGAAAAAAAAAAAAAAAAAAAAAAAAAAAAAAAAAAAAAAAAAAAAAAGGAGGAAAACAGTGTGTTACATAAGGAGGTAATGATGAATGAATATAGCTATTAACATTGAACGATTTTAAACGATAATTTAACCTGCGGAGAACGATATATTAATATAATTGTGAATTAATCAGAAGAGTTTAAGAAAGGGAATTTATGTGTAGGAGCCTATGATCTTTGAATATTGTATTTTTTTTTTATTATTATTATTATTATTTGTTGCAAAGGTGCAATTATTATTTTCTGAACAGGGATGTGTTGCCTCTGATTTCAGTAGTTATAGACAGGAAGGGACAGAGAATGTATGCCATAGCGAGCCACTCTGACTCCCAACCCTCTATGTATAGGGAATTATATCAAAGATTAATTATAAAACATCAAGGTAAAAAGGAAAGGAATATGTGATATGACAAAGAACGAACTAGAAATATTGAGTTGGATTAATATATTAAAGGAGTAGAACAGGAATTTAATTATAAGATAAAAGAATGAAATATAAAGAAGCTAATAATAAAGGGTTATTATAGAGATGATAATTTCATCAAAACCAAAGATATGTTTTTCCAAAATTATAAACTTTAACGAAGAGGCATATGTAACGTCATAGAACGTTCCATAAAAGAAATCATTTATATAGTAAGTTAGCATAAGAGGAAAGTGAAGTGAACAGTATCGAACCCAAGTAGTCCCAAAAAATTGTGTAATTTTGTATAATAATTATTTCTATCAACTTGAAAAAACGACCAAACTATGACTAAGACAAAACCCCATATATATTATTAAAGTGAATAAGAGTGAAAAAACCATAAGACACTATAAGAGAGAGAAATAATGTCAGAATCCACCAGAATAAAGTCAATAATTATTAAGTTTTATAACTATGAATAGGGTATTAAAAACTATTTTTTGTGAATAAATGGACATGATCCATTATTATATTATGTGATGTAAATAAAATAAATGTATTAAATGACTTAAATACATTATTAGAAAGAGTTTAAGTTAGAATAAAAATGATATATTTGTTATGACAAAAAAATATTAATGTGTTGGCTTTGAGACCATACACCAAGATTTCATGAAAAAATTAATTATTATCAGATTTAAATAAAAACTATATGTAATTGTCAAGCAGACAATAGTGAACAATTTATCTTAAATAAAGGAAGCTGTCAAATGAATAAAAAGCAGCCAAAATAGCCAAAAACAGTGTTAACTAAAAACATGTAATAGGCATCTAATATTGTATAATTTATGAATTTAATGTTGCCAAAATGCAACCAAACTGTATTAGAAAGCTGTAATATGATATAAAGCAACTATACTAATATACCTGACCAACTTTAACATTGTAATAGTCAAGTCAGCAAAATATTTACTTATACCATGTATGGCTGAAGCCAATCATCCAGTACAAAAATAATCATATCTGGCTAAATACTTACATAATACTAACAAAAATAAGATAGAAAGGTACAATACATCAGAATACCTTAATAAGAAACAAACTCAGTTGAAAGTAAAGTCAATTCTAAAAGAATTTAACTAATTATAGAGTGAGATTTGTCACACCATAAAAAATGACATCTCAAGACCAATCAATGATGCTATGTCATCTTGTGATAAATATAATATATGTACAGAGTAACCAGGTATCACAAAAGATAGACAAAATAATAAACTCTGTGTGTATAGTAGTGAAATAATACATATATTAAAGAAAAAGACTAATCATTGTATTAGAAAACTGACAAGAATCTAGGCCATGAGCAGAGGCCATATAAAATTGTATTTATTTGTGTTTTATTGATGTTAAAATTTGTTTATTTTGTTGTAGGAAAGTAGTAGTAGTAGATGTTCAGCTTGTGGAAGGAACTTTGTAACTCCACAACAATTTTTGTTATAAAAATTGAGTTTTCAATGACAACAACTCAAGGTGAGGGTTGTATATTGTATTGTTTATTAGACTTAAGTTAATTAGATACCAATCATATTTAGTATCGCTAGATTCAGTTAAAAACAAGGAATCTAAATGCATTAATGGCATACAAATTGTAAGTACTAATGTGAAACTGTTTGATAAATACCAGTGTAAATTTTGAAATATCCTTTGTATGAAGAATAAGAAATTCGTTCTAAAAGCTTCTACGGAAGTGAAAATTGTTCTATGACATTCCATTTCGTTTATTCTCGAACAATCTAGAAAGAATTTTTACACAAATATACCGGAAGTCGACGAAAACAGTCTACCTAATTTAGTATAAAAGCGAGACCAAATTCGACCCAAAAACACTTGAAGATTGAACTCCAGAACTGATGCATCTCACACAACACTGATCAACGCAGCTAAGGCGAAACCAAAGAGGCGAGAAATCGACAAGACACGGCAGGAAGGCTTTTCCCGTACATAGACATAACCGACTGACTTAACCTCAACGAGAGTCTACGCCAAAAAGTATCGCTGAAATAGAGCAGCGATACGGCAAATTTTAATAGAAATCACGCAGCCAGAACGTCGACGGCCCAGGAGGGACCAAACATTTAAATAGAGAACGAATTCTGCTGTGTTCGCATTGACTGACTAACGTGACAAATAATTCCCCCGAACGTAAACAAACAATACACTAAGCCTTCCTCAACACTGCATGGGAATCAGCGCTGCGGTGGCAGATTTCTGAATCAACGCTAAACAGATGATTCGTAGCGGCGGCGTTTGAACGAGATTCTACTGCCAAACGTTTTGACATAAAGTGCGGAAAAAGTAATGATCGCAAAATTTGACTTTAAATAGATTCAGTGTACACCCGAAGAGGCGAGATTGAGAAACTACCCGAAGGAAGTGTCCAGTGAGAGAATAAACGACCATTGGAACGTGAGTTACCAAAATTAAAGTCATTTGTTACCTGGTTACATTTATCACACAGTTGTACTTTACACGCCACACATACACCTTCAAATCACTTAGTTTTTTCTTGTAAGGCATCTAATTGATATGTCTTGGTAGTTCAAAGGAGTCACGTCCTGAGAGTAAAGATTTTTCATATATTAAACTCATGCTTTTCAACTGAGTCAGAATCTGAAATACTAGCCGATACTTGATTGGATATATAAAAAATTGTCAATAATAATAACTTGTAAAATTTTTTCTCTGCAATTTTATAATTTTTTATGAATGATAGTCCTTCAGACGATTTGTTTGTTTTTAAAGAACTATTAAACTTAATTGATTTTTCCAAAAATTTTGTCAATCACATTTATTTTATTTCTTGGAACAAACGTTTCCAAGTGGTGCCCACAAAAAGCATAGTTTTAAGTTGTGTTACAGGACTACATCACTGCAGAGGATCCAGTCAACAGAGTAAGTAACAAAAGTGCGCGGAGGTAACGCCCGACAGTTTACAACACATACACATTACTTTACACCCAATACTTGTTTTACTATAAATTGGCGCCCAACGTGGGGCTTGGAAAAGACGGAACAAGCCCGGCAACTACCAACAGATCGAGATGTCGCAAACAAAAGGAAAAGGAGAAAGACCCATACAAATGGGAGAACAAACGAAAAAAACCGAATTAGTAAAAATAACAGGGAGTGTTGACGTGAATATATTAATGATGATGCTCCATAAAATGAAGGAGGATATTAACGAAAATACTAAAAAAAATAATGAGCGAATGCTCCAAAGAATGGAAGAAAATAACCGGAAAGAGAGAGAGGAGAGCGAAAGATGGAGAGAATCCCTGAGAGAGAATAGACGGAAAGAGAGAGAGGAGAATGAAAAACAAATACACAAAATTCGGGAGGAAGGTGAAAAGTGGAGAGCATCCTTGAGGGAGGAAACTCAAAAATGGGTAGAGTCCGTTACGAAAAATAATAATGCAAATTACAAAACAGTAGACGAAAAGATCGAGGAGAGTAAAACTGACAATGACAGGGAGGTCGAGGTAATGGAGGAACAGGTAGAACGATTACAGATTCTATTTCGTCATCTTCCAGAAACGAAAAATAATAATGCAAATTACGAATTAGTAGACGAAAAGATCGAGGAGAGTAAAACCGACAATGATAGGGAGGTCGAGGTAATGGAGGAACAGGTAGAAGGATTACAGTTTCTATTTCGTTGTCTTCCAGAAAATAATACCGGTCCTGAAACCATAGAGAAAGAAACAGTAGAAACGGAACAAAACATAGCTAATAGATTGGACAGACCGAGAAAAACAAACAGGGAGTATACAAAGGAAATAGGAGAAATGACTCAAGGCGGTTTAATTAATATACATAACCCCCCGGTCACTGACCACAGAGAAAGGAGTTATATGAAAGAATATAAACAGAATTTAATGAAAAGGGACAAAAAGAAAGAGTGTATTACAAAGAAAATCATAGGCCAAAATACTTTTAAGGTAAGCGTGCCTAGAAAAAAGATACATCCCAAAAAGAAGGAAAATTATGAGGAACAAATGGGCCAGCTTATAGAAAAATACGCTCAGGCAATAAGAGAAATAAGAAAGAAAAGGAATCAAGAGAATAGGCCCCAGGCAAGTAATGACGAAAAACCCCGAGTATTTTATGTAAACCATGTATTGGCAGAAACTGGCCGAGAACCAGATAATGATCCCCAAAATGAAAGTGAGAGAGAGGAGGAATTCCGCTATGCAGAAAAATTATGGCCCAAACATGTGATGAGATGGTAATGCCATGGATTAATCATCCAGAATAAATGTCATAGACCAGGCATTTGAAGGAGTAGAGGTGATAAACATCGAAGGTCGAATATTGAAAAGAGAAGGAATTAAAAAGGAATGGGAATGATAAATAAGGACATAATATAAGGAACACAACCAAAAGGGGTTGAAATAATCAACGTAATTAACCCAAACTGACAAATATAACCCAAATATTATCAAACATGAAAACAATGCCTACGAGGTAACTGACACAATTAGGAACAAGGTAAAAGGTACGTATAACCTGACTTCATTAAAAAAGTACCATGATTAAAAAAAAAATCACAAGTCGAATACTAAATCAGTGACCAAGTACCATGACCAAAGACCCAAGTCAAATACAGCATCGTAGAGAAGGTACCTTGACTAAACATGTCAACGTGAATTTTTTAACTTAGCCATAATTAGAAAGGAGGTAGATATTTTTAAATAAATATAAATATTACGAGAAGGACACCTTACACCAAAGGCATAAAGATATATATAAAATATAGATTTATTTCCAATAGCCATGTCAACGTATATTTACCAGCTTACCCGTACTTAGAGAAGGAGAGAGATTGTTATTAATAAATATTACGAGAAGGACACCTTCCATCATAGGCAAGATTTATTTCCAATAGCCATGTCAACGTATATTTACCAGCTTACCCGTACTTAGAGAAGGAGAGAGATTATTATTAATAAATATTGCGAGAAGGACACTTAGTAAAGGAGAAAAGAAGGAGAAATACTGTCATATATTTGATACTAAATGGAAATGATAAATGAAAAAAAAAAAAAAAAAGGAAAACAGTGTGTTACATAAGGAGGTAATGATGAATGAATATAGCTATTAACATTGAACGATTTTAAACGATAATTTAACCTGCGGAGAACGATATATTAATATAATTGTGAATTAATCAGAAGAGTTTAAGAAAGGGAATTTATGTGTAGGAGCCTATGATCTTTGAATATTGTATTTTTTTTTTTATTATTATTATTATTATTATTTGTTGCAAAGGTGCAATTATTATTTTCTGAACAGGGATGTGTTGCCTCTGATTTCAGTAGTTATAGACAGGAAGGGACAGAGAATGTATGCCATAGCGAGCCACTCTGACTCCCAACCCTCTATGTATAGGGAATTATAT
The DNA here is from genome assembly GCA_034769895.1 of Magicicada septendecula. Lineage (NCBI taxonomy): Eukaryota > Metazoa > Arthropoda > Insecta > Hemiptera > Cicadidae > Magicicada > Magicicada septendecula. Next base: position 1,043,774,691 of record CM068367.1, read on the forward strand.
CAAAGATTAATTATAAAACATCAAGGTAAAAAGGAAAGGAATAGGTGATATGACAAAGAACGAACTAGAAATATTGAGTTGGATTAATATATTAAAGGAGTAGAACAGGAATTTAATTATAAGATAAAAGAATGAAATATAAAGAAGCTAATAATAAAGGGTTATTATAGAGATGATAATTTCATCAAAACCAAAGATATGTTTTTCCAAAATTATCAACTTTAACGAAGAGGCATATGTAACGTCACAGAACGTTCCATAAAAGAAATCATTTATATAGTAAGTTAGCATAAGAGGAAAGTGAAGTGAACAGTATCGAACCCAAGTAGTCCCAAAAAATTGTGTAATTTTGTATAATAATTATTTCTATCAACTTGAAAAAACTACCAAACTATGACTAAGACAAAACCCCATATATATTATTAAAGTGAATAAGAGTGAAAAAACCATAAGACACTATAAGAGAGAGAAATAATGTCAGAATCCACCAGAATAAAGTCAATAATTATTAAGTTTTATAACTATGAATAGGGTATTAAAAACTATTTTTTGTGAATAAATGGACATGATCCATTATTATATTATGTGATGTAAATAAAATAAATGTATTAAATGACTTAAATACATTATTAGAAAGAGTTTAAGTTAGAATAAAAATGATATATTTGTTATGACAAAAAAATATTAATGTGTTGGATTTGAGACCATACACCAAGATTTCATGAAAAAATTAATTATTATCAGATTTAAATAAAAACTATATGTAATTGTCAAGCAGACAATAGTGAACAATTTATCTTAAATAAAGGAAGCTGTCAAATGAATAAAAAGCAGCCAAAATAGCCAAAAACAGTGTTAACTAAAAACATGTAATAGGCATCTAATATTGTATAATTTATGAATTTAATGTTGCCAAAATGCAACCAAACTGTATTAGAAAGCTGTAATATGATATAAAGCAACTATACTAATATACCTGACCAACTTTAACATTGTAATAGTCAAGTCAGCAAAATATTTACTTATACCATGTATGGCTGAAGCCAATCATCCAGTACAAAAATAATCATATCTGGCTAAATACTTACATAATACTAACAAAAATAAGATAGAAAGGTACAATACATCAGAATACCTTAATAAGAAACAAACTCAGTTGAAAGTAAAGTCAATTCTAAAAGAATTTAACTAATTATAGAGTGAGATTTGTCACACCATAATAAATGACATCTCAAGACCAATCAATGATGCTATGTCATCTTGTGATAAATATAATATATGTACAGAGTAACCAGGTATCACAAAAGATAGACAAAATAATAAACTCTGTGTGTATAGTAGTGAAATAATACATATATTAAAGAAAAAGACTAATCATTGTATTAGAAAACTGACAAGAATCTAGGCCATGAGCAGAGGCCATATAAAATTGTATTTATTTGTGTTTTATTGATGTTAAAATTTGTTTATTTTGTTGTAGGAAAGTAGTAGTAGTAGATGTTCAGCTTGTGGAAGGAACTTTGTAACTCCACAACAATTTTTGTTATAAAAATTGAGTTTTCAATGACAACAACTCAAGGTGAGGGTTGTATATTGTATTGTTTATTAGACTTAAGTTAATTAGATACCAATCATATTTAGTATCGCTAGATTCAGTTAAAAACAAGGAATCTAAATGCATTAATGGCATACAAATTGTAAGTACTAATGTGAAACTGTTTGATAAATACCAGTGTAAATTTTGAAATATCCTTTGTATGAAGAATAAGAAATTCGTTCTAAAAGCTTCTACGGAAGTGAAAATTGTTCTATGACATTCCATTTCGTTTATTCTCGAACAATCTAGAAAGAATTTTTACACAAATATACCGGAAGTCGACGAAAACAGTCTACCTAATTTAGTATAAAAGCGAGACCAAATTCGACCCAAAAACACTTGAAGATTGAACTCCAGAACTGATGCATCTCACACAACACTGATCAACGCAGCTAAGGCGAAACCAAAGAGGCGAGAAATCGACAAGACACGGCAGGAAGGCTTTTCCCGTACATAGACATAACCGACTGACTTAACCTCAACGAGAGTCTACGCCAAAAAGTATCGCTGAAATAGAGCAGCGATACGGCAAATTTTAATAGAAATCACGCAGCCAGAACGTCGACGGCCCAGGAGGGACCAAACATTTAAATAGAGAACGAATTCTGCTGTGTTCGCATTGACTGACTAACGTGACAAATAATTCCCCCGAACGTAAACAAACAATACACTAAGCCTTCCTCAACACTGCATGGGAATCAGCGCTGCGGTGGCAGATTTCTGAATCAACGCTAAACAGATGATTCGTAGCGGCAGCGTTTGAACGAGATTCTACTGCCAAACGTTTTGACATAAAGTGCGGAAAAAGTAATGATCGCAAAATTTGACTTTAAATAGATTCAGTGTACACCCGAAGAGGCGAGATTGAGAAACTACCCGAAGGAAGTGTCCAGTGAGAGAATAAACGACCATTGGAACGTGAGTTACCAAAATTAAAGTCATTTGTTACCTGGTTACATTTATCACACAGTTGTACTTTACACGCCACACATACACCTTCAAATCACTTAGTTTTTTCTTGTAAGGCATCTAATTGATATGTCTTGGTAGTTCAAAGGAGTCACGTCCTGAGAGTAAAGATTTTTCATATATTAAACTCATGCTTTTCAACTGAGTCAGAATCTGAAATACTAGCCGATACTTGATTGGATATATAAAAAATTGTCAATAATAATAACTTGTAAAATTTTTTCTCTGCAATTTTATAATTTTTTATGAATGATAGTCCTTCAGACGATTTGTTTGTTTTTAAAGAACTATTAAACTTAATTGATTTTTCCAAAAATTTTGTCAATCACATTTATTTTCTTTCTTGGAACAAACGTTTCCAAGTGGCGCCCACAAAAAGCATAGTTTTAAGTTGTGTTACAGGACTACATCACTGCAGAGGATCCAGTCAACAGAGTAAGTAACAAAAGTGCGCGGAGGTAACGCCCGACAGTTTACAACACATACACATTACTTTACACCCAATACTTGTTTTACTATACTGTTTGTGATTATAACCACTAACCCAACCTTATTAAGTTAATAAAGAATAACATACTATATTCTTAAAACCTAGAAGTAACATGTAATTACATTATTATTATTATATAATATTAATCTGTGCTTGCTGGTCTTGCCCCACGTGTGGCTGGATTTCGTAGTTACAACTGCATTCTCCGGCCCACCCATTCTTCGTGTCAAAGTCCCTCTCTGTTATGGCAGCCGTTGAAAAAGTAGTAGTTACATAAACTATAAAACTTATACCATGTTTGAACGTTTAAAAAAACATTTTATTGTTTCTGTTTTTCTTTTAAAGTTTCTTCCACACGCAAATGTTTTCATCGGTTATTCTTTCTAAAATTCAGAAATACCTAACGAGACTTGTGGTAATGTTAAATCAAATGTTTTTCAAAAACGTACTTCTGCTAATACTGTACTTCTTTTACTCTACACTTCCGTCTACACTACATCAAATCACACAACACATTTCATGAGACACAAAAAGACTGAAGCCACAATACAGCTCTAAATAACATTTAACTCTAACTTCATATACGTTTCACACTTTCAGAAGTAATCGATGTTCCTGGTAGTTAAATAAATTTTCAGACGAGACTACTTATAATGATGTGTGACTGTGGTACTAATTATTACCGTAAGCTACAAAAATTGCCGAATTTAAGCGGAAAATTACCTCTAAATCTAAAAATATTTGTATTCGAAGCTCATTTTATTATGCCATATTATATGTCAGTATGATATGTTCGTATAAATGCTACGCTTTAGCAGAGTGTTATAATAAAATTAACCCTTTGTAACAGCTGTCTATATTTCACTCAAAGAGCAGGCCAATCTACAACTAATTTGCATGACGATTCACCGTTTTGGACAAGCAGAATTAACAATTTTTGAAATTCACAGTACTGTTTGAAACATTTTGGCGTACTGTTGATAAATGGGCCAGACACTAAATAAACTAAAAACTGAAAAGTTTCGTTGTTTATTTAAAATTGCCGATAGTTAAAAATATTAATTTTTTTAAAATAAATCGTTTTAAATATAATCTGATGATTATAAATAAAAGGTCAATCTCAAAAAGCAATCTTACGGACATGCATGCTCTTCCTTTCTCACTATTATTACAATTTTCATGGTTGTTGTTGTTCTTCTTGTTACTATTACGACATAGGCTATTACTCCTGCTTTCGTATAACTGTAAAATATAAATTTGTGAATCAGAAATTTCCTATGACGCCCTAACTGCTCTCTGTTAACATTTTTTTAATAAACAAAGTTAGGAAACGTGAATACCACCAACACTAATGATTGAATGCGAAGTTTTTGCAACATCTTATTTCTTTTAGACGCCTTATTATTAATCATGCTAAAGTGTTAATTAATTAATCTTTCCGCGCCCTCTAAATTAATCTATCAGAACCAGAGGAGTACCCTGAGGGAGAATAACAAACAAACAGCCGAAGGGGTAGCGCAAATCTTCATATATCAACATCACGTTAACTAAACATTTTTTATAACGACTTGACGGAAAAAGGCTCTTGCGCCATTTTGTACAAACAAATCGTCAAAGTAAAAACAAAACTCTGCTCTTAATTTCTTTACTCGCTCCATAAAATGAGTCTTACATGTACCACGTTTTAATGCTGCTCAAAATGGCGGCAGTGTGTAAATAACTGGCCACACCATATTGCGGCGTTTTTTTTCCGTTAAGCGTACGTTGGTTGAACGTGTTATTAACCGTCTAGTTATAAAGGGGTGAAACTACACACAACAGTCCTAACTGTTGCAGTGTTATCATGAACTGTACGCTGCGAGAGAAACAACACACGTACGTCTTCATACACTGAAGACAAAAATGAAACCACTTGTCAGAAGAATGAAACCAACTCGGTAGCATTCTAAACTGTTCTAACCGTCGTCGTTTAAACACTAAATTCAATCAAACTTCAACAGTGCGCACACAGAAGTTAAGAGCTATTCTTTCAGTTGAACGAGATGATGCATAAACTACAGAACAATGGCGGCCGATAACTCAAAATTCTGGTACAATAACGACCTATTTTTATTTTTGTTGAAGGGGGGATCAAAGGTCAAATGTAAACAGAAGATATTCATATCTGCACTGTACAAACTATTGTTGCATGCAAAATAAAAGTGTTCTTACTTTTTCTATTTTAATTATTCCGTTATTCATCACTTTTATAATAATATGATATAAAATAGGTTTAAATAACAGACTTTCTATTTCCGTTTGAACGTTGGTATAAAGGACACAATGACATGGGCTTTTTAATTGTACCTGACTTAGCAAAAAAACAGGAGTCTAACAGGTTTTATAAGGGGGAGAGAACACTGTTTCACTCCAATGCTATTTAAATGGGAAATTATGTAATTTAAAGTACCATGTTAATATTTTGATTATTCACCGGGCTATTAGGCAATGGCCTAATGCTGGCGCTTGAAACAGACGTTTCGCCCCATCATTGGGAACCATTTTTTGCCACGTTACTGTGGAAACTGGTGAAAAGCGTACCAAAGTCGTAACACTGAAGGTAGGGCCGAAACGTCTGTGTCAAGCGGCAGCATAGACCACGGCCTATTATCCCGTTGAACAGAGTTGACACCGGCCGTGAAAGCGTAAGGTACCAGTTTAGGTACAATATCTCAAAAAGTATTACATCTATCTCCATAAAATTTTTATCAAGCATTACGCAGACTTATCTTCGTTTACTACAGCAGATTTATTTAAATATCAGGTTTGGGTGCTCAGAGAAAAAATTTATGTACCTAAAATTTTACTTAAAAATTTTTTTTTTATAAATCTTTTTAGAGTAACCTAGTACAAGAGTAACTAACATGCATGCAAATTTTGAGGTTAAATGTTTTCAGTAAAATGTACCTAAATCTGAAAAAAAATAACTCCCGGAAAGCTGATTTAAAGACTGAAAACACACTTTCAACAATTTTATGTCTAAAATTCTCGAGAATAACAACTTTTATTTTCTTCACCTTCTTCTCAGTTTATGTTTTCTATTTTGTTTTTGAGACTTCTTATCAGTCTTTCTAATTCATTCCGCATGGATATAGTTCAGACCTTCCCCAGAAAACATTCCAGAATTTACCTGAAACCTTTGGGGAACAGAACCTTTCCTTTCCAACAGAACCTTCATTAAAGTGTATTATTTTGCATCTGTAACTCCACGTTTTAGAGGGAACTTACTACTTTTTCACCTCAACAACTAACTAAATAAATATATATATATATATATATATATATATATATATGCGTGTGTGTAATAAACACATTTCTGAAGATGAAAGTTAAAAATACTGTCGAAACATTGTAAGTTATATACAAAAAATATATTCTTGTATACAACAATAAATATTATTTGATATATCCTTGTTATTACATACCCTTCAAGAGAAATAAACGGAGAATTTTTTAAGATGAAAAACGTTTTGCAATTTTTAATCCCAAAAAGGTACTGTCTCCACTTAAGCCTTAAAATATACATCAGTGTACAGAATTAAACAAATACTAGCATATTGGAAAAAAATTCTTACATATACACTCACTTTTTTCGGACAATAACTTGTCCGAAGCTCTAATTTGTATAGGCTTACACCTTAGCGAAGTAGTGCAACTGCAACCGTTCACGCAGTATTCGTAGAAAGAACGACACGAGTACTGTGTCAAGGCGCCATCTGGATAGACATCAGACTAATGCTTCGCTGTCCACTAACGTAAGGTGATGATCTTCGCTACATCAACTTAACATGTATTGGGAATTGCAGAATATGGAGTTATATCGCTGTGTCCATAGTACATGGATTTGAAAATAAGAAAGCTCATTAACACATTTTGTACCGTATCATATTTTTCTTAACATCAACGATAAGTCTTTATAATTGACTGCTTATCAATCTTGGAAACTGTATTTTATATCACAGTCGATACAAATTTTCAACATTTTAAGTTTTTAGGAGTGAAAACTCTGGAACTTAGAAGTTAAACATAAAATGCAGAGATCTAAGGATGACTACTATCAACACAAAAAATAACCAAATTTGTGTTCACAACTATCTTACAAAATAGCACAGGCCTTATTAAAATACGGCATACAATGCGTTGAAATATTTTTTAATTGCAAGCCAGTCTTGAATATACAAAACTATTAAATCTCCGAGTAATTAGTCACTAGCGGATTGATCTCCAATTCTTACATTATCTACACTTCTACTCAGCGTAAAAAATGAAATATGACCATGTGCATTTTAATAAAATATAATCTTTAGTGAGAATGCCGCCGAGCTCCATTATTAAAAATGTAAACGGCTCGCAAAATTTCTTAAAAGTATGTTTTTATATATACAAGTACGTTTTCTACGAGTATTACGTTTAAATATTTTAAACAACCTATAAGAAACAACTTCAAAGTACGAACAAAATAAACAAAATACAACCATACTGTTCCACATATCGCTATAAAATAACGGCTTTCGGTTAGGCGCTGTTGCTTCTGTAACAACTTTTGAGCACGCAAAAAGAACATTAAATTTTTATCTCTTATCACACGTGAGAGAAAATATTCATTTCTCAGTATCACGTAATTCGAATACATGTCATATTTACCAGTCTGTAATTACACACTTTCATATTTATAGAGTCGGTTGAGTAAAAACATTATATACTAACACACATGGCTAAAACACCAACGAAATCGATATATCTGATTTATGTTTCCATTCGACGACAGAAGATGCAATTTCTCTGATAGCTTAAGTGAATATAAAGTAATGACGCATATAAAACATTTGAAAAGTAATTTCTTTAAATTATCAACAAAAATTCTCGTTATCACAAGAAGTATGGAGAATCGAATTTTAAAGCTACTATTAAAATTCAACCATTTACGTCATCATCACATACAATGTTTTACATATTGACAGGTATCACACATCGCTACTGTTCCAATGCCCATTATTCCCTCATCTGTTAACTTCGATATGATCCACTTACAGAGCAGTGGCCGAAACCGTCAACTACCAAAGGTAAGAGCCAAACATTAAGTATGCGGGTGAGAAACTGAGAATGCACTGTTTTCAGTTTATTGCAAAACCAATCTACTTTTTGAAATTCAAGTACGCGGTACAATTTATCTTACACCTGTGCAAAACGTAGATGATTGCGAGCAATTTCCAATTCGTTAACGTAACGCCAAAGTTGTTCTAACAATCCTTTGACAGGACCAGGACTCGTAAGCAATCTTTGACAAGAATAAACGCCAAACTTAGGCATACCATTAGCTCTTTAAATTTTCATAGAGCTGTACCAGTACGGGCGAATGCCTTA